>AP025041.1:12546623-12879295 GCA_036186865.1 Eustoma russellianum | reverse complement strand
GGATTTAACGCTTGGTCATGAGATCTTCGATTTCTTGGATGCCTTCAAAGGCTATCATCAAATTGTCATGGCAAAGAAAGATCAAGAAAAAACTTCATTTATAACAGAGTCAGGTACTTATTGTTATGTAACCATGCCGTTTGGATTGAAGAATGATGGGGCTACCTATCTACGTTTGGTCAATTCTTTGTTCAATGAACAAATTGGCTGAATAATGGAAGTATATATAGATGATATGCTTATCAATAGCAGGACTCTTGATCCATATATTCAAAACTTGAGGGAAGTTTTTGTTGTTCTAAGGGATTCACACATGAGACTGAATCCGAAGAAATGCACCTTTGGGGTGCGTATTAGAAAGTTTTTGTGGTATATGGTCTCCAAAGAAGAGGTGCAAGCTAACCCACCAAGATTGAAGCTTTACAGACCATGCACCCCCCCAAGGAATATTAAAGAAGTGTAGAGTTTGGCAAGCAGAATTGCAGCTTTGAGCAGGTTCCTCTCCAAGTCTGCCGAAAGATCACTTTCCTTCTTTCAAATCTTGAAAAAGAAAACTGCTTTCCAATGGGATGACCAATTTCAACAAGCCTTTGGTGAGCTGAAGTCCTATCTAGCCTAGATGCCAATGTTAACTTCACCTCTGCCTGGAGAAGTGCTTTATCAATACTTGTCAACATGTCAGGAAGCAATGAGCGCAGTGTTGCTCAGGGAGCAGGATAATGTGCAAAAACCAATATACTTCACCAGCAAAGTTCTCCATGGGCCTGAAGTACGATATCCTAATGCAGAGAAAGTCGTCCTAGCACTCATAGTGGCTGTAAGAAAGTTCAGACCATACCTTCAAGCACATCCCATTGTGGTAGTTACAGATCAGCCCCTAAAACAAATTTTGACGAGGCCAAACAGTTCAGGCCGAGCTGCCAAATGGGCTGTGGAACTTGCAGAGTATGATATTCAGTAAAAGTCACGGACTTCAATCAAACCCCAGGCCTTAGCAAACTTTCTGGCTGAAGGGTTGTCCATAGAAGAAGAGGTTCATCCAGTGAATGATTGGACTTTATACGCTGATGGATCCTCTTCCAAAGATGGTTGTGGAGTTGGTCTCCTAATAATCAACCCCAGTAGGGAAGAATTTGAATATGCCTTGCGTTTTGATTTTGAAGCAACCAACAACGAGATAGAGTATGAGGCCTTAATAGCAGGGTTGGGCCTCGCAAGGAAGTTGGGGGCAGAACGAATCATTTCTTGAACTGATTCGCAGCTGATTGTTTCTCAGATCAATGGGGATTATGAAGCCAAAGAGGAAAATATGAAAAGATATCTGGCCAAAGTCTAGCAGCTCGGCCAGATGTTTGATCACTTCTGCATAGAGCACATCCCCAGGTCGGCTAATAAAAGGGCTGATGCGCTATCTCGGCTTGCCTCCTCCACTTCAACCACTTTGGGAAAAAAGATAGTGGTGGAGCTAGTGAAGCACCACGCTTTTTAAGCTAATGAAGTGTTGCAGGTTGATTATCATAATACATGGATGTATGAGATAGTTAGTTTCCTGCAACATGGAACTCAGCCCGAAGACAAACGTACAGCTCGGCGTCTGCATCTAAAGGCCGCAAGGTACGCTCTCTTTAATGACCATCTATATAAGAAGTCTTTTTTATACCCCTGGTTAAAGTGTGTAACCGAGGAAGAGGGAGAGTACATTCTACGCGAGTTGCACCAAGGAATTTGTGGAAATCATTCAGGCGCCCGATCCTTGGCTCGCAAATGCTACCTTGCTGGTTATTATTGGCCCACTCTGCACCATGACGCAGAATAATTGGTCAAGAAGTGTCAATCATGCCAAGTACATGCTCTTATATCTCATTTGCCAAGTCAAGAGTTCACTGTCATTGCAAGTCCTTGACCATTTGTTCAATGGGGAATTGATCTTATGGGACCCTTACCCCGAGCTCCAGGTTCAGTCAGGTTCCTTATAGTTGCCATTGATTACTTCACCAAATGGGTTGAAGCAGAGCCCTTAGCTACTATAACAGGGGGTCAGATAAAAAAGTTCTTATGGAAGAATGTCATTTGCTGCTTCGGCCTACCACAAGTTCTTATCTCAGACAATGGGAAGCAATTTGCTGATGACCCCGTCAAAAGTTGGTGCTCTGAGCTTCATATTGAACATAGATTCACTTCAGTAGCACACCCACAAGCTAATGGGCAAGTTGAATTGGCTAATAGAACAATCAAGGATGGACTGAGAAAGCGTCTACACAAAACTGCGGCAAGCTGGGTGGATGAACTCCCAAGTGTTTATGGGCGTATCTCACTATCCCTTCCACCTCAACTAAGGAAACACATTTTTTCTTAGTTCATGGCACAGAGGCTGTCATTCCGGCTGAAATTGGGTCCACCTCTGCTAGGGTCGATCACTATTAAGCTCAGGTAAATGACCAAGCATTGCGTTTAAATCTGGATGAGTTGGAAGAAAAAAGGGAACAAGCCAACATTCGCATGGCTCAATACAAAAATTTAATGGCCCAGTATTACAACTCTAGAGTGCGACCAAGGTCTTATCAAGTAGGAGATTTGGTACTGCGCAATAACAAAGCAAGTCATGCTGCACCAGCAGGAACTTCTAACCACAACTGGGAAGGCCCTTATCGCATAATTGAGGTGCGATCAGCAGGAGCTTACAAGTTGCAAACTTTAGAAGTCAAAACCTTACCACGAACTTGGCATTCTGCATACTTAAGACTTCTACATCAGTGATGTGAAGTACTCCACTTCGGCAGGGTTGAACAAGCCGAGTAGATCTCACAAGTATTTGAGACAGGTATCTCTATAAGAGTTCTACATCAGTGATGAAGTACTCCACTTCAGCAGGACTGAACAAGCCAAGCAGGTTCAACAAATATTGGGGACAGGTATCCCTATAAGACCTCAGCAGGTTTGAGGCATAGGCCCGTTTAGGGTCAAAATTTTTGTGAACAGGTTTCACAATCACTCCAATAAAGGGGTGTTGAGGCAAATCATGACAGTGTACATGAGCCTCATCAACACCTAGCAGGACTAGGAAAAGTTGTAAATCATTTGTATAATCATCAGCAGTGCTGAAGTTTCAATAAAACAGTGTTTAATGGCAGTGCCAGTATTTGAAACTTTGCAAAGTGTTATCCTTTATCTCGCTTAATGATTTAGCATAGTCAATCAAAGTAACAGGCTTACTTATGTTCTAACATGTGGATTTATTTCTTATTCACGTTCTAAGTACAAGCTTTTATCTCAGCAGCAGCAAGGCCGCGGCTGAGTACTTGTGATCAAAGATCCTTGGCAGAGCCAAGGTTAGATACTTGGGATGATCAAAGATCCTTGGAAGAGCCGAGGTTAGATATTGGGATGACCAAAGATCATTGGCAAAGCCAAGGTTAAATACTGGGGACGGATGAAGTAACAGGTTTGCTTCAATTCAGTTCAAGATCTTAATCTTAAGTTTTATCATCAAGATATTAGAAAGGTCAGACTTAGCAGAACTGAAGCTGAACCCCTGCAATCAGCAAGAGTCCTTGGCAGAGCCGAGGTCAAGTACTTGTGCTTATTATTGGCGTTATGAAGAAATGCTTGCAAAGATGCTAAAGTAAAAGCTGAGGAGCACAAGTTGAAAGAAATAAAATTTTCATTAAAGACAATTCATAGAGTACAATGCCGAAGGGCACAAGTTCAAGAAAATCCTAGTCTACTTGCAAATCTCTGAGATCAGCTCCATTTTTGAACAATGCTAGCTGACTCTCAAATACTTGCTCAGCTTCAGGATTGTAGAGGTCCGCAATCTGAGGATGCTCTTTGTCCAAGGCTGTGCAGACTTCTGAGCAGCTGTCTATGGCATATGTCTGGCCAATTACTTTCACTGAGCTCTGAAGTTTGAGGAGATTGTCAGTAAAGTAATCGGACTGCCTGAACTCAACAACTGCTTTTTTCTTGATATCTTCGATCTGGAGTGCAAATTGCTGAATCAGCTCAACTTTGGTTCTTTTCTCTTCTTCTAGTTGCTGAGCCAGCTCAGTCTTTCCTCTCTGCTCATCTTCAACTTGCTTCTTGAAACTACTCAGCTCCTGCTCACAAGCGTTGAGCTCTTTCTGATAAAATTCCAGCTCAGCTTGAGTCTTGGTAGATACCAGCTCAATATTGTTAGGTCTGAAATACACTCTAGAGGGGGTGAATAGAGTGTTTGGCTGATTTTGCGGAATTTTCTCGTTTGCTCAACTCAAAAAGATATTCAAAATCAGAGCAGGAATGGGAGATGAGAAGTAGTGAATGAGTACACCGGATATAGAGTAGTTCGAATTGTAAATGATTCTACTCCACTACCACTTTGTTTCCAAAGTGGATTTTCAACAACTACTCTTCTTATTATGAACAATAAGAACAACCACAGCAACACTTACACTAATACTTTAGTGCAAGCCACAACAACAACAACTTCTTGCACAAAACTCACTTATGCAACTACAGCAACTACAGCTCTTAGCAAGAACAACTTCTTGCTTCCTCACAACTTCAACAAAAGTTCCCTCAAGAACTTCTCATAGTGGGTTGAAGAAATATGGTAAGGTTCACACTTTCTCACAAGTCTAAGCACAAGCAAGAGATCAAATATTTATGGTTCCTCTTGTGCTTGACTCTCTTTCTCTCAATATACAATAATGAAGATCAAAGAAAAGCTAGACAAGCTTTAAACAAATTTACAAGTATGAGAGAAATATACAACAATAGAAAATGAAGCTAGATGATGTTGAAAGTGTGTATTTGCCTCATCCAAGCCTCCTCTATTTATAGATGAAGTTCACCATGTTTTTGAGGCTCTCCACCAAGTCTTCATCTTCAAAAATGTCAAGATATTGCCCAAATAGTCTCTAGCCACCCTATGGAGTGACTTGATCTTGGATAGCCACCCTAGAGAATCTTAGACATGTATACAATAGTCAAGGAAGCATGTAATAGGTTGGGTTAAAGTCCACAAGAAATTTTAGCAAGAATGGAAAGAGAAAACATCATAAATCTCCCTTGGATTTTGTTCCAGCGTTCAGAAAATTTGAATTCTGGGGGACATCGATCGATCTATGTGCCTGGAAGGGAGAGATCGATGTCCTCCAGAAGATTGCAGTTTTGACACTGCCTGACATCGATCGATCAATGTCAGGGGTTGAAGTGACATCGATCGATCGATGTCACCTGGTTTAGAGATCGATGTGTTCTGATCAACATCGATCGATCGATGTTAGTGACATCGATCGATTGATGTCCTTTGGTTTAGAGATCGATGCTCTCTGACTGACATCGATCGATCGATGTCAGGGGCTGAAGTGACATCGATCGATCGATGTCCCCAGCTTGAGAGATCGATGTCAACCAGTGAGTTCCAATCTCAACCATCTTTGGACATAGTGTGATTTATCCATCTTGCATCAAATATCAAACATAAATTTAACTTATTTAAAACATCTTTTTATCATCAAAACATTTTTACAACTTAACAATCTCCCCCTTTTTGATGATTTCAAAACTATGATTCAAAAGATGTTTTTACATGATACATTTTCAACTATACTTGATATTTTACAACCCCCCCTTTGTTTATGCTCCCCCTCAACCTATGCATCAAGTTTCACATCTTCATCATTTCAATATGTAAGATATCATGCCAAGAAACTTCATGCTATGTCATGCCACATCCAACTTCTCAAAGCTAACATGTTATGCATATTACCAACTTAAGACAATGTGGCTAGCTTAATATGCCAAACCATGCCATGCCAAAACTATACCAAAAAAAATCATATCAAGTCATACTAAGAACATGCCAAAATTATACCAAACCAACATATCAAGGCAAACTTCATGTCATGCTATACCAAATTCAACCTTCTCAAGCTAAGTTATGTGATGAAAAAAAATATCATATCAAGATGAGACATTGAGATACCAAGCTATAACATGCCAAAACTAAATCATGCAATGTCTATCCAACAATTCCAAACATTGCAAATCCAATGCCCAAACAATCATGCCAACAACCAAAATTATTTCTCCCCCTTTTTGAAAACATCAAAACATAAGAGATATTAAAATGAAGGATAAATATCATTAGGAAATATCAAGTTTTGAGATACATAAGTAAACTCAAACTTGTAAAACTACTTCATAGCTACGAGGGAATGGGGATAACTACTCTTCATCAGAAGAGAAACATAATCCGGAGAGTGCCGCTTTAAGCTTTGTCTTCAATTTTTGGTACTTGGTCTTTTGTATAGTGAGCTCCGTTTCTAAATTTTTGACCCTTTGTGTGAGATTTGCGTTGTCCTTTTCCAAGTCATCAATACGGACGGCTTCCTTAGTTAAATCTTCTCCCCATTGACAAGTGTATCACGAATGTCATCAATTTCGGCCTCCGCATCAAACTCTTCATCTGACCCACTTCCTTCTGTCATAGGGGCTTTTTCTTTGTCCTTTGTGGAAGTGGAGCTTGGTTGTGGAGGTGGTTGTGGTGAAGGATGAGAAGAGGGTGCCATGGGAGGTTCGGTAGGAGATGGTGGAGGGATAGGATCTTCAGGCTCCTCTTCGTCTTGTTCCGGTTGGCCACCCCGCTTTTGTGCCTCTTTCCGAGATTTGTGGATTTGTTGAATATTGGCTTTTGTGTAGTAGTCTTTGTTGGTTATTTGATCCGTGAATTCATCATTCAACTCCACATTAGCCTTTTTAAGCAATCTATATATGAGATTGCTATATGGAAGCGCTTTTCATTTCTTGGTGGCGGCTTCCAACATATTCGCAAAAACGATTTCTCCAAAATTTAAAGGCTCCTTCATAGCAATACGATAAGCAACGTCGAAATCCAAATTGTTCGGGAGTTTAGCCGACTTGCCGTTTACACAAAAAGTTACAATAGCAAGTAACACTCTATAAACTAACGACATGTCGTTTGTGTTCTTGGTGGGGTGAAAACCAAGAAATGTCTTTACCTCGTCCTCAGAGACTTGGTACTTATATGTGACCCACCTGCAGGGATCAAAATCTTCCAACCCTTCATCCGGAACCTCAAGCAATTCATTGAATGTTTTAGATGTAAACATCAACAAATGTCCTTCTATTATTGTATTCAAGGCATAAGGCTCCCTATGTTTATAATCTACCCACATATTTGCATAAAACATTTTAGTATACCGGGTAGATATGGTGGACATCTCTGAGACCTCCCAAACAGGTCTCCATTTTTGAACATCAAACCAATCAATGATTGGTTTTAATTCTTCATTGCTCAAAATATCCTCAATTTTGAGCAATTTTAATGGAATGGTAGCCCTTTTCTTGTGCTCCCATTCATTGAATACCATTTGGGCTCTAAGAGTGATGTAGGCAAACTTACCTGTTCCAGTTGGCTCTTTCAAGGCATCCTTGTATTCTGAGGATTTGAGCCATGGAAAATTGTTGATGGTTAGCCTACTCCGTGTTTCAGTCAACATAGTGCTATGAGAGGGAGTGGCCTTCTTCATCAATCCTTGTGTCCTAGACCCCGTTGGCACTTGAGGATTAGATTGGGGTGGCGTAACATCTTCTTCCTTAGAGGTTCGTTGCCTTTTTGCACTTTGTTTCGTTCTTGGTGCCATTTGTTGAGTTAGGTTTTGGATTTTGGAGAGAATAACAATGGAATAGATGTGATTGTTGTAAGAGGTGACTGATTTGAAGAATAAATGAAGATTTATCCAAGGTTTTTGGAGTTTAGAGAGCAAGGGTTTCGAATTTGAGAGAGAGGGAATTAGGGATTTGCAGTGGAAGGGGTGAAAAATGAGGATGAAGAAAGAGGGTGCAGCTTTTAATATTCTGTCCGCGCTGACATCGATCGATCGATGTCATGGACTTCGATCGATCGATGTCCTATACATCGATCGATCGATGTCTGTTTTTACAGCAGTCTCTGAGACTGCCACATAGATCGATCTATGTATGCAAGGATCTGTATTTTTGACCTTTTAACCTTGGTTAATCATTCCTAATCTCGCTCTAATTGATTCGAATGTCTCAGTGGGAAGGGATTTAGTAAAAATATCCGCTAGTTGGTCATTTGTTGGAACAAATTCAACGCATACCAATCCTTTTTGAATGCAATCCCTTATGAAGTGATGCCTCACTTCTATATGTTTTGTTCTACTATGATGAACCAGGTTTTGTGCTATACTTATAGCTGATGTGTTGTCACATAAGATGGGAACCTTTTCAAACTTAACATTGTAATCGTTCAAGGTGTTGATCATCCAAAGTAACTGTGCACAACACGAAGCGGCCGATACATATTCGGATTCCGCCGTTGAAAGTGACACACTATTTTGTTTCTTGGAGAACCAAGAAACTAAGAAATATCCAAGGAATTGACATGTCCCGGCGGTGCTTTTCCTATCAACAAGATTTCCGGCATAGTCAGAGTCACTATATCCTCTTAGATCAAAACAACCATTTTTGAGATAAAACAATCCAAAGTTCAAGGTTCCTTTTAAATACCTAAAGATACGTTTAACAGCAACTAAATGTGATTCCTTAGGCATACTTTGAAATCTAGCACATAAGCACACAGCATGCAAAATATCCGGTCTACTAGCGGTTAAATAAAGTAAACTACCAATCATACCCCTATATTTGGTTACCTCAACCAGCTTTCCTTTTTCGTCTTTGTCAAGCTTTGTACTTGTGCTCATCGGAGTGCTCACACTTCTTCCATCCTCGAATTTGTACTTCTTGAGCAAATCCTTTGTGTACTTTGTTTGAGATATGTACACTTCATCTTGAGTTTGCTTGATTTGTAGATCAAGGAAGTAGTTGAGTTCACCCATCATGCTCATTTCAAATTCTCCTTCCATCAATTTTGCAAAATGCTCACAAAGAGAATCGTTAGTAGCACCAAATATAATATCATCCACATAAATTTGAACAAGCAATTGATGGTTTCCTTGTTCTTTAATAAAAAGAATAGTGTCGACTTTTCCTCTTGAAAACTCGTTCTCAAGTAGGAAGTTACTTAACCTATCATACCAAGCCCTAGGAGCTTGTTTAAGTCCATAAAGGGCCTTTTTGAGTTTAAAAACATGATTTGGATAATCATGATTTTCAAACCCCGGAGGTTGAGCTACATAGACCTCTTCTTGAATTATTCCATTCAAGAATGCGGATTTCACATCCATTTGATATAGTTTGAAATCCTTATAGCATGCATATGCTAATAGCATCCTAATAGCTTCTAACCTAGCTACGGGGGCAAAAGTTTCATCATAGTCTATGCCTTCCTCTTGCCTATAGCATTGGGCTACTAATATAGCTTTGTTTCTAGTGATGTTTCCTTTATCATCCATTTTATTTCTAAATACCCATTTAGTGCCAATTACGGGATGATCACTAGGTTTAGCAACTAATTCCCAAACATCAATTCTTTCAAATTGATTTAATTCTTCTTGCATAGCCAATACCCAATCTTCATCATTTATTGCCTCCTTTATGTTTTCAGGCTCAACTTGTGAAATGAAGGCATTTTCATTGAATTTTCTCCTAGTCATTATGTCTTGGCTAGTTTCACCTAATATCAACTCTTTAGGGTGATCTTTCCTATACTTATATGAATCCGGTAAATTTGAGGTATCTCCTCCTACTTCTTCATTTTCAACCTTAGGTTCAAGTGGATCAATCCTAAGGTCAATAAAAATATTACCTTTTGGATTCTCAAATTTCTCTATATGACTTACTTCAATTATTTCATCATCATCATCATCGTCATCATTAATGTTTGATTTGTCCTCATGTAGTTCACTAAATTTGACATGAATTGATTCTTCAACTTTCATGCTTCTTTTATTATATACTCTAAATGCCTTGCTATTTTGAGCATAACTAATAAAGATTCCTTCATCCGCTTTGAAGTCGAGTTTATCCAAGTTATCTATGGTGTTAAGTATCAAGCACTTACAACCAAAAACCTTGAAATAACCAATATTTGGTACTCTACCTTTCCAAAGCTCATAAGGAGTCTTTTTGAGAAATGGTCTCAAATAAACTCTATTTATCACATGATAAGCGGTATTTACCGCTTCGGCCCAAAAATATTTGGGTAACTCAAATTCGTTTAGCATGGCTCTACTCATTTCTTGAAGTGTTCTATTCTTCTTTTTTGCAACACCATTTTGTTGAGGAGTTCTTGAAGCTGAGAAATTGTGTCCATACCCCTTGGATACACAAAATTCTTGAAATTCTCCATCAAACTCACCACCTCTATCACTTCTAATTTCCTTAATTGTGTCTTCTCTTTGATTTTCTAATCTCTTACAAAGCTTTATAAATTCTTGGCATGTATCATTCTTTTTAGCTAAGAACATTACCCAAGTGTACCTAGAGAAGTCATCTACCACCACAAAGGTGTAATGTTTTCCACTTAGACTTGCCGTACCAATATCCCCATACAAATCCATATGAAGCAATTGTAGGGGTTTGGTGGTGGAGATTTCACTTTTTGGTTTGAAGCTTGTTTTAATAAGCTTTGCCTTTTGACAAGTGTCACATAAGCCATGATTTTCGAAATTTAATTTTGGAAGACCTTGGACTTTTTCATTTTTACAAATCTCTTTGAAGTTTTTAAAACTAATATGTCCAAGTCGTCTACGCCATAGTTGAGTCAAATCATTTTTGGCAACTAGGCACGAAACATTTTGTGATATCAAATCATGTGTGCTAAATTTGTAAACATCATTTTTACGTATAGCCTCAAAAACAATCTTAGCGTTCTTTTTCACAACACATTTTCTTTTCACAAATTCAATTTGAAAATTAGCATCACATAGTTGGCTCACACTTATCAAATTATACTTAAGCCCTTCTACATATAATACATTTTTAATAGTAAAAGAAGAGTTACCAATTTCTCCATGTCCAAGGATTTTGGCTTTCCCATTGCCAAAATGCACCGTTCCACCATCTTGGAGCTTGAGCTTGGTGAACAACGTTTTGTCTCCGGTCATGTGCGTTGAACATCCGCTGTCCATAAGCCATTTGGTTCCTTCTTTTTTGGCTACTCCATTTATCTTGAGTGCCTACAAAACCAAAAGATGTATGCATTGATACCCTTTGATGGTTGGGTCCTTTAAGGTTAGTTTGTCGACCCTTAGGCTTCCAAACATGTGTGCTTCCAAATCTAGCTTTACATGCTTTCTTCACATGTCCTAGTTTATTGCAATGAAAACAAGTGGGTATATGCTTTGATTTAGAGGGTGATGAATTTCGTTGTGTTTTTCTATTATTTGCCTTCTTCTTAGGCTTAATAAAGGAGGATGATGAATTAAATCCTAAACCGGATTTATCATTTCCAATTCTTTGATTTCCAAGTAGTATGTCTAAATTGTTTTTGCCATTTGTTAGTCTTTGTAAATCTATCTTTAGTTTCTCACATTCTTTTCTAATTTCTACATTTTCAAGAGCTACGATTTTATGCATGGTAAGTATGATGTCATGCTCTTGAAACATCAAAATATTTTTGTCATGCAAGCTCTTATTTTCTATGATGCATTTCTTAAACTCTTTCTTCAAATGCTTATACTTTAAGTTCAATTTTTCAAAGTCATCTTGTAAATCTCCTATTTCATCATGCAAATTTGAAGGGTTAGAATTTACCTCAAGATCGTCTTCAATTGCCATAAGACAGGTATGTTGAATCTTTGGATTGTCAACTATTGCAACAAGTCCAACACCTTGATCTTCACTCTCTTTCTTCCGCGTTGAGGGCTTTCTTCTTTTGAGGAAAGACCTTCTTTTCTTGCTTTTGCGGCTCTTTTACGTGGCAATCGGCAATGAAGTGACCGGGTCGACCACATCTATAGCAATTTTCACTTGCTTCCTTTTCTTTAGATGGTCTCTTGAAAAACTTTCTTGCTTGTGCTTTGTTTCTAGTTGCCATTCTTCTAAATTTTCTTACTAGAATAGCAACTTCCTCATCCGAGTCATCGGACTCTACCACCAATCCTTTGTGTGATGTTTGTGTGGGCTTGATAGGATTCATCCTATTTTGTTCATCAATAAGAATTTCATGAGTAAGAAGATTACCGGATAGCTCATCAAGAGTGAGAGTCTTGAGATTCTTTGATTCGGTGATGGCGGTGACCTTAGGTGTCCATTCTCTTGGCAAAGAGTTGAGGAGTTTTGAGACAAGGTCTTCATTTGAGATTTTTTTGTCCACCATGGAGAGTTGATTCACTATTCGTGTGAATCGATCGATTGTCTCCTCAATCTTCTCACCGCTTTCATTCCGAACATCTCATACTCCTTCATGAGCATAAGTCGTTTGGCCATTCTTACTTGCTCAGTCCTTCATGTATCATTTCAAGCCTTTTCCATGCCTCATGAGCTGTTTCAAGACCTTGAAGTCTTATAAGCTCAGTGATGGTGAGAGCACTTGAGAGAATATCAAATGCTTTGCCATTAATGGCAAATCTTATCTTTTCTTCATCGGTGTAGTCATCCTCATCTTTGAATATTGATTCTCCTTTTGAGTTGGTAATCATAGGAACTTCAATTCCTTTGACAACGGCTCTCCATATATCGAATCCACAGCCTTTCAAGTGATTGATCATTCGAAATTTCCACAAGGAATAATTTTGGGCATCAAATATAGGTGCTTTATTGTTTGATCCAGAAAATAGTGCAGTAGGCTTAGGAGATGAAGAGGTTGAGGTTGAGGTTGAGGTTGTCATTGCCATGATCTTTAACCTTGCTACTTGCAAAGATAGGCCAAGCAATCAAGGTTAGGCTCTGATACCAATTGTTAGGTCCGAAATACACTCTAGAAGGAGGGTGAATAGAGTGTTTGGCTGATTTTGCGGAATTTTCTCGTTTGCTCAACTCAAAAAGATATTCAAAATCAGAGCAAGAATGGGAGATGAGAAGTAGTGAATGAGTACACCGGATATAGAGTGGTTCGAATCGTAAATGATTCTACTCCACTACCACTTTGTTTCCAAAGTGGATTTTCAACAACTACTCTTCTTATTATGAACAATAAGAACAACCACAGCAACACTTACACTAATACTTTAGTGCAAGCCACAACAACAGCAACTTCTTGCACAAAACTCACTTGTGCAACTACAGCAACTACAACTCTTAGCAAGAACAACTTCTTG
Organism: Eustoma russellianum; assembly: GCA_036186865.1. NCBI lineage: Eukaryota > Viridiplantae > Streptophyta > Magnoliopsida > Gentianales > Gentianaceae > Eustoma > Eustoma russellianum. The sequence goes on along the minus strand of AP025041.1, from coordinate 12,866,105 downwards.
CTTCCTCACAACTTCAACAAAAGTTCCCTCAAGAACTTCTCACAGTGGGTTGAAGAAATATGCTAAGGTTCACACTTTCTCACAAGTCTAAGCACAAGCAAGAGATCAAATATTTATGGTTCCTCTTGTGCTTGACTCTCTTTCTCTCAATATACAATAATGAAGATCAAAGAAAAGCTAGACAAGCTTTAAACAAATTTACAAGTATGAGAGAAATATACAACAATGGAAAATGAAGCTAGATGATGTTGAAAGTGTGTATTTGCCTCATCCAAGCCTCCTCTATTTATAGATAAAGTTCACCACGTTTTTGAGGCTCTCCACCAAGTCTTCATCTTCAAAAATGTCAAGATATTGCCCAAATAGTCTCTAGCCACCCTATGGAGTGATTTGATCTTGGATAGCCACCCTAGAGAATCTTAGACATGTATACAATAGTCAAGGAAGCATGTAATAGGTTGGGTTAAAGTCCACAAGAAATTTTAGCAAGATTGGAAATAGAAAACATCATAAATCTCCCTTGGATTTTGTTCCAGCGTTCAGAAAATTTGAATTCTGGGGGACATCGATCGATCCATGTGCCTGGTAGGGAGAGATCGATGTCCTCCAGAAGATTGCAGTTTTGACACTGCCTGACATCGATCGATCGATGTCAGGGGCTGAGGTGACATCGATCGATCGATGTCACCTGGTTTAGAGATCGATGTGTTCTGATCAACATCGATCGATCGATGTTAGTGACATCGATCGATCGATGTCCTTTGGTTTAGAGATCGATGCTCTCTGACTGACATCGATCGATCGATGTCAGGGGCTAAAGTGACATCGATCGATCGATGTCCCCAGCTTGAGAGATCGATGTCAACCACTGAGTTTTAATCTCAACCATCTTTGGACATAGTGTGATTTACCCATCTTTCATCAAATATCAAACATAAATTTAACGCATTTAAAACATCTTTTTATCATCAAAACATTTTTACAACTTAACAAATATTGGCTGCCATTTCTTTCAGCTAGTCCACTTGTGAGTTGGCTATGGCTAGCTGAGTGTCAGTCTCTTCCTTTCCTTCACGAATCTTGGAATTCTCTTCAGAAAGGGTTGACACTTTAGACTTGAGACCATCCACTTCTGCCTCCAGTTCTGCCAGCCTTGTCTTTGATGTTTTGGCCTCCTCAGCCCACTTATCATTTGCTCGCTGAAGAACTGCGGTCTTCTCACTCAGATTAACAACAGCTTCCGCATCTCTTCAGCCTTCCTGAACATATTGAACTCTTGGGCTCGGTACTGCAACATTCAAAACACTTGGTCAAAGAAAGCACCAAGCAATTAGCCTTAGAAAGAAAAGAAGTGTTAGAGGCTTACCATAGCCATGTTGGACATATACAGTTTGCATGCCATATCCCAGTCCATGTTGTCAAAGTGGTTAAAATTCTGGGGCAGAATAGACAGCTCATTTAACTTCCTTGCTATTTTCAGATTCAAGGCAGAGTCATCAGAGTAGTACACCAGCGTCCTCTGCCCACACCGATGCCCAAAAGAGGATTCCCCTTGAACTTGCGGGTCCTTTCCCAGATCTCTTTGCCGGGCAGGCTCCTTGGCATCTCTTTGTGAATCAGTTGAAGTTAGAGCTGGAGCAAGTTCTGGTTGAGGCAGTGGCACCTCAGCCTCTGTCGTAGAAAAAGGAACATCCAAGTTGGGGGCTTCATCTTCCCCCTCAAAATTCATAGCCTCAGCCTGAACGGAACCAGCAGAAGCCTCAACTGCAATACACAAAAAAGTTTAAGGGTTATTCACCAAAAGAGAACCAAGTTTTTCACAACTTTAAAAATCCAACAAAAGGTATACCTGGTTCAATCTCTATCGGCTGGTCTGGGAGACCAGCCCCAGCTGAAGCAACCTCAGCAGAAGGTGCAGCTTCAATAGGCAAGGCCAATACTTCAGAGGAAACCCTTGCCTGAGCCCGATCAGAGGAGGAGTGATTCTCCTCTGTTCTGGGCCTCGTCCTGGGGGCCATGCTCCTCATTTTGGCCACTAAGTCAGACACCATTGCTCTTGCAAGTTCATCAAACAGATATTCAATCCACATGAAAAGAATCAAAAGGAAAGAGATAACCAAAAGACCCAATGCATACCTAGAATTACTTCTAAATCTGCATGACTAAGAGCTCGAAAGTGAGCACCAACGCATGAATGCTCCAGGTCGGCAGCTCTTAAAACCGACATGTCCATCTTCTTCCAGTCAACGACCAGAGATAAGCTCAACAGCCTAGAGGCTTCATCGCAGAATTTATCGCTTGGCCTCGAGTTGTCTGTTCCGTCTGACTTCCAGCGCTCACTCTCAGGGAATCCTACTTTCTTAACAAAGAAAAAATGGCCTTTCCAGTTTTTAGTGAAGGTGGGGATGTTGACATCATGGTTAATCTCTCTATTGGGATATCTCCTACTGAAATAAAACCGGCTATCCTTATGCTTACATACAAACATCCCCCCTAAAAACCTTAAGGTCAAACTCCTCCCCAAGAGCTCTCAGGTAGAGCAAGTAGCAGAGGACTACTTTCAAACCGTTAGGCATGAGTTGGGGTAGCCTAAGGTGATAAAAATCAAGGATATGAAACAAAGGTTCTAGAAAAGGAAGACAAAAACCAGATTTAAAGTATTCTTCATAGACTGCCTCATACCCTTCGGATGGGTCATAGGCAGATTGACGGGGAAGAGGAAGAACAGGAGCAAACACACTCCTATCAACGTTATAAACCCTACACAAGCAAGAGAGATTAGTGGATTTTAAAGTACACACTGAACTTTACACTGCCGGTGATAGTGTCCCTCTGTCAATTGATCTAGAGGACACCATGGGTTCAGGGGCTATGAAAAGGGGGTGCACCAACAAGACGCAACCTCCTCAGAGGGCGATTGCCATCACCAGAACTCGTTCTCTCCAAAAGAGGAGAGTTTTCCCCGTTGTCACCTCCACGACCAGCAGAATAAGATCCTACTCCTGATCTATTTTGAGAATCAGAGGAAGAGGACGATGAAATTATAGCCATGAAGATAAGAGGAAGAAACTTACAGAGATTGGAAGGCTGAGGAGAAAAATTCGCCGGAGCTTGGGAGGAATAAGAAATGCCTGAGATGGAAGCAAAAGAATAGCTGAGGAAGAAGATGAGGGGTAAACACTCAAGAAGAAATACGTAAGTCGGAAAAGGAGGAGAGGAAAAACATATTGAAAAAGCTCAGAATTTTGTAATTGGGAAATTCGAAGGGAGGCAATGCTTCGTTTTCCCCCTTTTCGATAATCTCAACCGCCAAAAAGTAATGATGGGATACGTTGTAATTGGCGGTGGCAATAAATGAGGAGAACAGCTCAATTAAAGTTGGATACGTCACCAACTCATTTGAACAGATTTGTCTGCCTTTGCTGGTCAGCTCGGCCACACTAAATCTGGGGGCAAAGTGATGAGTCTAAAACTCAACTATTGAATAAGACAAAACTCCCCATTGGTCAACAAACAGTCAACGTTGAAGTACTTCAGCTTGGTTACACTTCAGCTCGGCTGGGTCTCCTGACAGGCTAAAGTGTTGCACCTCTGCCCACAAGTGTTGCACCTCTGCCTAAGCAAGGTATTATTTGACCAAGACATTCACTTCGGCCGCGATGAGTAAATACCCAAGTATCAGGCAAGCAACTTTTTGCTCAAGGAGTGCACTTCTGCTCTGCCTCAGCCCCGAGTTCCAACCTCGGCATATGTCACATAAAGGTTCATCCCTTGGCAATTCAACCAGATCAGAACAGGATTCCAAGGTAGCTTCGTCTGGGACCCCACAGTACATTTGGCAGAATTACAGTGTAAAGAATGTCTATTGACGGCTATCGACGCAACATAGACTTGAAAACTTGTAAAAGTGTTTGTCTAATCATACTGCACACCTACAACAAGATAGCTCCCTGACACACGCCTCAATCACGTCAACAGCAGAAGCATTGAACAACAGAATGAATAAAGGCAAGAAAGGGGGCACAAGAGGAGGGGATTTTAAAACTCATCTTCTCCAAGAACCCAAACAGAGAAAAAGACTCCATTTTTCGTGAGATCAACTCTAAACTCTAAAAATACCAAAATATCTCAATAAGAATGGCCGAAACTGACTTGAGCGTTGGAGGGTTTAACCCGGGGTCATAACCCCGGGACCTTTGACTTTGTTCCTTGCGTAGGTCAATATACAGGGTAAAAGTTAAATCCTTGACGGAGAGCAGACAAGATAACTACATTTGGATCATCTCTGATCCTTGGTGAAGATCTGACTTCATCAATATACATGTGTCTATATATATATTTTGGCGATAGCCGCCGCTGAATTCCTACTCTGCCATCGCCTTTTCCGCTCCATTCTCGACTCTTTTGGAAAGTACAGAATATCGCATAGCCGCTACATTCTTCGGTGCTGAATTCTTTGGCATTCTACGACAGCACTGCCTCATCATCAATGGATTCTGCGCCGCCGCCGTCATTTGCAGCGGTCGTTTCTGGTGAGTCATCATCACAGAAAATCAACATTTCGCCAAAGACAGTTTCTCGATATAAAGGCATCCCCTTGATCTCCTTTTTGGATTCTGAAATTGATGCCCTTGCTACACCATTCAAATACTCTTTGGTGGGTACATTCTGGAATGGTCGTCCTCCATCGAAAGTCATACGGGAGGTATTTGAAAAAATAGGCTTTCATCATGATCTCCGTATCACACTAATTGATCCAACGCATATTTTGTTGAATTTTTGAAATGAGGCTGATTACTTGCGCTGTTTTTATCGTCGTTCATGGCACATCTCGGGTTGTCATATACGTATAACGAAATGGAATGTAGACTTTGATCCTACCACTGATGTTCCTACTGTCCCAGTTTGGATCGCTTTCCCCGGTCTCCGTATTCACCTTCATTGCAGGGAGGCATTGTTTGAAATTGTTCGTCCGATTGGATCCCCCCTGAAACTTGACGTAGCCACAGCAGATGGACTGTGGCCTTCAGTTGCTAGAGTGTGCGTTGAAGTTGATGTTTCCCAGGAATTGCTGCAAAAAATTTATTTGCAGGCTAAGAACGGATTTATCCTGCATTCTGTAGTCTATGAAGATCTGCCTCTAATTTGCACCTCATGTAGGCGGTTAGGCCATGCATCGACCTCCTGCCCCCCGAAAATAACAACAACTGTGCCGCCTCCGCCGCCACCTCCACCACCTCGCCCGCCGACACACGATGGACGCCGGTTAAAAAGAAAACGGCCGCAGAGCCTCCATCTGGCCCATCCTCGGTTGATCATCCCAAGGATGCTCCTGCGCCGCCAAACAAAAGTCCCCCGATAGATCCTCCCACAGTAGTTCCTCTACCTGCCCAAGTCGGTGATTTGAATGAAGACTTATTTTGTGGGACTACTGAACCCCCGTTACAGGATATTTCAGATAATTGTGATCTGGGGCATTCTTCAGATAATGATCTGCCCACGGAGGATCATCACTCAGACATGCCAACCGTCCCGGAAGAGGTGGTCTGCCGTATGCAGCTGATCCCTCCGTCACCGGACACGGATATTTTGATATCGCGCTTGCAGGAATCAACAGATTCTGCAGAATTTATACCTGTCGTTCCTCGTAGAAAGTGTCGGGCAAGGAAAGATCTACCTCCATTGCCGCCCTCCACTATCCTCACACGCAGTGCTTCTCATGCCATTCAGTGAAGTGATACTATTGTTTCTCAATGAATGTTTTGATATGGAATAAAAGAGGCATGCGTGCCTCTCTGCCTAGGTTGCATCATTTGATACGTGATACGTGATATAGAACCTAAACATTCATCCTCAAGTATTGCTCGTTTTGCTTTAGAACTTGGCTTTTCAAATCATTATTCTTTTCAGTCGGAACGCATTTGGTTTTTCTGGCGTGATTCAGATTTTCACTTGGTGTCAGTGCAGGATCATGACCAAGTGGTACATTTTACTCTACTGTTCTGGCCTCTGCAGTTCACCTTCGTTTTATCTGTAGTCTATGGCAAGCACACAACAGTTCTACACCGCTTATTATTGCATTCTTTATGTGCTTTCTCGGAAATATCTACTTTACCATGGATGGTAGGAGGAGACTTCAATTCTTTTCGCTCTCTGGTTGATCATGGAGGCCAATCACACCCATCTCTCTCTGCATTACAAGATTTTAATGACTGCATAGTATCATGTTTCTTGATAGCGCCACAGTTTCACGGCCCAAGATTTACTTGGACTGATGGCACGGGCCTTGGACGAGTCCGTCAGAGATTGGATTGGTCATTTATCAACTCTGCTTTTCAGGATACGTTTGATGACTTACAGCTTACACATCTTTCACGCATTACTTCTGATCACACACCTTTGTTATTTATATGCTGGTTATGCCCGTCTGAGGTCTGCCGATCTTTCCGTTTCTTGGACTCTTGGTTGCTTCATCCGGATTTCCATGCTTATATGAAGAATGCATGGACATCTTATCCTACAACTGGAGGCATGTATGGTTTTTACTCCAAGTTATTTCGACTGAAGAAGGACATACAGAGGTGGAATAAGGAAATTTTTGGTAACATATTCTCCAATGTCAAACAAGCAGAATCTAATCTCTCTCGCGCTGAGAGCATCTGGGACGCAGACCCAACAGACACGAATCGTGAGGAGTACCACAGAGCTAAAGCCGAATATCTCTAGGCCTCATCATATGAGCTGTAATTTTGGAAACAAAAAGCTCGCGTCCGATGGTTAAAGGAAGGTGACGCAAACACACACTACTTTCACTCTATTGTTAAAGGGCGACGGTTACAACTACGTAAACAGCAAATACATACGATTGCGTGTGCACCATGCACTACGCCTGATGCTATTATGGCCGAAGACGTGTCATTCTGCACGTCCTTATTTCCTCGAGAGGCTACTCATAGTTATGACGCTATACTTTGTCACATTCCACGTTTGATCTCTTCGGATGATAACTCCATTCTTACGCAATTACCGATGGAGGAGGAGGTTAAAGCGGCGGTTTGGCACCTAGACACTCAAAGTGCAGCAGGACTCGATGGTTTCAATGGTAAGTTTTATTGTTTTTGACTGGTCAATCATTCATACTGATGTGGTAAAAGTAGTGCAGGAATTTTTCCTTGGTATTCCTCAGCCTTCTGTGATGGCTAGTGCATTAATCACCTTGATTCCCAAAAAGTCATCCCCTGCAACCTTCAATGATTTTTGCCCAATATGTCTCACCAACTTTTTGAGCAAAGTCTGTACAAGAATCATTGCTAGTCGCTTGAATACATTGCTTCCCAAAATAATATCTCCAGAACAAACAGGTTTCCTGCTAAGTTCTGATATTTCCACCCAAGTTCTAATGGCTCGGGAGATGATACATATGATGGATAAGGGTGGATCTCAGCTACGCTTGAAACTAGATATGATGAAAGCATTTGATAGAGTCAGCTGGGAATATTTGGAAATGTTACTGCGCACCTTTGGTTTCTCTGACTTTTTCATTCGCATTATCCTCAATCACTTACGTGCCACCACATTAGCAGTCTTGATTAATGGCCATCCTTCTGCTACCTTTCGGCCTCATAAAGGGGTCAAGCAAGGAGACCCTTTATCTCCTTTGTTGTTCATTCTTTCTTCTTAGGGTTTCAGCAGAGGGTTGAAAGCTTTAACAGCTTCTGGAGTATTGCAACCTTTCCGCCTAGGACAGATTCCATTTACTATCACACATTTGGCCTATGCAGATGATCTGTTGGTATTTTTAAGAGGCACACAGCGAAATCTTCGACGCTTCCATGCCTTCTTAACTCAATATAAAACTGCCTCTGGTGAGAAGGTCAATTTTCAGAAAAGCAGTTTTATTCCATCTGCAAATGTTTCTACACAACAGCGACGCATTTTTGAGAATATCATCAGCATGAGATGTTCTAGCCTACCCTTTCTATACCTTGGTTCTTATCTGCACAAGGGCATCAACCGTTCTAGATATTGTGTCTCCTTATTGCAGCATATTATGATAGACTTCAGGGCTGGCATTCTCGATTACTTTCATCCGCTGGTCGTCTAGTTTTGTTACGTTCTGTGATAATAGTGCTGCCATTACATATCCTCGCTGCTGGAGGTTTGCCAAAATCGGTAATTAAAATCATAGAACGGAAGATGGCATCATTTTATTGGGGGCGCAGGCATCACTGGGTATCATGGACTACTATTTGCATTCCTCGTGAGGAGGGAGGATTGGGCCTCCGAGAACTTAGCACGTTACAGCGAGCTTATCACTGCCGCATTTGGTGGTCGTATCAGCAGCATTCTACGCTTTGGAGTAAGTATATGCATGCCAAATATGGTCACCGGGGAGACTATCTACCTCTTTTACCAGATTCACCTGTTTGGAAGATTATTTGTAGAATTCAACCTACCTGCCTTTCTCAGACAGAGGGTCAAGGCGACCACCTCACATGGCTTCACACGGCCACAGGAGAATTCTCTTTGCGCAGTGCTTATGATATCTGCCGTTCACCCAATCCCCTGCTGATTTCGGCGAAGTTTATTTCGTTTAAGCACCATTCACCCGTGATTCAGTTATTTCTATGGCGACTTTTCCATTCAGCGGTACCATTTGAAGATTATATTGGTAGGTACTCTGCTTCTCGCTCAACGTAATGTCTATTCTGTAAGAATGCATCGGCCACTGTGGATCATATATTTTTATACTGTTCAAGAGTACGTCCGCTATGGCATTATTTTGCTAGTGAGTTACACTGTCCTCACCCATCGTCGTTGCATCTTCATCAGTATCTACTCTCTTGGTGGTATCAATCCTCTTTTTCATCTCTCATTGGGGTTTTTAAAATAGTTATTCCGGCAATTGTTGTGTATAACATATGGTGTGCCTATGCCTCTTTAGTCTATGGGGAGCAAAACACTTTTACAATGATATCACTTCGGGCCTCCATACACTATGATATTACTGTGTGGTGTAAAACAATAGCGGGATCAAAATTAGCGGCTGGACCTCGGCGGTATTTTTCTTGGCTTCCATCAGTACAGCCGCCACGCCCTCAATTGATTCGTTGGCTTACTCCGCCTCCCGGTCGGTTAAAATTAAACATAGATGCTGCAGTTGGCAGACATTATGCAGCAGGGAGTGCGATATTGTGTGATCATGTTGGCTCATGTGTGGGAGCAATTTCATTCTGACTGCCTCCAAGTACACCTCTCAATGCTGAAATTCAGGCCGCTGTGTTTGGACTTTTATATTTTCTTCCACTGTACCGCACAATTATACTGGAGTCGGATTGTGCTCAGATAATATCTCGTTTGTCACGCCCACAGCTAGTACATGGGAACTATTATCTTCGGTTACTTCACACGTTAGTTCATCTTCATCGCCTGGACTTTCATCACATTTATCGAGAGGCAAATATGGCTGCGCACTACCTTGCTCAACATGCCATGTTGAACCCTAGCACACGATCTTATCTTTCTCATACTTTACCTCCATTAGTTCGTGCTTCTATCTCATTGGATCTCTCCTCCGTCCAATTGCGCGTCATCTGACAGTTTCACGTCTTCCACATGGATTGACGATATTTCCTCACTCTGCCTTTATCCTAAGGGGTCCAGACAGGCTCGGTATGCTTTGTTATCTATTGGCCTGGTTTTTAATGTTCTGCTTCATATTCCCTGATAACATGGTCTTTTTATTTACATGTGCATGAATTGGTTTCTCTATCACGGTGGCGTTTATGAGCGCTGCAACACAACCATCCCATCACGCACACGCGGCCTCCACGACTGCGGCTCTACTGGCGCGACATGATTGGCGTTCCTTCCTGATTTATGGTGTAGCTTATTCTCTTGAACTGTATCATATCCCAAATCCCCACTCCAGTTGTATAAATATGTACGCTTTTTTCTTCGCCAAGGTTTTATCCACAAGGGTGGTTTTACTTGGCAAGATTTTAATGCGGCATATCATATATGACTGGAGAATGCAAATCATCACATATTTGTATTCCTATTACTCTTACAATGACGTTTGGAGGTACTATGGCTTCCTTCCGCCACAAGTGAGGTTCATCTATTAATAAAAGTGTCTTTTCTATATATATATATATATATATATATATATATATATATATATATATATATATATATATATATATATATATATATGGACATGATTTGAAAGCAACTTGACCGAGGATCTGAGACCCCACCCTCCCCTAACGCCACCCTTTTGATTTATCTATCTACTCTCCCAACTGTCACAAGAAATTGCACAGGTGAAGCGTGATTGCCATTAGTGTGTGAATAACCCTTTTGCAATGAGGACAGCTTCAAATCTTCGTTTTATTTTTCCATTGTTGATATATTCTATTATTATTTTTCAATGGAAGTTAATATATGTCGGTATCAAAGTTACGTTATATGCTTTCAAAAAAAAGTTACGTTATATCGGTGAAAAGAATCACTTGTGCTACTCTTAAGTAACAGTGTTATATCTTTAGGACACGCATATATTTTATGAGGCGAAGCTTACCATCATAAATGATTAAATCTTATCTGATTTATGTAGTTTACATCAATCAATCAACTAACTAAAAGAAGAATATAAATAGTGACTAATATAGTTTTATTTCTTTAAATTATTGTAAAAGCAAAAGAGGACAATTTTTTTTTTGGAAAAAAGATCTTTATTGCATTAACTTATTGGAAACATGTGACAAAGGAGGTGGGGTAAGGACCAAACGTACATGATTTACTGCATTAAAACATTGTCTAGGAAAACCATCTTTGTAGACAAAACCTTGGTCGAAGTAAAAAGCGTACATATTTATATGATTGGTCACTACTTACCACATCGAATGGTACCAGCTATATCAACTATCTACATCATCAGCTATATTAAAGAAAACAAGATTCAAAAGAGATAGATCTAGCTTATGGCTACGACCGATAATTTCTTTGGATATGGTCTAAGAGGGGAGAAGACATATAATATTCTCATGAACCAGTTGGTTTCTCCAATATCAGATCGTTGATAGTGCCTCACGAAACACATATCGCCGATCTGTATGTATCTCAGAACTTCTGTGAAAGCGTATGTTATCCATGATCCAATGTTGTGTTTCTTGTGGTGCAAGAAAAGTTCGCCAAACTGCGTCCCCCAGTACACCTCGAACCAACTGCTTCAAAATTTCACGTGCCCACTCACAGTATCATTAAGGCAAAGAGTGTATATAATTTGTGAGATGAAATTCTTCTTCTTAAAATTTTGATTTACTTATATATTAATGAGAAAATTTCCATTTGTCTTTCAAAAATGATTACATTATATTGATATGCCACTTCAAGCAAATAATAGTTGTTAACATCTCTTTTATATGAAGGGTTGTTGGTAAATTTACTTCCATCACTTCTCAAATATCAAGAATATCACTTTTTTACCTCTAAAAAAATAATAAAAAGAATACATCATATCGCAAAATGATCTGATTACTTTTCAAACTCTGTGCAAACGCAGAAGCCCAGTACACCGGAAACGTCTTACTTGTACAACGCAAAAATTAATTTAACGGTACTTAAACGCATTTTTTGAAATGAGAATCCATTAACATTAATGGTGTATGAGGATATAGTATTTTGAAAAAATAACGCCAAATCAATCAAAATATAATGTGTATAAGGGCATTTTATATTGGGAAAATTAAGATAAAGGGCCACCAACTTTTGAAAATATGAAAGAGGGTTCTATAATTTCATATTTATTATAAAGATTCCAAGGAAATGTATAAATTTGGAAAAAGGATTCTATAATTTCATGCTACTATCAACTTAATCTTTCCACATCACTAATTACACGGATGCTGATGTAAAATATAATATTTTAATAAGAATTTATACGTACTTTTATTTTTATCGTCTTCTTCCGTAGTCTGATGTAAAATATAATTTCTTTAGTAAGAATATTTATGCGTATATTTACTTTTATCGTCTTCTTCCGTTGTCTTTCTTCCAAGAAATCGTCTTTCTTCCTAGCAATTCCAGGTATAATGTAGGAAAACCTCCCCAGTGGCTCTGCAATTTTTCTTTTCTCTGCTTTTCAACTCTATGCTGCCGAACTCCCTTTCACGTATCTTCTCTTTCGAAGCAAAAAAAGAAAAACGGCAAAAACAAAAATTAATTAGAAGAAAGACCAGAGGAAGAAGACGATAAAAAAGAAACGGCAAAGAAATTAGGTTTTGCATAACTAATTAGTGAGGTGAAAAGATTGAGTTGATGTGTTGTTTCATAAAATTTTTAACGGGCTTAAACTCTTTTTTAAAATCTGAAAATTTAAAAGGAACTTGGCTCCCGTATTTCCGCAGGATCTTGTTAGAAGCCGGTTCGCTTCGCAATCTGATGTACGTAGTTTTATCTTACACCTTGTGCAAGAGGATATTTCCGCATCTCGAAGCCGTGACCTCAAAATTACAAAGAAACAACATTACTAATTGCTTCAAGTTCGATCTTTAAAATTTCAAAATTTAGTGACCTTTAATTCTAATTTTCCCTTTTGTTTATTTTTTAAACGTAATTAGATCACTTGTTATTACAATTTCTGGTCTTATATAGGTGTCCATACTATGTGATCCCCATGAGGTGTCTCCATCTCAGGTAATGATAAACCTAACTTTCAACTAATTGCCTGTTATACCCGTGCAAAAAATAATAATAATAAACATAATAACTAAATGTGTGCGTGTGTCATGTGAGATATATGCGTACGAATAATAATAATAAAAAAAACTAACTAACTAAGTTTTATCCTAATCCATTAGTCAACCCTATCCCCAAATTTCCCTCACTTATCATCTCACACTCTATTCCCCAATCTCTTATTAATATATATCAAACCCTAATTCTCCTCCCACCTTCTCTCAAAAAAAACAACGACAATCCCCTCCCCCTTCCCCCATCAATTGCGTCAGTCAAGAAAAGAAAAAAAAAAGAGAGACTTTTGATCCAAGGCTTCAAGAGGAGTGAGAATCACAACCGTATCATCACCATCATCTCTCGTATATAACTTCTTGCTAGGATCGAGGTAGGTGCATACTATTTATTCCCTCAAAATGGTATGAAGATTGCATGCTCGAAATGGTATTTTATGTGTTTATTGTTGTCCTTTTATTCTTGTTTCATTCATGATCCTATTGATGTATCACAAAGTGTTTATTTTTGTTGTTTTATTATTGATTCGAATATGATCTTGTTGATTTTTCTCTTAGTGATGATATGGAGCCTATGTGTATAGAAATATATGCGTGGGTTCGCAGTAAAAGAAAGAGAAAAAAAAGGTAACAATAATTGAATTTGTAGAAGGGCCGATTTTGTTACAACATTTGTAAAAAAAAATAATAATGATATAAAAGGGGCTGGCCTTTCGGCCGAAACACATTGTGTAAAAAGAAAAAATAAAAAAAAAATAATAAAATTTTTGAATTAGTGGCTGATTTGTGTTGAGAACAAAAAAATAATAAAAAAAATATATAATAATTTTGAGTGCTGGCCGAATCTTTTTTTTTAATTATTAATTTGTTGTGTTTTATTTTAGCATGTTACGTATTAAAAAGTAAAAATAAAATAATAACAAAAAGGGGTTTGGCCTTTTTCGGCTGAACCCAATTTAAATAATAATAATAATAAAAGGGGCAAAGGGTTTGGCCAGTTCGGCTGAACCCAATTTAATTTAAAAAAAGGGGGGGTGAAAATAAAATAAAATAATAAAATAAGTAGACTAAGTAATGGGAGATGGACGTGGTACAGAGGAAAGTAATGGGGGCGGCTGTGTGGTGTTCCTGCATTCATGACACGTGCATTGCATGAGGTATACTGCGTCTATAGGGCGTGGGTATCGGGATGACTTACCGTGTCTATAGGGCACCGGGGTCATGAGACATACTGCGTCTATAGGGCGTGGGTGTCCAAACGGCAAGTGGTGGCTAGAGACCACGACGCTGGATTTAGGACCCGGGGGCATGCATTGCATATAGGTCTAGGAGCATATTGCCTGACATATTTCTAGTTGCGTGTGACACGTTATTTGAGCATGCATCACGTACTTGTGCATTTTTATGTGGAGTGCTTTACCTTTCAGTATAAGCCATGCTATCATGTTTTATGTGTTATGTGTTGATATCTTTTTGGGTATGTACTCTTTGTATTGTTTTGAGAGGCACCTACTGGGTGATTACCATCACTCACCCCTACTATTCCATATGTAGCCGAGACGGAGTATGATTATATTTTCCTCGAGGATGGTGCCGATGTCGTGGAGTGGGCCGAGTGACCAGTAGATATGATTGCGGCGAGGGCAGAGACGGGCTATTTATGATATTCTTGGGGTGACATTGAGATTTATATTTTTACGTTAGTACGTTGAGACATTTCTTTTAGACTTTTAATTCAGACAGTTGACTTTGACTTGTAGGGCCTGGTCAGCCTAATAGTGGTGTTTTTATTTTATTGAGGTTAATTAAATTCTGGTTAGTGTTGTGTTTAACCGTTTCCGCGAAAAGAAAAAAAAATTTCTATGTCAACACTGACGTGTAGCAGGTTGATGTGACGCCTTGTATTCTCCTGAGAGAGATACGGCGGGTGCACCGTTACCGAGGATGGAGCTCGGGAGCGGGGCGCTACATTGCCAGGGAAGATAAAGACAAGCATACATGCTATTATTTAGTATCTACATTCCTATAATGTGGGTCTCGGAGTGTACGGAATGGATCACTAAGAGGACACAATCACAGAAAATAAAAGTGGCGGAGATGAGGAAGATGAGGTGCATATGTGGGCATACAAGGTTAGACATGATAAGAAATGAGGTATACAGAGGAAAGAGATGACTAATATAGCAGATAAGCTCTGTGAATATCGCTCTAAGGAAAACCGTTACGACTGAAAATTGCAGATCGCCGTCGACGCCAGACCGGCGATCATGGAAGACATCACTCCAGAACGCAGTACAGAAGAGATCAATCAATATAAACGCAGTGTAAAGAAATACAAACGCCCTGCAATTGACGACCTGCCCTCGCCCACGCACCAACCCATGCAGACAAGTAGGGTTTGGGCTGATCTACTCAAGAGTCCCCTCAATCCAACACAATAGCACTCTGAGGGCATTTACATCAGTGATGAGGAATCCGACAATGAAGAGGACATGGATCTAAACTCGCAGATCATGGGTGATATGTTCATGAACGAAAATATCGGAGTTGGTCAGATTGCTGTAGACATATAATTGGATGAATGGAAAACTCTTTGCCGACCATGGCGCCGTGCACGGATCATTAAACCGTTGGGAAGGCATCTATCCTATAACACTTTGACTCAAAGACTGAGCACTTTATGGTCTCTCCAAGGAAGATTGGATATTGTTGATCTTGAAGATGGGTATTATATTGTCCGCTTCTACCACAAATCTGACTATGATCACGTCTCAGAAGATGGACCATGGGTGATCCAAGGTCACTATTTAACTGTCACCAAATTCCGGCCAGGTTTCTCTCCATCCACAGCGACTATTGATCATACAATGGTATGGATTCGAATCCCCCGGCTACCAGTTGAGTTCTTCAACGAAAATTTACTGATGTGTGTGGGTGATAAACTCGATAAGGCTATTAAAATAAATTTACATACAATGCGGGTTCTGCGGGAAAAATATGCAAGAGTGTGCGTTGAGATTGAATTACAAAAACCCTTAGCATCTACAGTACTCCTGAATGGACATGTTTTGAAAATTGAGTATGAAAGTTTACATTTGATCTGTTTTCAATGCGGAAAATATGGCCATCATAGTGAAGAATGTCCTACCAAGCAGAACGTCACAAATACAAACACGACTACATACGATCCTCCGAGACCTAATGAAGCACCAGCCGACCCATTTGGCCCATGGATGATAGCAAGAAGCAATACGCGAAGAAGACCCGCAAACACCCACGTTTACACTGAATCTGGTGGTGATCCCATATTACAACGAAATGCCATCCCTCAAGCACCAAACCAGCACAATCCTACAAATATACCCGCGACTATTAGCAGAGGGTCAAGATTTGCCCCAATAGCTATAGATAATGAGGTTACAAATGTGAATCAATCGGTGGATTTGACTGAAGAAGATAATCTTCGTACAATACCTGACCATGGTCCGGTGGCTACATTTACGGCAACAACAAGGACACAAATAATTCAACCACGAAAACGTAGACCAGGAGGAATCTCTGTTGGATAAACCTCTAAAGCCCGCCTCCTAACTCGGAGCAGCACCAGACGGAATAGTACCAGTAAACCTGATACACCAATTGCTTGCCCAGCTGCACACCAGGAACCTCAAATAACCATCTCAGAACCACCACTGATTCTTCAACAACCACTTGCAGACATTACGAATGGAAACCCAGCAGCCGTACCATCCATAAAATTGCCAAGCCCTCCTTGTGAAACACGAACTAATATGCATTGTACAACGACTGTGGATGTTGGAGATTTAACTAAACAGCACCTACCAGACAACATGAAGGTGGGCAGTCACTGTGGATTACAGAATCGGGAGGAACCGGGAACTACTGCCATGATGCTTGATGAGTCTGTAAGTGGTGACCATGTAACTGGTCATACATTAAGTCAATAGACTCTCAATGATGAAAATCCTTGCGTGGAATTGTCGAGGTGTAGGATCACCTAGTACAATGTGGGCACTTATGCAGTTAGTGTGAGATCATAAACCTAATATGCTATTTTTGATGGAGACGAGAGTGTCAAGCTCCCGAACACACTACATAATTTGTCATTCCTATTTCACCCATGTGGCGGCGATTGAGGCTAGAGGATTCTCCGGTGGGTTATGGTGCTTATGGGAGTCTCCTGCTATCGAAGTTCAAATTTTAAGTTATACAGCACAAATGATAAACATAGCAATCCTGGATGACCAATCTACATCATGGATACTTTCACTTATCTATGCCTCCCCAACATTGTGCATTCGTGAAAAATTCTATGATTACGTTGAAAAAATGGTGCCACATATCAAGAAGCCTTGGTTGTTGTTAGGAGATTTCAATCAAGTGATACGGCAAGAAGACAAAAAAGGCGGACGTATTGTGCGAGGTAATGGTGTCAATCGGATGATACGCATGACCAACAAATGCGCCCTATAGGAAATGAATTTCTCAGGACCTCGGTTCACTTAGACTAACGGGCAGATTAGGCGATCCCTTATCGAAGAACGGTTTGATCAAGCATGGGCAACTTCCACCTGGCATACACAGTTTCCTTCTTCTACACTTCACCATCTACCATGTGTACAATCGGATCACCACCCCCTACTGTTGACGGTCTTGACCAAATCACAGCATCCTCCACAGACGCAGAGACGATTCAAATTCCAGGAGTGTTGGCTGCTGCATAAGGCATTCCCACGGTTCATGGAAACTGCATGGGTTGCAAATCCAAGTGAATTAAGTTGCACAATCCGAGAATTTACGATGCGCATGGAAGACTGGCGGGTGAACGTCTTTGGCAATCTTATGCACCGTCGAAAGCGTTGTATAGCGCGGCTAGAAGGCATACAACATGCGTTATCAGGAAAACCATCAACCTTCTTGTCCCAGTTGGAGACCGAATTATTGGCTGAATACGACGGCATTTTACTTCAAGAGGAAACCTACTGGCGGCAAAAGAATAATTTACATTGGCTAGCCGAAGGGGAACGTAACTCTCGTTATTTTCATACCTTAATGAAAATACGCCAGCGCTCATCACACGTCAACGCCCTGCGTGATTCAAATGGAATTTGGACAACTGACGCAAATGAAGTTAAAGGTATTATTCAACAACACTATAAAAATTTGTTCTCTGAATCTAATGACAACATTATGCCTGAGAACGTCCATGTACTTCCTTTAGATGCTGTAGATAAAGAATGGATAAACAGACCCATTTCAGCCGCTGAAGTGGAAATATCACTATTTCAAATGGGTCCTCACAAAGCTCCCGGCCCGGACAGCCCACCGCCAGTGTTTTTCCAAAAGAACTGGGCGATTGTAGGGCAATCCGTAACGTCATTTGTATTAGATGCATTTTGCGATAAAAGGTTCCCGGCAGAGATGAACGCCACATTGCTAACATTGATACCTAAACAATCTCCATCTGAAGATGATTCACAATTTTGACCAATTGCACTCACTAATGTGGTGGTCAAACTGATATCAAAGGTCATCGCTAATCGGATGAAAGGCGTCATCGATAAAATTGTTTCCCCGATGCAGGGTGCATTTATCCTTGGGCGACAGGCTGCTGATAATATAATTATTGCCCAAGAGATGTTGCACACAATGCGCAGGAAAAAGGGCCGGTCAGGGTATATAGCCACCAAGATAGACTTAGAAAAAGCATATGATAAAGTGCATTGGCCCTTGTTGAAAACTGTCCTACAAACGGTTGGTTTCAATACTAGTATGGTGGATATCATAATGTTTACGCTCACCTCAGCATCTCTAACAATCGTTTGGAACAGCGAATGTTTAGAGACTTTTCGGCCACAATGGAGGATACGCCAAGGTGACCTTCTAGCACCATACCTATTTTTACTATGTAAGGAAGTTTTGAATGGCAAGATTATGAAGGTTGTAGAAACAAAACAATGGATACCTATTAAAACATCACAGCGGGGCCCTCAGATATCTCATCTTTTATTCGCTGACGATTTACTATTGTTTGGTGAGGCGTCTGAACGCCAATGTGCTACTATGGAAAACGTCCTGACTGAATTCTGTCAAATATCCGGACAGCGCATATGTGTGCGGAAATCGCAAGCCATGGTCTCTCACAACATCACTGGGAAATTCAATTCAACGGTTCTGAGTAGAATAGGCATCAAAATCACAACATCCCTTGGTAATTACCTTGGCCAGCCATTATTATGTGATCGTAGCAACAAAAACACATATGCATACATCTTGGACAAAATTCGTGCAAAAATGACACCATGGAAAGCGAAACACATCTCCCTGGAATCAAGGTATATTTTAGTATAGAGCTCTATCTCCTTAATGCCCATTTATATCCTACAAACAGTTAAGCTGCCGCTAGTCTACTGAAGGCAATTGAAAAGTTAGCGCGTCAGTTTTTCTAGGGCAAAACTGATGATTTGCAGAAACTACACTGGTGCTCATGGAACTTGATTTGCACGCCGAAACTGAATGGTGGTTTAGGTATCAAACGCCTAAGTGAGATGAATTTGGCCATGCTAGCCAAGTTGGGGTGACAAATTATTACGAAACCCGACCTTCTCTGGCCAAGTTCTAACAAGCAAATATGGATCACTGCTCGCTGAATGTACTCCTTCGAGCATGTCTCCCATTTGGCGGCACATTCGGGCTGCATTACCTCTACTGCGGGAGGGCCTTGATTTCACAGATACAAAGCTACTGGCTATAAGGGCGTTAAGTGGAAAGGCACGACATCTGGTGTATTTACGGTACACAGCGCGTATACTATGCAAATCCCATTAGCGATCACGACACCAGTACATTTGTGGCGAGATATTTGGGCGATGAGCGGGCCCACCCGGCTTAATCTACTCCTTTGGCAGGTATGTCAGAAAGGCCTCCCCACAAAGGGATTCCTCTTCAACCGTCGGCTATCAGATAACGCCATATGCGACATATGTAGGCACCATCATGAAGACATACTACATGCACTTCAAGATTACAACAGGGTTCAAGGAGTTGGGAAAACTCTGCTAAGCCAACCAGTATGCGACAGTTCTATAGCAACCCCGACACCATTGCATGGCTAGCGGCTAATCTGGAGGATCCCTCTGTAGCGCCCCGCTCCCGAGCCCTAACATCGGGAACAGTGCACCCGCCGTATCTCACTAAGGAGAATACAAAGCGTCAACCAATCTCTTACTTGTCAAAATGACGTAAAAATTATTTTTCCGCGGAAACGTAAACCATAACATATATTAAACTCCAATAACCGTCATTACATTGCTAAATAAAAATTCTGGGAATAAAAATAGTAAAGCAGTATGTGGAAAATCCTCAAAGTATAAATAAGAACAAAACAGCTGCAGAGTCCCCTCATATCCTAGCTGCAGCTCTCAACCAACCCACTCTGCTATTTCCGTCCCGTCCTCAATGAAGATGTGCTCATAGTCCTCATCCGGCTCACCTGGAAAGTAGGGGTGAGTGACAGAAATCACCCAGTAGATGCCCGCCTCAAACAAACACAAAACGTACATACCGAAATGATATAGCCACATAGCACATAAACATAAGATAACATGCATAAGATAAAGTAAATGCGGTAAGTAAAGCACTCCACATAAAAATGCGCAAGTACGTGATGCATGCTCACTCAACGTGTCGCATGCAACAAAGTCATGTCACATAGAATGCCGATATCTATACCGTGCAATGCATGAACCCGAGTCCTACTGAGTGGCTGCAGGTCGTACACCCCACAATCACCATACTGAGTGTGCGTAGCCGCGCCACTGCACACCATCCTGAGTGTCGTGGCCCCGCCACTGTACACCATCCTGAGCGCACGTGACCCGTACGTCACGACCCGCCATCATGCAATGCACATGCCATGAATGCAAAAACACAATCGCCTGAGGCCCCTGGCCCATCCTCACCATTCTCCGGCACTCAATATTTGGCTTTGTGAAATTTTGAATATTGGAAAGTTGTTATTTATCACCACTCTTATTTTTTCTTAGCTTGTATTAGTTTACTAGAATTTTCTACTAATTTCTCCTATGTTTCCCTTACTTAATTCTATTTATTACTATTAATTTTTAATTACTTAAATTTACCAAACTTCAGAAATTAAGTGAACATAATTTAATTTTAACCTTTTATATTTTCTGGAATTTATTTGAATTCTTATTGGTATTTAATTATATTTTCCTGGCCTGATTCGCCACGCCCGATACATTTTTTTTGAGAGGTTAATGGGCCGCCTTCGGTCCGACCCGCTGGCCAGCCGACCGGTCTGTTGGCCGGCCTGTTCTCTGCTTTAATTTAATTATTTATTTATTTATTTAATTGGATGTTCCACCAGTGGCAACGCGTGCTGTGATTTGTTTTTCGATCCCCACCCCCATTTTCTCCTATTTCCAGTCTATAGGAACCTATTCTAAGGCCAAAACACAACTTCTTAAAGGCTCCTAATGTAAAAGTTTCCCTTTTTCCCCATTTTTTTAAGGATATTTTGTTTTCGATTCAATCATACCACCAATTTCACACACACATACACGCACATAGTATCCATAAACAATATATCTCATGCTTTCCAACAAATACAAAATTTACAACTTAAACAAATAAAAACAACGAAACAAAATTTACAACTTAAACAAGTAAAACAACGAAACACATTAGTATACCATCGAAGCCTGCATGAATCATACCCGTTTGAGGGGGAAGAGGCACCTACCTTTTTGACGAATTAACTTCCTACGCGGAATCTCTTCTTCCCAACCCCGCTGACCTCTATGTTTGGTGTTGAACAAATCCTTCCTCTCTTCTTAAAGGCCTCGAATGGTTGCTTTGGAAAAGGACAAAAACTTTAACTTTCACACTTAATCTAGGAAGTTGACAAGTACAACTTTAAACACCTTTTCATTTTATGCATTGGAGAGTGACTCACTTGAAAATTAATATTATAAAGAGGTGTTGTTCAACTATTCAAAACTTGAGAACCAACTTATTTACATACATAAATACATCTACATATATTCACCCTATAAAATACATTCTGTCATGTACTTATAAAAATCACAACTTCATTTCTATTTTATGAACTTTCGACAGTACCTAAGTCATACCACATTTAAAATCTCATAACATATATTCTTACACCATTTACTCACATATATGTGTATATATATATATATATATATTTAAATAAAATTTAACATTGCACTACATCTGAAGCTCTAACACCTGCTAAATGAAAGCAAAGGCTTTAAAATCCATACACTTAAGTTTAAAGATGCATAATCCAGACAAAACCGAAAACCAAATATATGCCACCAGTAACTTTGCCACTGACAAATTATTCATTCTTTGTTTTTTCTTTATAAATACCATATACATCACGGCACCTTCTATCACCTATGTAAATTCCAAAACTTTAAGATATATATATATTGCATTTACACTGCCATACATCATATTTGTACACTTTTGAACCGCAACCAACAACACGAAATACACCAAGGAATTTTGCCACTTTTACATGTATACAATTATAACCGATACGTAATTACAATAAATATGTATATGTAATCAACAATCTATGAAACTACAATTAAATCATGCATGATCCGATTTAATACGAAAGTAGCATATTAGCATTGGAAAAATCATAGCAAATATAGCAAAGATACTTGCCTTGTGTCTCAATTATACGTACTACGCAAAGAATGGATGAAGAACGGACCAAAAGATTGACCTTTTGTTGCTCTCTGTTGCTGGCGGCTAAATTGTTGCAATTTGAAGAAAATAGGTCTGGCTATTTGTTTGAATATGTAGAATGAGGAAATTGAAATACGGGAAAGTAATGGTGGCTGCATAACGCTAGGTTGAATTTGGAGGAATTAAAGCAGTCAATTTCTTTGCTTAGATTTTTGTTGCTGCCGTGATATTGCTGGGGAAGAAAAAGGGTTTAGGCTGCCGATGGTTTGAGGAGTGGGAGAATGATGCAATTGTGTGATATGTATGTATAGATATAGGCTAGGTTATGTAGAATCTTAGGGTAATTAGGAATTGTGTGTAATTAAAACTCTATATTTCTTTTTCCTAATTTACTTAGGATTCTAGGTTCCAGGCTTTATCTCTTATATTTATTTATTATTATTTTTCTTTTTCCATGTTCAGCCGTGTGTGTACATATGAATATATATTTCGTATGTTTAATGAAAACACGGGTGATAACATTCCTTCCCTCTTACAAAAAGTTTCGTCATCGAAACTTATGTATGACATAAAAATGACTTAGTATGGCTCTACATGATCCATTCCCCTAGATAATGACCGTACTAAATATCCATTATGTATTTCGATACGTTAACCATTTCACTTCCTCGAAGTATGCCTAAGTCTTCAGTATCATTCTTTGTATACCAACAAGATAATTTCTAAGTCTACATGCATTGCTTATATAAAATCGTAGTCTATTCTAGAATCAATCTTAGGGGCACAGTCACCATACTAAGTGTTTTGTAACTCAATCGTCGGTTTATATCGTACTTCTATTTGGGGTCATCAGCAGCCCTCTAAAATCAGTTCTTAGGTGTACTATAATCTTTAACTTAATTCTCTATAATTACAACTTATAATCTTTCCTTTATACCACTTGCAGTGTATCATTCAACTTATTGTATTATACAATTTCATATTCTTAAACTCATCATGTATGATTTCTCTCCTAGTTACATGATCATCTGAAACGTCCATCGAGTCCTCTGATGTATTAATCGTTACAATTCCTAAATATAGAATCAAGTCCTCAAAATCAGCTTTTATATACTTACGAACTAGTTCTATGATCAGGTCCTTACTTTCGTAAGAAATATCATCAACAACCTAATATACGAAGTGCGTGTATGGACATGTTTTTCTTTAAAAGACAAGTAGCTTACGTAGCTATAATTTGGAATATAGCTTTAACTGTTTAAAATAATATACATTCTAATTTTTTTTGTAAACACAATAACCAAAGTATCATATATTCTTTTTTTTCGCAATGCGGTGTCTTAAATGACCATTTATAAAACAACCATATAACTTGTTCGCAATAGTATCACAGTTAAAACCACTTTAAAACAATTGAGACACAATAATCGTAATTTTTTTCTTAAATTTTTTTTTTACAAAACGATTCGAACGCGGTGCCTTCTCCTTTCCAACAAAATATATATTTTGAAAGCTATGTTTTGTTTCACAGAATACAACAATTGAAAAGTCATCAAATATAAAGTTTCGTAAAACTTTGGATATGGTACCTCTCTTTTTCAAAAAAAAGTATATATATTTGAAACTCTTTCTGCTTCACAAAATTAAATAAGTTCATCGCAAGCAGATAAATAAATTCAAAAGAATTAAATGGGTAAAATGCTTGCAAAATTGATAGTTGTCAAATACAATTATTTTGGAAAACAATAAGTATAGATACACAACAGTTTGAGTAATATAAGAGATATATAAATATATCGTTCTTCGAAAACATCCTTATTTTAAAATATATCAGTTTTGTCAGGGGTAGTCGAAATTCCATTAGGTTGCTATACGAATTCGGAAAGAAATATAGCCTTGTAAAATAATATACTATGTAAAGAGAATGAAATTAGTCGCAATATTTAGAAGCAAAATCTTTGAAATACATTTGAACTGTAGGATATATCTTGGTGTACGTGCTTAGAAAAATGTTTAGCTACTTGAAAGATAATAGTCCAATCCTTCGTATAATTTTAAATCATCCCTTATTTTACCAAGGGATAAATCCATCTATTTACCGTTTCGTAGAATCTTTCACTTAAGTTGCCCAATCCTAGTAAGTCACACTAAATATTAATCGAGCTAGGGTATTCCAGTCCACCATGCTTTCGCACGCCACACTGATCCACTGTTTTTCTTTACTTTGTTATTTCAACTTCTAGTTCTAATTTAGTTAGATCTCGCTAGAAAAGCATCCACTACTTGTTCATGCTTACTCTATCTCAATTCAAGCCTACTCGGTACATCAATAATTACGTGTTCCTAGGAATCAATACTTAAACCTGGTTTTTAATACTTTGTTATTCTCTGTACATATTTTAGTAATGCTCAATTATCACTATCAATCAATATCTCTAGTGGACTAATATATTCGGCTTAGTTGATACTCTAAAGTTCAACATTTTAATCATAATTATAAACTCTTTTTGTACGGTGTTTTTTTTTTCTAAACTCTACTGATTATAACGCTAATAGATCTCTTTCTTGATAATTTGTTTCGCTATAAATCATTTCTTAGGGACTACAATCCCAACTTAGACCTAGTCACACTCTGACACTACTGTCAAAATTTGGGACATGAACCTGCTTCATTTATCATAATGGTATCGGCTTCGCAAGGTCAGATATAAGGAATTATACAAATGGTTATAATCAGCACTTAGATGCGACAACTAATTCAGAGTCATATGGAGCGCCCTAGATATACGTGGGCATATCCCTTATCAGATCATCACCTAGGTCTAATGTCATGACTTATTTCTAGAATCGGTACTTGGTATCATCATTCCTTACGTCTAAAATCATTACTTATTTCTAAGTTCAATACTTAGAATATAATCAAAGCTTACGACTAAGATCAGTACTTATGTTCAGTCATCACCGGCTGTTCCGATCACCAGTTAATTTCTAGAGCCGATATTTCGTATCGTCATTCCTCAGGTCTACAATCGTAACTTATGGCAAAATCATCACTTAACTTCTAAAGTCACGTCTTATTTCTAATAATATGCTTAATGTATAATCAGTGCTTATGACTAAAAATTGATACTTATGTCTAAGATCGTGACTTAGGGTTAAAATCGTAACTTAATTTATAAGATCATATCCTAAATGTATGCATCCGCTGTGGATCTAGAGCCATGCTCTAAAAGATCGCACTGTCGGACATGTAGTACTTCTTAAACTCATTTCAAAATTAGTTCCAAGTGATTGGCGGTGTCAGTTGTGCTGCGCCATCACTCCTCCGCATCTCCTTGTTGAAGTATCTCAGGTCCGAGTGCGATGATGGTGAAGGCGATGCATGCTAGTTCAGCAGTTGGTGCTACTGTGCCAAGGTGTTAGTCATGGTGACTATGGCATCTTCAAGTGCTTGGAGATGATCCCCTGATTCTGGTGGTTCTCACCACCATTTCCAGCTGGCTCATGTCGTGGAGGCATTTCTGTAATTCCAGTTCATGAAAATAAATCAGATTAGTCAATAGCGAGTTAAAAGGGTTGGACCCGAGGTAAAAGGGTAATTACACAGGGAAAGCTCACCATCGGCACACACCTCCCATAACCCGATCATAGCCTATGTCTAAGATCATGTCTTAAGTCTACTTTATTTATTAGGGGTAAAATCGAAATTTTATAAAAGATCGTAATTTGTGTCTAAGAGATCTAATTAAGCCTGCGTTTCCGAGGCGGATCTGAAGCCTCGGCTCTGTTACCACCTGTAGCGCCCCGCTCCCGAGCCCTAACATCGGGAACAGTGCACCCGCCGTATCTCACTAAAGAGAATACAAAGCGTCAACCAATCTCTTACTTGTCAAAATGACGTAAAAATTTTTTTCCCGCGGAAACGTAAACCATAACATATATTAAACTCCAATAACCGTCATTACATTGCTAAATAAAAATTCTGGGAATAAAAATAGTAAAGAAGTATGTGGAAAATCCTCAAAGTATAAATAAGAACAAAACAGCTGCAGAGTCCCCTCATATCCTAGCTGCAGCTCTCAACCAACCCACTCTGCTATTTCCGTCCCGTCCTCAATGAAGATGTGCTCATAGTCCTCATCCGGCTCACCTGGGAAGTAGGGGTGAGTGACAGAAATCACCCAGTAGATGCCCGCCTCAAACAAATACAAAACGTACATACCGAAATGATATAGCCACATAGCACATAAACATAAGATAACATGCATAAGATAAAGTAACTGCGGTAAGTAAAGCACTCCACATAAAAATGCGCAAGTACGTGATGCATGCTCACTCAACGTGTCACATGCAACAAAGTCATGTCACATAGAATGCCGATATCTATACCGTGCAATGCATGAACCCGAGTCCTACTGAGTGGCTGCAGGTCGTACACCCCACAATCACCATACTAAGTGTGCGTAGCCGTGCCACTGCACACCATCCTGAGTGTCGTGGCCCCGCCACCGTACACCATCCTGAGCGCACGTGACCCGTACGTCACGACCCGCCATCATGCAATGCACATGCCATGAATGCAAAAACACAATCGCCTGAGGCCCCTGGCCCATCCTCACCATTCTCCGGCACTCAATATTTGGCTTTGTGAAATTTTGAATATTGGAAAGTTGTTATTTATCGCCACCCTTATTTTTTCTTAGCTTGTATTAGTTTACTAGAATTTTCTACTAATTTCTCCTATGTTTCCCTTACTTAATTCTATTTATTACTATTAATTTTTAATTACTTAAATTTACCAAACTTCAGATATGTGAAAATAATTTAATTTTAACCTTTTATATTTTCTGGAATTTATTTGAATTTTTATTGGTATTTAATTATATTTTTCTGGCCTGATTCGCCACGCCCAATACATTTTTTTTGAGAGGTTAATGGGCCGCCTTCGGTCCGACCCACTGGCCAGCCGACCCGGTCCGTTGGCCGGCCTGTTCTCTGCTTTAATTTAATTATTTATTTATTTATTTAATTAGATGTTCCACCAGTGGCAACGCGCGCTGTGATTTGTTTTTCGATCCCCACTCCCATTTTCTCCTATTTCCAGTCTAGAACCTATTCTAAGGCCAAAACACAACTTCTTAAAGGCTCCTAATGTAAAAGTTCCCCTTTTTCCCCATTTTTTTAAGGATATTTTGTTTTCGGTTCAATCATACCACCAATTTCACACACACATGCACGCACATAGCAGCCATAAACAATATATCTCATGCTTTCCAACAAATACAAAATTTACAACTTAAACAAATAAAAACAACGAAACAAAATTTACAACTTAAACAAGTAAAACAACGAAACACATTAGTATACCATCAAAGCATGCATGAATCATACCCGTTTGAGGGGGAAGAGGCACATACCTTTTTGACGAATTAACTTCCTACGCAGAATCTCTTCTTCCCAACCCCGCTGACCTCTATGTTTGGTGTTGAACAAATCCTTCCTTTCTTCTTAAAGGCCTCGGATGGTTGCTTTAGAAAAGGACAAAAACTTTAGCTTCCACACTTAATCTAGGAAGTTGACAAGTACAACTTTAAACACCTTTTCATTTTATGCATTGGAGAGTGACTCACTTGAAAATTAATATTATAAAGAGGTGCTGTTCAACTATTCAAAACTTGAGAACCAACTTATTTACATACATAAATACATTTACATATATTCTCCCTATAAAATACATTCCGTCATGTACTTATAAAAATCACAACTTCATTTCTATTTTATGAACTTTCGACAGTACCTAAGTCATACCACATTTAAAATCTCATAACATATATTCTTACACCATTTACTCACATATATGTGTATATATATATATTTAAATAAAATTTAACATTGCACTACATCTGAAGCTCTAACACCTGCTAAATGAAAGCAAAGGCTTTACAATCCATACACTTAAGTTTAAAGATGCATAATCCAGACAAAACCGAAAACCAAATATATGCCACCAGTAACTTTGCCACTGACAAATTATTCATTCTTTGTTTTTTCTTTATAAATACCATATACATCACGGCACCTTCTATCACCTATGTAAATTCCAAAACTTTAAGATATATATATTGCATTTACACTGCCATACATCATATTTATACACTTTTGAACCGCAACCAACAACACGAAATACACCAAGGAATTTTGCCACTTTTACATGTATACAATTATAACCGATACGTAATTACAATAAATATGTATATGTAATCAACAATCTATGAAACTACAATTAAATCATGCATGATCCGATTTAATACGAAAGTAGCATATTAGCATTGGAAAAATCATAGCAAATATAGCAAAGATACTTGCCTTGTGTCTCAATTATACATACTACGCGAAGAATGGATGAAGAACGGACCAAAAGATTGACCTTTTGTTGCTCTCTGTTGCCAGCGGCTAAATTGTTGCAATTTGAAGAAAATAGGTCTCGCTATTTGTTTGAATATGTAGAATGAGGAAATTGAAATATGGGAAAGTAATGGTGGCTGCATAACGCTGGGTTGAATTTGGAGGAATTAAAGCAGTCAATTTCTTTGCTTAGATTTTTGTTGCTGCCGTGATATTGCTGGGGAAGAAAAAGGGTTTAGGCTGCCGATGGTTTGAGGAGTGGGAGAATGATGAAATTGTGTGATATGTATGTATAGATATAGGCTAGGTTATGTAGAATCTTAGGTTAATTAGGAATTGTGTGTAATTAAAACTCTATATTTCTTTTTCCTAATTTACTTAGGATTCTAGGTTCCAGGCTTTATCTCTTATATTTATTTATTATTTTTTTTCTTTTTCCATGTTCAGCCGTGTGTGTACATATGAATATATATTTCGTATGTTTAATGAAAACACGGGTCATAACACCCTCACAAGGAAGAGATCTAAGTGTGGAATTGCGTTACTTGTTTCGGGAAACCATTTCTATAATATGGTATTAGCGGAATTAGGTTATTCACGGCAGTGTCAGTCGGAGACCGCCACCCCGCTTAATTGGAGAACAAGTTTCCATAGAACACGTATGAAACAATTCATTAACGTATATAGCATTAGATAGCAGACATGTATATGCGTAATTTGTGATAGAGACTCGGATGTACATTCAGTTGAGATTTGAATAAAAGATCCTTCCATTCCAAAAAAAAAATATCAGATAAGATAAGAAAGAGAAAACTGAGATGACTTGGGCATGTCAAGAGGAGACATACAACGACGTCGGTCAGAACAGTTGAATGCCTCACTGTAGAGGGGAAGAGGAGTAAAGGCAGGCCCAAACAACTTGGGATGAGCAGATTAGGCATGACTTACTAGAGTTGCACCTCTCGGAGTACATGGTCCATGATAGGAGTTCATGGAGGCAGAGGATTAAGGTTAAGGAGATGTAGGTAGGATACAGAGGCATCTTAGAATATACTTACAGGATTAGACACTTCATACACTTTAGGTTGACTTGCATTTTTGGTCTTTGTCTTTCAATTATTTGTGTCTATCCACTGTTATTACTATTTTTAATATCGGAAGCTTTCTATTTATGTATAATAAAATCCATTCACTAGTGCATTTCCTATTATTGTGCAATCTATGCAAATATGTATAGAACCGGAGATCTCACTGGAAGCAAACTCTCTATCATTTGAGATGGAGATATTGTTTGCCTGCCTCTCACCCTCCTCATACCCTAGCAATAGCTTATGCTGTCGTTGAGATAAAATAAGTATGATTGTTGTTGTTGTTGGTCTCGGAGTGTATTGTAATAATATAGTATCATAAAAGAACAATAATATAAATAATTCAAGTTCTATTATTTAATTTATTTTCTGTGAAGCAGCAAAATAAACATGGACCAATCTGCAATGGGACATAAATAATTGGTCATAAATTAATCAGACGGGGCTAGAAATTCGGGCCCAAGTCCTACAACCTTTGTTTAATTTTGGAAAATTTTACATCATGAGTTGATCACCATATGGAAACATGGCCGGATGTTATAAATTCATTTTTGTTTATCTTTTTTGTTTTAATTTATAATGAATTTATAATGGGTTATAGATTCATTTTTGGTTACCTTTTTTAACTTTTAATTTCATAATGATGAATTTATAATGAATTCGAAATGAATCTATAATGGGTTATAAAGTCATTTTTGGTTATCTTTTTTTTTAATTTTAATTTCACAATGAATTTATCAATCTCCCAGGCTGTAACATGCAGAAAAATAATATGCAAACGTAACTTAACGTGGAAGTATTTAAACTAGACTTGTGGTAAAATCCATTACACTTTCACTTACATTGAACGACTTTTAAGAAAACGTTTGATTAAGCTAGCTATATTGAGGGAATTTCAGTTGGTAGCGAAAGTTTGGTCCATTACTCAATTAACAGTTAAACATTGATGAAACTCACTTAACAGCTAATCTTTATGAGAAATGGCTACTTACAGCTAGAAACCGGAAAACAACTTACTACAACAGGTAATTGATAACGTGACGCTAACATGGTGAGTTTTGGACATTTAATGATTTTTTTAAACATAAAATCAATTTTCTCCTTTTTTTAAAAAAAAAAAAATTTTTTTCTTGAAAAAAATGTTATTATTATTTTACCTTATATGAATTAGTAAAAATTAAATATTATCCTCCACTTCATCTTCTTCATCTCCACTCCCCTCCTCCTCCCATGCCGCCCCCTCCGTCATTCACCACCACTATCACCTCCTTCCATCATTTTGCCTAATACACCGAATTTCACCAAGAAAAGTTACCAAACGGTACTTCTCAGATAGAATTGATTGTGTCTCCATCACTGCTCTCACTGTAAAAGCTACTGCTCCCACTTCTGTTCGCACTATTGTTGCCACTTCTAGTGCTCTCACTCCCACTACTTCTCATATAGAATTGATTGAAGTTTGTTGCTCCCTTTCTTGTGTATGTTGTACATTCTGGCTTACTTTCCTGTTGGAAAACATTTTTGTTCAAGATTGGGGTGAGGAGAAGGAGAAGAAAAAACCGAAAGATGTAGATATTCATGAAAACTCTCACGGTTAAAACCATTACCCTTGAGGTTGAATCTAGTGACATCATCGACAACGTCAAGGACAAAATCCAGGACAAAGAAGGAATTCCGCCGGACCAGCAAAAGCTTATTTTTGCCGGAGAGCAGTTGGAGGATGGTCGCACTCTCGCCGACTATAACATTCAGAAAGAATCAACTCTGTATCTGGTGCTCAGACTTCGTGGAGGAATTATCGAGCCTTCTTTGATGGCTTTGGCTAGGAAGTACAATCAGGACAAGATGATGTGACGAAAGTGTTGTGCCCGGTTGCATCCTATAGCTGTCAACTGCAGGAAAAAGAAGTGTGGCCACAGCAACCAGTTGAGGATAGCAGATTCATAGATCAGAGTGCTTTAAGCTTTTGGTGGATTTTTTTACAGGATTATAAAGACTGAACCTATATTTCTCTTGTTCAAAAACCTCTGTAGACTGATTTGGCTTTGGTTATATTTGTAAATCAATGCTGGATCGATTACTCTATGACTTTCTTTGCTGGAGGATAGTCTTATGTTTGCTCAAAGTTTGACCAATTTTGAAAAAAAAAGGTTGGGATGAGGGGGGGGGTTGGGTCGTGTGAGTTGGTGGGGTGAGGGAGGGGGAGTTTTTTTAATCTTATATCTTTTATTCATTTTTAGATTTTTTAATTACCTTTTAAATAAATTTATTTAAGTAATTTTAATTTTCAATTTTATTTTTTTTAT
Organism: Eustoma russellianum; assembly: GCA_036186865.1. Taxonomy (NCBI): domain Eukaryota; kingdom Viridiplantae; phylum Streptophyta; class Magnoliopsida; order Gentianales; family Gentianaceae; genus Eustoma; species Eustoma russellianum. Next base: position 12,833,786 of record AP025041.1, on the reverse strand, counting down.
ATAAAGGAGGTCGCCACGTGGCGACCACTGATTGGTCAACACAGTCAACTGTCAATTTGGCTAAGTCAACTGTCACCAACTGGTTTTGTGGATGTAAGTGAGTCATTTCTCAAAAGACTGGATTAGGTGAGTTTCATTAACGTTTAACTCTTAATTGAGTAATGTGCCAAACTTTTGGCTACAAATTGAAATTTCCTCTAGGTATATTAAGCCAAAGTGACTTGAATATCAAAATCTCAAAGTGTGGTATGACTGTATACATCAGATCGCGAAGCGATCCGGCTTTTTATCGAATTCTGCGCAAATATAAAATCCTAACACACCGGGTGAAAGGGGGAGAGATAAGAGGATGGTATTACCTGTGTCTCTAGATAAAGTAGCCAAAGTCACCTTACTATCACACACCTAAAAAAGGGGCCGGAGAAAATGTTACAAGTATTATTTAAAAAATGTTACAAAAGAACCATTATGGACAAAATATTATTTCAACTTTTTATAGGGTGGCTACTCATATTCTTTGCCCCATTTTCGATAAACATATGCATTCCTTTACTTTCATGGAAATCATTTATTCACTTGTGCGATAAACAAATGTTTACCCAAATCAACGATAAATCCACCAAAATTATCCGAATAATTATGAACATTCGGCAAAGATATAAGTAAAATGAAGACAATAACTATATCTCCCTAACTATTCTTTTTACTCGTATTATGCAATCCTCTACTTCTCTTTGAAACAACTGGTAAGGTTGCTGTTTAATGACTTTGAGGTTACGGGTTCGAGTCGCGAAAACAGTCTCTTACACAAAGTGTAGGGTAAGACTGCGTATATTAGATCGCAAAGCGATCCGGTCTCTTCTCGGACCTTGTACAAACGCGAAAGCATAAGAGTTCTAATCATGAGTTCCTTTTCTTTAATCCAAGTAGATATTTTCTTTGGTTAAAAATCTTAGTGTTGAATTACACAAATCCTGGACAACAAGTGCAATACTTAAACCATAGCCCTATTAAATTAGGTCGGCTATATAAATCCCACGTCTCCACTTTGTTCTATCATAAATCATATTGTCCCTAATTACCTCAACCTAAGATAAAAATAATAGTGAAATACATGGCAGTCAATTTTAAAGTACAAAGCTCCCTATCTTGCTGTTTGTCTTCAGTAATTAAAGTGTCCAACATTATTAATTTGACATAGATACAAGGCGCTGCAAGCCTCCAACATTATTGTTTTCATAAAAATGTGTAACACGACAGGAAGGGTGAATTAGAGTAGCTTCCTTTTATCTTGGATGTTTATGAAGTTTTTTCATTAATGAACATGAAATGCACGAAAGGCAGCACGTGTAATAGAGTGCAAAATATTACTAACTAGGGTTATGGTGGGGGAGGGTGGGAGGGGATGAGGTTCTTCCCTATTTCATGTGGAAAAATTACTCACTGCGGAAATATAATGTAGAATAGGAGTTTGGACATTGCTTTCAGAATGATTATCTACTTATTTTAGCATGTGATTTTCATTAGTGAGAGGCACAGTGAAAAGAATATAAAAACTGATACTCATTAATTAATGGAGAATAAGATGTCTTGTAACTTATTATTTCAAGTGATTTGACACAATTTATGAAACAGTGGTTTATGACATTGATGTCACGGGTTTGAGCCGCATAAATAGCCGGTTACACAAAGTGTGGAGTAAGACTGCGTATGTCGGATCCCTCCCTTTCCGGACCCTGTACAAACGCGGGAGCCTAGTATACCGGAAAAGCATGAAACAGTGCTTTCGGTCACGGTTCGAGCCGTAGAAACAGCCGGTTACACAAAGTATGGAGTAAGACTACGTATATCGGATCGCGAAGTGATCCGACCCCTTTCTATATCCTGTACAAACGTGGGAGCTTAGTATACCGGAAACGCAAACAGTACTTTCGGTCACTCTTTCAGAGTTATTGAGGAAAGCAGTGACTGTCGGTTAGGATCACATGAGGTTAGAAATGAGGTAAAAAATGAGGCCTCCAATCACGCGCTGCCACGTGTACAAGTAACTATTTTTTAAAAACAAAAAAATTTAAACTTCTTCCACTTTTGTACACGTGGCAGCGCGTGATTGGAGGCCTCATTTTTTACCTCATTTCTTACCTCATGTGATCCCAACCGAGTGACTGTACTATATCGAGATCTTTGAAAAGGGTCGATGCATGTGAACAAGGAGGAAGAAATAAGTGCTCTACATAATTGAATTTTAGGTAAAAAAATATAGCTATAATAAGTGTGACCTATATGTTACAACCGCTATAAAAAATAATGATAATAAAAAAGTTAAAAAAAAAGATGTTCAGTTACAAAAAAAATAGAATGAATAGGTTTAATTCATTTAATGCATTTTGTGAACATGTGTAAAACTTTAAAAAAAAAAATAAACCCACTAACAAACAAACCGTGAGTGGTGAGGGCAATCAACTCCCCATTAAAAATGATCCCCAAAAATACTGCCTAAGATCCCTCCCTCATTCCATCGGTTGCTATCTCTTCATAAAGATAAAAATAAAAAAATTCCAATAAATTTTCCCCAACGGGCCTCTTCAAAGGAAAAACAAAGGAAAACTTTCTTTCCTTGGCCAAACTTTCCCAGCAACCGAGAGACATTAAAGAAAAGAATAAAGAGGAAGGAAAAAAGAAGAAGGTGATATCCTTAGAGATATATATCCGGGAAGAGGTAAGTGGCTATTTGTACTTTTTATGTATTTTCTTAACAGGCCTTATTTTTATACAATTTGGATCGTATATTGGTATAATTGGTTGTTATAGATGTGTGTATATGAATAGGTTATTGGTGCAAATATATATATATATATATATATGTATATATGTCTGTGTGTAATCGGGTTATATATATATTTGAGGAATGCGAATTTCATTTGGCCGCCCACTGGTTACATAAATTGTCAGGCGTATATGTATATATTATGTGTTATGTTGGTGGTTTTGTGTTATATTTTTGGACTAGCTTCTGAATTGTTTATATATATAAATATAGTGGATTTTCAGAATTATACTTTTATACTTTTATACTATTTCTTGAATCGTACATATATATAATTGTATGACATAAGTTTCGGAATCATATGTATATGTTTACTAGTGACTTTGGAACCTTGTATTAGCTATATATAAACTGTTTTTGTTTTAGGTACATATATATTCACACTGTTTTGGGAATTCCAAATCTATATACATATATTTATTTTTTAGAATTTCATTTATATATATATATAACGTTATTTCAGGAATTATATTTAATGATTTCCTGTTCACAGATATACGTATATAAATTCGCACTACTTGAGAATTATATATGTATATATACACACACACATATTTGAGTATGCGAATTTCAGATTCAAAAATTTGTGATGAAGAGAAAAAAGTCCAGCGGAACTATATATATATAATGTTTTTATTTCAATATAAGTAATGTTGTAAACCGTTGAAGTATAGCTAAATGTATACAAGAATATAAAAGAAATTATTGGGCCACTTTTTCGGTTCCATTACATTTACATAAATTCGGTTTTCAATGTTTGAATATTGGAAAATATGTAAATTGTTTTCATAATTAGTGTTTGGGAAATTTCATGTAATCTGGCTTACAGATTTTGCACATATTAATATATACACTGTTTTCTGTATTTATTAAATATATGCTATAAACTGTTTTGGATGAAATTAAAAATATAAACATTATGATCACCGAAACTATATGTACGTTAAGTATGAAAACTGAATTTGGGGCAGGATTATAGATTTAACTAATATTATCGTTGGGGGCAGCTTTGTAGTTTAGATGAAGTGCTTTTAGAATGAATTGTCTATTTATTATGTTAGTTTTAGAATTGAAATTAAGTATTCGAATATATAAAATGACCGGATAATTGTCATGAAAGAATAAGAGTAATTCAAAGGAGAAGGAATTTGTGGTGTAAAGGTGAAGTTGAAGAGATAAGTTATTAAACAAATAATTAACTTACATGTTCAATTTTAAAGATTGCAGAGGATAAGTTGGACGTGTAGAAGCAGAGACTTTTATGGTAACATTCTTCAATTTAAGCTTAGAACAAGAAAGCTAAGGGACCGATCAGAGGTAAGTGGTCTATCTATGCTCGTTATACTGTCATGCATCAGAGGTAAATAGTCTATATGTGCTCGTTATGCTGTCATGCATCGGATGTAAGCGATATATTTGTGCTTGTTATGTTTATCATGCATCAATGTGTTACTTGTTGCGTATATGTAATTGGTTTTCCTCTATATGTGAATTGTGTGCATATGTGATGCATGTGAAATGTGTGTATGTATGAGTGTGGATGCACCAGATTAAAGAAAGATGAGAAGAACATAAGTGAGAATGAAAATGAGATGTAAAAAACAAGAATCGGGCCAGGCAAACCATCGAGCTGGGCCGAATGGCCAACGGGTCGGTTGCGGTGGCAGGCCTCGACCCAGAACCTGATATAAATGTTATTTAATTAATACTAATAATTATAGGAAAATATAAATAAATATAAAAAAAATTAGAGATAAATTCCAGAAATAATTGAACCTAGATTTGAGTGCCGGAGGATGGTGAGGATAGGCCAGGGGCCTCAGACGATTGTGTTGTTTGCATTCATGGCACGTGCATTGCATGATGGCGGGTCGTGACGTACGGGTCACGGGCGCTCAGGATGGTGTACGGTGGCGAGGCCACGACACTCAGGATGGTGTGCGGTGGCACGGCCATGCACACTCAGTATGGTGACTGTGGGGTGTACGACCTACAGCCACTCAGTTAGGACCCGGGTTCATGCATTGCATGATGGAGATATCGGCATTCCGTGTGACATGACTTCGTTGCGTGTGACATGCATAATAGGACATGCATCATGAAGTTGCGCATTATTATGTGGAGTGACTTACTTTCTGCGGCTTATCTACTTCGTTGGTATACATTGTTTTTTTCTTTATTTATGTGATTATTTGTTTGTTGTGTATGTTATACTTGAGAAGAGCATGCATCACGGTAAGGTAGATTGGGCTGATAAGTTATTTATTTTGTATTTATTTTCGAAGTCTTAACTGTTAAAGATAATCGAGTGAAATTATTATGGACTAAGGACATGTATGTTAACTGTAAATGTTATTTGTATTTGTTTCTGCATGTATGATTCCTATAACAAGTATAAGTAGGTTGCTTACTGAGCCCGTTGATTTTGGCTCACACCACCACTCACCAGTTTTGCAGGCATGAGAAATTAGGGTATGCTTACACAGGAGTTGGTATACCGTGGAAGATCGAGACGAGAGGTTTCGAAACTAAGGATATTCAGAAAAGACTTTCGAGAATTGGATGAGACAGTTATTTTGATATTCGAGGTTATGTATTTCAAGATTACTGGTTACATACATTTGACTATTGTATTGATTAGAAATTCTTAGACATTGTATTAATGATGATGATCATTTTATCGAGGATTTTAGCAATGACTTCCGCTGACATCAATTTGCATTATTATGATGACGTGTAGTTGATTTGTATTAACGTCTTGTATTCTCCTTAGTGAGATATGGCGGGTGCACCATTTCTGATGCTAGGGTTCGGGAGCAGGACGCTACAGTTGGTATCAGAGCATGGCTCTAGATCCATGGCGGAAACGTAGATTTAGGACGTGATCTTTGAAATTAAGTTATGATTTTGCCCATAAGTGACGGTTCTGATTAAGAGTCGATCTTGGACATAAGTACTGATTTTTTTTGGTTGTAAATGATAATTATATTCTAAGCATGATCTTAGAATTAAGAAATGACTTTAGACTTAAGAGATGATTGGTTGAGGGTTATTTATACCTAGGGTGATGTTATTTTGACTGGGTTCTGATCATAACATATGTACATCTCCTAAGCCGTGATCATAGTGACCATAAGTGAATAGTATGTAATTAAACTATTTAAATTATAATGTTAACCAAGATGCCACCGTATGCGCTGATTGGTGTATGAATTTGGATGGGCCGGCGACTAAGCGGGCTGCTTCTCCATAACAGCAGCATAGGTCCCAGAACCATAAGGTGATTCCATGTTTTGAATTTTGACGTTAGTGTCGGAGCGCAAATAGGTCTAAGTTGGGACCGTAGTTCTTAGAAAGGATGTATTAGCGCTAGGATCAGTAGAGTTTAGGGAAGTATATTGTTCAAAGGGATTATCGATTATGATCAAGATGTTGAATGTAGAGTTATCAAAATAGACGACGATGTTAGTATTATTAGAGATGTTGATTAATAGTGGTAAGCGCGTGCAATTGTAGTAAATATAGTGGATTGATATATTATTGCAAATCTTTGATTAAGTGTCGATTCCTAGGAACATCGAGTTATGTGGCTTGAATCTAGTAGGCTCGAATTGGAGTAAGCATGCACAAGTAATGGTTGATTTTCATGTGAGATTAACTAGGTTGAACTTAGTGGTTGAAATAACCAAGTAAAGAAGAACGGTGGATCAGTGTGGCACGCGGAAGCATGATGAATTAGAATAACTTAAGTCGATTAACATTTAGTGTGCCATGCTAGGAATGAACAATCTAAATTAAGGATTTTATCATAATAGACGATGGTTAGACTTATAAGAAACGGTACATAGATGAATTTTCAATTGACAGTAAGGATGACTTAGAAGAATTATACGAGGTATTGGACTTTAAATTTCCAAGTAGCTCACTGTTTTATATAAGCACGTACATCAATATATATTTTAAAGGTACTTCAAAGATTTTGCTTCTAAGTATTTTAACTAGTTCGTTTATTTACATAGTCTATTAACTTTACAAGACTATATTTTCTTGCCGTATTTGTACATACCCCAATGGAATTTCGATTACGCCCGACAAATCTGAAAAATAGATATATTTTTAATGATGATGTTTTTGAAAAGTGATATGTTACATATTTCTTGTACATATTTCAAATTTTCGTTTTCAGTTACAACAATTTTGTCGACATAAATTTGATTCGTCGACGATCAATATAACAAGCATTTTATCCATTAAATGTTTTAAAGTTATTTATCCACTTGCGATGAAATTACTTAATTTTTGTGAAACAAAACGTAACTTTCAAAATATATTTCGTTTGGAAAAAAGACACCGTGTTTAAATCGGCTTATAGAAAGAAATTTTTTTACGATTGTTGTGTCTCAATTGTTTCAAAGTGGTTTACTCGAAATACTTTTACAAACAAGTATATCATCATTTTAATAAGTAGTTTCAAAATATACATACTTCTCTTAGAACAAGAGAGATATTGTATTCAACTCGTTTTTTTATAAAACATAATACTGTTGAGTTTCAACTATTTTAATATGATTTCACTGTGATACTTTTGTGCAAACAAGTTATGTCATTATTTTATAAGAAGTCGCGTGAGACACCGCTTTGTGAAAACAAATGTATAATCCTTTGGTTCTCGTGTTTACAAAAATGGGAAAGAAAGATATACTCTCAAATTATTATAACTACATGAACTTCTTTTTCTTCTGTTTGCAACTTAACAAAAAAAAACAGGTCCATACACATATTTCGTATACTAAATTGTGATGATATCTCCAAAGAAGTAAGGTATGATCATAGGGTTAGTTCGTAAGTATATGAAGATTGATTCGAGGATTTGATCCGGTGTTAAGGAAGAGTAATGACTGTCATATTGGAGGATTTAAACGACATTTGAGATTAGCTTTCTACATAGTTAACTGATCATATATGATTAGTTTTAAGAATTTGAAATTGTAGATTGCAATTGTATAAGTTGAATAATACACGTTAAGTGATGCGAGCCGAGTTCGAAAGTTTAACGACCTAAAAGTGAGATCAATACGATGACAATCGTGACTTATAGTAGGGGAAATGATTAAATAGAACTGCACTAAGTTATTAATCACATAAAACGCAAGTTTCGAGGACGAAACTTTTTGTAAGAGGGGTAGATTTTTACAACCGCTATAAAAAATAATGATAATAAAAGAGTTAAAAAAAAGATGTTCAGTTACAAAAAAATAGAATGAATAGGATTAATTCATTTAATGCATTTTGTGAACATGTGTAAAACTTTAAAAAAAAAAATAAACCCACTAACAAACAAACCATGAGCGGTGAGGGCAATCAACTCCCCATTAAAAATGATCTCCAAAAATACTGCCTAAGATCCCTCCCCCATTCCATCGGTTGCTATCTCTTCATAAAGATAAAAATAAAAAAATTCCAACCCCACCCTTAAATTTTCCCCGGCGGGCCTCTTCAAAGGAAAAACAAAGGAAAACTTTCTTTCCTTGGCCAAACTTTCCCAGCAACCGAGAGACATTAAAGAAAAGAATAAAGAGGAAGGAAAAAAGAAGAAGGTGATATCCTTAAAGTAATATATCTGGGAAGAGGTAAGTGGCTGTTTGTACTTTTTATGTATTTTCTTAACATGCCTTATTTTTATACAATTTGGATCGTATATTGGTATAATTGGTTGTTATAGATGTGTGCATATGAATAGGTTATTGGTGCAAATATATATATATATATGTGTGTCTGTAATCGGGTTATATATATATTTGAGGAATGCGAATTTCATTTGGCCACCCACTGGTTACATAAATTGTCAGGCGTATATGTATATATTATGTGTTATGTTGGTGGTTTTGTGTATCTTCTTATATATTATTTCTTTTATGCATATAAGTTATATATATGTATACACACTTTTGAATATTTAAGTATATAAAGGGATGTGGCTCAGAATCTCTATATGCATGTATCTACCGTTATATTTTTGGACTAGCTTCTGAATTGTTTATATATATAAATATAGTGGATTTTCAGAATTATACTTTTATACTTTTATACTATTTCTTGAATCGTACATATATATAATTGTATGACATAAGTTTCGGAATCATATGTATATGTTTACTAGTGACTTTGGAACCTTGTATTAGCTATATATAAACTGTTTTTGTTTTAGGTACATATATATTCACACTGTTTTGGGAATTCCAAATCTATATACATATATTTATTTTTTAGAATTTTATTTATATATATATATAACGTTATTTCAGGAATTATATTTAATTATTTCCTGTTCACAGATATACGTATATAAATTCGCACTACTTGAGAATTATATATGTATATACACACACACACACATATTTGAGTATGCTAATTTCAGATTCAAAAATTTGTGATGAAGAGAAAAAAGTCCAGCGGAACTATATATATATAATGTTTTTATTTCTATATAAGTAATGTTGTAAACCGTTGAAGTATAGCTAACTGTATACAAGAATATAAAAGAAATTATTGGGCCACTTTTTCGGTTCCATTACATTTACATAAATTCGGTTTTCAATGTTTGAATATTGGAAAATATGTAAATTGTTTTCATAATTAGTATTTGGGAAATTTCATGTAATCTGGCTTACAGATTTTGCACATATTAATATATACACTGTTTTCTGTATTTATTAAATATATGCTATAAACTGTTTTGGATGAAATTAAAAATATAAACATTATGATTACCGAAACTATATGTACGTTAAGTATGAAAACTGAATTTGGGGCAGGATTATAGATTTAACTAATATTATCGTTGGGGGCAGCTTTGTAGTTTAGATGAAGTGCTTTTAGAATGAATTGTCTATTTATTATGTTAGTTTTAGAATTGAAATTAAGTATTCGAATATATAAAATGACCGGATAATTGTCATGAAAGAATAAGAGTAATTCAAAGGAGAAGGAATTTGTGGTGTAAAGGTGAAGTTGAAGAGATAAGTTATTAAACAAATAATTAACTTACATGTTCAATTTTAAAGATTGCAGAGGATAAGTTGGACGTGTAGAAGCAGAGACTTTTATGGTAACATTCTTCAATTTAAGCTTAGAACAAGAAAGCTAAGGGACCGATCAGAGGTAAGTGGTCTATCTATGCTCGTTATACTGTCATGCATCAGAGGTAAATAGTCTATATGTGCTCGTTATGCTGTCATGCATCGGATGTAAGCGATATATTTGTGCTTGTTATGTTTATCATGCATCAATGTGTTACTTGTTGAGTATATGTAATTGGTTTTCCTCTATATGTGAATTGTGTGCATATGTGATGTATGTGAAATATGTGTATGTATGAGTGTGGATGCACCAGATTAAAGAAAGATGAGAAGAACATAAGTGAGAATGAAAATGAAAATGAGATGTAAAAAAAAGAGTCGGGCCAGGCAGACCATCGAGCTGGGCCGAATGGCCAACGGGCCAGTTGCGGTGGCAGGCCTCGATCCATAATCTGATATAAATGTTACTTAATTAATACTAATAATTATAGGAAAATATAAATAAATATAAAAAAAATTAGAGATAAATTCCAGAAATAATTGAACCTAGATTTGAGTGCCGGAGGATGGTGAGGATAGGCCAGGGGCCTCAGAAGATTGTGTTGTTTGCATTCATGGCACGTGCATTGCATGATGGCGGGTCGTGACGTACGGGTCACGGGCGCTCAGGATGGTGTACGGTGGCGAGGCCATGACACTCAGGATGGTGTGTGGTGGCGCGGCCATGCACACTCAGTATGGTGACTGTGGGGTGTACGACCTACAGCCACTCAGTTAGGACCCGGGTTCATGCATTGCATGGTGGAGATATCGGCATTCCGTGTGACATGACTTCGTTGCGTGTGACATGCATAATAGGACATGCATCATGAAGTTGCGCATTATTATGTGGAGTGACTTACTTTCTGCGGCTTATTTACTTCGTTGGTATACATTGTTTTTTTCTTTATTTATGTGATTATTTGTTTGTTGTGTATGTTATACTTGAGAAGAGCATGCATCACGGTAAGGTAGATTGGGCTGATAAGTTATTTATTTTGTATTTATTTTCGAAGTCTTAACTGTTAAAGATAATCGAGTGAAATTATTATGGACTAAGGACATGTATGTTAACTGTAAATGTTATTTGTATTTGTTTCTGCATGTATGATTCCTATAACAAGTATAAGTAGGTTGCTTACTGAGCCAGTTGATTTTGGCTCACACCATCACTCACCAGTTTTACAGGCATGAGAAATTAGGGTATGCTTACACAGAAGTTGGTATACCGTGGAAGATCGAGACGAGAGGTTTCGAAACTAAGGATATTCAGAAAAGACTTTCGAGAATTGGATGAGACAGTTATTTTGATATTCAAGGTTATGTATTTCGAGATTAGTGGTTACATACATTTGACTATTGTATTGATTAGAAATTCTTAGACATTGTATTAATGATGATGATCATTTTATCGAGGATTTTAGCAATGACTTCCGCTGACATCAATTTGCGTTATTATGATGACGTGTAGTTGATTTATATCAACGCCTTGTATTCTCCTTAGTGAGATACGGCGGGTACACCGTTTCTGATGCTAGGGTTCGGGAGCGGGGCGCTACACTATATGTACGTATGTTGGGGAAATTAGGATGATATCAAGCATGTTCTTTAGCATGGAGTTAACGAATAACGGGATTTTTGTTGAAACAAATTATGGGAATCGAAACAGAAAAATAATAGCATGTAAGCATTTAATAAGTTTGATCAAATTGATCTGTATCTACCAAGTACAATGTCATTGTTATAAAAGGATATATACAATTGTGCATAACCCTAATCAATTAATCAATGGTTTAAATGGAGTACTATATATAATTGTCGATACAAGTTAGCATCACGTGGCAAAGACCCCTCTCCTCTCTCACTCCAAAAACGGTGATCGTGATATGACACTCCTCATTATATATATATATATATATATATATATATATATATATATCATATTGGTTATATAATATTGTTGAAATTGGTTTTGATGATTTGCACAATATAGAAAGGTAAATGTTTATTAGTAAACTGATTTTTAGTGATTAATAGTTGTTAAATGGTTCATTCATCAAAAGGCTTTGAGAAAAACCTATGCTCATACATTGAACACTACATTAAGCGCTCAATGTCTTAGAAGATTAAAACAGAGATGTTCTGTTGAAACATGAAACGCTCAATAAAACGCTTAATCTTATAAAAGATTTCGGACAGAATGTTTTGTGAAAAACATAAAGCGCTTCATGTTAAATTGCTCTTGAGTGCGAAGCTACCTTCGCAAAGTTCTTTCTCAGAAACATTAAACTACACTTCAAGCGCTTCATCTTATAAAAGATTTTAGACAGAATGTTTGTGAAAAACATAAAGCGCTTCGTGGTTAATTGATCTTGAGTGCGAAGCTACTCTAAGCGCTTCATCTCTGATGCGCGGACAAAGTTTGTTCTGCTGGTATATCCTTCTCTCTCTTACATCTTTTGATTGACAAAAGTGCTTTTTATTTTCTCCATGCAATCATGAGTTTTGTGGCTACTTTTCAAAAAGCAAATCCAAGGTAGTTGGGAATATCCTTCTATTTTTAGCTCAAAAGACAAATCTTCCTCAAGAAGCTTTGACTTTTCCCAAAAAGACCTTTTCAAGATAATGAGGTGTCAACATATGAGAGGATGTTCTCTTTCTCTCTTCTCTCTCATCTCCAATGGTTGGAAGTTCAATCTATAAGGCTTGGGAGACTCCATTTTTTGAAGACAACTTTCTACTCCAAAAGCTCTCAAGTCTTCATTGTTATTTTGCTCTCAAAATCATTGTATAGATTACTTTATTGTTGAGAGTGATATTGTAAAGAAGAAGAAGTATTCTTCTAAGTGAGGATTGTGAGAAGTAAAAGTGTAGATTGTTGGTCAAGAAGCAAGGAGTCTACTTGTTGGGCGAAACTCAAGCTTCCAAGAGCTAGTTGATGCTACATCATCCTCCATAGAAGATTTCTTTTGTGCAAAGAAGATCTTAAGGAGGCTAGGCTTCAAAGAAGTTGAGTATTTATTGTTCTTAAGCTAAGTTTGTTAAACCTAGCTTGTTCTTGTATATTTCTTTGATTGTTGTTCCCCCCAAAGAGAAATAACAATCCTCCATTCAAAAATCCTTCTTGTTCAAAGCAAAAAGGTAGAGGAATAGAGTCTTTGACTTGAACCTCTATAAATTTGGTGTTCTTTCATTTCTTCAAGTTATTTTCTTCAAAGAACACATCAAGTATTGGTTAAATCACTTCCATTGCAAAAAGATTAGAAAAAGAACCATACTTGGATAAACACACTATTCAACCCCCCTTCTAGTGTGTTTCACGGACCTAACAATTGGTATCAGAGCCAAACCTTGATTTTGACACTCAAATAGGAAGGCTTGATCCTATCAAGTATGGAAGAAACACCTTATGATTTGGAATCTTTGTGTGGTGATCTTATAGAACAAGAAGAAGAAGACAAGAGATAACTTCAGTATCAAATATTCATACCAAAGTGCCTATGTTCGATCCTAATAATTATTCTCTATAGAAATCCAACATGGAGACCCATCTTAGGGCTTGTGGATACCGGATTTGGAAAGAAGTCACTAAGGGCTCAAAGGCTCCTATTGACTATGATAATCCAATACAAGAAGAAGAGTTGTTATTTGCTATAAATGGAAAAGCTCTTGACATCTTGAATAGTTTGCTAACTCCAAATGAGAGAGCTAAGATTCAAGGTGTTCAATCCGCTCATGAAGCATGGATAAAGTTGGAAATGGTCCATGAGGGTACTTCTCAAGTTAGAAAGGGAAGGAGAAGGATGTTAATGAAATAATTTTATAATTTTTCCGTCCCCAAAGGTGAAAAAATTGAAGAGACCATTCAAAGGTTCACCAAACTTGTCAATCTACTCAATGCGGTGGGAAAGAAGATTGAACAAGAAGATCTTAACCATCAACTTCTAAATAGCTTGGAAAGAGAATGGAATCCTAAGGTGACGGCCATTGAAGAATCAAAGGATCTTGAAACTCTTACTTTAGATGAGTTATATGGAAATCTTATGTCTCATGAAATTCAACTTGAGGAACAAGAGAAAAATGATCCTATCAAACAATCACCTAAGGCATTGGTATGCGACACATATTATTCGGATGATGAGTTTGGAATTCTTGTAAGAAGGTTCAAAAGATTTGCTAGAAAAAATAGAGATCAGGCTAAATGGTTCATCAAAGGGACTTTATCCAAGGACAAAGACAAGATGAAGGACCAAGATAACAAATGCTTCAAATATGGAAAGTATGGTCACTTCATGAAAGATATTCGAGTGAAGGATCCTCACCCAAAAGATAAGAAGACCATCTACCAAAAGAAGAAGGCTCTTCAAAGGAGGTAGCTCATTGGGATAGTCTCCTATCCAACTCCGAAGGTGACCATGATGATGGCAATCATCTTGCTCTTATAGCTATAAGTGATGATGATCTTGAAAAAGAATATTCATGTTTCATGGCCATCGAAGACGATATGAAGGTATATACTAAATTTTCTCATTATAAATTGCAAGATGAAATTGATGATATGATTGAGAGGAATGATTTGTTAAGTCTCAAATATAAGCGTGTTAAACGAGATTTTACGGAATGCATAAATGAATATAATGTCATGCTTGAAAACAACATTGCATTGCAACTTGAATATGATATTCTTATGACTATGCATAAAGTAGTTGCTAATGAGAATCGTTGTTTAAGATATGAAAGTGAAATTCATTTGAGCACGGAGAAAATGTTTGAGGGCAAGCATGCTTTAAACATGATGCTAATTAGTCAAAGAGCTAACATTGATAAAACCAGATTAGGCTATGATGCATATAATGTGAGCATGAAACCTTCAACTATGCCTTTGATTAAATTTGCTAAATGAAGTAATGCATCTACTCCCTCCTTCAAAGAATCAAAATCATCTTTGAAGAAACAAAGGTACATGCCTCATGGGAAGGCAAAAGAAACCAAATTGCCAAAACCTCTTCCTTAGTACCGAGGAAGAAAATGCATCTACATGAATCACGGATTATGCCTACACATAAGCATCATGATCATTCTTACTCTTATAAACATATTCCTATATGCTTCTATTGCAACAAGAAAGGGCATGTAGAAAGACTTTGTAGAGCTAAGAGAAATACACATGTTGTATGAGTGCCAAAGGGTCAAGTGCATGTTACTAACCCTCAAGGACCCAAAGAAAAAAAGGGTACCAACGTCATATGTTGAATTTGTAGGCCCTAGCATTAAACAGAGAAATCAAGGACAAAGGCATCTAATGGGTCATGGACAGTGGGTGTTTAAACCATATGACGGGAAACAAATGATTATTTCATAAGATCACTATGCAAGATGGGGGAGTTTTCCACTTCGGAGGTAGCAAATGCCAAATCAAAGGACATGGTATAGTGGATAACAATTCTTTCTCTCTTAGTGATGTACTTTATGTAGATGGGCTTAAATATAATTTGATAAGTGTGAGTCAACTGTGCGATGCTAATTATGAGGTTTTGTTTTTTAAAACAAAATGCATTATGAAAAAGGATGTTGTTATGTTTGAGGCATTAAGATATAAAATATTTACAAACTTGGCATCGATGATTTGGTTTCACAAAATATATCATGTTTAGTTGCTAAAAATAATTTGGCACAACTTTGGCATAGACGCCTCGGACATGTGTGTTTTAAAACATTTAAATATATTTGTGAAAATGAAAAAGTTTGAGGTCTTCCAAAAATAAATTTCGAAAACCAAGAACTTTATAGCACTTGTCAAAAGGAAAAGCTTGTGAAAACAATCTTTAGGCCCAAAACTAACATTTCCATCTCCAAACCTCTACAAATGTTACACATGGATTTGTATGGGGATATTTGTACAAAAAGATTGGGTGGCAAACATTATACATTCATGGTGGTAGATGATTATACTAGATATACATGGGTAATGTTCCTTGCTAAGAAAAGTGATGCATGTCATGAGTTCATTGATTTATGTAGGCAATTGGAAAATTAAATGAGTGACACCATTAAGACAATTAGAAGTGATCTTGGTGGAGAGTTTGATTGAGACTTTCAAAGGTCTTATGTATCCAAAGGCTATGTACATAACTTTTTGGCTCCAAGAACTCCACAACAAAATGATGTGGCCGAACGAAAGAATAAAACCCTACAAGAAATGAGTAGGGCTATGCTTAATGAGTTTGGTTTGCTAAAATTACTTTTGGGCCGAAGAAGTTAATTCCGCTTGTCATGTAATTAATGGTGTTTATTTGAGACCATAAATATATATGACACCTTTTATGAACTTTGGAATGGCAAAGTCCCCAACATTGGGTATTTCAAAGTGCTTGGGTGTAAGTGTTTCATGCTTAACACTAAAGATACTTTGGACAAGCTTGATTTCAAAGCGGATGAGGGCGTATTTTTGAGTTATGCCTCAAATAGTAAAGCATTTTGTATATTCAACAAAAAAGCCAAACGTTGGAAGAATCTATTCATGTTAAGTTTAGTGAATCACTTAGTGATGAAACTAAACTCAATGAGGAAAATAAAGGTGATGAAGGTGATACTTCTCAAGAAGAAAGTCTTGATATTATTCCAAGGGTTGTTCATCAAGAAGAACTTGTTGATGAACCACCTAAAGGAAAAATCTTCATTGATTTTAAAATTGATCCCATTGATGGCACTCAACCATCTAGCGTCAAAGAACAAAGTGAAACAAGTAGAGACATTTCACAAGCTCATTTTGATGATACACAAAATGTTGACAATGCATCTCATTTTCTGGAAAATGATTCACACATTGACAATGATAATTTGTCTCTTCCGGAAAGTGATCATGGGGAAGTTGGAGGGGATGTATCCAACCTTCCTAGGTCATTTAAGCATAAAAGTTCTCATCCTCATGAGTTAATCATGGGAGATATAAATCGTGGCATCATTACTAGAAGGCAATATAGAGAAAATGCATTTGTTAAAGAAGCACTTCTTGATGAGGATTGAATTTTAGCTATGCAAGAAGAGCTAAATCAATTTGAGAGAAGTGATATTTAGCAGTTGGTTCCCGAACCACATGATCATCCTATTATTGGCAAAAAGTGGGTATTTCGTAACAAAATGGATGATAAAGGTAATGTCACAAGAAACAAGGCTAGATGAGTTGCTCAAGGATATTGTCAAGAAAACAGTATTGATTTTGATGAAACATTTGCACCTATAGCATGACTTGAAGCTATTAGAATGTTGTTAGCTTATGCTTGTTACAAGAATTTCAAGCTTTACCAAATGGATGTTAAATCCGCCTTTTTAAATGGCATTATTCAAGAGGAGTTATATGTCGCTCAATCTCCCGGGTTTGAATGCCATTCTCTATATCATGTTTATAAACTCAAAAAGGCACTTTATAGCCTTAAACAAACTCTTAGAGGTTGGTATGATAGGTTGAGTACATTTCATCGTAATAGTAGTTTTTCAAGAGGTAAAGTAGATACAACCTTGTTTATCAAAGAACAAGGTAAAAATCATTTACTTGTTCAAGTATATGTAGATGACATCATTTTTGGTGCTACTAACGATCTTCTCTGTGAGCAATTTGCTAGCTTAATGCAATGTAAGTTTGAAATGAGTATGATGGGAGAACTCACTTATTTCCTTGGACTCCAAATCAAGCAAACTCAAGATGGTGTGTACATTTCCCAAACCAAGTATACAAAAGTCTTGCTCAAAAAGTATGACTTTGGTGAAGGTAGAAATGTGAACACTCCTATGAGCATAAGCTTGAAGCTTGACAAAGGTGAAAAGGGAAAACAAATTGAGGTAACTTTGTATCGAGGTAGATTGGTAGTCTACTTTATTTGACTGCTAGTAGACCAGACATTTTGCATGCCGTGTGTATATATGTTATATTTCAAAGTGGTCCTAGAGAAATGCATCTCATTGCGATAAGACGTATGTTCCGTTATCTTAGAGGAACTTTGAAGTTTGGTTTATTTTATCCTAAGAACGTATGCTTTGATCTTAGAGGATATAGTGACTCCGACTATGACGAAAGTCTTATTGATAGAAAGAACACATCCGAAACATGTCAATTCCTTGTAGATTGTCTTGTTTCATGGTTTTCCAAGAAACAAAATAGTGTTGCTCTTTCTACGGCAGAATCCGAATATGTTTTGGTCGCCTCATGTTGTGCGCAACTATTATGGATGTCACATACACTAAATGATTATAATGTTCATTTCTAAAAAATTCCCATCTTGTGCGACAATACTTCAGCCATTAATATTGCACAAAATCCGGTGCATCACAGTTGAACCAAACATATCGAAGTAAGACATCGTTTTATTAGAGACTGTGTACGAAAAGGGTTTGTCTATGTCGAATTTGTTCCTACTAGTAATCAACTAGCAGATGTATTCACAAAACCCCTGCCAAGCGAAGCATTAGAGTCTATTAGAAGTAGATTGGGATTATTAAATATTGATCATATCTAAAACACAAGAAAAGACAAAACTTTAAGAACATTAAGCGCTCTAACATATATTGAACTTGCGTTCAATTATTCGTTTAAGCGCTTAAAATCGAAAAAACTGTGCAGAAGTTGCAATTGTTCAACATTAAGCGCTTAATGTGTGTACTTCAATCGTTTGATGATATCAGGTACTTGAAAATATATGATAAAGTGTATTAGAATTGAAAATTTAATGCGCTTTATGTCCATAAGAAGTGTCTTGTCAGCGTTTTAACATTGCACACTAAACCAAGTGCTTTATCCTGGGAAATGTCAACTCACAAAGTCTCTGCGTGTTAACTTCCTTCATCTCTCCTCTTTCCCCGAAATTTTCCTTCGCTTGGTCATCCCTAAAATTCCTCTCCTATTCTTCATAATCACAAATTTTTCTCTCCTTCCCTATTCAAAATTTCTCAACCCTCACCTTCGAAATCCTTCATCCTCAACACCATGTCTTCCCAAGCCACTGGAAAAGGTACTAAATGTACTAGAAGTCAGCACCATCAGAGGAACAAGTCCTCCGCTGTCTTCGACGAAAGCGAGGAAATCACAGTCATTAGAAATAATCTCAGGATGGAGAACTTTCCGTGGCTAATAAAGGAAACAAAGGAGATAAATAAGAAGCCTACGGGACATGGACTTAGAGTTCATCTCTGCAGGTTTTCTCAACTGCAATTTCAGGAATGGGAGTATCAACACAAAGCCACTGTTCCCCTAAACTTGGTAAAGCTCTCCGATTTCAAAGATCATGACGAAGTGGGAAGTGTGTATACACTGCTGGAAAAACAAGGACTGGACAAACTGTGGTACACTGATGGGATAGAGTCATTTCTACCAGGTATACCCATATGTTTTATGCCAATCTTTGGACAGACTTCGTGACTGAAAATGAGCCATTCTATCTGCATTCTGTAATTGGAAGTCCCTGTAAAATTCTCTCTTCAAAATTTTTGTGATGCACTAAATGTCAGAAATGAGGGAGTAGACAAGTTTGATGTGTTTGGTTGGAATAGAGAAACCTATGGCTTAACCGAGGAAGAGGTTAAAAGTGAATTAGGATTTCTCCCTTCTCAAAAATTTCAGTGGATGCCTCTAGATAATAGGGTGCTCCTAGGAATCGTAATGGCTTGCATGAATGGGAAGGCCACTAGAAATCCAAGTAATTTGGATTTCTAAGTTACTTATTGTATTTTGAAGGGTAAACAAGTGAATTTTGGATGGATATTCCTATCTGTGGTTCTGGCATCCTTAACCCAGAAAACCAAAGCTCTTCCTTTTGCCAATTGTTTTTATGTGTTAATTGAGCACCTTGTTATTAACCTAGATTCCACACACCTTGAAAACATTGGATTGAAAGGGGGTATATGATTGGTTCAATACTTCTCAAATCAAGGGGGCTCAAAAACTAAGAAGTCAGGCTAGTAGCTCAAGAACAAGGGCTGGTCCAGAATCTGCGGATTCTTCTACCATATCTCAACAAACGAATAGAGTAACTGAGTTGGCAAGTGAAGTGGAGGTGCTGAAGCGTGATAATGCTCGTTTACTGCAGCTACAATCTCTGAATGACGCACGTTTTGAGTACTTGAAGTCCAAGCCTTCTCATGCCAACATGGTTACAGCCTTTGATGATGCACCAACCATCTGCTTCACCAAAATTCTTCCCATTGTGCTTATTTTTTTTGATGATTTAGGGGGAGAATAACCTTGGTTGCTGCTGGTTGATTGTTTGATGTTTGCTGTTGCTGGTTGCTTGCTTTGTTGCTGATGGTTTTTTTATTGCTACTGCTAGTTGCTGGACTGTTGATGATGCTTGATTGCTAGTGTTTTCTGAATTGTTGTTTGCCTACTGATGTGCAGCAACTCTATTTTTTTTTCTGTGCCTATTTCTAGCTTGCCCGATAAGTAATATGCATTGTGGTAGTTCATGTAAGGTGTTCAGTACTTTAATGGTTTGTAGCAAACTTCTTGTTAGTTGCTCATGTGGAGTAGTATGATATGTTGACCTTTATGTTTTTTATGGATGAATGTTTGAGCTATGTTATTTTGTGTTGCTAATTGATAGAAACCAAAGATTTGGATGTGCTTGGTATGTTTAGATGATATAACTTCCTGCTTAAACTGGTTTCTGTAAAATAGAAATGCAGTTTTGGTTACATGAACATAAAACAGTCTTAAGAAAATGCATCTAGTAAGGGAGAGTATGAGATGCATCTAGTAAGGGGGAGCTCATTGTGAAATCATAAAAAAGAGGGAGATTGTTGTTGTTGAAATTGGTTTTGATGATTTACATAATATAGAAACTTAAATGTTGATTAGTAAACTGATTCTTAGTGATTAATAGTTGCTAAGTGGTTCATTCATCAAAAGTCTTTGAGAAAAACCTCTGCTCATACATTGAACACTACATTAAGCGCTCAATGTCTTAAAGGATTAAGCGCTCAATGTCTCAGTCGGTGTTCTTTCCGTTCTTCATTTTTGGTTCATTTCAGTCGATCAGTCTGCTGCATATTTGCAGAATTGAATACCAAATGTTTTCTCATGGTATCAGAGCGAGGCTCAGTGGCTAATCAATATAGCTTTTCTATTTTATCGTTTTTCTGTTGAATCATGTCAATTGCCTCTTCTTCTTCGGCAGTCACTGAGATAACACCATCTAGTCCATATTATCTTCATCCGAACGAGAATCCTTCTATTGTTTCTTGTTCCAGCCAGTTTTTAAATGGTATTAATTACCATCCTTAGTCGCGAGCTATGAAGATGACTTTGCTTTCTAAGAATAAACTAGGATTTCTTAATGGAATGATCAAAGAACCAGATCAAACAGATCCTAAGAGTGAAGTATGGGCACAGTGCAATAACGTAGTATTATCATGATGGATCATGAATTTAGTAAACCAATTGATTGCCCAGAGTGTACTGTGGATGGATTCAGCGTATGAAATGTGAGAAGATCTAAATGAACGTTTCTCAGACGTAAATCCATTCAGGTTATCAAATCTTATGGAAGAAATCCATTCAACGAAGCAAGGAAGTTTTTCTGTCACAGATTACTTCACCAAAGTAAAGGTATTGTGGGATAAACTCTTAGTGTTGCGTCCTTTGCCTGTTTTGTAGTTGTGATCCTAGATGTAGATTAGTATGGTTGATAAAGCAAAAACGTATGTAGAAGAAGAGTATGTGATTAGATTTTAAAGGGGTTGAATGATCATTTTTCAAGTGTTAGGTCTCAGATTTTATTGGTTAGTCCTTTGCCTAGTGTTATGAAAGCCTTTGGCATGGTGTTAAAAGCATGAACGGCAAAGTAATATGCCTCTAATCAAATAAATAATGGTGAGCATAAGCAATGGTTGTGAAGTTTAATCCTCGGAGTAGTTTTAAATCAAATGATGGAGATAATCGTAATTGGTATAAAGGATCAGAAAACGCTAATAACAGCTTCAGGGGGACCAGTATTCAAAAAAATCAGCAAGGAAATCAGACTGCAAAGCCTCAACGTGCGCACTGTGGATGGTTTGGTCATACAGAGGCTAAATGCTACAATAAACATGGCTTTCCACTAGGATTTAAGGGAAAAAAGAAGAAGAGGACCTGCTTAGAACCATGTGGGAACCATGGGAGGAGGTGCTGAAGAAAGATTTGAAAGTAATGAGAGTGACCATGGTCCTAAAAGCAATGAGTACAAGGGGATCAGTCAGAATCAGTATGAACAATTGATGAAGATGTTACAGGCAAATCAGGTCCAGGAATCCACTACAGGCCCTAAAGAGTTTTGACCTTAAATTCACCAAGTACAGGTTCTCACACCGAATTTTGCATCATCTGGATCACATGTATTATGTTCAGGTAAGGACTCAGGTTGTATTAAATGGCTTTTGTATTCAGGTGCTAGTCGTCATATATTACCAGTTCATTGTCTCATTTTACCTCGTATAGACCTATCAGACACTTATCTGTTCATTTACCAAATGGAACATTAATACTTGTTACACATATTGGAGAAAGTCAGTTTAACTCCACTAATCAGATTACATGATGTACTTTGTGTTCCCTCATTCACATTAAACCTGATATCCTTGAGTAAACTAGTATAGTCTGGAGGTTTATATCGTTAGTTTTTTGTCCAATATATGTGTCATTCAGGACTGGAGGAGTTTGAAGATGATTGATTCAGTTGAAGTTGCAATGGGCTATATGAGATGTGACATCAAAGAAGCAGGTTCAGACTTGTCTTGCAAAAGTAGAAGACAAAAATATGTGGCACTTAGGTTAGGACATCTATCTAAGAAGGTTTATAAAATTTTGTGTAAAGAAGTTCCTGAGATAGTTAGCTTAGACAAACCTGTGTTGTGTCCTGTGGTCCTTTGGCTAAACAAAGATGTTGGCATTTCCAGTTCAAGGGTCTGAAAGTAGGAATTGTCTTGATGTTGTTCATGTTGATATTTGGGGTCCCTATAGAGTACTTATGGTTCATGGACAAAATTACTTTCTTACTGTTGTTGATGGTTGTTCCAGATTTACTTGGATTTATCTTATAAAATTTAAATCAGAGGCTTCAAGTTTGCTCATGTTTTTTATTCAGATGGTTGAAACACAATTGAAATAAGGGTGAAAGTTGTAAGATCTGATAATGGCTCAGAGTTTAAAATACCAAAGTTTTATAGTGAAAAAGGGATTATACACCAGACAAGTTGTGTAAATACACCAAAACAAAATGGTTTTAGTTGAAAGGAATCATCAACATATTTTGAATGTAGCAAGAGCATTGAGATTGCAACCTAATATGCCAATCAAGTACTGGGGTTATTGTGTGACATGCTGTCTACTTGATTAATAGGATGCCAACACCTACATTCAATGATAAGACACCGTTTGAGATTCTATATAAGAAGAAAGTTGATTATTCTGTGTTCAGAGTGTTTGGATGTCTTGTGTATGGATGCACATTGTCACATAACAGGAACAAATTTGAGGATAGAAGTGTACAATATGCCTTCTTGGGATTGTCTGAAGCAACAAAAGGGTACATAGTGGTTGTCCATAAGACTGGGAAAATATTTGTTACTAGAGATGTTAAATTTTATGAGACAGAATTTCCATTTTCAAAGTCATCATTCTAATCATACCATAGATCATCCTACCGCAAACCTAGACATTTCCATTCCTACCATTCCCATTACATAAACTGAAACCGTTGAGCACCTTATCACAAACATAGACATTGTCATTCCTATCATTCCAATCACAAATCCAGAAGATCCCTCAGAAGAAATAAATGACAGTATCCCAATTAAGTTGTGCCAAGAGAGACAGAAGTACAAGACAATCGAGATCTAAGTGTAGGTCTCAAGAGATCCACCAGAGCTAAACAACGGCCCAAACGATCGCAGAACTATATTTGTAGCCAATCTTTGTATCCTATCCAACAATACACGTCTTATGATGAATGTGCACCTCAATTCAAGCCATTAATATTAACGTTAGTTCTATGCTTGAACCTAATAACTTTGATGAAGCTGTGCAAAATAGGGAATGGAGAACAGCAATGGAGGCGAAAGTTAAGACATTAGAGGAGAACCAGACGTGGAACATAGTGAGGTTACCTCCAGGAAAGCATGCCATAGGTTGCAAATGGGTGTATAAGTTGAAGTTTAAGCCAGATGGGGAGGTAGATAGATACAAGGCACATTTGGTAGCAAAGGGATACACAAATACGTTTTTCACCTGTTGCAAAGCTCACTACTATAAGGATACTCTTAGCTCTGGCAGCAACTCAAGGTTGGTACATACAACAGTTTGATATAAATAATGCATTCTTGCATGGGGATCTAAAGGAGGAGATCTATATGGCATTACCACAGGGATTTCAATCACAAGAAAAAGATCTGGTTTTCAAGCTTAATAAATCGCTGTATGGATTGAAACAGTCTAGCAGATAGTGGAATGCTAAACTGAGTGAGACATTGATACAACAGGGATTTCATAGATCATATCATGATTACAGTCTTTATGTATATCAGAAAGGTGAAGTTATGACGTATTTGATTGTATATGTTGATGATATAATATTGGGAAGTAATGATCTAAAGATGGTTGAGTCTATTAATCAATACCTAAATCAGAGGTTTAGTATCAAGGACTTGGGAAACTTAAGGTATTTTTCGGAGATGAAAGTTGCTAGGTCCAAAGAAGGGATTGTGTTATCTCAAAGGAAGTACACAGTGGATTTGCTTAGTACGTATGGGATGTTGGGGTTGTAAACCAGATCCATCTCCTATGGATTCATCAGTTAAGCTTAGAAAATGAGACTCGGAGTTGTTGGAGAATAATACCTATTACAGGAGAATGGTTGGAAAGTTGATCTACCTTACTTTCACTAGACTAGACATTAGTTATGCAACACAACAATTGAGTCAGTATTTGGATTGTCCAACAGTGTTCCATCTTGAAGCAGCATTCGTAGTTCTGAGATATTTAAAAGGTTAGTATAGGACAAGGATTGTTGTATCCAGCAGAAAATGATGTGCAGCTGAGATTATACACAGATTCAGATTGGGCTGGTTGCAAGGATAGCAGAAGATCAATATCAGGATATTGTATATTTGTTGGTAAATCTTTAGTGTCTTGGAAATCCAAGAAGCAGGCTACAGTCTCCAGAAGTTCTGCTGAAGGGGAGTATAGGTCTATGGCTTTAGGAGCATGTGAAGTTCAGTGGATACAATATGTGTTTGATGATTTGAAAGTAAAATTTCCAAAGCCCAATACCAATGTATTGTGACAACAAGAGTGCGTTATAATTGACAGAGAATCTGGTATTTCATGAACGTACAAAACATGTTGAGATAGATTGTCATTTTGTTAGGGACAAGGTTCAATCCGGCTTGCTTCAACCGTTTAGGATATCAACATCACATCGGCCCGCTGATTTGTTTACAAAGGCTTTGGAGACTAAGCGGGTTTTTAAGTTGTTAAGTATGCTTGGAACATACAATATGTTTAAGACAGCCGGATTGAGGAGGACTGTTAAGGAAGTTAGATTGCAGGTAAAGCAACATGTAGCACTGAGGATATGAAGGCAGAGAATCACAGTACACGCAAGGGTCATGCTGAGCATGTTGAAATGAGGAGATTAGCAGCTGAAGTAAACAACGTGGGTGAAGGCTATGGGGTTTAAAACGGATGAGATCATTGAGAATCAAAGTGGTCCCATGGACAATGAGGTGGAAGACCAGGAAGAAGACACATGCATAGTTAGTTAGATGATAAAATTGTAAATGTATACGGTAGATATTTCTTTGTTTTACTTGTATAGCAAGAATATACGTGTATATATCTTCAGTGAATGCAATGGAATGAAAGCAGAGAGGAAATTTTTCCAGCTCAGCCGGGTGTTCTTTCCGTTCTTCATTTTTGGTTCATTTCAGTCGATCAGTCTGCTGCATATTTGCATAATTGAATACCAAATGTTTTCTCATAGAAGCTCCCGCTATAGCTGAGTATGAGGGGTCAGATGTACGTAACCATACCTATGTGTTAGAAACATACAGAAGTTGTTTTCCGATGATCCATAATGAAAATTGCGTCAAGCTGTATCGATCAACTACAAATATATAACAATTTACCATGTAATATGTGTTTAAGCTTGCCAAAGGAACAACTCAAGTGAATAAACTGGTTGTCTCTGAAGGCCTGATGGTATACTTGTGAGATGTTGTGTCTTACCTTTTCCTCCGATTGCTTTTTTATAAGACATGTCCATAACATATAATTATCATTGTTGAGATTGCAGCCAAATGAAAAACTGTCGGACCTGTTTTTGGTTGACGTAGATTGCCTAATTCGTTTCTGAGCAGATTGGGTATCTGTAGTGTTAATTCGTTAGAGATGGTTTGAGTGTTGGTTTTTGTAATGCTCGAAGTTTCTTCTGTCATTATGATTGGATTATGTTGCATTGTACTGGGAAGTGGTTTGATTGTTACTTAATGGTGTCGGGAAAGAGTTTTGATTTATACCAAATTGGGCTGAGAAAGATTTCTGATGAATAGTGGTTTGATTTTGCTGGATTGCGTCAGAAAAGGGTCAGAAAAGGGTTCTGAACAGGCAGAAATTTTATTTGGTCATTGATCAACTAGTGACCCAATAAAATGATGACAAATAAGTTTTATCTACATGCAAACAAAGGGATGATTGGCCCAAAACAAGGGGGCCCATAAATTTCTACACATTTCATTGGTCAATGACCAACTAATCATACTTGGTCATTGACCATTGTAAAATTGTGCTGAACAGGTATGATGTTTTTGATTTCTAAAAATTAAAAAACACTAGTCTGATATTATGTTAAGATGGTAAATTGGGAGTCTGGTGGAAAAAGAACAAATTTTTTCGTTCACTTTCTTTTGTGTATACATGAGTGTCTTATTACCATACATAATTTGGCTAATTATAACAAAGATTACATAATCATTCACATTGACAAAGTGCTGATTTTACTCGCAATTATAATCCCGGATTGTTTTTCTAATTATGGAAGATATCTTGCAGAAATCTTCTAACACATTTGAGATGTGTAAACCACCACCACCCTTTCCTCCTTTCCTCAGACTAAATGTCGATGATGAAATTAAGGTTACTAAGCTGAAGCAGATATGTGTCAAAGTGGCAAAATTTAATAGTGGAGTGAATTAAAAAATTATTCCCACGATAACACTCATGGCATATTCAAAAATTTTTTTGACACCAAAGAGAGATATTTACTAATTAAGATGGGCCAAAGTGGCCAAGAATAAATGCGGACAAGTCTCCCAACTAGTCGAAAGAAAATTAGCCAAAGCAGAATAAACGCGGAGAAAGTCTCCTAACTAGACGAAAGAGAATTAGCCAAAGCAAATCGCCGTATGATTACAAGTATGTATAACATGTATAAGATAATACATCAAACTAGTGCACAAAACTTATACGGACATTGGAATAACTGGTTAGGTTGTTGCTTTGTAATTTTATGATTACGGGTTCGAACTGTGGAACAGTCTCTTGCACAAAAGTGTAAGGTAAGACTGTGTACATCAGGTCGCGAAGCGATCCATTCTATCTTCAGACCTACACAAATATTATTCTTTTTATCCTGCTAAAAACTTAAGTTCAAGTCTTAGTTATCATTTGGAATGGTCCCAAACTATTTTGAAATAGAGAAGTGACATCTAGCTCCCAAATAAGCGGGAACATCCAAAAATGTTTAAAAAGAGCGTCATCGGTATACTATGCTTCCGTATTTATATAAGGTCTGGAGAGGAGTCATATCGTTTTACGATCTGATATACGGAGCTTTACCTATACTTTGTCTAAGAGACTATTTTTCTAGTTCAAACCGTTACAAAACAAAAACTTTACCAGTTGCTCCAAAATATTTGCATTGCATATATCGCCTCGAACTTAAGTGATCCAACGTGAAAGAGAAAATTTACGGTTCGTTCCCGTCTTCTACATAAGACGATCACATGAACCCATATTACAAAATTTGGGCCTGAAACTTGCTCCTGGATCAAAATATTCAAAAACAAACAGAGCCATAATGCACTTAATTGGTGTGCTTACATGAAAGATTAGTGTAGAGAGTAATACCTCAAAATATTTCGGTATAAAATGACGATTTGAAAACAGATTTTCTTTTACCCAGAAAAAAATAATTAAAAATATGGAACAGCAATTGTATATCATTGGATCTTTTGTAATAAAATACCGGTAAAGATTTATATTGCTTTTGAAGTAAGTAGTAACGACTAGTAATTTAATAAAATGTAACCACTAACCAAAAAAATGTCCAGGAGTCGAAGTAGTTGTTTAACATTATAAGGGGTTATATATCTTATATATTTATTGGTTAAAGAGTAACCAGTAATATTCGTAACTGGAATTTATTGAAACATATCCACGAAGCATGGAAGTATTGGGAGAGGAATCAGTTCAATGATTAACTACTATGTTCAACCCTATTTTTAAAGCAAGAAAAAATGTCAGATGAGTAGAGAAGGAGTGTCGTGATGTTTCTATATAAGAACAAAGAAGACGCACAGTGTTGTGGGAATTACATATGATTAAGTTGCTAAGACATACTATGAAGTTATGGGAGAGGAGTAATCGATACTAGAATTAGAGAAGAAACTCAGGTTAAGTGAGCCAATTTGGTTTCATGCTAGGACAATCACCTACGGAAGCAATACACATCCTAAGGAGATTAATGGAGAAGTATAGGGAAGAAGAAACGCGATCATGTATGGTTTTCATCGATCCTGAAAAAAAGCGCATGATAGTATGCCACATAGACTGATTTGGAATAGTCTGGATGCAGAGGGTTCCTATGAAGTATATAGACATGCATGGATATGTATGCTAGGACGAAAACAACCGTCCATACGCCTGTGGAGAATACCGACTTCATTCCTAGTGGGAGGTATGTTACACCCCCGTGATTTTTTTAAGCGCAACTTTCGATACTTAGGTCAACCTGAATGCAACCTAATCAATTGATGTAGGTAATGTGACTTAGTTACACAAAACATAGAAGAACAAAAGAAAGGGTTTAAAAGTAGAATTAAAGGAAAGTATGAGAAATTACCTAAGAGGTCCCTACTAGGAGATAAGGGAGTTACACCACTTTTAGTATAACTTCCCCATCTCAACTAGGGGACGGTTTTTAACATCAAAAAGGAGAGGCAAACCGCAGGAAAAAAAAGAGAGAGAGGAGAAAAGGAGAGGAAGAAGAAGAAGAGAGGAAGGAAAGGAAGGAAAAGGCCCATTCTAGGATCAATCTTTATCAAGGTTCTGCAGTAAGTAATCCGTTAAGGTTAACTAGAAATCAAGGCAAGTAATCTTTCTATACGCTTTATGTAAATTTTGATACTTAGGCCCTATGTTCTTACAAAGAGAAAACATGAATCACACATGGTATTCTTGTCTTGACTATTTTAAATGCTTTGTTATATGTAAGTCTTGTTGCTAATTGTGCAAAGTATTGTTCTTTGGGCCATATCTCTGGGAAATAGTTGTGTGGTGCTTTGTTGTTGTCAAGCATGCCATAAAGTGTATATCTTGACTTGCTTATTGTCTTGCTCTACTCTTATGTTGATTGTCTACACTTTGACGTTGAGAGTATGTGCAGGAAATTGAGGGATGAGAGTTGACATTGTTGTAGACTTGTTGTGTTGGTTGTTGTTGATGACATCTTTGAAGATGGTGAATGATTGAAGAGTTAGAGTGGATGTTGTTCGGCACAACTAAGCTTCAATTCATGATTAGATGTATGTTAAGTATGATGAATTTAGATGTTAAGATGGATCTTAAGAGTTGAATATGGAAGGGTTGAAGACGAAAGGAGTTGGGTGGAAGTTACTGCAGAAAACTGCAGTTTGGCATCGTCAGAACACTTCGAACGCCTACATGAGGCGCTTCATGTCACTATAGGCGCTTCATGTAGCGTTCCATGTGTCCTGGAGCTTTCCCGTACAGAAAAACTGCAATTTAGAACCGTCAGAACACTTCGAACGCCTACATGAGGCGCTTCAAGTCACTTTAGGCGCTTCATGTGGTGTTCAATGTGTCCTGAATCATCCCCGAACACTTCGAACGCCTAGTAGAGGCGCTTCATGTACCATTAGGCGCTTCAAGTGGTGTTCCAAGTATTCTGGAAGTATTTTTTGACCCTTTAGGCGCCCTATGTAAGTGTAGTAAACTTTATACACTTCTTTTGAACATAAAATGCAAGGGTTATTTGAGGTATATTTGAGGTGTAGATGGTAAGTTTGATTAAGTAAGCATAAGATTGAATTCTAGTGAATAAGTGAGACAAATAGACTTGGTAAAACACGTTTAGGGAGTGTTTGAGGGCAAGGACCATATCCTTGATAGACAAGATGTATGTGTGTGTGTGTTACATGTTGAAATGAAGCTATCTGTGCATCCTGCATCATGACATGGGCACTTGCATTTGATTTGAGATATGTTTTGCCAAAAGAACAAGAAAGGTAAAGTTGCGAAAGACAAAATGGCTGCTGGTTGATCACAGGGTATAAAAGTCACGTCTGCGAAAGCAGGGTATAAAGAGCGTGATCTGTGAATCAACAGCAGGGTATAAAGTATGTTATGGGGCCGTGGACCTATCAGCACGGGAAAATGAAGTATTTTATGGGGCCGTGGACCTATCAGCACGGATATATGATATATGTAATGGGGCCGTGGACCTTTCAGCACGGATATATGATATATGTAATGGGGCCGTGGGACCTTTCAGCACGGATATATGATATATGTAATGGGGCCGTGGACCTTTCAGCACGGGGTATAAAGTTATGATGGCTGTGGACTGATCACCCACAGGGTATAAAGTTCTGCTACGCGAAGAATATGATATGTAAAGTGATGAAATGTTTTGTGAAATGACATGCATGACATGTTTATGAAAGAAGACATATGCATGGGTGTTGTGTGTGATTTTAAAGAAGTACATGCATCATGATACACAGAGCATAGAATTGACATGCAAGAAACGTGACTAGTTTATGACTTGCTTATGTGATACGTTGTTTTAATACATGATGGTTCTCATATCTGTGTACATATATGTGCTTTATTTGTTTTGAGGAATTCTTATTAAGATGCTATTTGCTTAACCCGAGCACCTTATTTTTGGGCAATGTTTTATACACTGGTGACTCGACGTGTGTGATTCCGTAAGGTGTATAGACGGGTTACTTGCTGGCGAAAGTTTTCGCTAAGAACAATCATTCTGTCTCCTTTTCAGGTGAGCCTGATTATGAGTTGATATTTATCGAAGACGACGGCGAGTGGGCTCAATGGGATGATGGACAAGGGAATAGATAGATGCTGGACTATTTTGTTTGAGTTGGAACTCATTGTTATTATGTTGTTTTAAAACTTATGTCGGCTAGAGGAACAAATAGTTTTATTTCCGCTTGCAGTTTTCTGGTTGTATATTGACAACGAAGGTTTAGATTTTATGACGTTTCCGCTGGTTTTTAACTTACACTATGAAGGATGTATGCTTGATCTGCTTTAACTCTTCGTAGTTCTCATAGTAGACTACGGCGGGTGGCACTGGTTTCGATGACGGTACCGGGCCGGGGCGCTACAGGTGGTATCAGAGCCTAGGCTTCAGATCTATCTCGAAACTTAGGTTCATGATCTTTTAGACACCTAAGTTATGATTCCCTTAGGTTTGATCCTTAGACATAAGTATTGATTTCTTTAGTGGTAATAATGATATGGGTTGGGTGTGTGCGAGCGCGTTTATCATCCTAATTTCGTATTCATATTTGGATTACATACCTCACCCCTTCGTACGCGTTCAAGCCTGCAGTAACCTCTTGTATTTACGGAATGCTAATGCGATGTTAATCTTTCAGAGAAGTATGCCTCCAAGAAGAGATAACACAGGCAACTCTGGCAATGGACAGGAGAACCAGCCACACAAGTGTTTTACCCTCAGGTGCTCACTGATGCACTGACGGTGATTGCACAAGGGTATGTGCCAACAACATCAGCCTCCGCCTCCACCACCGCCACAGCATAACATTAGGTTCTTTTATGGAGAGATGAGGAAGATGAGGGTGCCGGAGTTCGGTGGATGTACTGACCCGGAGGAGGTTCAGCACTGGTTGGCTGAGGTGGAGAAATGTTTTAGGCTAGTGCATGTACCGAATGAGATAAAGGTTGAGGTGGCCACACCCCTTCTAAGTGGCAAGGCTGGCGAATGGTGGGAAGGAATGGTGTTGAGAATGACCCCACCAATCTCTTGGACACAGTTTTGTAATATTTTCCTGAAGTACTACGTACCGGAGACTGCGATATTAGACAAGATAAGAGCATTTGACAGATTGGAGCAAGGAAGGATGATGGTGTCGGAGTATGCAGATCGTTTTCATGCCTTGGGTAAGTTTGCCCCTGCGATCATGTCTGATAATCGTCTTAAGATGACGAAGTTCGAGAGTGGTTTGGACTCGAGGATACAGTCTGCGATAGTGAACGCAGGAATGAAAACTTACGAGGACATGTTGGATGCATGTTTTCGGGTTGAGAGCGATTTCTGCATAGTAGCGGCAAGATCAGCTAGTGCTGGAGGGTTGGATAGGGGCAAGAGGCCAAGAGATGATGTGCGAGCTGGTGGAAGACCCGGACGTTGGTCAAGATTCCGAAGAGAGGGCCGGTTGGAAATTTCAGAGACCCCCACCCCAGAATCCGATAATTCAACAGGCTGTAGGAGTTTGTCCACATTGCCAATAGGAACCATGTTGGAGAGTGTAGGAAAGTGGCTTGGAGCATGCTTTCGATGCGGTCAAGTGGGCCATATCATTAGAGACTGTCCGGAGATGAAGAAGAATAATCCTGGAGAGGTGGGCTCAGCAGCCGAGAGTGAAGCCTCGAGCAAATGCTCGTGTACATCTCATGACGGACACGGATGTGGAGGAGGCTACCGAAGTAGTAGCAGGTGCGGTAGGTGCGGTTTTAGTAAATAAGATGCCTGCCAATGTACTTTTCGATAGCGGCGCAAGCCACTTCCTTTGTAGCGAAGAGATTCACTAAGCACCTTGGCAGTTTGCCTGAATGGTTAGAAGACTCCGTATCGCGTACAAGCGGCCGGAGATCAGATTATGGTTTCATACCAGCAGTATCGAGATTGCTGAATTGGAGTTTGAAGGATAAAGCATTCTCCTGCCACACTGATCCCTATCCAGATGTATGACTTCGATGTCATATTAGGAATGGACTGGTTGGCCTAAGAATCACGCCAATATTGATTGTCGGTTGAAGCAAGTGACAATCAAGAATGCTAAGATGGAGGAGGTAATATTTCAAGGAGATGCAGGAACGAAGAAAGTTCCCCAAGAAGGTATATGTGTCCTGTCGCAGCAAGCACGCAAAGCATTAAGAAAGGTGCTGAGGGATTCTTAGTGTATGCCATGGATGTTACTCAGGAGGTACCGTCTATTGAGCAAATTCTAGTGGTCAATGAATTTCCTGATGTGTTTCCGGAAGATTTACCAGGAGTGCCACCTCCGAGAGAAGTTGAGTTTGAGATTAACTTGATCCCGGTACTGAACCTATTTCTAAAGCTCCTTATAGAATGGCTCCGGCGGAATTGAGAGAGAGTTAAAGGAACAATTGCAAGAGTTATTGGACAAGAAGTTTATCCGACCTAGTGTGTCGCCTTGGGGAGCACCTGTGTTGTTTGTAAAGAAGAAGATGGTAGCATGAGGCTGTGTATCGATTATAGAGAGTTTGAATAAAGTTACCATCAAGAATAAGTATCCCCTTCCACGAATTGAGGACTTGTTTGACCAACTCAAAGGCGCTAAAATCTTCTCTAAGATTGACCTCGATCAGGATATCATCAATACGAGCGAAGGCCGAGGATATCGCAAAGGACAGCCTTCCGCACAAGGTATGGCCACTATGAGTTTTGGTGATGCCATTTGGATTAACCGATGCCCCCGCAGCTTTTATGGATCTTATGAATACCGTCTTTCGAGAAGTAGTTGGACAAGTTTGTTGTGGTATTCATAGATGATATTCTGGTGTATTCCCCTGACGAAGAAACTCACGCTGAGCATTTGAGAACCGTTCTAGGTATTCTGAGGCAGAAACAACTATATGCTAAGTTTAGCAAGTGTGAGTTTTGGTTAAGAAGTGTAGGCTTTCCTAGGGTCACGTGATATCAGAAGAGGGGATTGCTGTTGACCCGAAGAAGGTAGGAAGCTATAACTGAAGTGGCCTAGACCTACCAATGTCACTGAAGTACGAAGCTTTCTTGGGTCTAGCAGGTTATTATAGAAAATTTGTAGAGGGATTCTCGAAGGAATTGCCGTACCTCTCAGTCGCCTTACTCAAAAGAAGTCCAAGTTTGAGTGGACGGCGGAATGCGAGCAGAGCTTTCACGGAGCTTAAAAGAGACTAACGACAGCTCCAGTATTAGCTCAACCCTCGGAACGGATGGATTTGTGATTTATAGTGATGCGTCAAAGAACGGGTTAGGTACGCAAATTATAGTATAAGGTTATGATCTTATATATATCCATTAAGTTTAGACTAACACCTTGTTTGTAGGTTGTGTTTTAATGCAAAACGAACGAGTCATCGCGTATGCCTCAAGACAGTTAAAGCCTTATGAACAAAACTATCCCACACATGATCTTGAACTTGCTGCGGTTGTGTTCGCCTTGAAGATTTGGCGGCATTATTTGTATGGAGAGAAGTGCGCGGTATTCACAGATCATAAGAGCTTAAAGTATTGTTCTCGCAGAAGGAATTGAAATACGAGGCAGCGGAGATGGTTGGAATTGCTAAAGACTACGACCTAACTATTCATTATCACCCGGGAAGGCTAACAAGGTAGCCGACGCCTTAAGCAGGAAGTCCAGCCATGCACGACAATCACCGTTGGAAAGAGAGATGGAGGAGTTTGGTTTAGATTTGATTGAATCCACGGTGAATGTTTTGATAGCCTTGACTATCACCCGAGTTTGATGATCGGATTAAAGGAGGCACAGAAGAGAGATAAGGCTTTTTAAGTGAGATAATAGAAAGGGTGAAACATAGTCAAGTTGAAGGATTTCGAACTAAGGAGGATGGGAGCTTATGGTTCAGGGAGAGATTATGCGTTCCGGATGTTGACGAACTAGGAAAGAAGTTTTGCAAGAAGCTCATAATTCAAGGTTATCCAATACACCCCGGTAGCACCAAGATGTATAGAGATCTCAAACGTTACTATTGGTGGTCTGGGATGAAGAGACATATTGCGGAATTCATAGAGAGGTGTTTGGTGTGTCAACAAGTCAAGGCGGAACATCAAAGACCCGGTGGATTGTTGATGCCGTTGGAAATTCCGGAATGGAAATGAGAACATGTCACAATGGATTTTGTAGCCGGTTTACCAAAGACAAGGAGTGGATGTGACATGATTTGGGTGATCGTGGATCGTTTAACAAAGTCTGCCCATTTCTTACCCGTTTCAAGTGAAACACCTCTCGACAACTAGTGAATGTGTATATGGAGAACATTGTGAGCTTACATGGTGTTCCGGTAAGTATAGTATCCGACCGAGACTCACGGTTCACATCTAAGTTTTGGACAGCATTTCAAGAAGCCATGGGTACAGAATTAAGGTTGAGTACGGCATATCATCCCCAAACTGATGGACAGTCCGAGCGGACAATTCAAACCTTGGAAGATATGCTAAGAGCTTGCGTGCTGGATTTCAAAGGGAGTTGGGATGGAATGGTAAAGCTGATGGAGTTTTCTCATAACAATAGTTACCACAGCGCAATTGATATGGCTCCTTTTGAGGCTTTGTATGGAAGGAAATGTAGGTCTCCGATTTATTGGGACGAAGTGGGCGTGAGGACCATTACAGGACCTGAGCTATTGGAGAAAACGTTAGAGAAGGTGAAGGTCATTCGGGAAAGACTCAAGACGGCTCAGGACCGTAGCAAGAGTTGGGCAGATTCCAAACGACGACCATTGGATTTTGACGTGGGAGAAAAAGTTTATTTAAAGGTCTCACCTACGAAGGGCGTCATGAGGTTTGGAGTAAAAGGTAAGCTAAGCCCTCGATTCATTGGTCCTTATGAAATACTTGAGAAGATAGGAGCCTTGGCATATAAGTTGGCATTACCTCCGGTGTTGGCGCAAGTTCACAATGTATTCCACGTGTCACAATTAAGAAAGTACGTGGCAGATCCAAGTCATGTACTTGAAGCTCAACCTTTGGAACTCAAGGACGATGTTACATATGAGGAAGTACCCGTGAAAATTGTGGACCGAAAGGATCAAGTGTTGAGGAAGCGAGTAATCCCTTATGTAAAGGTTCAATGGAGCAATCACACGGAACGGGAAGCCACTTGGGAGCTCGAAGAACAAATGCGGGAGAAGTATCCTCAGCTCTTCGACTAAGGTACGTAAGTTTCGAGGACGAAACTTTTTGTAAGGGGGGAGGAATGTTACACCCCGTGATTTTTTTAAGCGCAACTTTCGATACTTAGGTCAACCTTGAATGCAACCTAATCAATTGATGTAGGTAATGTGACTTAGTTACACAAAACATAGAAGAACAAAAGAAAGGGGTTAAAAGTAGAATTAAAGGAAAGTATGAGAAATTACCTAAGAGGTCCCTACTAGGAGATAAGGGAGTTACACCACTTTTAGTATAACTCCCCATCTCAACCTAGGGGACGGTTTTAACATCAAAAAGGAGAGGCAAACCGCAGGAAAAAAAAGAGAGAGAGGAGAAAAGGAGAGGAAGAAGAAGAAGAGAGGAAGGAAAGGAAGGAAAAGGCCATTCTAGGATCAATCTTTATCAAGGTTCTGCAGTAAATCCGTAAG
The DNA here is from genome assembly GCA_036186865.1 of Eustoma russellianum. Taxonomy (NCBI): domain Eukaryota; kingdom Viridiplantae; phylum Streptophyta; class Magnoliopsida; order Gentianales; family Gentianaceae; genus Eustoma; species Eustoma russellianum. Next base: position 12,796,924 of record AP025041.1, on the reverse strand, counting down.
GTTAACTAGAAATCAAGGCAAGTAATCTTTCTATACGCTTTATGTAAATTTTGATACTTAGGCCCTATGTTCTTACAAAGAGAAAACATGAATCACACATTGGTATTCTTGTCTTGACTATTTTAAATGCTTTGTTATATGTAAGTCTTGTTGCTAATTGTGCAAAGTATTGTTCTTTGGGCCATATCTCTGGAAATAGTTGTGTGGTGCTTTGTTGTTGTCAAGCATGGCGATAAAGTGTATATCTTGACTTGCTTATTGTCTTGCTCTACTCTTATGTTGATTGTCTACACTTTGACGTTGAGAGTATGTGCAGGAAATTGAGGGATGAGAGTTGACATTGTTGTAGACTTGTTGTGTTGGTTGTTGTTGATGACAATCTTTGAAGATGGTGAATGATTGAAGAGTTAGAGTGGATGTTGTTCGGCACAACTAAGCTTCAATTCATGATTAGATGTATGTTAAGTATGATGAATTTAGATGTTAAGATGGATCTTTAAGAGTTGAATATGGAAGGGTTGAAGAAGAAAGGAGTTGGGTGGAAGTTACTGCAGAAAAACTGCAGTTTGGCATCGTCAGAACACTTCGAACGCCTACATGAGGCGCTTCATGTCACTATAGGCGCTTCATGTAGCGTTCCATGTGTCCTGGAGCTTTCCCGTACAGAAAAACTGCAATTTAGAACCGTCAGAACACTTCGAACGCCTACATGAGGCGCTTCAAGTCACTTTAGGCGCTTCATGTGGTGTTCAATGTGTCCTGAATCATCCCCGAACACTTCGAACGCCTAGTAGAGGCGCTTCATGTACCATTAGGCGCTTCAAGTGGTGTTCCAAGTATTCTGGAAGTATTTTTTGACCCTTTAGGCGCCCTATGTAAGTGTAGTAACTTTATACACTTCTTTTGAACATAAAATGCAAGGGTATTTGAGGTATATTTGAGGTGTAGATGGTAAGTTTGATTAAGTAAGCATAAGATTGAATTCTAGTGAATAAGTGAGACAAATAGACTTGGTAAAACACGTTTAGGGAGTGTTTGAGGGCAAGACCATATCCTTGATAGACAAGATGTATGTGTGTGTGTGTTACATGTTGAAATGAAGCTATCTGTGCATCCTGCATCATGACATGGGCACTTGCATTTGATTTGAGATATGTTTTGCAAAAGAACAAGAAAGGTAAAGTTTGCGAAAGACAAAATGGCTGCTGGTTGATCACAGGGTATAAAAGTCACGTCTGCGAAAGCAGGGTATAAAGAGCGTGATCTGTGAATCAACAGCAGGGTATAAAGTATGTTATGGGGCCGTGGACCTATCAGCACGGAAAATGAAGTATTTTATGGGGCTGTGGACCTATCAGCACGGATATATGATATATGTAATGGGGCCGTGGACCTTTCAGCACGGATATATGATATATGTAATGGGGCCGTGGACCTTTCAGCACGGATATATGATATATGTAATGGGGCCGTGGACCTTTCAGCACGGGGTATAAAGTTATGATGGCTGTGGACTGATCACCCACAGGGTATAAAGTTCTGCTACGCGAAGAATATGATATGTAAAGTGATGAAATGTTTTGTGAAATGACATGCATGACATGTTTATGAAAGAAGACATATGCATGGGTGTTGTGTGTGATTTTAAAGAAGTACATGCATCATGATACACAGAGCATAAGAATTGACATGCAAGAAACGTGACTAGTTTATGACTTGCTATGTGATACGTTGTTTTAATACATGATGGTTCTCATATCTGTGTACATATATGTGCTTTATTTGTTTTGAGGAATTCTTATTAAGATGCTATTTGCTAACCGAGCACCTTATTTTTGGGCAATGTTTTATACACTGGTGACTCGACGTGTGTGATTTCGTAAGGTGTATAGACGGGTTACTTGCTGGCGAAGTTTTCGCTAAGAACAATCATTCTGTCTCCTTTTCAGGTGAGCCTGATTATGAGTTGATATTTATCGAAGACGACGGCGAGTGGGCTCAATGGGATGATGGACAAGGGAATAGATAGATGCTGGACTATTTTGTTTGAGTTGGAACTCATTGTTATTATGTTGTTTTATAACTTATGTCGGCTAGAGGAACAAATAGTTTTATTTCCGCTGCAGTTTTCTGGTTGTAATATTGACAACGAAGGTTTAGATTTTATGACGTTTCCGCTGGTTTTAACTTACACTATGAAGGATGTATGCTTGATCTGCTTGACGCTTCGTAGTTCTCATAGTAGGCTACGGCGGGTGCACTGGTTCCGATAACGGTATCGGGCTGGGGCGCTACAAGGTAGTCCTCCATCAAAGGTCTGTGTTGAGTCCATTTCTTTTTGCAGTTGTCCTCAACGAGTCATCAAAGACGATCCAGGAGGCAGTTCCGTGGTGTATGCTTTTTGCTAACGATATTGTATTAGTCGCAGAAAGTATGCATATCTTAAGTATGAGATTAGAGCAGTGGAGAAGTGTTTTAGAGAGAAAAACTTAAGGATTAGTCGATTTAAGACCGAGTATCTGCACTGCGACTTCAGCGGCATAGCCGACGATGAGAATAGCCAGCTCACCATCGAGGGTCAATTTGTACCACATGTAAGTAAGTTCAAATATATAGGATCATTTTTACAGCAGGATGTGGACAATAGATAATGATGTAACACACCGAGTTCATGCAGGCTGGTGCAGGTGGAGGGCGGCCTCAAAGGTACTATATGACAAGAATTTTCCAACTAAATTAAAGAGAAAATTTTATAGGGTGGCAGTATGGCCGACAATGTTATATAGAACAGATTGATGGGCCATCAAAAGGACATGGTCGCAGAAGATGGAAGTGGCAAAGAAAATGATGCTGAGATGGATGTATGGACATACAAGGTTAGACCGGATCAGAAATAAGATATTTAGGTAAATGTTAGGGGTGGCTAGTATAGCAGATAAGATAAAAGAGGGGACTGAGATGGTTTGTGCATATCAAGAGGAGAAAGACAACGGCTTCGATTAGAGTAGTTGAAAGCCTCATTGTGAAGGGGAAGAGGAGTAAAGACAAACCCAAACTGATTTAGGATGAGCGGATTAGGCATTACCTACTACATTTGCGCCTCTATCAGGACATGGTCTAGGATAGGAATTCATGGAGACAGAGAATTAAGGTTAACAAGGTTTTTGCAGGATACAGGGGCCCTTTAGAGTATATTTAGGGGCTTAGATACTCTCTACATTTTAGGTTTACACTTTTTTTTGTTCTTTGTTCCTTTTTTTTGCTTTTTTTGTTTTTTGTTTTTGGCTTTTGTCTTTGTCTTACATTATTTGTGCATATACATGGTTATGGCTATTTTAATATCAGAAGCTTTTTATTTGTATTTACTAAATTCCCTCACTACACACTAGCACACCATATCCATATTAGTGTGTCATTTATGCAGGTACATATAGAGCCGGAGGTCTCAATTGAACCAAATCCTCTATCCTTTAGGATGGAGGTATTGTTTGCCTGCCTCTCACCCTTCTCAGACTCTAGCGATAGCTTTCGGTGTTGTTGAGATATATTGGGTCTTGATTGATTGATTGATTTAGCTAGATGTTAGTAAATGTAAGTTCTTATTTTTGACACAGTGTGGATGCTCCAGTGCTGCTAGGCTAAAGGCCTAGGTTGCGGGGGCACCTTGTGTGGGTCACTGCGTAAGTCTTCATCTAACTTAGAAAGCCGCTGGACTCTTGATTTATATCTTCTATGATGCTCCTTGGGACTGGAGCAGTGCAGGCATGCGGATGATGGATTTCACCTTTTTGCTCCAAGTTCTCATTTTTGACAAGTGACTACGGACGCCTCTCGAGCAGTGTGACTGCTTGTACCAGTGTTGAGCTAGAATTAGATTCGACAAATTGGCTTTGTGATTGACATTATCTTTGTCTCTAAATCAATTACTAATCATAGTAGTATTGAAATTTTTATAGCGTTAATTACTTTTACCCCTTAATGTTTGGAGTATTCCTCAAAACCCTCTTTATGTTTAGGAATGCACATTTACCGCTTTCATGATTGAATTAAAAGGTAAAACTCAGTTCTTTGCTTAACAACAACAACAACAATCATACCCAGTATATTCCACCGACAGCAAAAGCTATCGCTAGGGTCTGGGGAGGGTGAGAGGCAGTCAAACAATACCTCCATTCCAAAGGATAGAGAGTTTGCTTCCAGTGAGTCCCCAGCTCTATATGTACCTGCATAGAGAACGCAATAATAAGTTCATTTATTTGCTTAACATGAACCTAAATGAATGGAATTACGATATTACCCACATATAATTAATTAATGAAAATACTTTCCTTGCCATATCCGGTGTTCATTTTCTTCCACTCAATCTCCCAAACCCCTACCAACAACAAAAATATTAGGTCATTACCTTAGAGGCTCCCGCCTATGGAAGACTATGGGGGTCGGATGTGCGTAACCCCATGTGTTAGAAACATACAGATGTTGTTTCCTTTTGACCCATAATAAAAATTGCATCAAAATGTGTCAATCAACATCCTTTGATTCAACAATTATATTGGATTTCATGTTTAGAATCCTATATGCCTTAATGTTTTCAGCATATACAATAAAAATGCCTTTGAGAACTCTTGACTCCAACTTAGTTTTTTTTTTATCCGAAACTCTATAATAGGCTAGGCAGCCCCAAACTCCAAGATAACTTAGATTTGGTCTTTGTTTCTTCCATATTTCATAGGAAGAAACTTTAAGCTTCTTTGAAGGAATTCTATTATGAATGTGACAAGCCGTCAATAAGGCTTCTCCCCACAAATTCTTTGGCAAATCTGAGTTCAATAACGTTATATTAAGCATGTCAACTAAACTTCTATTTTTTCTTTCAGTCAAACCATTCTATTGGGGTGTATAAGGAGCACTTTTCTGATGTATGATACCATTCTCCTCATAGAATCGATTAAATTCAAGAGGAAAGTATTCACTACCACGATCAATTCTTAGAATTTTTATTTTCGGTCCCGACTGATCTTTAACTTCCATTTTGTAAATTTTGAACATGTTAAAAGCTTCATCTTTATGCCTTAACAAATATACATATATATATATCTAGAGACATCATCAATGAAAGTTAAAAAATATCTATTTCCTCCTCGGGTCAAAGCGCCATTCAATTCGTAAATATTCGAATGAACAAGTTCTAAGAGTTCAGACTTTTTGTCAACTTTTGGAAATGGTTACTTTATCATTTTCGCTTGTATGCAAATCTCACATTTTTTTTATTTTCATCTTTACAAGAAATTAAGGCATGCTTAGACATGAATTTAATGGTTGCATTAGTTACATGCGAAGTCTATCGCGACACAATGAAAAAGAAAAATCAACATACTAAGAACAAACTGCAGGATTTTTATTTATACTCAATTTAAACATCCCGTCGCAAGAATAACCCTTGCATACAAAGATAACATTTTAGAACATTATAATCTTGTCCCACTCCATAACAATCTTGAACATGTTCTTACACACTAAGTTAGCAGAAACAAGATTCTTTAAAATCTCAGATACATGTAGAACGTTGACAAGTAAGAACTTCTTTCTAGAAGTAAAGTTTAACTCTGTACTACCTTTTCCCAAGACCCTTGTGGCACTATGGTTTCTCATACGAACTTTCTAATCATTCTGCATAACTTGATACGTCTTGAACAAATCCTTGTTGCTGCAAACATGAACTGTTGCACCCGAATCGAGCCACCAACCATTTGTGATTTCGTTCGAAACCATATGCAGTTCAGTTATCATACAAACGTGCAAATCAGGGACCATTGCAACTAGTTCATCGGTTCCAATATCAACCATATTAGGATTATTGGCATGCTGAGAACCACGATCCTGTTTTTGTTTCTATCGAAACCAACAGTCCTTTTCCAGGTGGCCTTTCTTGCCACAATTATAACATTTTTTTTCCTTTCTTGGAATTTTCTATCTTGTCCGTGGGTTTAATTGTCTCGGAGTTCTTCCTCTGGTTTCCACTCCTATTCCTTTGCTTCCCTTGAATATCATGAACTTTTGGTGCATCTTCATAAATATGCCTTTTGACAAGACTTACAGTATCTTTTTCTATAGCAAATGTTTCTGAATTTGCTCGAGGGAAAAGGATTCAGTTGAATACAAAAATTTTTTCTTGTAGTCATTCCAACTAGGGGGAAGTTTTGTAATTACCCCTCCTACTTATGATGACTCAAACTTCCACACCTAACTCGAGTTTGGAAACAATGACCTGCAAGTCGTGTACTTGGTCCATCATAGAGATATTTTTTATCATTTTGAAATAAAAATGCCTCATTACCTGGAATTTATCCAGGCCTTGTTTCTCATTCTTGTATTTAAACTCCAAGGCGTTCTATATCTCTTTTGGCGATGAAGTAGCTGTAAACAGATCATAAATACGATTTTACAGGTTGTTGAGTATGTGTCCCCAGCACAGCACCTCATCCTCCCGTCTTTTCCTCCAGGTAGCTTTCACTTCATCAATATCATCATCTTGTGGGGTTGTCAACTCCTTCAACTTTGCGTCCAAGCAATACCCAAGTTGCAAAGCTGTTAACAAGAACATCATCTAATCCTTCAACCGCAGAAAGTTTGAGCCATCAAAACGGTCCAACTTCTTGCTCTCCTGACATAGAAAACTCTTTGAATCCATTTCAAACATTCCTCACAATTATTAGAGAAACAAATCGTGAGTGAGGAGAGTAGAAGAAAAAAGTAACATAAAAAGTGATGGATGGGGGCTCTTTGACACACTTTATGTAATGAACATTTGCCCCCACTAGTTGCTGTAGAGTTATATGTTAGGTCCATAGCACACTCTAGAGTGGGGATGAATAGGGTGTTTGGCAATTTTATGGAATTTTCTTGTTTGGCTCAACTCAAATAGAATTCAAAATCAAAGCAAGAATGGAAGATGAGAAACATTGAATGAGTACATCGGATATAGAGTGGTTCGAATCGTAAATGATTCTACTCCACTACTACTTTGTTGCCAAAGTGGATTTTCAACAACTACTCTTCTTATTAAAGCTAATAAGGACAACCACAACAATACTTACAGTAACAACTTAGTGTAAGCATCCACGACAACAACTTCTTGCACAAAGTACACTTGTGCAACAACAGCAACTACAGCTCTAAGCAAGAACAACTTCTTGCTACCTCACAACTTCAACAAAGTTCTCTTCAAGAACTTTCTCACAGTGGGTTGAAGGAAATAGTAGGGTTCACACTTTCTCACTAGTCTAAACACAAGCAAGAGATCAAATATTTATGGTTCCTCTTGTGTTAGACTCTCTATCTCTCAATATACAAAAATGAAGACAAAGAAAGGCTTAACAAGCTTTAAGCACTTTTACAAATATGAGAGAAATATACAACAATGAATAATGAAGCTTAATGATAGTGAAAGTGCTGTTTTAGACTCATCCATGCTTCATCCATTTATAGAAGGAGTTCACCACGTTTTGAAGCCTTCACCATGTCTTCAAGTCAATCTCCAAGTCTTGAAAAATTGAAAATAGCCTTTACCCACCCTTTGGAGTGATTCGATCCTCACTAGCCACCCTATAGAACTTTAGATATGGATAAAATAGTCAAGGAAGCATGTATTATTTTGGAGTAAAGTTCACAAGAAATTTGAGCAAGGTTGGAGAGAGAAAACATCATAAATCTCCTTTGGATTTTGTTCCAACGTTCAAAAATTTTGAATTCTGGGGACCGTCGATCAATCCATGTGCTTGGGCTGAGAGATCAACGTCCTCCAGAAAGTTTGCAGTTTTGAAACTGCAGCACACTGATCGATCGATGTCTCTCCTTTGAGAGACTGATGTACATCAATCGATCAATGTCCCTTGGCCTAAGAGATCGACGTCTTCCAAAAACGTTTTGGATTTGAAACTGTGTGACGTCTATCGATCGATGTCTCTTCCTGATAGACTCACGTGATGTCGATCGATTGATGTCCTTCTGGCTGAGAGATCAATGTTGGGCAGAAAGTTCCAAACTTGCACAATCTCCATATGGATCGATCCAAGTCTTTTCCTGAGGGACTGATGTATATATCAATTGATCCATGTGAGAGATTGACGTCTCACAGTGTGTTTTTCACATTTTGCTTCAAACTCCAAGTGTGAATTTCTATTTTAACTCACTCAAAACATCTTTTATTATCATCAAAACATTTCATATCACAACAATCTCTCCCTTTTTGATGATTTCAAAACCAAGATTTTAAAAGATGTTTTTGCTTCATTTAAACTAGCTAGGTGTTTCAAACTTGAAATTTCCAATCTCCTCCCTAGTATATGCAGTTTATACTTTCCGTAACAACAAATGTAAACATGATCTTCCCAAATCCAATGAATATATCAAAATGCTTCCCTTTAACCAATTATGCACCAAAAGACTCCCCCTCAACCAAACGTGCATCAATTTCCAAATTTCCTCTTTTCACTAGCCATCAACAAAATTAATTTCCATCAAGATTCATATGCAAGCAATAAACAATAAGCCAATATGCAAGCAATAAACAATAAGCCACACACACTTTCTCCGCTTTTTGAAAGCATCAAAAATAATGATTAGAGAGAAACATACTACTTCATTAAAATTCAAATTACAACCAAGTTTAGCAAATACATAAATCAATACAGTCTAAGCTAGAATCAAAAATAGGGATAAACAGGGAGCGAGGTATAAAGAAGAGTCCTAGCCTTCATCAGATTAGAATGTTATTCCGGGGATGCACGCCTTCATTTTTTTGCTTTGATCTTGGCAAACCGTGACTCGTGCATTGTTACTTTGCCTCGTAGCTCACCGACCTCCTGTTGAAGACTAGTAACTTGAGCTTGAAGTTCTGGAACATTAGAGCTCAAGCCACTAGGTGCCTCTTGGGTGTCGGGTTCAGGAATAGGTGCCTCATCCGGAGCGCCCACGTCTTCATCCGCTTCTTCTGCTTGTGCCTGTTCTTTCATTGCTTCTTTTCAAGCCTTTAACACTTGTTGGATGTTGACTTTATCATAAAAATCCTTATGTGTGATTTGGTCAAATCCGTGTTGTCTACATATACTCCTGACTTCACAAGCATCCTATATATAAGATTACTATAGGGGAGAGCTTTGTTTTGCTTTGTTGCGGCCTCAATCACATTTGTCATAAATAGGTTCCCAAAGTTGACTCTCTCACGGTTGGCTATTCGGTGGGCAATGTAGAAATCCAAGTTACTAGGCCCTTTAGCGGACTTGCCATTTATACAAAAGGTAACAATGGCAAGGAGAGTTCGGTAATACCAATGGCATGTCATTAGTGTTCTTAGTGGGATGATCACCTAAGAAAGTTTTCACTTCATCCTCAGTTACTTTCCATCGTGCCGTATCCCACTTCCATACGTCAAACTCAAAAATCCCTTCATTTGGGACTCCAATCAACTCACAAATATTTGCTACATCCCATTCAACATGATTTCCATCAATGATAATATGCAAAGCTAAAAGAAGATCATTAATGTATTGGACCCAAATATTTGCATAGAATAGCCTAGTATACCTAGTGGACGTTTTGTCCATCTCTCTTTCAAGCCAAATACTTCTCCATTGTTGGACATCCAACCATTCAATGATAGGACTCAACTCATTATTGCTTATAATATTATTGATTCTAAGAAATTTGAGTGGAATAGTTGCCCTTTCTTCTCTATCCCACTTGTCATATAACATTTGAGAATGTTAGTAATATACCTCACATGTCCGGGTGGGTAAGGTTCCTTCAAAGCATCTTTGGCCTCCCTATAGAGAAAAAGGGGTTTGAGTGATTACAAAATGCATGATTTAAATAATGTGTATTAAAGAAATGCATGGCATATTTTATGATATGACACGTATTTGCATAAAACTTGCCTTATATAGTTCATATATAATGTTGTCGTACTAACGAGCCATGAAGCTTTAAATCTTACATCAAATGACAAGCATTTGTTGTGTTTGAACTATTTTCAGGTGCCATCATTAATGAACTAAACTAGTTCATTTAGTGAAGTACTTAGTTAAATAAACTAAGTAGTTCATTAAAGGAAGTTATATTTGGAAAAGGCACAAAGGCAACAAATTTAAGAATGGAAAGTTCTCCTCTCCTTTTATACACATTTTTATACATATATTTTTATATATATTCAGATTTTTTTAAAAGGCACATACACATATTTTCTAACGTACTACCGACACGTTATATATTTTACGAACGTACGTTAACGTCACACCACTATATTACCTCATATTTATGAGTATATTCAGGTCTTAAATCATATGATATAAGTCATGGTGATGACAAATTTATTACACCACGTTAAAAGGTTCTAAACCAAAAATTTGTCGTATCGGGTGAATACCGAAACTTCGCCAACGTGTCACGTACTTGTCATATATAGATGGCAAGCCCCTACACTTCAAAAATGGCCACAAATTTCGTGGCTTACATGGTATATACAGCCATAAAATCATTCCATGTTGGCACACACAAATCATCCCAAATTAAGGCCAAATTTTGGAGATTCCAAATTAAATTTTTGTCACATGTTGGGCGCCACTTTAATCAGCCATGAGAGCTGAATATTAAAGTTTAGTTTATGTATATTATGTATAACATAATATATATAACATGTGCAAAAAGTTGGAATTTAATAGTAGAAAAATCGAGAAATCAACAAACGTCGAAAATTCGGTTTTCTACGAACACGACACATGGAACATTTTTGGCATGACATATAACATGTATCTAGACACTTTTTACATACTCTATACATTATAAAGTGTTCTAGAAAAATCAATTAAGGGCTGATTGGAATATACCATATATGTATAATTATTGTGCACTATTTTACAAAGTTTGCAAAAATAAATTCAGCACCTGTACAACTATCATACACGCATAGCTCAGCCTTATTGGAGCATATTTGGAGCTTTGTTGGCATCTTGATTGGCCAAGAATGAAGCATACAAAATCGGTGACATAAAGAAAGGAGGTACACAAGGTAACATTTCAGACTTTGTCACATGTGTGACACATGCTGAAAATTCAGCATGTGTAGTATGGCTGGCCGAATTTTTGCTACTAAATGAGCCTAATTTACTACCTTGAATTATATGGATTGATTGAAATATAATATGGCAATGTTTTAAATATATTATGGAAATAATCAAGTGATATTTTCAAATATCACACATGCTGAAAATTTCAGCATTTGTGTAATGCATACGGCCAATTTTGTGGCCTTCTTGATGACTAATTTTATTCCAAAATTAGTAGAAATGTTATGTACTAAATGATGATTGATTTCTTCTTTATTTTTCAAGGAATTAATCAAATACAAACTTGGCAACAATTTGAATAAAGTGTGAATATCACACATGCTGAAATTTCAGCATGTGTTGACCGCTTTTCATGATGGAAAATGGAGATATTTGTCTTGCTAATTATGTGGAATTTTTATGTGATTTATGGAAACATTTTTATGGCTAATTGACACATATTTTTAAGGATTATTTTCAGATTTATCTAGTCATCAAATGATGACAACTTCCATCCAATCAATGAGTGCCAAGTAAGCAAGGGCTTAATGATCATCCAATGAGGAGTTGCCAAGTAAGCAAGGAAATGTCATAATGATGCAATATACTCTTCCAAGGACTTAGAAGATAATTTTCAAGAGAGGAAAGAGGCATCAAGAGGCGGCCACTATTGATAAAAGGAAAGAGGAGAGCAAACAAAAATACAAGACAAGACTTACAAGTTTAAAGATCAAAAATGTTTTTATACTCTCTCCTTCTACACTTATTTCTTTCTTCTCTCTAAAAGCCTATTGTTTTCATATTCATACATCTTGAATAGGCTTCTTACATACCACCATATACTCTTTATTGTTGTAAAAGATTGATCAAGGTGTAATCAATCTTGCATTAGCCAGGTGGTGGTGTTCGTGATCGTTATAATCATTTACAAGATTTGTAAAGGGTTGGAGTTGGTGTGTAACTCCATCAACCCTGTGTGGAAAGGTGTTATTTGTGTTTTTTGATTAGTGCTAACCGAGGAAGGTGTCATCGAAGACTGGAGTAGGTTGATTTAACTGAACCAGTATAAAATTCCTTGTGTTCTTTACTTTCAGCACTTACTTTCAGTTTCCAGCAAAATTCATCATTTTTATCACGTTATTAAAAATAGTAAACGAATTTCAAAAATCACGAAACTTTCAGGAAATATAGCCACGCGTCTTAGGTTCTTTTGGTGCAAGTTTAAACCATTTTGGACAAGTATAAGTCATCCAAACATCTAAAGTTCTGAGACTAGTGCAGTCTGATTTTCAGGCTTGCAAGGGTTGAGACTTTGAACGTATTTGACTAACTTCCCAAAAGAATTTTTCAAAACTGTTTCAACCCAATTAAATAAACCTAAAAAGGAGTCAGTCATTAAATTTTCAGAGTATTTGGAGTTACGGTTAAATAGGAATTAATTTTTCAAAGCAGACTACCATTTTTGGCATATTTGCGCAATCTGACCATCAACGAATTTTAAAGGGGTTAAAGGTTGAATTTTAATCTGAAATATTTAGGAGATACTCAGAACATTTGAGACTAAGATCTCTCCAAATTTCAGAATTTTTAAAGACTTGTAACCTAGTTTTTAAAACGTTTCAAAACAGGTCCTGAAAACAGAAAATGTTTTCAGAAGTTGGGTTTTATGTTTAAAATAATTTTAAAAACCACATTTTCCGCACCCACTATTCAACCCCCCTTCTAGTGGTGTCTTGCAGATCCGACAAGTGGTATTAGAGTGCAGGAACACTCACAACTAAGGGATCCAACGATCTAAGTGAGATGGCAACCACAAACTTCAAAACCGAGCAAGAAGGTATGTCCAGCCAAAGGCCTCCTCTCTTTGACGGTGAGTCTTTTATTCAATGGAAGTTAAGAATGAAACTTTTCCTTATGGCTATTGATATTGATCTTTGGTCTATTATAGAAGACGGTCCATTTGTTCCATCAAAATTATCCACTGTAGATGGAGTCACACTAGAGGTTGTTAAGCCTAAACAAGAGTATACTAGTGATGATAAAAAGAGACTGGGCATGAACGCTAGAGCCATGAAATTGCTTCTAAATGGACTAAGTAAAAGTGAATCTAGCTATGTTTCAAATTGTTCTAGTGCTCAAGAAATGTGGAGAATTCTTGAAATGATACACGAAGGCACTAGTCAAGTAAAAAAGTCCAAAATCAACATGCTTATGTCCACAATCGAGCCATTTAAATTATTGTCAAATGGATCTATCGTTGATATGGATCTACACTTGACTAACATTTACAATTCTCTTGAGTCTCTTGGCAAAGCCTTCTCTATGCAGGAAAAGGTACAAAAGGTCTTACGAAGCCTTCTATCCGAGTGGGACCCTAAAGTAACGGCCATAGAGGAAAGCAAATAAAGTAAATCAATTAAGATGGAGGAACTAATTGGATCACTTAAGGTATATGAGAACAAACTCACTATAAGGAAATCGGAGTCATCATCAAAACAAGGTAAGACTATTACATTTAAATCAAATGAATACGTCTCTACTTCTTCCGATCACGTAGATGATAGTGATTCTGAATCAGACAACGATGACTTAATTTTATTGGCTAAAGGCTTGAGAAAATTCATGAGAAAGTCATTTAAACACAAACCTAAGGGTATTTGCACTAAAAGAAATAAGAATAAGACAAATGACAAGGATGTTAAATGTTACGAATGCGGCAAACTTGGACATCTATCATATGACTGCCCTAATAAGGACAAGCAAACAAACAAAAACCTGACAAGGATCGGACCAAAAATAGACTCATGTCAGAACCTAAGCAAAGGAAAAGAGCTCTCAAGGCCTCCACTTGGAGTGATACATCTGATTCCGAGACTGATACAGAAGAAGAGACTTCACAAGTATGTTTTGTATCCAAAGCATCAAACGAGGTATCTTCTGACTCTGATTCTGACTCTGAGCCTTCTTATGATGATCTTTTCAGTCAGTATTTATAATTTCATAAATTTACTAAGACTCTCGCGAAAGAAAAGAAGCGATTAATTGAAGACAAGAAGTTGTTAGAATCTTCTAACGAGAATCTTATCGCTAAATTAAACAATTTAAAAGAAGAGTTGTCATGCATCATTAATGCATTAAAGACAGAGATCTCATCATTGACCACTCATAATAACGAAATGAAATCCGAGATTTCAAATTTGAAATAAAAGAATACGGATTTAGAGAAGATGATGAAACAATTTGACACAAGATCTAACATGCTAGATCGTATTATTCTATTGCAAAAACATTATAGTGATAAAACCGGATTAGGATACATTGAGACAAATGATGTATCAATTAAACCAACCAAATTCGTCTTGTCTAAGGAAGTAGACACACCTAAAGAAAACGTGGCATCTAAGATGACGCAAAGACCCCCTCTCCCCTCATCTTGTCATACTTCTTCTTCATATCATGCAAAATATAATTATGTGCCATATAGATATGAGAAGAAACAAATAATGCATACACGACATTCATTTCATCCATCTAGATCACGCACTATGCACACCAACATAAGGACATATCAAAAATGCAATCAATATGATGCATATAAAGAAGTTCTCGGCCAAAGGCCTAAAGTTCACTCACCATATGTCTACTACATTGCTCCTTCATCTACATTCTTACCATTTGCTAGACCAAGAAGGATCACCCAAGTATGGGTACTGAAAGGTACTTTTACTAAGACGTGAATAACTAACTCGCAAGGACACAAAATTAAAAGGGTATCTAAATCACTCTCTTACATTGCAGGGAACCCATACATTAAAAGACACATCTATCAAGTGGTTCCTTGACAGTGGTTGCTCGAGGCACATGACGGGTGACCCGAGCTTGTTCACAAAGTTGAAGAAGGTCACAAAAGGCGGATCCGTGACCTTGAGAGACAACAATGAAGGCAAGATCATCGGAAAAGGTACAATTGGAAGCCCAAGCACCCTTCAAATCTCCAACGTCTTTTTGGTAAGCAACTTATCTTATAATCTTCTTAGCATTTCACAATTTATTGATAATGGTTTTGATGTATGTTTCACTCATCCATATTGCAATATAATAAATAAAAATGGAGAAAGCAAAACAGGAAGGAAACATCTTTACGCTTGCTATGGATGATATGTTAGATGCTAAGGTTAAGTATTTCATGTCAAATGAACCTAACATAAATTTGTGGCATAGACGTTTAGGACACATTGGCATTTCTATACTTGAAAAACTCCAACGAAAGAACCTAATACGAGGATTGCCTACACTTGATTTAGACAAGTTTCAGTTGTGTGAATCTTGCATAAATGGCAAACAAACACGCGGGACACTTAAACCTAAAAATGAAATAAGCACGACTAGAGTTTTAGAATTATTACACATTGATTTGTTTGGTCCTAGTTGCACTACGAGTCTCGGTGGACGTCATTATGCTTGTGTAATTGTTGATGATTTTTCTCGTTATACTTGGACTTTGTTTCATGCACATAAGGATGACAGTGTCATTGAGATTGCAAAACTAATAAAACAACTTGAAAATCAATATGGTGTCAATGTGAAAAGGATTAGAAGTGATAGAGGCGGTGAATTTAAAAACAAGGACATGATTGCATTTTGCGAAGAAAAAGGAATTAAGCACGAGTTTTCGCCACCTAGAACTCCTCAACTAAATGGAGTAGTAGAAAGAAAGAGTAGAACATTATAAGAAATCGCTAAAACCATGTTGTGTGAAAATAAATTGCCTAGATTTTTGTGGGCGGAAGTCGTAAATTGTGCATGCTATATAGTTAATCGATTGTCCATTAGAAAGAAAATAAATAAGACGCTTTATGAGATATTAAATGATCGCATGCCTAAAATTGATTACTTTCGTGTGTTTGGTTGTAAATGCTTTGTGTTAAATACGAAAGATAATTTAGATAAGTTTGAATCTAAATCAATTGAATGCATCTTTGTTGGGTATTCTTTGAATTCAAAAGCATATAGATGTTATGATCCCCTCACTAGAAAAATTCTAGAATCCATTCATGTGAAGTTTAATGAATTTGATGAGATTGATAAAGATAAAGAATATGACGATGATTTTGAATTAAAACCTGTGTTGAATGATAATGATGGGTCGCATGATATGCATGATACACTAGAAATGCATGATCACTTAGAAATGCATTAGAACGTAGAAAATAATCAACCAAGATGGCATAGAGATCACCCACATGATCTCATTATAGGCGATAACACTCACGGTGTGTGACCACATAGAAGAATAAATCCGGATAAAATAAATCAATTTCATGCCATGATATCCAAAATTGAACCTAAAAATGTGCATGATGCTTTGAGTGATTCTTCATGGATTGATGCTATGCATGATGAACTTAATCGATTTGTTAGAAATGACGTATTTGATTTAGTGCCATGACCACAAGATAAGACTATAATAGGCACAAAGTGGGTCTTTAGAAATAAAATGAATGAAGAAGGAAAAGTTGTTAGAAACAAAGCTAGACTTGTAGCACAAGGATATAATCAAGAAGAAGGAATTGATTATGATAAAACATTTGTACCCATAGCATGTTTAGAAGCTATACAACTTTTACTTGCTATTGTTTGCATGAAAGATTTTAAACTTTATCAAATGGACGTGAAAAGTGCATTCTTAAATAGATTTATACAAGAAGAAGTATACGTGAAACAACCACCCGGTTTTGAAGATTTGAAACATCCCGATCATGTGTACAAACTAAAGAAGGCACTATATGGTTTAAAGCAAGCACCTAGAGCATGGTATGATCGTTTTGCTACTTTTCTCTTAGAAAACGACTTTAAAAGAGGCATTATAGACAATACTCTATTTTTGAAACAAGATAAATCGGATTTACTCATTATTCAAATTTATGTTGATGACATCATTTTCAGCTCCATTTCTCATAAACTTGTAGAAAATTTTGAAACTTGCATGAAATCCGAATTTGAAATGTCTATGGTTGGCGAATTGAACTATTTTCTTGGCTTGCAGATTAAACAAACGAGCAAAAGTATACACATAAGCCAAGTTAAATATATAAATGATATGATTAAAAATTTCAACTTTGAGACTTTAAAACCATCCCCCACCCCTATGAGTGTCACTACTAAATTAGATAAAGATGAACATGGTAAGGATTTTGATAATGCCTTATATAGATCTATGATTGGCTCTTTGCTATATCTTACTGCTCGTAGACCTGATATCATGTTCAGTGTATGTACATGTGCACGCTTTCAAAGTCAACCAAAGGTGTCTCACTATAATGCCGTGAAAAGAATATTCTGATATATTAAGCACACACCCACCTTAGGCATTTGGTATGATAAAGACTGTGAATTCAACTTACATGCCTATACTGATGCAGATTATGGTGGCTGTAAAATAGATAGGAAAATCACAAGTGGCACTTGTCAATTTCTAGGAAACTCTCTTATTTCATGGTTTTCTAAAAAGCAAGCAAGCGTAGCTTTATCCACTACTGAAGCTGAATACATGGCACTTAGTCTTTGCTGCACACAATTACTATGGCTAAAACAACAACTTTCTGACTTTGGGATTACAGTAAATCGGATCCCTATATATTATGATAGTATGAGCGCCATCAACTTATCTAAGAATCCCGTGCTACACTCTAAGGCCAAGCATATAGAAGTACGCTATCACTTCTTTCGTGATCACGTAAATAATGGTGATATTGTCATAGATCACGTACGCACTGAGGCACAAGTAGCTGACATTTTCACTAAAGCATTAAATCAAGCCACGTAAGAAAATCGTCGTTCTAGATTAGGCATGATTTCTGCTGATTTGATTTGATATCTCTTTACATATTTAAATGCATTTTTGATTGACTTTCCAAAATAAAGGGGGAGAGAATGCATGATTTAAAGGGGAGAGAGAGAGAGATTGATTGCACAAATTAAGGGGGAGAAAATTCGAAATTTGAAATTCAAAATTTGAATTTGTGCATGATTGGAAGGGGGAGCGACAAGATTTAAATCATGAATGTAGGTTATTTTATAAATCATCAAAAGGGGGAGATTGTAGAGAAAAAGGGGTTTGAGTGGTTACAAAATGCATAATTTAGATAACATGTATTAAAGAAATGCATGATATATTTTATGACATGCGTTTTTGCATAAAACTTGCCTTATATAGCTCATATATAATGTTGTCGTACTAACGAACCATGAAGCTTTAAAGCTTACATCAAATGGCAAGCATTTGTTGTGTTTGAACTATTTTCAAGTGCCATCATTAATGAAATAAACTAGTTCATTAAGTGAAGTACTTAGTTAAATAAACTAAGTAGTTCATTAAAGGAAGTTATATTTGGAAAAGGCACAAAGGCAACAAATTTAAGAATGGAAAGTTCTCCTCTCCTTTTATACACATTTTTATACATATATTTTTATATATATTCAGATTTTTTTAAAAGGCACATACACATATTTTCTAACGTACTACCGACACGTTATATATTTTACGAACGTACGTTAACGTCACACCACTATATTACCTCATATTTATGAGTATATTCAGGTCTTAAATCATATGATATAAGTCATGGTGATGACAAATTTATTACACCACGTTAAAAGGTTCTAAACCAAAAATTTGTCGTATCGGGTGAATACCGAAACTTCGCCAACGTGTCACGTACTTGTCATATATAGATGGCCAGCCCCTACACTTCAAAAATGGCCACAAATTTCGTGGCTTACATGGTATATACAGCCATAAAATCATTCCATGTTGGCACACACAAATCATCCCAAATTAAGGCCAAATTGTAGAGATTCCAAATTCAATTTTTGTCACTTGTTTGGCGCCACTTTAATCAGCCATGAGAGCTGAATATTAAAGTTTAGTTTATGTATATTATGTATAACATAATATATATAACACGTGCAAAAATTTGGAATTTAATAGTAGAAAAATCGGGAAATCGACAAATGTCGAAAATTCGGTTTTCTACGAACACGACACATGGAACATTTTTGGCATGACATATAACATGTATCTAGACACTTTTTACATACTCTATACATTATAAAGTGTTCTAGAAAAATCAATTAAGGGCTGATTGAAATATACCATATGTGTATAATTATTGTGCACTATTTTACAAAGTTTGCAAAAATAAATTCAGCACCTGTACAACTATCATACACGCATAGCTCAGCCTTATTGGAGCATATTTGGAGCTTTGTTGGCATCTTGATTGGCCAAGAATGAAGCATACAATGTTGGTGACATAAAGAAAGGAGCTACACAAGGTAACATTTCAAACTTTGTCACATTTGTGACACATGCTGAAAATTCAGCATGTGTAGTATGGCTGGCCGAATTTTTGCTACTAAATGAGCCTAATTTACTACCTTGAATTATATGGATTGATTGAAAGATAATATGGAAATGTTTTAAATATATTATGGAAATAATCAAGTGATATTTTCAAATATCACACATGCTGAAAATTTCAGCATGTGTGTAATGCATATGGCCGATTTTGCGGCCTTCTTGATGACTAATTTTATTCCAAAATTAGTAGAAATGTTATGTAATAAATGATGATTGATTCCTTCTTTGTTTTCAAGGAATTAAACAAATACAAACTTGACAACAATTTGAATAAAGTGTGAATATCACACATGCTGAAATTTCAGCATGTGTTGGCCGATTTTCATGATGGAAAATGGAGATATTTGTCTTGCTAATTATGTTGAATTATTATGTGATTTATGGAAACACTTTTATGGCTAATTGAAACATGTTTTTAAGGATTATTTTCAGATTTATCTAGTCATCAAATGATGACAACTTCCATCCAATCAATAAGTGCCAAGTAAGCAAGGGCTTAATGATCATCCAATGAGGAGTTGCCAAGTAAGTAAGGAAATGTCACAATGATGCAATATACTCTTCCAATGACTTAGAAGATGATTTTCAAGAGAGGAAAGAGGCATCAAGAGGCAGCCACTATTGATAAAAGGAAAGAGGAGAGCAAACAAAAATACAAAACAAGGCTTACAAGTTTAAAGATCAACAACGTTTTTATACTCTCTCCTTTGAACGTATGTGACTAACTTCCCAAAAGCATTTTTCAAAACTGTTTCAACCCAATTAAATACACCTAAAAAGGAGTTAGTCATTAAAGTTTCAGAGGATTTGGAGTTACGGTTAAATAGGAATTAATTTTTCAAATCAGACTACCATTTCTGGCATATTTGCGTAATCTGACCATCAATGACTTTTAAGGGGTTAAAGGTTGAATTTTAATCTGAAATATTTAGGAAATACTCAAAACATCTGAGACTATAATCTCTCCAAAGTTCAGAATTTTTAAAGACTTGTAACCTAGTTTTTAAAATGTTTCAAATCAGATCCTGAAAACAGAAACTGTTTTCAGAAGTTGGGTTTTTGGTTTAAAACAATTTTAAAAACCATATTTTCTGCACCCACTATTCAACCCCCCTTCTAGTGGTGCCTTGCAGATCCTACACTCCCTAGTCTTGATCCATGAAAAATTTGAGAAGTTCAAGTCCCTCCTTATTTCGGCCAACACTAGGCTTTGGCTTTCATCCATTGATTGTTTCCTCCTAGGTTGAGTTCTTTCTTGAGATTGAGAGGATTGTCCATGGGGAGGATTGCTTGACCCTTCTCCTCCACTCCTAATTGATCTTGGCCTTTTTGTGGTGTTTTTACTTCTTGAAGGCATTTTGAAGAAATTAGGGCACTAATTTGAGGATTTTCTAGAGAGAATAGAAGAGTATGAAGGTAGAAGATGAAAATCAAGTGTAGAGATGATGATATTTTAATTGGGAGATGAAATTGAATAGAGGAATAGTTTGTGGAGAAGGAGACACTGAGTTTGAGAGAGCTTCGACCGATTTGCGTGGGTTGGAAATGAAAGGAACTTGTTTCTGTCTGAGATTTAAAAGTGCAGAAATCATTGACGTCAATCGATCGACGTCAGAGATCGACGTACATGGATCTCTCATTTTAACACATGGATCGGTCCATGTATGCCCCTTTTTGAAATTTGTAATTTTAACCCTCTAAACATTGTTTATCATCCCTAATCTTGTTCTAATGGACTCGAATGTCTCAGCAGGAAGGGATTTGGTGAATATATCCGCTAGTTGGTCATTGGTTGGAACAAATTCAACGCATACCAATCCTTTCTGAATGCAATCCTTTATAAAGTGATGACTCACTTCAATATGTTTGGTCCTACTATAGTGAACGGGGTTTTGTGCTATACTTATGGCTGATGTGTTGTCACATAAGATGGAGACATTATCAAACTTAATATTGTAATCATTTAAGGTGTTGATCATCCAAAGTAATTGTGCACAACATGAAGCGGCCGATACATATTCGGATTCTGCCGTTGAAAGTGACACACTATTTTGTTTCTTGGAGAACCAAGAAACTAAGCAATCTCCAAGGAATTGGCATGTCCCGGAGGTATTTTTTCTATCGACTAGATTTCCGGTATAGTCGAAGTCACTATACCCTTTTAAATCAAAACAACCATTTTTGGGATAAAACAGCCCAAAGTTCAAGGTTCCTTTCAAATACCTAAAGATACGTTTAATGGCAACTAGATGCGATTCCTTAGACATACTTTGAAATCTAGCCATAAGCACACAACATGCAAAATATCCGGTCTACTAGCGGTTAAATAAAGAAAACTACCAATCATACCCCTATATTTGGTAACCTCAACCGACTTTCCTTTTTCATCTATGTCAAGGTTCGTACTTTTGCTCATTGGTGTGCTCACACTTCTTCCATCCTCAAACTTGTATTTCTTGAGTAAATCCTTTGTGTACTTTGTTTGAGATATGTATACTCCATCTTGGGTTTGTTTGATTTGAAGACCAAGAAAGTAATTGAGTTCACCCATCTTGCTCATCTCAAATTCTCCTTCCATCAATTTTGCAAAATGCTCACAAAGAGAATCATTAGTAGCACCAAATATAATATCATCCACAAAAATTTGAACAAGCAATTGATGGCTTCTTTGTTCTTTAATAAAAAGAGTAGTGTCGACCTTTCCTCTTGAAAACTCATTTTCAAGTAGGAAGTTACTTAATCTTTCATACCATGTCCTAAGAGCTTGTTTAAGTCCATAAAGGGACTTTTTGAGTTTAAATACATGATTTGGATAATCATCATTTTCAAACCCCGGTGGTTGAGCTACATACACCTCTTCTTGAATTATTCCATTCAAGAATGCGATTTTACATCCATTTGATATAGTTTGAAATCCTTATAGCATGCATATGCTAATAGCATCCTAATAGCTTCTAACCTTGCTATGGGGGTAAAGGTCTCATCATAGTCTATGCCTTCTTCTTGTCTTTATCCTTGAGCTAACAACCTAGCCTTGTTTATAGTGATGTTTTCTTTATCATCTATTTTGTTTCTAAATACCCATTTAGTGCCAACAATGGGGTGATCACTAGGTTTAACCACTAATTCCCAAGCATCACTTCTTTCAAATTGATTTAGCTTTTCTTGCATGACTAATACCCAATCTTCATCATTTATTGCCTCTTTTATATTTTTAGGCTCGACTCATAAAATGAAGACATTTTCATTAAATTTTCTTCTTGTCATTATGACTTGACTTGTTTCACATAGCATTAGTTCTTTTGGATGATCTTTCTTATACTTATATGAATCCGGTAAATTTGAAGTATCTCATCCTACTTCCTCATTTTCAGCCTTCTGTTCAAGTGGATCAATCCTAAGGTCAATGACGATATTCTCTTTTGGATTTTCAAATTTTTCTATGTGACTTATCTCAACTATTTCCTCATCATCATCATCATTTATGCATGGTTCATCCTCAAGGAGTTCACTAAACTTGACATGAATTGACTCTTCAACTTTCATACTCCTTTTATTATATACTCTAAATGCCTTGCTATTTTGAGCATATCCCTTAAATATTCCTTCATCCTCTTTGAAATCGAGTTTATCCAAGTTATCTTTGGTGTTAAGTATAAAACACTTACAACCGAATACCTTGAAATAACCAATATTTAGTACTTTACCTTTCCGAAGCTCATAAAGAGTCTTTTTCAGATATGGTCTCAAATAAACTCTATTGATCAAATGACAAGCGGTGTTTACCTCTTCGGCCCAAAAATACTTGGGTAGCTCAAATTCATTTAGCATGACTCTACTCATTTCTTGAAGTGTTCTACTTTTCCTTTCTGCAACACCATTTTGTTGAGGAGTTCTTGGAGCTGGATATACAAAATTCTTGAAACTCACCATCAAACTCACCACCTCTATCACTTCTAATTTCCTTAATTGTACCTTCTTTTTGATTTTCTAATCTTCTAAAAAGTTTTATAAATTCTTGGCATGCATCATTTTTTTTGGCTATAAACATGACCCAAGTGTACCTAGAGAAGTCGTCTACCAACACAAAGGTGTAATGTTTTCCACCTAGACTTGTCGTACCAATATCCCCATACAAATCCATATGAAGCAATTGTAGAGGTTTGGTGGTGGAGATTTCACTCTTGGGCTTGAAGCTTGTTTTAACAAGCTTTGACTTTTGACAAGTATCACATAAGACATGGTTTTCGAAACTCAATTTTGTAAGACCTTGGACCTTTTCATTTTTGCAATTCTCTTTGAAATTTTTAAAACTAATATGTCCAAGTCGTTTATACCATAGTTGAGTCAAATTATTTTTGGAAACTAGGCAAGAAACATTTTGTGATGTCAAATCATGTGTGCTAAATTTATAAACATCATTTTTCCTTATAGCCTCAAAAACAATCTTATCGTTCTTTTTCACAATGCATTTTCTTTTCATAAATTCAACTTAAAAATTAGCATCACATAGTTGGCTAACACTTATCAAATTATATTTAAGTCCTTCTACATATAATACATTATTAATAGTGAAAGAAGAGTTACCAATTTCTCCATGTCCAAGGATTTTGGCTCTCCCATTGCCAAAATACACAGTTCCACCATCTTAGAGCTTGAGCTTTGTGAATAAAGTTTTGTCTCCGGTCATGTGTGTTGAACATCCGCTGTCCATGAGCCATTTGGTTCCTTTTTCTTGGGCTACTCCATTTATCTTGAGAGCCTACAAAACCAAGAGATTTATGCATTGGTACCCTTTGATAGTTGGGTCTTTTAGGGTTAGCTTGTCGACCCTTAGGCTTCCAAACATACATACTACCAAATCTAGCTTTACATACCCTCTTCACATGTCCTACTTTGTTACAATGAAAACAAGTGGATACATGCCTTGGTTTATAAGATGATGAGTCATGTTGTGTTTTTCTCTTGTTTGCCTTTTTCTTTGATGACTTAGGCTTAATGGAAGAATGTGATGAATTAAATCCTAAACCGGATTTATCATTTCCAATTAATTTGTCTAGGTTATTTTTACCATTGTTTAGTCTTTGTAAGTCTAATCTTAGTTTCTTACATTCTTTCCTAATTTCCACATTTTCAAGAGCTACGGTTTTATGCATGGTGATTATAATGTCATGATCTTGAAACATCAGAATATTCTTATCATGTAAGCTCTTGTTTTCTAATATGCATTTTCTTTAAATTCTTTCTTCAAATGTTTATATTTTAAATTCATTTTTTCAAAATCATCTTGTAAATCTCCTATTTCTTCTTGCAAATTAGAAGAGTTAGAGTTTACCTTGAGGTCATTCTTGATTGCCATGAGACAAGTATTTTGTGCTTTTGGATTCTCAACTACTGCAACAAGTCCAACATCTTGTCTTCGCTTTCTTCTCCTTCCGATTCGGAGAAGAGATCATTCCACGTGATTACCTCCGCATTGAGGGCGTTCTTCTTTTGAGGAAATACCTTCTTTTCTTGCTTTTGTGGCTCCTTGACAAAGCAATCAGCAATGAAGTGACCGGGTCGACCACGCCTATAGCAATTTTTGCTTGCTTCTTTGTCCTTGGTCGGTATTTTGAAAAACTTCCTTGCTAGGGCCTTGTTTCTTGTGGCAATTCTTCTAAATTTTCTTACAAGAAGAGCAACTTCCTCATTCGATTCATCGGACTCTACCACCAATCCTTTATGTGATGCTTGTGTGGGCTTGATAGGGTTCATCCTATTTTGTTCATCAATAAGGATTTCATGAGTAAGAAGATTACCGGATAGCTCATCAAGAATAAAAGTCTTGAGATTCTTTGATTTGGTGATGGCGGTGGCTTTAGGTGTCCATTCTCTTGGCAAAGAGTTAAGCAGTTTTGAGACAAGGTCTTCATTTGAGATTTTCTTGTCCACCGTGGAGAGTTGATTCACTATTCGTGTGAATCGGTCAATTGTCTCCTCAATCTTTTCTCCTCTCTTCATCCCAAACATTTTATATTCCTTCATGAGCATAAGTCTTTTGGTTATTCTTACTTGCTCAGTCTCTTCGTGTATCATTTCAAGCATTTTCCATGCTTCATGGGTTATTTCAAGACCTTGGAGTCTTATGAGCTCGCTGGTGGTAAGAGCACTTGAAAGAATGTCGAATGCTTTGTCATTTATGGCAAAATTTATCTTTTCTTCCTCGGTGTAGCCATCCTTATCTTTGAACATTAATTCTCCTTTTGAGTTGGTAATCATAGGAACTTCGATTTCTTTGACAACGGCTCTCCACATATCAAATCCACAGCCCTTCAAATGATTGACCATTCGAAATTTCCACAGAATAATTTTGGGCATCAAACATAGGTGCTTTATTGTTTGATCCTGAAAATAGTGCAGTTGGCTTGGAAGTTGAGGTGTGAGATAAAGAGGTTGTCATTGCCATGATCTTTAACCTTGCTACTTGCAAAGATAGGCCAAGCAATCAAGGTTAGGCTCTGATACCAATTGTTAGGTCCGTAACACACTCTAGAGGGCGTGAATCGAGTGTTTAGCAATTTTGCGAAATTTGCTTGTTTGGATCAACTCAAATGGAATTCAAAATCAAAGCAAGAATGGGAGATGAGATACAATGAATAAGTACACCGAATATAAAGTTGTTCGAATCGTAAATGATTCTACTCCACTACCACTTTGTTGCCAAATTGGATTTTCAACAACTACTCTTCTTATTAAAGCTAATAAGAACAACCACAACAATATTTACACTAACACCTTAGTGTAAGCAACCACAACAACAGCTTCTTGCACAAAATACACTTGCGCAACAACAACAACTACAGCTCTGAGCAAGAACAACTTCTTGTTACCTCACAACTCAACAAAGTTCTCTTCAAGAAGTTTCTCACAGTGGGTTGAAGGAAATAGTAGGGTTCACACTTTCTCACTAGTCTAAAGACAAGAAAGAAATCAAATATTTATGGTTCCTCTTGTGTTAGACTCTCTATCTCTCAATATACAACAATGAAGAACAAAGAAAGGCTTAACAAGCTTGAAGCACTTTTACAAATATGAGAGAAATATACAACAATGAATAATGAAGCTTGATGATAGTGAAAGTGTTGTTTTAGTCTCATCCAAACTTCATCCATTTATAGAAGGAGTTCACCATGTTTTGAAGCCTTCATCATGTCTTCAAGTCAATTTGAAAAATTGAAAATAGCCTTTAGCCACCATATGAAGTGATTTGATCCTCAATAGCCATCCTAGAAAATCTTAGACATGGATAAAATAGTCAAGGAAGCATGTATTATGTTGGAGTAAAGTTCACAAGAAATTTGAGCAAGATTGGAGAGAGAAAACATCATAAATTTCTCTTGGATTTTGTTCCAACGTTTACAAAATTTTGAATTCTGGGGGACGTCGATCAATCCATGTGCTTGTGCTGAGAGATCGATGTCCTCCAGAAAGTTTGCAGTTTTGAAACTGTAGCACATCGATCGATCGATGTTTCTCCTTTGAGAGACTGATGTACATCGATCGATCATTGTCGATCATTGTCACCTGGCCTGAGAGATCGATGTCTTCCAGAAATTTTCTGGATTTGAAACTGCCTGACGTCGATCGATCGACGTCTCTTCCTGAGAGACTCACCTGACGTCGATCGATTGATGTCCTTCTGGCTAAGAGATCAACGTTGGACAGAAAGTTCAAACTTGCACAATCTCCACATGGATCGATCCATGTCTCTTCCTGAGAGACTGATGTATACATCAATCAATCTATGTTGGAGATTGACGTCTCACAGTGTGTTTTTCTCATTTTGCTTCAAACTCCAAGTGTGAATTTCCATTTTAACTCACTCAAAACATCTTTTATTATCATCAAAACATTTCATATCAAAACAATACGCAAGTTTTCTCATAGGATTCAACAAGCCAATAGTCTCTTAACTTAGCAAGAAGAAAAGAAACCCAAATGAACTTTCAATTGAAATTGTATTGGTAGAGGAAAAAAATTTGAATGCTAGGTTGAACTTCAGATTAAGGTGGTTTGAAAGGTGTTAAAAGTGCCTTTTTATAGACTCTTGAACATCATATCAGACGCCCAAAAACAATCATGGGCGATTGGATATGCCACTTGGTGCATAAGTTACAACTTTAGATGAAAAATCACATCTGTTGGCCACTTCGACCGATCACTTGTGATGCAAGCACGTAATGGAAGGATCCACTCTACCACCTTCAATGTCCATCTTACAAAGGTTTCGGCACAAAGAAGTGATCTTCTCCTTGCTTCCGTTGTGTAGAAAGTGTTGGCTTGAGCAATCATCGAAAACCTCAAGC
Source organism: Eustoma russellianum (assembly GCA_036186865.1). NCBI lineage: Eukaryota > Viridiplantae > Streptophyta > Magnoliopsida > Gentianales > Gentianaceae > Eustoma > Eustoma russellianum. The sequence goes on along the minus strand of AP025041.1, from coordinate 12,769,052 downwards.
AGACGTTGCTAGGCAAACCTTCAATAGGCCCTCCTAGACGGTACTCTTAGCCTTAGAAAACACCCTCAAATTGCTCACTTTTGAGATTTATTAACCTTGATTTTTGATGCAAAATCAAGAAACCAAAGACTCACAATTTTGGAGAGAAAACAAAGTTTAAAATTTCATTCAATGGATGGTGTAGAAATCGGCCAGCATTAGGCCTTCTTATGATGACTTCTCCTAGCTAATAAGAGTTCTTAAAGCCTTAACCTCTATCTTAAAAGTCTATCAAAAGTTTAAAAAAAACAATGTATAATTTAAAATTGAATAAGCTAATTATATTGTCTTCACTTTGGTATTCATTTGGTCTCCATTCAGCCAATTTTTGTAAGTGTCTTTGGAAGTCTTTTGATTCAAATTTGAAGTTTGAGATAAGATTGGATATGTCTTCAAAAAGTTGGTTGAAATTTAATCCTGAATGGCCTTGAATTTGAGTTCAAATTTGCTTCATCTTTATCCTTGTTGTGGCCGCCCCTTTTGACTTGTAGTGTAGGTATGCTTGTCCTTATCTTGTTGGAAATTTGATCTTTAAGTAGCCTTTCAAACCATGGGGAAGGGAGTCAGACAAATATTCCTTAAGAAAAACATTCCCTTACACAACATTCCTTGGGACAAACATTCTCTGGGACAAACATTCCCTAGGACAAATATTCCTTGGGACAAACATTCCCTCGGACAAATATTTCTTGGGACAAACATTCCCTGGGACAAACATTCTTCAAGACAAACATTCTTTTTAGGACAACATTCTCTTGAACATTCTCTTGAACATTCTTCTTTGTCTTTCAAGATATCATCCTTTTCACACCATCAGGTCTTCTACATAGTTATGAAAAAAAGAATAATTAGTAATGCAAAGTTATGAAAATGAGAAACAACTATAAAAAATGCACACACTATAAAAACGCACACACACATATGTGAGTTGGCTAAACGTCTTTCATTTCAAGTAAATGAACCGAATGTCCGTTTGGTTCATCTTGCACATGTCTAAACAAGAATCTTGCAACATCAAGATCAAGTTGTTTAGCTTTGCTTCTTGTTATAGGGCCGGTGACATTATGATGGGTTCCTTGATCTGCATCAACTTGGATCGATCGAAGTCACTTCGATTGAACGAAGTTATTGATCGAAGTTAAACAGTGTGCTTCAATTTTGGATCCAGACCACTTCGATCGATCGAAGTATTGATCAAAGTCACTTCGATCAATCCATGTGATCAATCGTAGTCCGACAGTATACTCCAACTTTGCACCCAGGGGACTTCGACCGATCCAAGTCACTTCGATCGATTGACGTGATCGATTGAAGTCAGGCAAAATACTTAGCTTCATTTTTCAACCACTTGGATCGATCCAACTCAGACATGGACCAATCCATGTTATACGCGAAACTATTCTTGCTTTACTTAAGCTCCAATCAACCTTCATACTTCTTTTCATTGCCTTTGCAAACTAATATAACCACACAAACGGAAAAGCCTAGTACACTAGGTACGTCTTTTTTTATCTAGGAATACAAGAGCATTTTTGACCCGTCCCAATAGTGTAAAGACATATACTGTTTTCTCCAAAAATACCATGAATCTTGCATGGTTCAAGGCCAGCCTCACCTGAGATATCCCAACTTTTGATATCATAGTTTATGCTGTAAGAGCAAAGATTACCATCACCATCAAGTATTAATGTGTTAGGTCCCTTAAAACACACTAGAAGAGGGGGTTGAATAGTGTGTTTACCAAGTTTGGATATTTTTTTGGATATTTTTCAATGATGAGAACAAATCAATACTTGGGTGTGTTCTTTAAAAAGAATAAACTTGCGGAAGCGTAAAGAACACCAAATATATAGAGGTTCAAGTCATAAGACTCTAATCCTCTACCTTCTTGTTTCTCACAAGAAGGATTTTGAACAAGGAGATTGTTATTCTCTTGGGGGGAAACAACAATCAAAAAGAAACTACAATAAGGTGAATTAGGACAGAAGCCTAGACTTTGAACAAACCACATTCAAGTCTAGCCTCCAAAGAACTTCCTTGCTCCTCAAAGAATTCTTGTTGGGAGTATGATGCACCACTACACCATCAATTAACCCTTCAATGTTTGGATTTTTTCAAACATGAAGCTCCCTTGCTTCTTGACCAACAATCTACACCTTGCTCTTCACAAAATTCACTCAAAAAGAAGACTGACTCTTCTTCTTTACAAATCACACTTTCACAAATAAAGTGAAAGCAGCAATAATACAACTATTTTGAGAGCAAAAGCTTGAGAGAAACTTGAGAGCTCGTAGATTAGAAAGTTGAAAAATGAAAAATGATGAAAACTCTTGTTTTAATATCATCCTAACCGTTGTCCATGCTACATGAGAGAAAATAATGAGTTTTGTCTCTTCTGATGACATGTCCTCTTCCATTGAGATGTTCTCTTGGATGAATATAAGCTTCTTGAGGAAGCTTCTTCTTGTAAGCTCAAAGAGGAAAGAGAGCAATCTCCAAGGTGGGAATGTTGCCTGTGATTTTTCACTAAGAGGGAAGATACAAATATCAAGTAATCATAAGAAAGTGCAACATAAAACATTTGTAATGTTGATCCACTTGAAGCGTCTGATAAGATTTTTGAACAGGCGTTCGAAGTGACATGGAGCGCCTAATGTGATTTTAGAACTAGCATTCAATGTGACATGGAGCGCCTTAAGTGAATAAATAGCACATGTTCAATATCACATGGAGTGCCTAATGTGGGCTGTATACTCGTTCGAAGTGAGATGAATCGTATGTTCTAAGCCTTCATACTCGTTCGAAGTGATTCTAAGATTTGTCAAAACTAGTTTGATATTCGTGCCTATTTTGGGAAGGAAACAACCACATTTGACTTTTGCCACTCACATGAAGCGCCTGTTAAGGCATTCAAAGTGTGCTGTTTCACAGAAGCACAGTTTGACATATGAGGCGCCATATTTAAGCGTTCGAAGTATTCTGTTTCTCAGCCACTTCACATGAAGCGCCTTATGTAGGCATTCGAAGTGTGCTGCTTTCCAGACACTTCACATGAAGCGTCTTATGCAGGCGTTTGAAGTGTGCTGGTTTACAACCACTTCACATAAGACGCCTTATCTAGGCATTTGAAGTGTCAATTTGTGCAAATCATCAAAACTTAACATATTCTAACATAATGTTTGTTGAGGTCCGAGACCATAATCAGAGGCTTCGAATTTAAATCCATATGATGACACGAAACGGCCTGAAGAATTAAGAACTCCAACTTTGCTACTATTGTATATGGACCACTCGGCTTGCCAGCTAAGGAGCCATGGATCAGGCCTGTAAATACTTGTAATTTCAGGGCCCTCGTAGCGAAGGCATAGAGAATTATCATTGTCGAAGAAGAGTTTGTAAAAACCTTGTCACAGATATAATGTAGTGCCCCAGCCCGATGCCGTCATCAGTACCGGTGCACCAGCCGTAGCCTACTACGAGAACTACGAAGCGTCAATCGAATCTAACATACATCACCTATGACGTGGTATGAATTAGTGAAAACGTCGTGACAATTTAAAACCTTGATAACAATAATACTCTAATTTAAAATACAGCGGAATAAAAATGTGTCTGTTTACATGTCTAGTTTCAACCATCCACAAGTGAGTCAACTAACAGCTACCAATTAAAAGCATTCTAATTTCTCATTCAACATCTATCCTTCCAATGAGCCCACTAGCCCTCGTCCTCTACGAATATCATCTCGTATTCAGTTTAATCTGAAAAAGATGAAATAATTGTTCTTAGCGAAACAACGCTAGCAAGTAATTTGTCTATACATCTTAAGGAATCACACATGACGAGTCACCAAAGTTCTTATATAAACAATGCCCAAAATAGGGTGCTCGGGTTGACAAATACATCTTTATAATCACGCGTCAAGTTCAAGTAAGTCACATATCTATCACCAAGGGAAAACAACAAGTACATAGCTAAATACAATTATATCAACAAACACAGGCTAAAACATCTCTCGTAACTCATGCTTATGCTTCGTGCAACGTGATGCATGTACTCTCTTCAAAACAATACTTTGACACACAAACATAGGATTTTTTTTTGTAATTCGTGTTATGCACATCTTTTCACAAACTTTTACAGCACTTCTTGTCTTATTCCTCATGTAGCAGTACTTTATACCCTGTGGGTGATCAGTCCACAGCAAACATAACTTTATACCCCGCGCTGATAGGTCCACAACCCCATAACGTATACTTTATACCCCGTGCTGATAGGTCCACGGCCCCATAACATAACTTTATACCCTGCAATTGATCCACAGGTCACGCTTTTATACCCTGCTAATGCAGACGTGACTTTTATGCCCTGTGATCAAAAGCAGCTATAGATTGTCTTTTGCAAACTTTAGATTCTCTTGTAACACGTGTAACCTTTTCGCAAACAAAACGTATGTCGAATGTCAAATGCTCATGTCGTGATGCATATGTTCATGCCTCATAGTCACATACTTCTAAACGCGAACACAAACTCTACACCTGAAGAACAATGCCCTCAACCTTAGAAATAACTTTCACAACACTCACTAATTGCACAATATCACTCGGGAGAATCCTTAAACCGCTTAGCGTTCATTCCCTAACTCCTGTACGAATAAAGAATCAACACTTACAAAACTGACCACATCGATCGATGGATGTGGTCTCACTGATCGATCGATGTCTTGTCCCAAGGACTTCGATCGATCGATGTCTTATTACTGAGAGATTCATTCCCTAACTCCTGTACGAATAAAGAATCAAAACTTACAAAACTGACCACATCGATCGATGGATGTGGTCTCACTGATCGATCGATGTTTTGTCCCAAGGACTTCGATCGATCGATGTCTTATTACTGAGAGATCGATGTCCTCCAGAAACATTTTGACTTTTCACCCTCCAGACTTCGATCGATCGATGTTTTATTTCTAAGGGATCGATGTCCTCCAGAAACTTTTAATCCTAATTCACCAAGACTTCGATCGAAGATGTTCAGTCTCCTAGACATCGATCGATTGATGTCCCTCAGTCAATAGACTGAAGTCCTCCAGAAATGTTTGAAACGTCTCCCAGAGCCACTTGGATCGATCGAAGTCCCCCTGAGATCGATCCAAGTCCCTGTTTCTGCAACTTATCTCAAGGTTTTACCCTAAAAGCGACTCAACCTTCATCCACCATCATTCCAAACCTATGGAACACCTAGATTCAATCCTAAAACGTGACTTCAACCTATGCCACCACTCATCACATTGCTTTCCAACCTAACCCAAACTATGATTTGATCTCCACTCTTTCTTCCATCACTTACTCACACACACCTCATGATCCTTACTTCACACCCTGCACCAATCCTCAAATCACATCACACTCATCACATACCCCAACCATCAATCGCTGTAGCACCCATCCACCATAACAACACAAGCATACAAATCTAAAAGAAAACCAAGCATCCTTCACAAGGAAAAATTACAACATTACGGCATTATGTTTGCAAACCCAATTTATCACACAATTACTCAAGATTTGGCCCAAAGATGAGATATTTACTGCAGCACCAAGAAATACCACACATAAACACATAATCAACACAGCAAGGAGGAAGATACCAATGTGTGATTCAATTTCTCTTGTAGAAGATAGGGCCTATGAATCAAAATTGCGAAAAACATATAGAAAAGTTACTTGCCTTTGAATCTAGGGATTCTTATGATGATTGGATTGAACGTTGAATGGATTGGACCTAGGGTTGATCGCGATCCTCTTTCTATTCCTTTTTCCTTCTTCCTTTTCTCCCTTTCTCTCTTCCTTTCCCCTTCTTTTGATCGACACCCTCTCCTTTTCTCCCCCTTGTAACCAACGTCTCTCATAATGGGGAGTTATGCTAATTGGCATAACTCCCTCAATCTTAATTCAGGGGCGATTTCGGTATTTTAGGCCTAATTTTCTAAATTTTAGCTTCCTAATTATTTCCTCATCTAGAATTAATTTAATTAGGCATCATAAATCCATACATTCAACTCAAATTATATTTTAAGTGATTTTCAAATTATTAAATGTCAAACATAAAATTTACGGGTTATGACATTCCACCCCTTATAAAATGTTTCGTCCTCGAAACTTGCGTACCTTAGTTGAAGAGTTGAGGATACTTCTCCTGCATCTGCTCTTCAAGTTCCCACGTAGCTTCCCATTTTGTGTGATTGCTCCACTGGACCTTGACATAAGGAATCACCCATCTCCGTAGCACTTGCTCCTTACGGTCCACAATTCTCACCGGTACTTCTTCATAGGCCACATCGGCGTTGAGTTCCAAGGGTTATGCCTCCAGTATGTGACTCGGGTCCGTCACATATTTTCTTAGTTGTGAAACGTGGAAGACATTGTGAACCTGTGCTAGCACTGGGGGTAGTGCCAGTTGATATGCCAAATCCCCTATTCTTTCCAATATCTTGTAAGGACCAATAAATCGTGGACTCAACTTTCCTTTCACCCCAAACCTCATAATGCCTTTTGTAGGGGACACTCTCAAATATACTTTTTCACCTACTTCGAATGCCAAGGGTCGTTGTTTGGAGTCCACCCAACTTTTATTACTGTCTTGAGCCGTCTTGAGTTTGTCCCAAATAATCCATACTTTCTCTAACATTTTCTCAAGGAGTTTGGGTCCGGTGAGGGCCTTTACGCCGACTTCATCCCAGTAAATAGGAGATCTACACTTCCTTCCGTACAATGCCTCGAAAGGGGCCATATCTATTGCGATGTGATGACTATTATTGTATGAGAATTCCATCAACTTCACCATTCCGTCCCAATTTTCTTTGAATTCTAGAACACAAGCTCTTAGCATGTCTTCAATGTCTGAATAGTCTGTTCCGACTGCCCATCGGTTTGGGGATGATAGGCTGTATTCATTTTCAATTCTATGCCTATGGCTCTTTGAAATGCTGCCCAGAATTTGGAGGTAAACCACGGGTCTCGATCCGATACTATGCTCACTGGGACACCATGTAAGCTAACAATGTTGTCCATATACAGGTTCACCAACTTCTCCAAAGGTGCTTCGCTTGAGATAGGCAAAAAATGGGCTGACTTGGTTAACCGGTCCACTACCACCCAAATCATATCGGATCCATTTCTCGTCTTTGGTAAACCGGCTATGAAATCCATTTTGATGTATTCCCATTTCCACTCCGAGATCTCCAGTGGCATCAACAACCCACCAGGCCGCTGGTGTTTGTCTTTAACCTGTTGGCAAACTAGACATCTCTCAATGAACTCCGCAATATGCCTCTTCATTCCGGACCACCAGTAGTATTGTTTTAGGTCTTTATACATCTTGGTGCTACCAGGATGTATGGATAATCTGGAGCTATGAGCCTCCTGTAGGATTTCTTTCCGTAACTTATCGACATCTGGCACACATAATCTCCCTCTAAACCATAGGCTCCCGTCATCTTTGGTCTGAAACCCTTCGACTTGGCTATTCTTGAGCTTTTCCGCGATTTCATTCAAGGTTCCATCCTTACTTTGAGCCTCTTTCACCCTATCTACGAGGCTTGGAGTGATAGTCAATGCAGCCAAAACATTCACTGTGGATTCTACCACTCCAAACCAAATTCTTCCATTTCTCTTTCTAATGGCGATTGTCGTTCATGATTGGATTTCCTGCTTAGCGCATCCGCCATCTTATTAGCTTTACCCAGGTGGTAGTGAATCGTCAAGTCGTAATCTTTCATTAGTTCTAACCATCTCCGTTGTCTCATGTTCAACTCCTTTTGAGAGAACAAATATTTTAGGCTCTTGTGATCAATGAATACCGAGCACCTCTCTCCATATAGATAGTGCCGCTATATCTTTAGAGCGAACACTACTGCAGCTAGTTCGAGGTCGTGGGTCAGATAGTTCTGTTCATACGTCTTTAGTTGCCTCGAGGCATACGCGATGACTCTCTCGTGTTGCATCAGAACACAACCTACAAGCAGGGTATTAGATTAAACTTAAGTGCGAGTGGAATGATCATAACTTATGCTATAACTTACATACCTAGACCGTTTTTCCATGCGTCACTATAGATTACGAACCCGTCAGTACCGGAGGGTTGTGCTAGTACTGGAGCTGTGGTTAATCTCTTTTTGAGTTCCGTGAAGCTTTTCTCACACTCAGCTGTCCATTCAAGCTTGGTCTTCTTTTAAGTCAGTCGACTAAGAGGCACTGCTATTGTCGAAAACCCCTCAACGAATTTTCTGTAATAGCCGGCTAGACCCAAGAAACTCCGTACCTCGGTGACATTAGTGGGTCTAGGCCACTCGGTGATAGCTTCTATTTTCTTCGGATCCACTGCAATCCCTTCTTCTGAGATTACATGGCCCAGGAAAGTCACCTCCTCAACAGAACTCACATTTGCTGAATTTGGCGTACAACTGTTTATGCCTCAGTATGCTCAAAGTGACTCTTAGGTGGTCAGCATGAGTTTGTTCATCAGGAGAGTACACAAGGATATCGTCTATAAATACCAAAATAAATTTATCCAACTGTTCCCTGAAGACAGTGTTCATAAGGTCCATAAAGGCAGCGGGGCCGTTTGTTAATCCAAAGGGCATCACTAAGAACTCGTAGTGCCCATATCTGGTACGGAAAGCTGTCTTAGCTATGTCTTCATCCTTTAATCTTAGTTGGTGATATCCCGACCGGAGATCAATTTTAGAGAAAATCCTAGCACCCTTCAGTTGATCAAATAAGTCCTCGATTCGTGGCAGTGGGTATTTGTTCTTAATGGTAATTTTGTTCAGCTCTCTGTAATCGATACAAAGTCTCATACTGCCATCCTTCTTCTTTACAAATAAAACAGGTGCTCCCCAAGGCGACACACTAGGGTGGATAAAACTTCGTGTCCAACAATTCTTGCAGTTGTTTCTTCAGTTCTCTTAACTCTGCCGGAGCCATCCTGTAAGGGGCTTTCGAAATAGGTTCGGCCCCGGGAATCAGGTTTATCTTGAACTCAACTTCTCTCGGAGGTGGTACTCCTGGCAAATCCTCCGGAAACACATCAGGAAACTCGTTGACCACCGGAATCCGCTCAATAGAGGGTGCTTCCTAGATAGCATCCACTGCATACACTAGAAATCCTTCGGCACCCTTCTTTAAGGCTTTGCACGCCTGAGCAACTAACATAAACACCTTCTTAGGAATTTCCTTTTGCTCCACATCCCCTTGAAACATTACTTCTTCCATGTTAGCGTTCTTGACTGTCACTTGCTTCAATCGACAATCGATATTGGCATGGTACTTGGCCAACCAGTCCATCCCCAAGATAACGTCAAAGTCATACATCTGGATGGGGATTAATGTAGCAGAGAAACTTTGCCCTTCAAACTCTAGCTTACAACCGTTGGTATGAAATCATAACCTGATCTCCAGCCGCTTGAACACGGTATGGAGCTTCTAGCCACTCAGGTAGCTTAATGAGGTGCTTAGCGAATCTTTTTGACACAAAGGAGTGGCTTGCGCCACTATCGAAAAGCACGTTTGTAGACACCTTATCTACTAAGGCAGTACCTAAGACCATATCAAGTTGTGTATAGAAAGTTAAACACATATGAGCTTAATTCAACAATAATTTAGACTTAAATTAAATCGCACCTGATACCACATCAGTGGCTTCATGGACATCAGTGTCAGTCATGAGATGGACTCGAGCGTTTGCCCTTGGTTTTGCTTTGGGTTGTTGGGCTGCTTCCCCAGGAGTGTTCTTCTTCATTTCGGGACAATCTCTGATCATGTGATCTACTTGTCCGCAGATGCCCCTGCCAACTTTCTACATTCACCCGCATGACTTTTGTTGCAATGCGGGCATACTCCTATGGTCTGCTGTACGATTGGGTTCCAGTGGGGGTCTCTCGAAGTTTCCCACTCGCTCTCTCTTTGGGATCTTGACCCAAAGTCCGGGTCTGCCACCCACTCTTACCTCCTCTCTAAGTCTCTTTCTTTTTTCAGAAGACCCAGTGCCAACCTCCCTTGCTGCTAACCTTTGGAAATCGCTCTCCACCCAAAAACATACGTCTAACATATCCTCAAAGGTTTTCATTCCGGCGTTTACGATCGCCGATTGTATCCTTGAATCCAGACCTCTTTCAAACTTGGCCATCTTGAGGCGGTTATTAGACATGATCGCAGGAGCAAACTTTCCCAAGGCATGGAAACAGTCCGCGTACTCTGAAATTGTCATCTGACCTTGTTCAAGTCGGTCAAATGCCTGGATCTTATTTAGAATCGCTATTTCCGGCACATAGTATTTCAAGAAGACATCACAAAAATGTGCCCAAGTGATTGGTGGGGTCATTTTGAAAACCATGCCTGCCCACCACTCTCCTGCTTTACCATTCAGAAGGGGCGTGGCAACATCCACCTTAATTTCTTATGGCACTTGCACCAGCCAGAAACACTTCTCTACTTCAGCCACCCAATGTTGCGCCTCTTCAGGGTCTGTGCATCCCCTGAACTCTGGGACTCTTACCTTCCTCATCTCCCCATAGAAGAATCGGATATTATGCTGAGGCGGCGGAGGTGGCAGAGGTTGTTGCTATTGTGCATAACCCTGAGCAATCACGGTCAAGGCATTAGTGAGCACCTGAGGTAATACCACTTGTGGGGGCTGGTCATCACGTCTATTTCCTGGGTTTCCGGTGTTATTTCTCCTTGGAGGCATTCTTGCTGAAAGATCAACGTTTTGTTAGACATTAATAAACATTGGATGTTACTAAAGGTTGCATACATAAGGTTTGGTGAGATGTGGAAACAGAACATTACTATGCAGATTTACGCGCTCGCACACACCCCAACTCTGATCACACTTAGATTTTAGCTGATCAACACCTATACCTAAAGCCAACTTTGAAGGAAATTCACACCTTAGTTATCCAAAGATCATAAACCTAAGTTTCCGAGATAGATCTGAAGCCTAGGCTCTGATACCACCTGTAGCACCCCAGCCCGATGACGTCATAGGTACCAGTGCACCTATCGTAGCCTACTACGAGAACTACGAAGCGTCAATCGAATCTAACATACATCACCTATGACGTGGTATGAATTCGTGAAAACGTCGTGACAATTTAAAACCTCGATAACAATAATACTCCAATTTAAAATAAAGCAGAATAAAAATGTGTCTGACTACATGTCTAGTTTCAACCATCCACAAGTGAGTCAACTAACAGCTACCAATTAAAAGCATTCTAATTTCTCACTCAACATCTATCCTTCCAATGAGCCCACTCGCTGTCGTCCTCTACGAATATCATCTCGTATTCAGTTTCACCTGATAAAGATGAAATAATTGTTCTTAGCGAAACAATGCTAGCAAGTAACTCGTCTATACATCTTAAGGAGTCACCAAAGTTCTTATATAAACAATGCCCAAAATAGGGTGCTCGGGTTAACAAATACATCTTTATAATCACGCGTCAAGTTCAAGTAAGTCACATATCTATCACCAAGGGAAAACAGCAAGTACATAGCTAAATACAATTACATCGACAAACACAGGCTAAAACATCTCTCGTAACTCATGCTTATGCTTCGTGCAACGTGATGCATGTACTCTCTTCAAAACAATACTTTGACCAACAAACACAAACATAGGATTTTTTTTGTAATTCACGTAATGCACATCTTTTCACAAACTTTTACAACACTTCTTGTCGTATTCCTCATGTAGTAGTACTTTATACTCTGTGGGTGATTAGTCCATAGCAAACATAACTTTATACCTCGTGTTAATAGGTCCACGACCCCATAACGTATACTTTATACCCCGTGCTGATAGGTCCACGGCCCCATAACATAAATTTATACCCTGCAATTGATCCACAGGTCATGCTTTTATACTCTGCTAATGCAGACGTGACTTTTATACCCTGTGATCAAAAGCAGCTATAGCTTGTCTTTCGCAAACTTTAGATTCTCTTGTAACACTTGTAACCTTTTCGCAAACAAAACGTATGTCGAATGTCAAATGCTGATGTCGTGATGCATATGTGCATGCCTCATAGTCACATACTTCTAAACGCGAACAAAAACTCTACACCTCAAGAACAATGCCCTCAACATTAGAAATAACTTTCACAACACTCACTAATTGCCCAATATCACTCGGGAGAATCCTTAAACTGCTTAGCGTCCATTCCCTAACTCCTGTACGAATAAAGAATCAAAACTTACAAAACTGACCACATCGATCGATCGATGTCTTGTCTCAAGGTCTTTGATCGATCGATGTCTTATTGCTGAGAGATCGATGTCCTCCTTAAACATTTCGACTTTTCACCCTCCAGACTTCGATCGATTGATGTCTTATTTCTAAGGGATCGATGTCCTCCAGAATGTTTTAATCCTAATTCACCAGGACTTCGACCGATCGATGTGGTCCATCTGATCGATCGATGTTCAGTCTCCTAGACATCGATCGATCAATGTCCCTCAGTCAATCGACTGAAGTCCTCCAAAAACGTTTGAAACGTCTCCCAGAGCCACTTGGATCGATCGAAGTCCCACTGAGATCGATCCAAGTCCCTGTTTCTGCAACTTCTCTCCTGGTTTTACCCTAAAATCGACTCAACCTTCATCCACCATCATTCCAAACCTATGGAACACCTAGATTCAATCCTAAAACGTTACTTCAACCTGTGCCACCACTCATCCCATTGCTTTCCAACCTAACCCAAACTATGATTTGATCTCCACTCTTTCTTCCATCACTTACTCACACACACCTCATGATCCTCACTTCACACCTTGCACCAATCCGCAAATCACATCACACTCATCACATACCACAACCATCAATCGCTGTAGCGCCCATCCACCATAACAACACAACCATACAAATCTAAAAGAAAATCAAGCACCCTTCACAAGGAAAAATTACAACTTTAGGGCATTATGTTTGCAAACACAATTTATCACACAATTACTCAAGGTTTGGTTCAAAGATGAGATATTTACTGCAGCAACAAGAAATACCACACATAAACACATAATCAACATAGCAAGGAGGAAGATACCAATGTGTGATTCAATTTCTCTTGTAGAAGATAGGGCCTTGGAATCAAAATTGTGAAAAACATATAGAAAAGTTATTTGTCTTTGAATCTAGGGATTCTTACGATGATTGGATTGAACGTTGAATGAATTGGACCTAGGGTTGATCGCGATCCTCTTTCTCTTCCTTCTTCCTTCTTCCCTTTCTCCCTTCCTCTTTTCCTTTCCCCTTCTTTTGATCGACTCCCTCTCCTTTTCTCCCACCTCTAACCGACATCTCTCATGGGGAGTTATGCTAATTGGCATAACTCCCTCAATCTTAATTCAGGGGCGATTTCGGTATTTTGGACCTAATTTTCTTAATTTCAGCTTCCTAATTATTTCGTCACCTACAATTCATTTAATTAGGCCTCATAAATCCATACATTCAACTCAAATTATATTTTAAGTGATTTTCAAATTATTAAATGTCAAACATAAATTTACAGGGTATGATATATAAACATGAACCGGATCACATAGGGCGCCTAGGATTTTGTCTCGAAGAGCTTTCTTTGATGTATAGATATAAACATGAACCGAATCACATAGGGCACCTAGGATTTTGTCTCGAAGAGCTTTCTTTGATGTATAGGAAATCAACAAGATCACTGTTATCAAAAACGCACAGCAGAAAAACTCGATCTCTAATTTCCTACTAAGGATCCATGTTGTCTTTTTAATTCGATGAAAGAGATTCAAAAACTAACTTCTTGTAGGTTCAAAATTTGCACAGACGAAGGATGTGCGATGATACGATCACCTTTTATCGGTATCCATATAAATGCTTCTGCTGGAGTAATAGCTCTATGGAACGGCGCGGCTGAAAAGATTAGATTTCATCATAGATTTAATCAAGTGAATCTCGGTGACAATTCCATATATGTGTATTTTAATTGGTTGCTTCATGTTACAAATAATATAGGGAAAAAATTGATCATGATCATCATAAGGTTGGTATCTCTGAATTACAAAACACGGTCATGTGTCACGTTCGATGCTCTCGTAGCAAAGTATCATATTCTCACGCGTACAGATAAGAAAATCCCACAGACAGCCTTACCAAATGACTTATAATATGTAAACAAAAGGTCCAAACCCAATGTGTAACATTACTTGTTTTAAAAAAAATGTGCAACATTATTTGTATATAATTTAGTTCTATACTCGAAATAAAATGAAGGATAAAATTAGTCTGAATAGTAAATGTTAAAATCAAAAATCACTAAATTAAAATATTAGGAATGAATAAAACCAAAAGTCAAAATATTGAGGATAAAAATAATCATTTTCAACAAAAGTAGGTTTATTGTACTCATCATAATAATTTTTTCTTATCGAATATAGACTAGTTACAGAAATGTTACTCATCGACATGTTTATGCTTAAAGTAGGAATACGCATACGACCGGACAAGGGAATATTTAATAGATTGAGCATTATGAAATTTGTGTTGAGTTAATGGGTTTTATTCCCTCCGAAGTGCATCTCGGAGCTGTTTTCTTCTGGTACATTTTTGTGCCCTTCTTTATACTTCTATATTTTTTTTCCTTTTTATTTTTAGAGGAAGGGATCTTTATTTCATAACTTCAAAATAAGCAAGTACATTCACCAAGAGAGCATGCTAGCTACTATGAGTACTCATCCTATCTCATAACTCGAAGAACATGAGTTTAACACTGCCGCATCTAACATTTTAACACGACTTACAACCATTTTGGCTACAGTAATCGGGGCCGGGAGTTGCGTGATATTGTCGTGGGCAATCTGATTCCGCCAAAACCATACTCCTGACAATGTTTCTCGGAACAAGTATCGCCATTTCACTTTAAAAATCGGATGTTGTTTGGTAGACTTAATATTTGAAACGACCCAAGTTTGGATGTTGGAAGCTTGGTGAAACCATGCCCAATCTCCAGGGGTAAGTAGATGCCGCCAAACGCCTGAGGTCCATGGGCAATTTCGAAGGATATGTAATGTGTCTTCAAAGTAGTCGTGGCATATAAAGCAGCGGCTATGGTCCAGAATGTGCCTTTGAAGAAGCATGGCAGATGTTGGCAGTAGGCCACTACTCACACTCCATAGAAAGAAGTTTAGACGACCGGGGCCTTTCATCCTCCGAATAGCCTTCCAGCAACTGTCGACGGGGGGTAGGAATGGTGCAACCAACTGGTCGTAGGCACTGCAGACAGTAAATCTGCCCGATGTGGTGCCTCTCCAACGCCAACGCTGCAGAATAATATCTTCCTCGTCATTATCCTGCAGTTCAAGACAGGATTGCAGTAGAGACACCGTAGATTTCATGTGGCGCCATAATGTTGAAGCATTTCCAGTACGAGTGTCGCACAATAGATCGCCATATTTATGTTTAAGAACATGTACCCACAATGCATCCGGACATGTTAACATCTTCCTTCCCAATTTAGCTAGCATTGGTATGTTCATTTCCCTAATCCGTTTAATACCCAGGCCGCCCCTATCTTTCGGTGAGCAAATACTCGGCCATGCACACCAGTGGGATTTTCGGCTACCTTCAGATTCCCCCAAAAAAAACTGTCTACATAATTTATCAATTTGGTTAAGTAAGCCTGCTGGTAGACGGACTGTTTGCATGGCATATACAGGCATCATAGAGAGGACACTCTTGATAAGAACATAGCGGGCTGACTGCGATAGAAATTTCGTTTGCCATAAAGCTAGCCTTGTCCGCACCTTATCCAGTATATAGCCATATGTTTGTTTAGTAACGCGTCCTCGGAGCAATGGCATGCCAAGATATTATCCAAACACCTCCGTGGACATGATGCCCATTTGGCAAAATGCAGTCAGGCAGAATGAAGCGGCTATGTTAGGGGAGGTTATCGTAGTGGATTTCTTCAAGCTGATCACTTGGCCGAAGATTCGACAGAATTCCTTCAATATATCAACCATGACTTCAGCTTGTGGTTCAGTGCCACTTCCAAACAATAGCAAATCATCGACAAAAAATAGATGAGATAAGGATGGGCTGGATTTGGATATGCGAATGGGTGTCCACCGATGGGTTTGCACTGCTTTGTCAATCTTATTGCTAAGTACTTCCATACATAGTAAAAAGAGGTAAGGTGCAAGAGGGTCACCTTGGCGGATACCTTGTTGTGGTCTAAAGGATTCCAACCGATGGTCGTTCCAAAGTAGAGTCAGGGAGACCGATGTAATACTGAACATGATGATATTAACCATGCTGCTGCTAAATCCGATCTTTGTTGGTATGCATTTCAAGAATGGCCAGCTTACTTTGTCATATTCTTTTTCCAAATCGATCTTGACCGCCATATGTCCTTTACGCCGTATTTATGTCGCATAGAGTGCAAAACTTCTTGGGCGATAATAATATTATCCGAGGTTTGTCGGCCAGGGATGAATGCGCTTTGTACTGGGGAGATTAGCTTACCAATCACCGTTTTCAATCGGTTAGCAATGATTTTGGTGATGATTTTGATCACTACATTCGTAAGAGCTATGGGACGAAATTGAGACGCGTCCTCTGGAGGATGTTTCTTAGGTATAAGCATGATCAAGGTGGCATTTAACTCGGCTGGAAACTGTCCAGCTCTGAATGCATGCATCACAAAATCTGTAACAGCGTCCTTAACATAACTCTAGTTATGTTGATAGAAGATCCGGGGGAGCCCGTCAGGTTCGGGTGTCTTTAGATGGTCCCATGTGGAAAAGAGCATCTTCAACTTCTTGTGGTGAAACTGGTCGATTAATCCATTGCATGTCCGTTTGGTTCAAGCCGGTAATGGGGATGTCCAGTTCCTCGTTGTCAAAATGATCTGTTTGGAAAAGTTTTTTGTAATGTTTCGGTAGGATATCGCATATTGCATCTGGTGAATCCGTCCATATACCATCTTCATCTTTAAGACGTGTGATTCCTGCAGACTGACGACGTGCCGCTACAGTTTGATGGAAGTATCGGGTATTTTGATCACCGGAGTTTAACCACTGCAATTGAGTTTTTTGTCGCCAATAAACTTCATCCTGATGCGGTATATTGTTATACTCGTCTAGCAGTTGAGTTTCCAAACACGAAAGGAATCTAGAGGACGGGTAGATAGCGAGGACTGGACCCCTTCAAGTCGCGCTAGACATCTCCTCCATCGATTAGGTAGGCTTCCAAACACATCACGTTGCCAAATAATCAGATGGTCTAAAAAGTTGTTATTCGTTATGGAAAAGTCCCCCGGAATATTATGCCACGTTGATTGTATAAAACGGGAAAAATCTTTGTGCATCAACCAACACGCTTGGAACTTAAAATACCTTGTAGGTTGTGAATGGCGTGTGTTGGCGGTCAATGTCAAAAGAGTTGGGCTATGATCCGAGTTGATGCGTGGTAGATGCTGTAAAGCGGTTGTGCCAAATCGTAGATGCCATAAGTCATTAACCCAGGCTTGGTCAAGACGCTGTTCAATAAGCAAACGACCTATTTGACCGTTAGTCCATGTAAAGCGTGGTTCGAAGAATTCCATCTCCATTATCTTACAAGTATCAACCATACACATCATACAGTCATGGCCCAATCCGCGCACCGGACGTTCGCCCCGTTTATCCTCATGGTTGATTACTTGGTTAAAGTCACCAATAAGTAACCATGGCATCTTGATAGTCGCTGACATAGCTTCAATGTAATCATAGAAGCTCTCTTGAATGGATAGGGTAGGAGAGGCGTAAATCAGGGAGATAATGGCAATGGTTGTCCCCTCCTGCGACATACCCACATTCAAGACTTGGGCCGTGTAACTAATAAGATGTAATCTGATTGAGGAGTTGTCCCACAAGCACCATAAGCCACCAGAAAACCCACGTGCTTGCACAGCCATAAAATGTGTAAAGGAAGAGTGCTGCATAATGTAGCTTGCACGCACACTGTTAACACGCATCTCCATAAGGAACAAAACATTTGGCTTGTTATCCTGTAAAATTCTTATGATTGTCCTCATTGTCGAGGGTGATCCCACTCCACGACAGTTCCACGAGATAAGACGTAACATAGATAACATTAACATGTGGTGGTAGGCCGGGCCTCCTCAGATATGCCTACCGTGACGCCTTCAATATCCATACCTTGCGCAATAGTTTGGGGCTCAGCCGAATGCTTTGAGATAATTTGCATCGGATTCACGTCTGGTGGTTGATATTTCGTTTGATCACCCACACTTGTATGGGGCTGGGTATCCGCAGAGCAGGGTGATTCAGTATCATGCATTCCATCAGTGTGAGTTGTGGTTCGATGGGATGAGTTATTTGTAATATCCGTAAGAGGACGTTGCTTCGTGGGTTTGGCTACTGCAACTAGTAGTGACGGCCATTCACTCGGTGTCCCAGAGGGAACCATGGTTTCCTGCTGATGGGGTGTTACAGGAGATATATGTTGAGACTGCTTCTTCAAATTTTGCTTGAGTACACCTTTAGGAGGCTGAATCTTGACCTTAGGGGTTTCCCTTAGGGGGACGCCTTTCCCTCGTCGCTCTCGTGTTTTCACCATCTGTTCTTTGGTAGATGTGCTAAAGGTAACATGGGGCCCAGAGTAAGGTATATAGCGAATGTCATTTACCAACTGAGCTACAGATAGGGAGGAGATGTGATCCATGTCAGTCTCGGCGGTTGCAATGGGAGAGAAACGAGAGCCTGGGTGACTATCCATTCGATTGCTGCGTTTATCTTGTTGTACATTGCCAACATCTGTGACATAGTGCCCATCAACCTTATTAGACTGTGTGGGGTCCAAAGCACGTGGTGGTACATTGCGACGGCGGAAAGTATTGCGTGCTATCATCCATGGACCATAAGGATCGGAGGGTGGCTCAGCGGTGGTTGGAGCCGCGGGCGTAAGGGTAGGTTGTGAGCCATCTTGTTTGTACGTGTTGCAACCTTCACTACAGTGTCCATACTTACCGCAAGTAAAACAGATCATATGAAGGTTCTCATATTCCACTTTCAGTTGCTGCCCATTTAGAATTACATGAGATACAAGAGGTTTTTGTAGGTCAACCTCAACACATACACGGGCGTACTTGCCTCGGAGGACTTGACTGGTGTTAAGATCAATTTTTATGGTTCGTCCCAATTTATCTCCAACTCTCATGAGGATCTTCTCGCTAAAGAACTCCAACGGAAGGCGTGGTATCCGAACCCAGACTAGCGTGGATGCCAACTTAGTCGTGCATGGGTGGAAACCAGGTCTGAGTTTGGCCATAGTAAGATAATGGCCTTGAATGATCCACAGTCCATTTTCAAGTACATGGGAATAATCTTCCTTAGAAAAGAAGCGTACTACATAGAATCCGTCTTCCATATCAATAATCTCCAACCTATTTTTCAGAGACCACATATCTGGCAGGCATTGTGACAGTACCCGATATGATATTGTTCGCCCCAGGGGTTTTGCTACTAAGGCTCGTCTCCAAGGAAGCCAAAGCTCTTTCCATTCGTCCGATGATATGTCAATCACCACCTGTCCATTGCCTTCCAATTTATCGCCGCTGTCACTAGATCCAGTAATTGTGGGTATGTCTTCATCTGGATAGTCATCCAGTTCACCTTCACCTGTGTAAACTCAGTAGGATGATGGATGGAGATGTCCCTGTTTAAAAATATCGGCCCATGCACTGTTTGTCGTATGGCAGTCACCGTTCGGAGAGGGGGGAGCGCACGACACAGGTCTCTTGTATTTTTTCACACTGCGGTGAATCTGATCTATTTCTTCCGCACTCTTTTCAGTTTGATCACCGTCCATCTAGGATCGGTGTAGTCGGAATATAGGATGGACAGCCGGCAAAGGATGCCGGAGCAGCGGTTGTCGCAGAACGTTACGAAGGGAACGGTTTTTTTGGGATCGCACTCCTTTTACACATACAAACACAAATCTCAGGAATCGGCAAAAAAATTACGCAAAAAACATAAAATAAACATGAAAATGTATATAAATATTTGATAATCAACAAAATAAATAAAAACAAAATTCAATACCACAAATTTTGAAATACGTCATGACTAACAACATAATATTCTACTAACTACTCAATAACCAATAAGACATATATATAAATACTACGATCGACGGTTTAGTTCTGCACAATTATCCAGGTGACAGAGATTTTTCACATGTTAGTTTTCTATTTATTATGCAAGGATAAGTTGAGAATAATGTACTAAGTTGGTAAAACAAATATGATAAGTAAACATCATCTTAGGACAGCAAAAAATTATATGTATAATATATGAAAAACATTAAGGTTGATATACAAATATATCACACACGGCCATAAGGCCTTTTTGGGATAAAGATAGCTTTATTATATATATATATATTAAAATCTTATATGTATATTGTATAAAAATATATATATGTAAGTACATATACATATATACATGGCCTAAACCATGTTTTATGTCATAAATGACTTTAATTACTTTATATATTATGAACACTTATATGTATATTGTATAAAAATGTATATATGTTGACATACACATATGTCTATACGACCTTAAAGGCCCTTATGTAATAAAATAACTTTATGTTGTAATATAAATACACAAATGTATAATGTATACAAATATGAATACGTATGTCATGAAAAGAAATGGTAATAAGATGAAAATATGAAATAAAGAAGTGTACTATATGAAAAATAAATTATAGATATATAATTATATATATTTCGGCCATATGTATCCAAAAGGTGGAAATAAACCTTGCTACATATTATAAACATAGATATGTATATTATATAAGGATTTGACTATAAGTCCAAAAATATATAATAAAGAAGTATGTTAAGTGAAGGAAATATAAAAATGTGTGCGTGTGTGTATAAGCATATTCGGCCATGAAGTGAAAATGAAGGAAAAGAAAAAACATTTATGACATATTATGAATATGGATATGTATGTTATGAAAAAGGGATATATATATATATATGTGTGTATATAATTCGGCTAAAGTTCATTTTTGGCATGTTTATACACTGCATTTATATGTATTTGGACATGGAATAAATAGTTTGGTATATATTTATGGACATAAAGATGTACAAAATAAAGTATAATGGTAGATAGGATTACTTTATGTATATTCTTATGAAAAATGAAAGCTTATGAAAAGGAATAGTAAATTAGGGTATTTGATCTTTTTAAATAGGTATAAGATGTAAATTGTAGTGAAATGTTGATGGACAAGCAATGGGCTGTTGGCCGAGATTATGAAAAGGGAAAAAACGTGGATTTTCATGACTTAGGACGTGGATTATGTACATATGTGTTAGGTTTAAGTATATGATGATATGATGGTTATTTGAGTTTATATATGTTGAGTGAATTAGGAATGAAGTCATTCGCATACATGTTTGCATAAGTTTTAAAATTTTTCACACATAAGAAACCATATTGACGAGAAGATTGATTCCATCGACACATGTTTATATGATATGATATGTTTTGGAGCGCCATCCTGATACTGATCGACATTGGTGGTGTTCATGGGGCATACAGGATGCTATCGATTACCGGAGCACCGCATGATACTGGAACCTAGGAGAGGTTGATGTCATTGGTCGAGTGTAACACCTTGTCTAGGACAAGGGATCTCTGCCACCATTAGATTCCATGTACATATGATGTGACACCATGTGGACTCATCGGGATTCATATTGTACATGATGACTATATGGGGAATCATTCGATATATCTTGCGGTATCGTTCTTACGTATGATAAGTGATATAGCCATCATATGACATGACACGTTTATAGATGTTTTATGGAAATGATATGTACAGACAGATTATAGAATATGGATATGACATGATGTTTTATCGTACGATATATGGACAGTTTGATGACATCGGTTTTGATTTATTGTTTTCGTTATAGAATTTGATGGCATTGTTTTAAAGGTATCGCATTGTAGGAACATCGTATTTACATGACTCGTATAGAGACTTGATAGTATAGAATGTTTTCTTGATAGAGATATACATGTTACATGTTAATTATTTATCTTTATGTTATGAACTTTATGTATTAAATTGGAGACGCGATTCGTTATGTTCTTATGTATGCACTATTATTTTCTTACGCCATCTCTTCATGCATGATCCACATGACGTATCTAGTCATACTACTTGCTAGACGATTACGTTTATCATTCATACTTGCCTTATCATTGTTTGCAGAGAACATGTACCACTTTACAGGTTTTCCAAGGATGATTCCAGATAGATACCGATATAGATGAAGTATACCGAGAGAATATACTTGAAGGTGTTATTCATTTGATTATCATGTGTTCAGAGGATTTCAGGATATAGTATAGGATGATTTGTACAAAATTGTAATGTATAGTAATGCATGCCGATTGTATTTTGTCATGTTTATGTTGCCTCCACTATATCATACCATTATTATGTTGACATGGACATGTATGGTATCAATGCCTTGTACTTCTCGTAGCAGAGTACGGCGGGTCTACCAGGCCGAAACCCTAGTTTTAGGCGAGGCGCTACTGATGGTATCAGAGCAATGACTCTAGATCCACTGCGGACACATAAAGTAAACAACGACATGAACTTAAGAATTGATCTTAGAATTAAGAAATGATCGTAGATGTAAGCAATGATCTTAGACGAGAGTGACAGCCTTAGACTAAGCCAACTAGAATGGTTTAGAGATGAATGGTCAAAAGAACCTTACCTTGTTATCATAGGGTCATTTTGAAAAGCCTAACAATTAGTATTATTCTCTAAAGGGCATTTCCTTATAGATATTAAACTTAATAGGAATGTTTACAGTAAGATGGTTTTGAACTTAAGATGTAATCTAAACCATAGGGAATGATTTTTAGAAATTAAGTCACAATATTAAATTTTCACACGAATAACGATTTTCGAAATGATCGTAACCCTAGTAATAAGTAATGATTTTAGCCTTAAGATATGATTGTATGAAAAATAAAGTCATATATACCTAGGGTAAGCTGTTAGAATTGAGGTTACCTATCTTGCCTAAGTCATGATGCATAATAGAACGATAAGTACTAAGAAACGAATTACTAGCGTTATGATTAGTAGATTTTAGTAAAGAAATGGTATAAAGAATTTCCAACTAGGGTTAGAATGATGAAATTAGAAATTTCAGAATAGGTTAAAACTGTTAGTCACAATAGGGATGTAAATCCATAGAGATAAGCGTACAATAAAATAAGTAAGGATAATGGAATGATAAGTTAGTATATATCGTGGGTTAATTATTAATTCCGCACAACGTCAAAATATCTGGCTAGAATTAGTAGGTGTAAGTTGAATTCAAGTAAGCATGACTAAATAGCGGTTGATATTAGGTAAGATTTAACCAGGTTGGGGTTAGCGGTTGAAATAAATAAATAAATAAATCAATCAATCAATCGTACCCAATATTTCCCAACGACAGCAAAAGTTGTCGCTAGGGTCTGGAGAGGGTAAGTGGCAGGCAAATAATACCTCTATCCCAAGGGATAAAGATTTTGGTTCCAATGAGACCTCCGGCTCTATATGTACCTGCATAAACGGCACAATAATAGGGATATGTTGTGATAGTGTCTTAGTGGGGTAATTCAGGAAATACAAAGAGGAGGCTGTCGATATTAATATACTCATAACGTGTATATGTACATGCAATATAAAACAAGGGCATAACATATAGTGTGTTACCGGTTGAAATAAGTATGAAAGTAAATATGACGCACAAGAATATGAGGATGTAGAATATCCTAAGCGTATTAATATGAAGTGTACTTTATTAGAAATCTAAGGGAATATCTTATCATAAGTAAATAAATATTAAATTAGTGAAGTACCGGAATAAATAAGTGTAGGATCCTAGAATAAGATCAACGATATACGAGAATGGATTTCGAGTATCGATTTTATATTAGAACAAAATATAGTGAATGTATTAAGGGACTCGTTATAAATTTGGGGATAATATATATTAAGTTGAAAGATATACAATTAGTCGATGACAATAGAATTTAAGTCTTTGAAATTCCTAACAGTATGATCGATACAACCCCCAAGTTTCGAAGATGAAACTTTTTATAACGGAGGGGAGAATGTTACGACCCGAATTTCCAGGTCAGTAGAAAAGCAAATAAGTTAATAAAAAATAAAATAAAAGTACGATACTGGAAAATATTTGGTGGAAATAAAATTTGAATCAGGGTTTAATAGGACATCGGTAGTATATATCGGGGTTAGCAACGCTCGGAAAAACAACCAAATGATAAGGTTGCACGTTGCATGCTATGCTTTACTAAGCAAGCTTTTGATGAGGATCTTCTTAATCAAATCCTGCACCCTCCAGATACGTCCGAAGATCAGGGTTTTGTGACCTTCGTCTGAAAGCGTCATCGACGGCCTCGTAGTCAAATGCCTCGCCTCCCTGGCCGAATGTTTACAAGCAGTTTTGCATGCTCTTTACACTCCACATCTCAGGTTTCTTAATGCCTATGTTAACATAGAATATTCGAGGTTCACGTACCTCATTATCTCGTTTACGATTGTTGTTGTAGCAGTTTTCAGTTATTTTTCTTGTTGTTATTGAGCCATAGGAGCTGTCCTCTCGACTGGAGAGGGAAAAGATTTAGCTTGGGTTTTCTGTTTTTATGTCTTTGGGTGATGTTCCTTCACTAGTACATATTCCTATTATTGTACTATCTATGCAGGTACATATAGAGTCTGGGGTCTCACTGGAAGTGAACTCTCTATCCCTTGGGATAGAGGTATTGTTTGTTTGCCTCTCACCCTCCCTAGGCCCTAACATTATCTTTTACTGTCGTTGGGATATATTGGGTATGATTGTTGTTGTTGTGTGAGGTCGGATATGATGTTTTTGGCAGTGGGAAATGTTAGGCCTACTGGAGTTTCGTGTAGGGGGCAGGTTGCTCATTTGCATATGCGTTTATTCTCGAATAATATTTCCTTTTGGAATTCTTGTTTCTATGGTCAACATACAGTTGCGGAACGGAGATACTTATGGGTTGATTTAAAATTATTTAGTGATGCGGTACACGAGCCTTGGATTATATCGGACGATTTTAATGCTTATTTATCCCTTCAGGATCATAAAGGGGTTACACGTCCAGCTTTATCTTCATTGTCTGATTTTAATTCAGTAGTTAATCACTGTGCATGGCATATTCATCTCATGTTGGTTCTAGATCTACATGGTTTGGAGGGCGTGGACTCGGCCGCGTCTGGAGACGGTTAGACTAGGAGTTCTATAACGAGGCATTTTACGATATTTTTCCTACGTTTAAGCTGTCTCATTTGAGTCGAACCTTGCTAGATCATTGTCCTTTGTTAATTGAGTGTGGTTTTTCATGTCCGACTTGCCCTCGTCAGTTTCAATTTCTATCTGTTTGGCTGTCTCATCCTGATTTCTATACATATATGCGTGAGAAATGGGAGTCTTGTTCTACTATAGGTGGTATGTAGGGATTGTGTGCTAAACTGCACTTGTTTAAGAGCAATGTATCCAAGTGGAATAAAGAATTATTTGGAAATATTTTTCACCGGGTGGAGTATGCTGAGCGTAGAGTTCAGCAAAAGTTGCGTATGATTTGAGTCCTATGGATAGTGCTTGGCAGGAGTATTCTGCAGCCCAAGCCGAATTAAAGTTGTCCACGTCTCACGAGATGGAATTTTGGAGGCAAAAAGCCAGGGTGAAATGGCTTAAGGAGGGTGAGGCGAATACATGTTATTATCATGCCTTAGTTTGCGATCGACATCGCCAACAGAGTATTCGCCAATTAGAGGGGGCAGATGGCGTCTCATATGATACACATGATTCTATTTAGCAGGCTGCCATCTCTTTCTTTACACATTTGTTTTTAGGTCAGCCTACACCCGACTCTTCGGATTTTCTTGAGTGCATTCATACTTTATTATCACCTGCAAATAGTGATCCGCTTACTATGATGCCATCGGAGGAGGAGGTTCTTAGGGCCATTTGGGAGTTACATCCTGACAGTGCAGCTAGACCAGATGGCTACAATGGACGTTTCTATAGGGCTTGTTGGGAGGTCATTCATTCTGATGTTTATAAGGTCTTACAGGAGTTTTTCTTAGGTTTTCCGCTGCCTAAGGCTATGGCGCATAACATAATTATTCTCTTACCTAAGGGAGCCTCTCAGCAGACTTTTGGTGATTACAGGCCTATTCCATTGTCCACTTTTATTAGTAAGATTCAGACTCGGATTCTTGCCTTCCGATTGAGTGTTATTCTCCCACGTATTATTTCATCTGAACAGGCCGGTTTTCAAAAAGGAGGGCATATCGGAGCAAGTGTTATTAGGGAATGAGTTGGTCCATTGGATGGATAGGGGTTCGCATTGTATCATTAAGATGGACATGGCAAAAGCATTTGATCGCGTCAGTTGGACATGCTTACGCTTCGTCCTCCGCCGGTTTGGTATCTCTGAGTTTTCTTTATCACTTTTGTACTTAATCATTTGGGCATCACTTATTTTTCTATATTGATAAATGATGTTCCTAATGGCTTCTTTAGACCCACTCGTGGGGTGAAACAGGGGGATCCTCTATTTCCTTTATTGTTTATTTTGGTTGCTGAAGGTTTCAGTTATGGACTGAACTCTCTAATTGTGCGTGGTTTTATTTCTATATTTTCCTTGAGTCGGCTCCCATTTACTATTTCCCACTTGTCATATGCAGACGACCTTTTGGTCTTTTTGGCTGCAAATCGTTGGAATCTTCGACGATTTAAGCATTTCCTGACTCAATATGAATAAGTCTCGGGTCAGGCTGTTAATTGGCATAAGAGCAGTGTGATTTTCTCCTCCCAGATATCTGTTGTGGGACGCCATCCACTGACTCATTTATTGGGTATACGGCAATCGCATTTGCCGATGAAATATTTGGGATTCTATTTGCATAAAGGCATTACTTGTACAGTTCATTGTACGAACCTCCTCCGACTTGTTGACACCCGACTTAGTAGTTAGCAGCAAAAGCTCTTGGGGCACGCAGGAAGATTGGTGCTTATTTGTGTTGTGCTTACATCTATGCCTCTTCATTTCATGGTTGGTGCGCGCCTTCCGCATCGCATTATTCAGGTTCTTGAGCAGCGCTTTGCGTGATTCCTCTAGGGGTGAACCGCCATCGTTGGGTATCATGGCATCACTTATGCCTCCCTACTCAGGAAGGCAGCCTTGGCATTTGAGACTTGGACACGATCCAGCAGGCATATGCATGCAAGCTCTTGAGCCTATATCATACCAGTGACACTTTGTGGGGTCATTATATGAGAGCTCGTTATGGGATTCGAGGTGATTTTCGTCTATGATTATATCATTCAGTGGGTTGGCGACACATTTGTGCTATATATTCAGTCTGTTTGAAGTACACAGTTATGGATTCTGCCTGTCCCACATAACCGACACAATCTGGTGAGTTTGTCTTACGAAATTTTTATGCTATTGTTCATCCTTCTCGAGCAACTTTACTATCGCATACGTATATATGGCGCCACTCTCAGCAGCCCACCATTAGTCTTTTTCTTTGGAAGTTATCTGATGGTGGGTACCTTTTGGTACGGCCGGCCACCATTGAAAGTAATTCGTGATGTTTTTGAGAAGATTGGCTTCCGTAATGATGTATTACATAGATTGATCAAACACATATCCTATTGAATTTTCATCTTGAGCCGGATTATGTTAGATGTTATTATCGTCGATCATAGAGTATATCCGGATGTCATATACGTGTAACAAAATGGACAATAGATTTTGATCCTTCAGCTGATGTTTCTATCATTCCTGTGTGAACCGCATTCCCTGAATTGCCCGACATCTTCATCACAAGGCTCCCCTTTTTGAGATTGTCTGCCCAATTGGGACACCTATAAAATTAGATATCGCTACATCGGATGGTTTGCGTCCTTCGGTGGCTCGTGAGTGTGTCGAGGTGGATGTTTCACAATATATGCCTAAGAAGATTTATTTGTAGGCAAACCAAAAGATTCTTTTACAACAAGTTGTTTACGAAGATTTGCCACTATTTTGCACAACCGGCCATCGACTTGGTCATGCGACAGGCGCATGTCAGAAATCTCCACCACCGGCAGTTCCGGTTCAGCAGCCAGCTACCCGGTGGACTCCTAAGAAATAGGCCCCTCTGCGTAATTCCAACATCTCCAATGATCCGTTTATCATACTATCTCGACTAGCTGAGGATGCTCGGATGTCTGATACTTTACCGCCTCTGGACGTAAATCTACCACCTCCCAGTCATGCAAAGGATATTTCCTGACTAGGTCTAGATGCAGAATATCCTCCTCCACAAGAATCTAATGACGTGGGAGACCTGGATCAATATTCGGATACTGAGATACATGCAGAAGATCTCCCCCCGATTCTGCCACCTGTTTCAGATGATATAATACGTAAAATACAATCGCTGCCAGAGTCACCTTCAGAAGAGATTCAGTTATCGAGGCTTGAGGAGCCGCCGACAGATAAAGGATTCATAACAGTTGTTCCTCGCTAGCGACGGAGAACTTGTAAGGAACTACCACCTTTGCCACCCTCCACTATTCTTACTTGTAGTGATGCGCGTTCGTCTCATGGGAGTGACATTACACTTTGTCAGTGAATATAATGGTTTGGAATATTAGGAGTATCAGACCCTCTTTCTCTCGTTTACATCATTTAGTTCACTTGCATATCCTTAATCTGCTTGCAATTATTGAACCAAAGCATCCATCTGGCCACATCATACGTTTTGGTATGTACCTAGGTTTCACAAACTCCTATTCGTCATCATCAGGTAAGATCTGGGTTTATTCGCGAGATTTGATCTTTCAACATATAGATGTGCATGATGACAATCAAGTAATACATCTTCACCTTCGTTATGTGCCATTAAATTTCCTATTCACCTGCTCAGTTGTTTATGCACAACACTCCACTGCGCTTCGGAGGTCGCTTTGGCAAGATTTACGGGATTGTTCACAGCATTAACACGCCCGTGGTGGGTTTTTGGTGATTTTAACACTTTTTGAACATTGGATGATCACCGAGGACGATCTTTATATCCCTCATTATCGGCATTACAGGATTTTAACGATTGTATAGAGGATTGCTCTTTGATGGACCCTCCGTTTCATGGCTAACGGTATACTTGGGCAGATGGCCGTGGCCTAGGCCAAGTGCAGTGCCGGCTTGATTGGATCTTCATCAATTCTTTATTTCAAGATGCTTTTGATGACCTGTGTTTTACACATTCACCTCGTATTTCATCTGACCACACACCTCTCTTATTTATTTGTGGTATGTCACGCGCTGCTGGCCGTCGTTCATTTAGATTTTTGGATGCTTGGTTATCTTATCCGAATTTTCATGCTTATGTTAAGGAAGCTTGATTGTCAAACCCAACAACTGGCGACATGTGTGGGTTCTATAATAAAATTGTCACGTCTGAAACATGATATACAACGCTGGAATAGGAATATTTTTGGTAATATCTTTAGTCAAATGGAGCAGGCTGAGGCTCATGTCTGATGACGTGAGGTTACATGGGACCAAGCACTGACAGAGGCTAATCGCAGGTTATATTATCAAGCGAAAGCTGAATACATCCAAGCGCCTAAGTATGAATTACATTTCTAGAAGCAGAAAGATCGGATCCGATGGCTTCGGGACGGGGATGACAATACACAATAATTTCATTCGGTTGTCAAGGGCCGACGTGCTCAACTTCGTATTCAAAAAATCTACACCTCTTCTGATGTGTTATGCGACAGCCAGGATACCATTCAGAATGAAGCAGTTTCTTTTATACAGCCTTATCTGCAAAGGAACAAACTGGGGATTATGATTATATCCTGCAGCACATCCCTCAGCTGGTAACAGCAGAAGATAATATGTTTCTTACTCGACTTCCGCAGGCAACGGAGATCAAGGAGGTTGTCTGGCATTTAGATCCACAAAGTGCACCAGGACCAGATGGATTTCATGGTAATTTCTTTTGCTCCTTATGGCATATCATACACATGGATGTTATATTAGTGATGCAAGAATTTTTCCTTGGCACTCGACAACCATCTGTGATGGCTAATGCTATGATCACATTAATACCGAAGGTCTCGGCACCTCGTACTTTCATTGATTTTAGGCCGATATGTTTGACCAATTTTTTGAGTAAGATTTGTACTCGTATTGTTGCGACACGATTGAGCACTCTTCTCTCAAAATTGATATCGCCAGAACAAACAGGATTTTTAAAAGGTTATGATATTTCTTCACAAGTTCTGTTGGCTCGTGAGATGATAAACATGCTTGATAAAGGTGGGAGTCAGTTATGTCTAAAGCTAGATATGATGAAAGCTTTTCATTGGGTAAGTTGGGAGTATTTGGAGTTATTATTGGAGAAATTTGGTTTTTTGACATTTTTTATACAAATTATTATAAACCATTTCAGTAGCACCCGTCTCTCGGTTCTGATAAATAGAGTTCCTTCGGGTTTCTCTCGGCCTTATTGAGGGGTCAAACAAGGATATCCTTTATCCCCTTTTGTTATTTATACTTTCATCGGAGGATTCAGTAGGGGATTAAAGGCTCTTGTGGCAGCAGGCAGATTACAGCCTATTCGATTAGGTCGCATGCAATTCCACATTACACATTTTGCTTATGCTGATGATTTACTGGTCTTCCTGTGTGGCACTATTCGTACACTATGTGGTTTTCAAACATTTTTGACTTGTTATGGGACAGTATCTGGTCAAAAGGTTAATTATAATAAAAATAGATTTATCCCGTCATCAAACACATCATTGCAGCGTCAGTGGCGATTTGAGGACATCCTACGTATGCGATTAGCAGGCTTGCCAATTTGTTATCTTGGATCTTACTTGCATAAATGTATCAGCCGAGCTCCCTATTGTACATCTCTTCTAAAGCATAAGTTGAACGACTGGCATAATAAGCTGCTTTCCTAGGCAGGTAGGTTGGTATTATTGAGATATGTTGTATCTTCCTTCCCATTACATATTATTGCAGCAGGTGGACTGCTGGAGTCAGTCATTAAAATCATTGAACGCAAGATGGCTAATTTTTACTAGGGGCCAAAGCGACATTGGGTAGCCTGGTCAACTATTCGAATCCCTTGCTCCGAAAGTGGATTGGGCCTTCGAGATCTTTGCGTACTGTAGGAGGCGTATTTTTTTCGTATTTGGTGGCAGTATCAATAGAATAATACTCTCTGGAGTACCTATCTTCATGCTAAGTATGGTCTCCGAGGGGATTATCGTTCGTGTCTTCCTGACTCTCCCATTTGGAAACTTATTTGTCGGTATCATGAGTTTTGTCATACACATAGTCAGCAGACGGGTTCGCATTTGAGCTGGACACATACCTCATCGGGTGAGTTTACATTGCGCTCAGCATATGAAATTTGTCGAATGTGACATCCTGCCATTATTTCAGCATAGATTATTTGGCATAAGCATCACCGACCGGTTATCAGAAACTTCCTTCGGTGCATATATCACCGAGCAATTCCGATGGAGGATTATATCTGCAAGTTCACCGTAGCTATGCCCACTCAATGCCATTTTCATAAACAGGCATCAGCAGAGGTGGATCACATATTTTTGCACTATCTATGTATTCGACCTATATGGGTCTTTTTTCGGTTGCGTTAGAAAGCCACTCTCCCATCTCTATGCGATTATGGTCTTATCTACTATCTTGGTGGTTCCGTGCTTCGTTAAATACTCTAGTAGGTGTTTTGCGGATTGTGATTCCAGGTATTATTATTTTTCATGTATGGCGTTCTTATGCATCTCTAGTATATGGCGATGACATGCTCTGCACCACAGAGTCAATCATGGCGGTAATACGTTCTGATATTTATTTGTGGGCCAAAACACTTGATGATACAAAACTTGCGTCAGGATTTCGATCGGTGCAGCATTTGGGCTTTCTGCCTCTTCTTCGTATCAAGCGAGCTCAAGTAGTAAGATGGTTAGTTCCTCCTACTGGTCGTTTGAAACTTAATACTGATGCCTCAGTAGGGAGGACCTTTGCAGCTGGAGGTGCTATTTTACAGGATAATATAGGAACGTGTGTTAGGGCAATCTCTTTTCGTCTTCCACTATGCACACCATTTCTTGTGGAAATACAGGCGTCTACATCGTGACGTTACTTTGGAGACTAATTGTCTGTAGTTGGCTCATGATCTATATCAGCACACCAATGACACAGGAAGCTTTCATTTTCGGGTGTTACATTCCTTACAAATGCAGGTAAACATCGAGATTCAGCATACCTATCGCGAGACAAACATGGCGGCCCATAATTTAGCGCAACACAGATTACAGAATCCTAGGACAGGTTATTATACACGGTAAACTCTCCCTGCCTTGGTTTGAAGTTGCGCCAGGCTTGATGTTACTATGGGACATCTACGACATGCATGACTATGTTACCGCTATTCACGTTCCCATTGTCTTCCATATGGATTGGTCATACTACACATATACTGCCTGCATTCTAAGGGATTCATGCAAGCTGGGTACGACTTTATACTGTTGGATTTACATATGTTTTTGCTTTTGTTGGTTTATACTGATGTTTATTGGCTTCATGTTTGGCTTTGCATGGATATCATGGACGCACCTGCGGATTCTCGAGACCCTCTACATTAATTTGGATCCAGCTATTGATTTACACCACACAGTGATATCATATTTTATAGTGGCCTTTAAGGATGTCATTGAAAAAATGTGTTGTTCACCATATATATGTGTGTATATTTTTTTCCAAAAAATAAGGATTTTTATTGATGTAAGGCCTCACTTTTGGCGGAGGAAAACCGTATTGCATGAATACATCATCAAATGCGTAAAAGAAGTATAATGCTTCTAGTATATGTAACCTCCAATCATATACGAATATGTCGCATTAAAACTTTGCCAAGTAAAACCACCCTTGTGGATAAAACCTTGGCGAAGGAAAAAGCATGCATATTTATATGAGGAGGTATCAGAAAAAAGGAATAATCATGTGAAGTAAACTGTGGTGAAATTTGTATGCAGCCTCGAATTGATATACGTTTGAAAGCTTCTTGTGCCTTGATTGCCCAAAATAGACCTCGTCTTTGTGTAGTTGGCGCAATATTTGAAGAGTATCCAACATTCGTTTGAGTAAGTGATAGTGTCACCAGTATAGTTTGAAAAGCCTTCACCAATCGAGCAAAATATTCCTCATTTGCAAGACACCAAGCAGACAAGTTGAGGTTTATACTCCAAGAATCCGTGCAGCATTGCATTGTCAGCCAGATATGCAGCATATCAGATGAAAGCACATTACTAAACAAAATGGCAATAAGCAGCTCTAATGTAAAATAAGCTGGAAATGAAAAGAGACTACCCAGGCTGTCCGTATCATTGGATACAGATAGGCCATATGTTAGATGAAGATAATATAGGAATATGTGATACCATAGAGTAGATATTACCCAATCTGCCTATGTCCTTTGTCGACACAGGCAGTCAATTGGATCTTGTACTTGTGTTCCTCCCATGTTAAATTCGTATGTGCGGAGTTGAGACGTCTGTAAGTAGAGCGCCTTTAACCATAGGTGGTAAGGAAGAGAGTGTAAAGAATTGATGATATCACTGATGTAGTTGTCCATGCTGAGCCAATAAGTGAGCCACCACATTTGCCTGCCGTGGAATATGTGAAGCTTTAACATCACCATGGATTATCAAGCTACGAAGGATAGGAGGACAATCAATGGAATGAATATGGTCGACAACGCCTTGTGAATCAATCTCCATGTCTATATGTCTATATCTCTGCAGGAAATACAAAAGCCCAAGGAGCGCTGCTTGAAGCTCGGCTTGAAAAGGCGTAGATAATGGGAGATGAAAGGCAATAGCCTCCTTTAAGGTGCCATCTGGATCCCTCAAGATTGCTCCACCAGATGCTGTGAGTGAACCGTGAGATGCATCTACATTAAGTTTTGATCTCCCTTAGGGTGGCGTGTGCCATCTAACAATCTGTGGTTGATGAATTCGCATCTTAGGTGTCAATCCATTTGTTATTAACTCCGGATCATTGTTGAAATATTTCTTACCATGCTGAGCACAACTCCATATATAAGTATGTCGTCTGATTAATTCCTTTAGTTGAATAAGGGTGTATTTCTCATCCCCAAATGTCATAGCCGAATACACCTTCCAAATGTTCCATATAATAATACCCGGTAAAATGAGACGTAGCACTCCATGAAATGATTTCTCACTAGTAGATGTCCACAATAACATAAGGTATTGAAATAGTTGTAAATGTAGTTGTGTTGCGGATGAGCTTCGACAAAATGGACAACATGTGGGGCTAGATGTACTGAATCTTCTCAAATTATCCTCAATTGGTAGAGCGCGATGATATAGTTTCCATAAAATGATTTGGATGTTGGGTTATTGGAGCCGATGCCAAATGAATCTATGTGAAAGATACTTCGGGCCAGAGCTGCGTATCATTTCATATGCTGACCTAATTGTGAAGTGACCATGTTTTTCTAACGTCCATACCTGTGAATGTATGTTGCCTGTTACATATGTGGAGCAAAATTCATGGACTGCACAAATTCTCTTCCATGTGATAGTGTCTGTGATGCGTGGAGTGTAATTTTGTCGACATCCATATTTAGAACTGATAAAGCTTGTCCATAGACCATTGTTGTTATGATATGACCACCACAATCGACTTGAATATGCTCTATATAAATCATCCAATCTGCGAAGTCCTAAGCCTCCTTCATCCTTCAGTTTAAACAGAGTTTCCCAGCCTACCCAATGATGTCTTGGTGTATTGCCTTGGTTAGCCCAAAGAAAATTGCAAATTTTCTGTCAGATTGCTCTTATAATACTCTTTGGTAGTTTATGCGTTGCAACTATATGAGTTGGTATAGAACTTAAGACATACTTTACCAACGTTAATCTCCCTGCTGGAGATAGAAATCTATTCTGCCATCCCAATATTCTTCTATCAATATGCGCAAGTAATTCTGTACAATGAATTGGTCTAAGACTTCCTTTGAGTAGTAATACACCCAAATATTTCATTGGCAATGAGGTTGAAGTGATGTGAAGCTGGTTCTCCATTGTGCGGATTTGGCTTATTTGAGCATGGGAAGATGTTATGAAATGAATCTTGTTTAGATTCACACATTGTCCAGAAACCGACTGATATATATCCAGGAACTTTTTAAATCTCTTCAGATTAGTGGTTGATCCATTGAGAAATACCAAAAGGTCATCTGCAAAAGCTAGGTGAGAAATTACTGGTCGGACTCTACCCAGTGAGTAAGGTTTGATATCGCCATTTGCAATTAATGAATTGAGTCCACGAGAAAAAGTTTCCGAGACCAGTATAAATAGTATTGGGGAAAGAGGATCTCCCTGCTTCACTCCTCTTGTTGGCTTGAAAAAACCACATGGTGTTCCATTGATTACAATAGATAGTGATGTGCTCTCTAGGTGATTAAATATGAGCTTTAGAAACTGTAATGAGAAACCCATTCTCTGAAGTAGAATACGAAGAAAATTCCAATCCACTCTATCAAACGCTTTCATCATGTCCAACTTGATCATAATGTTATGACCTCTTATTTTCTTGTCAAGCATATGTGTCATTTCCTGCGCAATGAGGACATGCTCCATTATATCTCTTCCTTTCATGAATCCCGCCCGCTCCTTGGATATTAATTCAGGTAATATAAGAGAAATCCTTGTTGTCAATATGCGTGTTCCAATCTTTTCCATAAAGTTAGATAACGAAATTGGACGGAAATCTGCAAATGTGTTAGGTGATTGAGTGTTTGGTATAAGCATGATTAGAGTGCTGCCCATGGCCTTTGGAATACGGATGCCAAGAAAGAACTCTTGAATGGCTTTGTGGACATCTTGACAAATTATCTCCCAATAATGCCTGAAGAAGTAACCATTATATCCATCTGGGCCTGCTGCACTATTCGGATCAAGTGACCACGCTGCTGTTTTTACCTCCTCTAGAGTAGGCAATTGTGTCAGTGTGGTGTTCATTTCGTGATTAACCAAGAATGGGATATATTGCAATAATTCTATGGGGTCTTGTACCTCTTTCGCCTTAAATAGTTGAGTGTAAAAAGAGATGGCTTCATTTTGGATGTCTTCTTTCGTCTGACAAATCACCCCATCAGATGTTTTGATTTGTGTAATAGTTTTCCTATGATGTCGGTCTTTAACCAAATTATGAAAGTAAGCAGTGTTTGCGTCCCCTTGCGTTATCCATTTACATCTTGCTTTTTGTTCCCAAAATATCTGTTCATACTTTGAGACTTTCAAATATTCGGCTTTCATTTTCTGATATTGTATCCTGTTCTCCACTATGGGATTAAGATCATATATTGATTCTAGTCGTTGTGCTTCTCTTTCTGCCACTGCTAATTTATCAAAGATACTCCCAAATACTTGTTTATTCCAATGTTGCAGGTCTTTCTTTAGTCTCTGCAATTTGTTGTACATGCCTCTCATACCTCCAATTGTTGGATATGTAGACCATTGTGCAGCAACATATTGTAGAAAGTCAGCATGCTATGTCCAAACATTTAGGAATCGAAAAGAGCATGGTGATGTATCTGTTTGGATAGTAAGATTGAGTAGCAATGGCGCATGATCCGAAGTAAGCCTGGATAGATGCTTGACCTTCACTGTGGGAAACTGATTATAAAAGGTTTGAGAGCATAATATTCAATCCAAACAGCGCTTAACAATACCCAATCCATGACCACCTACCCATCTGTAAGGATTGCCTTCGTATGGTAAGTCAACTAAGGAACACTGGTTGACGCATTCAACAAATTCTTCCGGAGAAGTCAAGTGTGGCATAGAAGTACCCTGATGCTCCTCTACAGTCATGTATGTGTTCAAATCACCACCAATCAACCATAAAGAGTGCGCATTCTGTGTAAATTGCTGCATCTGTAACCACATTCGTCTTCGTTCTGTCACTGTATGCGTCCATATACCGATATATGTGTGTGTATATATATGTATATATGTGTATGTATATATATGTATATATGTGTATATATATATATGTATATATGTGTGTATATATGTATATATGTATATATGTGTGTGTGTGTGTGTATATGTTGTGTTGTGCGTTGGATGCATCCTCCATCGGGACGCTTTAAGCTCAATACAGATGCGACATATGGGAGGACTATGGCCGCTGGAGGTGCAATCTTGCAAGATAGTCAAGGAAGTTTCATTGGAGCCATTTCGTTTCATTTACCTTTATCTACTCCTGCTGATGCGGAATATCAAGCAGCATACTATGCCTTCTTATATTTTGCTCGTTATTGGCATCCGATTGATGTTGAGGTGGATGCTCAGAGTGTACTATCACAATTGCAGCAAAGTTGATCCTCTAAAGCCATGTTATGTTGACATCTCTTGCACAGTATGTCATTAACTATATCATATATCCCAAGGGAAGCAAATCAGCCGGCTCACTTTCTTGCGCAATATGGTCAATTTCGCAATCATCTTTCTGTATTTAGGACCATTGCAGACTTATCTCCATTAGTTCGAACAAGTTACCAGACAGAGTCAACACCACAAATACGACATGGATAAAGCATTTCTCCAACTATGTTGCCCGTATCGAAAGATATGGGCAACCCGAGTATACATCACACTCTTTGCTAAGCTCACACTATCTACGTTTACTTTGATATATTGGATTTGGTTTTTGGACATTTTTTGGTTGCCTGTATCTATGGATATAGACGTCATTGGTAAATTATTTCACTGCAATGGCTCAAACTCATATTTATATGGAAATATATTCAGCTTACTAATTCTCGTGTCATTTCTACCTTGCATGGACTCACGACGATGGCTTGCTTGGAGGACAAGAGTCCACCTGAAACACAAAGGAGGATGCTTTGATAAACAATCGGTGGATTTTCAGAGTTTTGAATACATATCAATTGAAGCATGTCAGCATACTTCGGGGCAACTACATGGCAATACCACTTTGACACTAATTTTCAGTTTACACTCCAATTATATAAATATGTACGCTTTTTCCTTAGCCAAGGTTTTATCCACAAAGGTGGTTTTACTTGGCAAGGTTTTAATGCGGCATATCATATAGAATTATAGACTACAAATTATTCGATCTTTACATTTTCAATTCTCGTATGATGACTCTGAATGTACGATGGTATTCCTCCGCCATAAGTGAGGCATAATAAAAGTTATCTCTTTTGTTCATATATATATATATATGACGCCATTTAGGGCTAGAAAGGAAAAAAGAAATTGTAGTTAGATAAAGGCTGGCCAGGCCAAACAAGGTCACTGAAAAGTCAAAGTCAACTTACAAAATACTATAAACCCGAAATAAACAATAATACCAACCCCATGTATGTATCCCAAAAGTTAATACGTCTACCATTATAGATCTCATGTGCCCACTTGGCATCATCCTCTATGAATAGCATATCATAACTTGGGTCCTGTGCAAAGAAAAAAAGAAACAACGATTTGTGAGCGCTTTGCGTCGCTCGTAAGTACCTATTTGTACCTGCTATGGGATCATATACGAGAGGACGGGGTAAAGACATAATAAAATAAATTAAATAAAACTTACTGGTCCTTGTTTGCAAATAAAGTTAAGATAAACAACTTACACCGGTCAAACAACAATATAAGTCCACTCAACATAATCTCATCAACGAATATAATCATACTCATGCTCACATGGGGAAAAATAAAGGTGTAAGTGATAATAAATATCACCCAGTAGGTTCCCGCCTCTTTCCGAATAACTTCATATATGGCACCAAATAACATGTATAAACATGAAGTAAATAAAAGCACAGCACAATAGTTATACGATGTCATGATGCATGCCTGTGTCACACGCAATGAAAATCTCAACATACGAATGCTTGTCTCTCTACCGTGCATTGCATGAACCTCGAGGTAATCCTACCACACGCCTCGTCAGACCACACGTCCCGTCGGGCCACACGCCTCATAGGACCACACGTCCCGTAGGACCACACGCCTCATAGAGCCACACGTCCCGTAGGACCACACGCCTCATAGGGCCACACGTCCCGTAGGACCACACAGCACATAGGCCAATGCAATGCTCGTGCCGTGAATGCAAATGCACAATCATACATAATTCGATGCATCCATACTCATATATATGCCCGCGCCCATGCACGTTCATATATACGTGTATGCATACTCCCCACACATCTTCTATCAATAATTATTTTCTAAACCCACTTAACGCATTCATAAAACTATACTCACTTGAAACACAATTTCCAATTGAAAATCGGTCCAAGGAGTTTATTCACCAATAAATACATTTTCATTCCGTCAGTAAATAAATAAATTCATATAGCACATATCATTCCAGTCGGTACAATTTAATTATCTTTATTATATAAATAAATTTATACATTATATATACTTGTTCGATTCCAGAAATAAATAAACACATATTTCAATTCTGTTAATATTATACTTAATATAATCTCAACCGAAACGCTTACTCACAAATATATACATATATTCTGATTTCGGAGATAATATAAATATATTTATTCCATCCCTTGTATATTTATATATATTCGTAACTCTGAAGAAAATATATAACTCCAAAAAAAAACAATTTGTATAATTTTACATATTTTAAATCCAAAAATAATATGAATAAACATATAATTCTATCCAAAAAGCAGTTTATATAATTATATAAATATTTAAATACAAAAATAACATAAGTATATATGTAATTCTAATAAAAACAGATTAATATAATTATATTTATATTTAAATACGAAAATAACATAAATATATATGTAATTCTGTTAAAAACAGTTTTATATAATTATATATTTTTTTAATAAAGCGAATTTTTATTAATTAGACTCACTTATGGGGTGAGAAAACCATATTACAACCTTGAGAGAGTCAGCATAAGAAAATAACGCATGAAGTGATTCTAGTATGTGTAGCCTCCAGTCATATATGATATGCCGCATTAAAACCTTGTTAAGTAAAACCACCCTTGTGGATAAAACCTTAACGAAGGAAAAAACGTACATATTTATATGAGAGGAAGGTTGCGTAAAAGTGCTAGATAAGTGATCAAAAAAGGATAACAGTAGACTAATGGTTGTAGCAGCCGGCATTGTAGCATGTTGGAGTTCTTCGCACAGCTTCCATATCAACGCCATGCATGTACCTCGCACATCAAGATGAAGCATAAAGCAAGTATCTGTGTCAATCCAAAATGGATGTTTCAGCGTGAGAAAACATACCCAAGTTGCCCATAGCATATGACCATGGGCAACCTCCAACTGTTGATGCAATAAACGAAAGGCCACGGTGATAGCGCACGTGATATCCATTCCTCGAACAAATAGCAGAAACACAAGACATTATCCACAATCAATGCAAGTATTAGAGCATCAAGAATATGTAGAAACCAAAAGTATAATGAGAAGTAGACATACCAAGGCTGCCTACACCCAGTAATGGCGTAGGCAACCCCCAACAGTGAAAGCCATTCCATTAAAGACGTAGATTGGGTAGAGAATTATCCAGCATCAAAGTCCCTCGGACATCACATGGTAGTGACGCAACCGAAGTATATAATTGACCACCAGCTGCATGCAATCCATATCGTGCTAAATAATGTGCTAACGGAGTTTGCTTGACGTTGACAATAGCAAAGCGTGGAACCATTCAGTCGCAGCACCTGTGTTACACGTTGAATATCCTGTCCGACTGATCCTGTGTAGTTTGAAGGGTGACTAACCAAGTGAAGCAAATGACGGCAATCTGTTTCTACAAACAGACCCACATGATCAGTCGCATAATATAGAAGAGAATACAGCAAGGCCTGCAATTCAGCCCCAGCCGGTGATAAACATGGTAGTACGTAACAAATGGCGGAGATAAATCGCCCATATTCATCTCGCAAAACCGCACCCGCTGTAGCTTTTGTGCGTCCAACAGAAGCATCTACATTCAATTTCATACGGCCTGATGGAGGGAGGGTCCATTTGACAAGTCTATGCCTATATAACTTTAACTTTGGAGATAATCCTTGGGCAATTAGCTGAGGAAGAGATTCTGCAAATTTGCGACCTTGCAGTGCTGCACACCACGTAAATATTTGTGAACGGACTTGGTAAAAGAGATGAGTGGATGAAAAAGTGCTGTCCCCAAACTTGATAGAAGAATATTCTTTCCAAATCCCCCATGAAACTAGTGTCGGTATTACTGCTCGCACATGACCTAGCATAGTAGCCATGGATGCGTAACACCACCAACGTAATAGATATGAATATATAGTATTCTGGCGAGGCATAGGACCAGACAGTAAATTGGCTACTTGTATCCACAAGGATTTAATTGCTGGACAATCTAGAAAGATATGATCACGAGTATCTGACTGCTCCATACAGAAAATGCATTGAGATGGGTAAATGAGTTGACATGTCCGAAGAGTGTTGGTTAAAGGAAGTGAATGACACCACAGACGCCACATGAATACCTTCGTGTTTGGAGGTGATGTAGGCCACCAAATGTATTTCGAAGCCTCAAACAATGATGCTTGCGAGTAGTACAACGAATATGCCGACTTAATAGTGTATTGACCAAGGGAATCAGCAGGCCAGCTATAACCATCCGTTTTGGAGATAGTATTGAGCTGCATATAATCATGTGCGTCGCAAATATGCTTCCAAGTGGCAGAGTCATAGATGTGTGCATAGATATCATTCATGCGGCCGTATTTCGCCCGGCTAAAAATAGCCCACAATGAACCAGAAGAGTGAAACTTCCACCATAATTGTCCGTCATAAACTTTCTATATCAACTCTAAACTTCGGATACCCAGCCCACCACAATCCACTGGGCGACATATTTGATTCCAAGACATCCAATGATGTTTACCATTCCAGAAGAAAGATGCCATTTTCTGGTTCAAGACCATGATAACACTTTTTGGCAGCTTGGAACTTGCTATAATGTGAATAGGCATAGAAGACAAAACATGCTTGATAAGAACCAGGCGGCCTGCCATAGATAACAAATTCGACGACCATGCATTAAGCCTCTTGTCAAAATGTTCTATTAGTGAAGTGCAATATGATGAACGGTTAATCCCCTTGTATAAATAGGATCCTAAGTACTTAATGGGCAAATTGACCAGACGCATATTTAGATGTTGTGCCACTCGTCGTTCGACCACCGTTTTCCTACGACGAGTTGGCTCTTTTGGAAATTAATTAATTGTCCGGATGCTGCTTGATAAGTATCCAAAAATTGTTGAAATCGCCGCATATTAGCTGAGCTACCATTGAGAAAAACCACCAAATCATCTGCAAAAGCCAAGTGGGATACTTGTGGAACACGGCCAACTTGAAAGCCATGCAATTCCCCCGAATTGATTAAGGAATTTAGACCTCGTGAGAATCCTTCCGATGCTAATATAAATAACAATGGAGAAAGCGGGTCTCCTTGTTTTACTCCTCGGGAGATAGGAAAGAAGCCCACTGGCTTGCCATTTATGAGTACCGAACACCTTGTAGTTGAGAAATTGTTCATGATCATACGCACTAGCCTTGAATGAAAACCAAATTTGATCAAGAGTTGCCGGAGATACAACCAATCTACTCTATCAAAAGCCTTTGTCATATCAAGCTTTACGACAACATGCCCTCCATAGACTCGT
The DNA here is from genome assembly GCA_036186865.1 of Eustoma russellianum. Taxonomy (NCBI): domain Eukaryota; kingdom Viridiplantae; phylum Streptophyta; class Magnoliopsida; order Gentianales; family Gentianaceae; genus Eustoma; species Eustoma russellianum. Next base: position 12,726,027 of record AP025041.1, on the reverse strand, counting down.
TTGTCAATCATATGGACCTTCTCCTGAGCTAACAGAACATGATCAGTGATACTACGTCCCTTAAGGAAACCAGCTCGCTCAGGAGATATTAAGCTCGGAAGAAGATCCGAAAGACGCGAAGCAATCAGTCGCGTGATAACTTTGGCCAGAAAATTTGTTAAACAAATGGGACGGTAATCACCAAATGATTGAGGATTTGACACCTTCGGAATGAGTGTAATCAATGTTGCCGCAAGTTGTTTGGGTGGGCAGACACCAAGAAAAAAATTCTTGCACAGCTTTGTGGACATCAGCTTTTATAGCAGACCAAAATGTACGATAGAAAGATCCGGGAAAACCATCTGGGCCAGCAGCACTAGAGGGACTAAGGTCCCAGACAGCCCTCTGGACTTCCTGCATGTCTGGTAGAGCCATTAAAATTTCATTATCATGACTTGTCAAAATAGATGGAATGTATTGTAGCAATGGAGATGCATCCGACAAGTGAGATGCATCCGACAAGTGTTCCGCCACAAATAATGTGGTATAATAATGCACTGCCTGGCATTCAATATCTTCTTGTTGTAAATATTCCGTACCACTCGAATCAACAATTCGCGTAATTATCTGACGTCTTCTTCGTTCCTTAACTGTTTGATGAAAAAAAATGTGTGTTTGCATCACCTTCCTTCATCCACTTCACATGAGATTTTTGCTGCCAAAATAATGTAGCACGGTGTTGCTGCTTTAACAGAAACGCCATGCTGCGATGATACCGCTCCCGTGAATCATCTTTGGGATTGTTGTCATACTCACGTTCCAACCTTAGAGCTTCAGTTTCGGCATGTGCTATATATGTATATATATATATGTATATATATATATATTTAACTATGAAAATAATTTAAATATATATGTGATTACCCTAAAAAAAAGTTTATATTTATACACATGTAATATAACACTAAAATAGATATAAAAATTTATATATTTCATATAAAAACAGCTAGTAATTATTTATATATAAATTATTACGAAAATACATATTTAAATCCACACTTTTCGTATAAAAACATTTTTTCCATATTTGTACATAATTCAATACGAAATTACATAAATAAATTCATATAATTGTATAAAGAAAACTTTTTCCAGTATATATATATATAGGATTAAATACAAAAATGTATATATAAATCCATATGATTTATACAAAAACAGTTTATTATTATTTAATTACAATTTTAATACCAAAAAAAAGTATTTAGACTCATGTTTCCTATAAAAACAATTTTATAAATCCATATGTATTTGTTTAAATACAGAATTTAACATTTATATTTATATACTCTACACTTAAACGTGTATAACATACACATATAACATATATTCGTATATATAAAGATATATTTTTTTCTACTTGAAGAAAATTCTTAATCATTATAAAGAACCAATCTTCATTTACTATATGGCCCAGATATACATAAATATATATTCATACAACAACATAGCCGCATATACATACACACACATATATATACAACACACAGTATATATATAAACACATACAAAGGTATGTAAAAAAATAAATGGAATACACATACACACACACACATACAACACGTATTTATATAATCAAAACATTTTTGGCCAAGTATTTTAAATGCTCATATAACACATATATACGTGCATACACGTACGAAAACACATGGTACATATATACACACACACAATACTTTATATATACAATCATTTATAAAGTCAAAAATACATATATATGATCCAATCTATATATATAAATAAAGCCAATTTTAGAAAATACATAGAAAGCATAGATAGGTACTTACAATGCTTGAGTTATACTATATCGTAGTTAAAATCGGGGTTGGATTTGGACCAAACCTTCTTCTTCTTCTTCTTTTTCTTTCTTCTTTTCCTCTCCCTCACTCTCGGTTGTTCTACTCTTTTCTCTCTCTTTTTTTTGTGTGGGGCGATTACACCAAGTGGAATGGAAATACAATGAATTGAGGGGGTGTGTTTAAGTAGGAGTTAATGAAGAATAGGGGGATTAATGTGTTGTTATGGTGGGGGTTATGGAAGATTAAGGGGTAAGGGGTGAGTTAGGAGTTTCAAGTAATAATAAATTAACTTTAATGAATTTTTTTCCTTTAACCTATATACGGTGCACACATCTGCACAAATAATATATTAACATATTTTTTTTATGTCTTTTTCAAATCTTGGGTTGTAACATTCCTCCCCCTTTACAAAAAGTTTCGTCCTCGAAACTTGTGTTTCTTACTCAAAAGACGCGGACACTTCTGCCGCACTTCTTCTTTGAGCTTCTATTCTTATTCTGATACATCGAATGACAACATCAGTCCTTCAGGCCACTGATGTTTGGCTTTCACCAGCGGATATTTGCCGTGGGGTCTGCGATATCCAGAACAAACTCCTTCACCTCTTTTACATTACTACCAATGCTTCACCTCACAGATTAAATTCTCAACATCACTTCCTGTATAACTACAAGGTAGTTCTAAACTCATGGTCATCTGCTTGTTGAAATCATAACTTAATCTTTCTATAACTCTAGAATCATGCAATAGGGTATCATCGCTACACTGAGTGAATCCACCATCCAATCTTAGTCTATATGTAAACTCACATCTGCTGCCAACATCAACCTTCTATAATCAGTGCTTAGGTGAACTACCATCATAACTTAATTATCTTATTCACGAAACTAATTCCATAAACAATGTGTATTTCCAGAACACATGTACTCTAATACGATTCAACATAGTCATTACTAGCATTCTACAAGACGATCTCATCCTCATAGGGTTTAATCCCCATCTTAATTCTTCGTAATTAAAACTTAGAAAATTTTCACTATCCTCTCTTATGTATTCAGGCTTACTTGTCTTTATAGATTATTATTTCCAAAAAAAATAACACCATCAACTTATCGCAGGATTCAATGCTTAATCATAGTTAATCTCTATTCATTGCTTAATCTTACGGAATTCTCATTCATCATGCTCCTGCGCCCACCCTGACCTACTGTACTTTTTTTTGATTGGTTATTTTAACCGCTAATTTTATCCCCGTTAAATCCCATATAAATAGCGACCACTGTTGTTCATGATTATGCTATTTTAATTCAAACCTACTAGATTCAACAACACTTACATGTTCTTATGGTAAGCCCAATTTTTTTATCGACACAAGTACATTAACTTATTATATTAATTCTAAAATTTACATTGTAACCACCCAATAATCCTTTTGCGGTTAATATCATTTATCAAGACTATTTGCTTACGCCATGACTAGTCTAGCTCCTCATTTGCATCGACATGTTAATTCTGAACTTAGGTCATGTACCGCAACTATAGTTCCAAATCGAACTTACTCGTATTAGGTTCACCTAAATAACTCGTTATCGTTAAATATTAGTACCTAACTGATACTTTTCCAATGATAGCCCATTTCGCTAGCTATGATCTTGCTAGTTAAGGGATGACAGCCAACATTCCTACGAAGGCTAATACGTGGACCTATCTTGTTAATTCTACATTTCATTATTCTCATACAATATAGGCACCTTAAATCAAACATCCTTGCTTTAAAATCTCGGTTGTAGCTCAAATAATCAACACCTTAGTGGCTATTGTTGGCTAATAAATTGTTCCATAGATTCTATACCCTAATGAATCATTCGTTAGTAAAAGTTGCCTAACCAATAAATCATGCCATAGCATAATCACTTAATTTGAATTGGAAAACATCGGTCTTTGTATCTTACATTTGTTGGACTTTGCTTCCTTAACTTATATATATGAATCTTGTGAGTTTTCCCTATAGGTGCGTATATAATTTAACTAATTATTAAACTTAGCACATTTTTTTCCAGTATTGCTGTACCAAGGTAGTCTCTCGAAGGTCAGATGAGTGAATTAAGGTACGACTATAGCTCCAGGGTGAACTATCTTAGTGGTAGATAGACAAACAAATTAGCAGCCTTAGTGACTATGATTACATCATAGGCCCTCATATACGGCAATATAAAAAAATCAAACTCTTAAGATATAGGCATAACATTGCCTTAGGTATGCGTACCCCTTAACCGATCATTCCTTAAATCTAAGATCATTGCCTATTCTGTAAGCTCACTGCCTATGATTGTTACTTATGTCTATGATCGTGACTTACGCTAAAGATCATCACTTACATTCAGATTGCCACTAAATTCTAAGATCATGGCCTAAATCTATGCTTCTGTTGTAGATCTAGAGCCATGCTCTGATATCACCTGTAGCGCTCCGCTCCCGAACCCTAGCTTTGAGGACAGTGCACCCGCCGTAGTCTACTACGAGAACTACAAAGCGTCGATATAATTTTCTTACACGTCATTGATTGACACAGAAATCAATACGCGGAAACGACATGAAATTTAAAACCTTAATAAAAATCTCCCAACATAAATATCAACATGTAATATCAGGGCTGACCAAGCCAAACAAGGTCACTGAAAAGTCAAAGTCAACTTACAAAATATTATAAACCCAAAATAAACAATAATACCAACCCCATGTATGTATCCCAAAAGTTAATACGTCTACCATTATAGATCTCATGTGCCCACTTGGCATCATCCTCTATGAATAACATATCATAACCTGGGTCCTGTGCAAAGAAAAATAGAAACAACGAATGTGAGCGCTTTGCGTCGCCCGTAAGTACCTATCTGTACCCGCTATGTGATCATATACGAGAGGACGGGGTAAAGACATAATAAAATAAATTAATTAAAACTTACCGGTCCTTGTTCGCAAATGAAGTTAAGATAAACAACTTACACAGTCAAACAACAATATAAGTCCACTCAACATAATCTCATCAACGAATATAATCATACTCATGCTCACATGGGGAAAAATAAAGGTGTAAGTGATAATAAATATCACCCAGTAGGTTCCCACCTCTTTCCGAATAACTTCATATATGGCACCAAATAACATGTATAAACATGAAGTAAATAAAAGCACAGGACAACAGTTATGCGATGTCATGATGCATGCCTGTGTCACACGCAATGAAATATCTCAACACACGAATGCCTGTCTCTCTACCGTGCAATGCATGAACCTTGAGGTGATCCTACCACACGCCTCGTCAGGCCACACGCCCCGTCGGGCCACACGCCTCATAGGGCCACACGTCCCGTAGGACCACACAGCACATAGGCCAATACAATGCTCGTGCCGTGAATGCAAATGCACAATCATACATAATTCGATGCATCCATACTCATATATATGCCCGCGCCCATGCACGTTCATATATACGTGTATGCATACTCCCCACACATCTTCTATCAATAATTATTTTCTAAACCCACTTAACGCATTCATAAAACTATACTCACTTCAAACACAATTTCCAATTGAAAATCGGTCCAAAGAGTTTATTCGCCAATAAATACATTTTAATTCCGTCAGTAAATAAATGAATTCATATAACACATATCATTCCGGTCAGTACAATTTAATAATCTTTATTATATAAATAAATTTATGCATTATATATACTTGTTCGATTCCGGAAATAAATAAACACATATTTCAATTCTGTTAATATTATACTTAATATAATCTCGACTGAAACGCTTACTCACAAATATATACATATATTCTGATTTCGGAGATAATATAAATATATTTATTTCATCCCTTGTATATTTATATATATTCTTAACTTTGAAGAAAATATATAACTCCAAAAAACAATTTTTATAATTTTACATACTTTAAATCCAAAAATAATATGAATAAACATATAATTCTATCCAAACCAGTTTATATAATTATATAAATATTTAAATACGAAAATAACATAAATATATAAGTAATTCTGTTAAAAGCGGTTTTATATAATTATATATATATATATATATATATATATATATAACTACGAAAATAACTTAAATATAGATGTGATTACCCTAAAAAACAGTTTATATTTATACACATGTAATCTAACACTAAAATAGATATAAAAATTTATATATTTCATATAAAAACAGTTTGTAATTATTTATATATAACTTATACGAAAATACATATTTAAATCCACACTTTTCGTATAAAAACAGTTTTTCCATATTTATATATAATTAAATACGAAATTACATAAATAAATTCATATAATTGTATAAAGAAAATTGTTTCCAATATATATATAGGATTAAATACGAAAATGTATATACAAATCCATATGATTTATACAAAAACAGTTTATTATTATTTAATTACAATTTTAATACCAAAAAAAATAGTATTTAGACTCATGTTTCCTAAAAACAATTTATAAATCCATATGTATTTGTTTAAATACAGAAATTAACATTTATATTTATATACTCTACACTTAAACGTGTGTAACATACACATATAACATATATCCGTATATATAAAGATATAATTTTTTCTACTTGAAGAAAATTCTTAATCATTATAAAGAACCAATCTTCATTTACTATATGGCCCAGATATACATAAATATATATTCATACAACAACATAGCTGCACATGCATACACACATATATATATACAACACAGTATATATATAAACACATACAAAGGTATGTAAAAAAGTAAATGGAATACACATATGCACACACACATACAACACGTATCCATATAATCACAACATTTTTGGCCAAGTATTTTAAATGCTCATATAACACATATATACATATATACACGTACGAAAACACATGGTACATATATATACACACACAATAATTTATATATATACAATCATTTATAAATCAAAAATACATATATATGATCCAATCTATATATATAAATAAAGACAATTTTAGAAAATAAATAGAAAGCATAGATAGGTACTTACAATGCTTGAGTTATACTATATCGTAGTTAAAATCGGGGTTGGATTTGGACCAAGCCTCCTTCTTCTTTTTTTTCTTTTTCCTTCTCCTTTCCCTCTCCCTCGCTCTCGGTTGTTCTAATCTTTTCTCTCTTTTTTTTTGTGTGGGGCGATTACACCAAGTGGAATGGAAATACAATGAATTAAGGGGGTGTGTTTAAGTAAGAGTTAATGAAGAATAGGGGGGATTAATGTGTGGTTATGGTGGAGGTTATGGAAGATTAAGGGGTAAGGGGTGAGTTGGGGGTTTCAAGTAATAATAAATTAACTTTAATGAATTTTTTTCCTTTAACCTATATACGATGCACACACCTGCACAAATAATATATTAATATATTTTTTATGTCTTTTTCAAATCTTGGGTTGTAACACTAATACTTCCAAACCTCATAATTACAAAGGAAAAATATTCCCTCCCCACCTAACTCACCCTCAGATGAAGACCCTAAAAAGGGAGAAAACCCATTTGCTTTCTTCATCCCAACACTCCACCTTTCTTCCAATTTCAAAAAGACTCTCCATCATTTCACCTTCCTAACTATTTCACATCTTCATAACTTTCTTTCTCCCATTTTCTTCACTCCCAACCGTCATCCCTCTCTCCCTCTCACTTTCTCCATCTTCAGCTTACTTCATCTCCCACACTTCATTTTCTCACACACCTCAATCATCATCGTTCATTCTTCCCAACTCCTTCCACCATTCTTACACTCTTCTTACAAGTTCAACCAAAAGCCAACAACTCCCTCTTCTCCTCATTTTTGACCGTCCATCCCAAGCAGAAAAAAAAGGTTTTTCTTCTTCTCCAGTTCATTTTCTTACAAAACAAATAACCACTTCCCACCTTCCTCCATCTTCTTCCATCATTTCTCCAATTTCAACATTTCTTCCTCCCACTTCCATTTTACACTCCAAACCGTCCCCTCTTCTCTCTATCCTTTTCATTTTCATCTTCAACTCATTTTCTCTTCTTACACTCTCTTTCCTTCTCCACACAAGAAACAAAGTCTTCCAACTCCACTTTTCCTCTCTTGGCCGTGATTAACAAAGAAGAACAAGAGAGAAGATTTCTTCTTATTCATTCCATACTTCAATATCTTCATCTTCCAACAAAATACTCTCTTCTCTCTCTAAGCAAGAACAAGTCTTCAAAAATCCATTTTTCCTTCATATGGCCAAGAGATACCAAGGCAAGAACAAAGAGTAATTTTCTTCTCTTCTTCTCATTCCATCATCCAAATCAATAGCTACAATATCTCCTACTTGGAACATGAAAACCGTGGATTAGAAGGGGTAAAAGAGCAAGAGAAATCAAGGTAAGGACACCATCTATGTTAAGTTATTTTCTTCCATTTATCCATTTCTATGGTTGCTCACTAACTTCTCCATTTTGGATGTCCAAACTGTGGCCTTGAACAAGGATGAAGGAGAAGGTTTTCTTCAAGGCAAGTGAAGAAATCTTCACTTTCATATTAAGGTTCAGTGGTAAAGGCAAATATTCTTCCTAGATTCTTCATGGATTTTTAAAGGTTAAGTATACATGTTTATATCAAAGTTGAATCATTCATATAGTATGTTCAAGTTTTGATAACAAGAACATGTAAAATATATGTTTTTATGTTATGTATATATGTGGTATAATTGAAAATATATAGGTGTATATACATATAAGTTCATACAGCCATAAAGCATTTTTGGGTTAAATAAATTATTCACATGTTATGAATACATATATGTATAATATATGAAAAATATTTGTGTTGATATACATATATATCACACACGGCCATAAGGCCTTTTTGAGATAAAAATAGCTTTATTATATATATTGAACACTTATATGTATATTGTATAAATATATATTTATGTAAGTACATAGACATATACACACGGCCTAAACCATGTTTTACGACATAAATGACTTTAATAACTTTATTGTATAATATGAACACTTATATGAATATTGTATAAAAATGTATATATGTTGACATACACCTATGTCTATATGGCCTCAAAAGCCTTTATATAATAAAATAAATTTATTTTGTGTTATAAATACATATATGTTGTAGCACCCCGCCCGGAACTAGAGTCCCGACCCAATGCACCCGCCGCATTCTGCTACGATACCATACATGCGCATGTCGACATAATCATGGTTCGAAATAGCTGAAGCAGCATAAACATAAACAAAATACAATCGACATGCATTACATTACGTTATAAATCCATACAAGTCATATTGTACTAAGTCCCGATATCTTCTGAATACATCATAATCCAATGCCTAACATCTTCACATTATCACTCTCTGGCATACTTCATCGATTACGATAACTAGCGGTGATTCCTCTTCTATACCCGGTAAGAGAACTTGTTCTCTGCAAATATTTAGACAACGAGTATGAGCAATAATATGAATCGCCCACAAGTATACCCTTTAGATCCACCATGTGATCAAACATGCAAAGACGGGGTCCTAAAATAATAATGCAAGAATAAAGAACATAATTATCCATCTCAATTAAACAAATGAAATTTAACACGTTTATTGTAATAAATCTGTACACATAATATACCAATTACTTTTGCAAATCCATTTTAAACCCATTCCATATTATGTTTCATGATAATCCATATAATATACAATTCCAATCAATTTCCATAATGCATATCCCTAAATCTATATCCATGATGTGTTCATATCCATGTCCATGAGGTAATGTTCCATGCAAATCCATTCCATATCCAAAGAATATTTCATGATCCATTCCATGCTAATGCAATAATGATGCAAGAGTTATAACCAATGCAATTCATGTCCGTATCCATATCTGATCAGTGACCAGTCTATATCCGTATCCATATCTGGTCAGTGACCAATCCATATCCATATCCATATCTGGTAAAATATCAGTCCATATCCATATCCGTGTCCATATCCATATCCATATTTCATCCACGGTGGGTTTCGTGATTTCACAAACTATGCAAGATGCAAGTTTCTATATCCAAATCCAATGAGTTTTCGCAACATGTTGTGTATACTTATCCATATTATCTATACCATGATAATATTATAATGATGCATATATTATAAAACAGTGCAATGCATGTCCATTTGGTCAAGGACCAATTCCATCTGCGGTGGGTGCATGATTTCGTAATCAAATGCAATATGCAACTTTTCATAATCAAAACAAAAGAAATTTTGCAAAATGATGTGCACCATGATCCATGTCCATAAATATATATTAATTAATCCATAAGATATACCTTTGGTTATGTGTTCATATTAATCCATCCAATGTCTTCCAATGTCCATATACGACTTATATATTTTTTTTTTATATAAAGTCATGCTTTTATTATTGAAATATAGCCTCACTTGTGGCAGAGGAAAACCATATTACAACGAATGTATCATATGTAAAAAGATAGTGAAGCGAGCTTATGATGGCCAATCTCCAATCATATATGACATGCCGCATTAAAACCTTGCTAGGAAAAACCACCCTTGTGGATAAAGCCCTGGCGAAGGAAAAAGTGTACATATTTATAAAATTGGAGTGTATTGGCAAACCATATACGACTTATATATATATATATATATATTTTAAATTTTTTTTATTTATTCATGTAAAAAAACCTCACGTATGGCGGAGGAAAACCATATTACAACTTTCAGAGTAGTCGAAATAATGAAATAATGATACAAAAATGGCATATCACCGGTCATATATGATATGCCGCATTAAAACATTGCCAAGAAAAACCACCCTTGTGGATAAAACCTTGGCGAAGGAAAAAGCGTACATATTTATATGACTGTCATTGATATGACGAGGAATTAAATTGCGATAGAAATCCGTGAGTGTCGTTGTCCGGTACAGTCGATCTCCGATGAAGTTCAGATGGCCGAAAATGCTGCTTGGAGGAGCCGTGCTAATCCAAACCTCAGAAAACATCCAGAAAGAGTAGTGGTGAATATTAGTATGAAACTGAACAATCAAAGTCTGATAGAGCAAGCACGTACCAATGCCACCTTGGCAGTTGTAGTGTCAAGGCGACAGAAAGGAAATAATCGCCCTTGCCTGCAACGCTAGCAGATCCGAAAATTCAGTGTATATTGTCGGGATAAGCTTCGCCATTATGATATGAAACTCGCACAAACAGGAATAGAACATAAGTATAGCAGCAGTGTTCAAAAGATATATCATGAACCAAGTGAGAGAATGATTACCCGAGTCGCCTTGACCAACAGGCCAAGGCGACGATGGTAAAAAACTCGCCATATGAAACCCAACGCAGCATGTTATTGAGGCAGACATGTTGGTGACACCCGAGAAGCAAGAACGTAGACATGGATAGATCCAAAACACTCCCATGAAACAAAAATGATCATTACACATTAAAAGTATAAAGTATGAAACATAGAATAATGTATGTGCAACCATACCGCGCCTGCCTGCCACACTAAGGTAACATGCAGTATAAGGAAACGCTGGCCAATCCTTTTGGAAGACTGTTGTCATGGTATCCGCAGATTTACAGAAGTGAGATCCAATGTGACTGCTGCACGGACCAAAGAAGGTAAAGTATTTGCGGTAAAGCATTTAGTGCCTGGGTGGAGCATTGCATGCTGCGCTAAATAATGTGCTGGCAGGTTTGCCTCGCGATAAACGTGACATAAAGAAAGCCGATGTGAATGAACTAGGGATTGTAGCCATTGAAAATGTGGAGTACCATTCACACTGTGTGACCGAGCCAACCGGTCAATCATTTGGGAGCAATCCGATTCCAATACGATTGTGCGGTAGAGCGGTAAAAAATAGAAGAGACTAAAAACTGCTGCTTGAATCTTGGCGTGAAAGGGTGTGCTTAAAGGGAGACGAAAAGAAATTGCTCCAACGCAGGATCCCCTGTGATCACGCAGTATTGCGCCTCCAGCTGCGCAACTACGACCCATTGCTGCGTCAACATTTAATTTCAATCTTCCTATGGGCGGGGTGATCCAGCGAATAATCAAAGGACGAGGAGGCCGAACAATAGGCAGCCAACTGAAAATATGGCGCGATGTAGCATTCAACTTAGAGCACGCAAGTTTTTTGTGCCATAAAGTAATCTCATATTGTATAGAAAACCGAAGAGAGGTCGATGTGAAATGCACACGGTCACCATAGATCAGGGCAGTGTAAGCACACCAGATACGATGAACAATAATCGCTGGTATGACGATTTTATAAACTCCTATAATCGTGGAGAGGGACGAACGATACCACCATGATAGTAGATATTGACGGAGGTGTATTGAGGTGGGAAGTGGACAATGTAATTCACTTGCAAAATAGCACCAAATCGAGTGCACAGAAGGGCAATATAAAAACACATGATCTACCGAAGCCGACTCACGCTTGCAGAAGGGGCATTGTGTCGGATGAGCCACTACATAGAGACCAAGATAATCCTCAAAAGGCAAAGCCGAATTGAAAATACGCCATAGGAATAACTTTATTGCCGGAGAGTGATGTTTTGACCATATAAATGAGGCAGATAACAGCTTTGGAGACGCAGTTCGACAGATCTCGTAGGCACTTTTCAGAGAGAATTCTCCCAGCTGATTCGGCAACCATAATATCTGATCATTCTGCCAATCAGTATGTATTGAACAAAAGGGATGAATCCGACAGACTATTTTCCGAATTGGAGAGTCAGGCAAGCGAGGAAGATAATCACGACGGTGTCCATATTTTGCATGCATATACTGGCTCCATAGGGTAGTATTCTGATGATAAGACCACCAGATGCAACAAAAGAAAGCCTGTTGCAAACTATTCAAGTCGCGAAGTCCTATGCCGCCCTCTTCCTGTGGTTTAGTAAGCTTAGCCCAAGAGACCCAATGATGCCGAGGACCCCAATAAAAAGCTGCCATCTTGCGATGAATGATCTTAATAACCGATTTTGGAATACCTCCTCCTGCCATAATGTGAATGGGTAGTGCCGCGATGACAGATTGAAGCAAAACCAGGCGTCCTGCAGTAGATAATAATTTTGAGTGCCACCCTTGAAGCCTATCGTCGATATGTTGGAGTAGCGTAAGACAATGATGCGATCGTGGAATTCCTTTATGAAAATAAGATCCAAGATAACGAAACGGAAGATTTGAGAGACGCATTCCAAGAGTAGTCGCAAATGTCTGGCGCTGATGTAATGTTACTGCATCAGAGGGAATAATACTGCTTTTCTGAAAATTAACCTTCTGACCAGAAGCAGCTTCATATTGCTTAAGAAATGTGTGGAAACGTTGGAGATTTCACTGAGTGCCTCTGAGAAAGATCAATAAGTCGTCCGCATACGCTAAATGTGTAATTGTAAAGGGAACTCGGCCCAAGTGAAAAGGCTGCAACTGACCTGCTGCTGTCAACGCTTTCAAGCCCCTACTAAAACCCTCTGTTGCTAAAATAAATAATAATAGAGACAAAGGATCGCCTTGCTTGACACCCTGATGTGGCCGAAAGTAAGAAGTGGGTTGTCCATTAATTAAAACAGCTAAAGTTGTAGCCCGCAGGTGATTCAAAATTATTCGAGTGAAAAATCCCGAAAATCCGAATGCTTTGAATACTTGCTCTAAATACTCCCAGCTGACCCTATCAAAGGCCTTCATCATATCCAATTTGAGGCATAATTGTGATCCTCCTCTATCTAGCATATGGATCATTTCACGAGCTAGTAAAACCTGCGTAGAAATGTCATTACCTGGTAAAAAGCCTGTCTGCTCGGGAGAGATTAGGCGTGGCAATAGTCTACATAGACGGCTTGCCACTATTCTGGTATAAACTTTACTGATAAAATTAGTGAGGCATATTGGACGATAGTCACTGAATGTGATTGGAGAGACTTTTTTTGGAATCAGAGTGATCATTGCGCTCGCCATTGTTCTAGGCTGGGGCACCCCAAGAAAAAATTCTTGTACCGCCAAAACAACATCCTTATGAATAATTGGCCAGCAAGATCTATAAAAATTTCCATCAAAACCATCAGGTCCCGAGGCACTATGGGGGTCCAAGTGCCAAACAGCATCTTTTATCTCAGGTGGCAATGGAAGCTGCGTTAGAGCAGAGTTATCATCTGCAGAGACAAGGAGGGGAATGTACTGAATAATTTGCTCACAGTTGACAACAGGTTCCTGTGCAAATAAAGCAGTATAAAAGGACACTGCTTCTGTGCTAATATCTTCAGGGGTTGTGCAAATCGTACCATCTAATTTTTGTATCTGCTGAATCCGAAGATGTAATCTTCGGCCTTTGACCAAAGTATGATAATGCCGAGTATTCGCATCACCCTCCTTTAACCATCGAACCCTTGCCTTTTGTTTCCAAAAATGCATCTCATAAGAAGATGCCTGTAAGAATTCTGCCTTTGCCTGATTATAGTCGCTCCTATTGGCCTCTGTGGGTTGAGCGTCCCAACGTTCTTCCGCATGAGTAAGGAGAACTTCTGCCTGCTGAACTCGTGAGAATATATTGCCAAAAATATCTTTATTCCATTGTTGCACATCCTTTTTAAATTTAAATAGTTTTGTGTAGAAACCATGCATGCCACCTGTTGTAGGATATGACTCCCACGCATCTCGCATGTAAGCATAGAAATCTGGATGAAGAAGCCAAGAATCCAAAAAGCGGAATGATCGATGAGATGTAGGTGTAATATTTCGGCACTTGAGCAACAATGGAGTATGATCAGAAGTAATTCTGGGAAGATGAGTAAGTTGAATATCTTCAAATTTATCATGGAACTCAGTATTCAGAAACAACCAATCAAGACGCTATCGGACCCGACCAAGACCACGACCACGACCATCAGACCAGGTGAATCTAGAGCCATGGAAAGGTGGAGACATCAAAGCACATGCCTCTATACAATCATTGAAATCTTGTAAAGCAGCTAAGGATGGTCGCGAACGACCTTCGTGGTCGGATAGAGAGCGGAAAGCATTAAAATCACCACCGAGAACCCAAGGCACTGTTGAATTAGTAGAGAAAGTGCATAATGAAGACCACAAAGATTGGTGTAGAGATGGCGTATGACTTCCATATACAGCCGACAAAGCAAAAGTATATTGTAGTGGCCGATATGTCAAAGTAAAGTGCACAACCTGCTCTTCATCCTGCACCGTGACCAGCTCAAAGTGAGAGTTACGCCAGAAAAACCAAATACGCTCAGAAGCCGACGCATAAGAATTAGAGAAACCAAACTCCAAAGCATAACGAGAAATAGTGTCTGATGTATGTTTAGGTTCTATAAGAATAAGTATGTTCAAACGATGCTCATGAATTAATTGGTGCAAACGTGGTTTGGAGGCCCGAAAGCCTCTGATATTCCATATCATAACATTCATTGTAAAAGGTTAGAGTCACTTCCCTGAATCGCATGTGATGCACTGCGTGTAAGAATGGATGATGGTGGCAGCGGAGGAAGATCTTTCTTAGCATGACGTTTTCTACACGGAACCACCTGTATAAGTCTTCTGTGGAATCTTGTAGTCGAGAGATTAAAGTGTCTGGGTCAGGCGAAGGTGGTAACTGCTAGATACGGTAGGCAACCTCTGCTGGAACCATGGGTATCTCATGAGGAGCTGTCTCTAGTAAGTCATTATCCGACGAATGTCCAATTTCCCCATCATCCTGAATATCGCATTGAGGCTCCCCTAGATCTTCATGCCGATCTGCGAAAGGGACTGGATCAGGAGCTGCAGCTGAAGTGACAGCGGTTGGAGGATCTTGTGCGTCCGGAGGATCTTGTGTGTCCGAAGATAGCGGAGCAAGATTTGCGGGAGTTTGCTGCATATTGGTTCGTTTCTTGACCGGAGTCCAGCGCTGAGCTGGTGGTCGCCGCGGTGGTGGCGGTGGGGGAGGTGGAATAGCAGAGTCTGATGGCGGTGTGCATGACCCAGCGGCATGACCCAAACGTCTGCAAGTGGTACAAAACACGGGCAAGTCTTCATAAATTATGGTTTGTAATATATATCGGCCCTTCGCTTGAAGATAGATCTTGGTAGGTAAATCCTTCGAAACATCAACTTCCACACATACCCGAGCAACCGAAGGTCGCAGACCATCTTTTGTTGCAACATCTAATTTGATTGGACATCCTATAGGCTTAACTATCTCAAACAATGCCTCTTTGCGATGAAGATGAATTGGTAGTCCAGGCAAGGCTATCCAAACTGGAACAATCGGCACATCCGTTGATGGGTCAAAATCAACAGTCCATTTTGTTATACGCATATGACAACCAGAAATAAGCCAGGAACGGCGATAAAAGCATCTTAAATAATCCGCTTCATTGGTAAAATTTAGCAGTATATGCGACTGATCAATAAGTGTAATGCGAAGATCATGATGAAAGCCGATTTTCTCAAAAACATCTCGAATCACCTTCAATGGAGGTCTCCCATACCAAAAAGTACCCACCAGCGAATAATTGAAAGGAGCAGCAAGATCATCAATTTCCGAATCTGAAAATGAAATTAAAGGAATACCTTTATATCGAGAAACGGTTTTGGGCGAAATGCTGATGGCTTGAGCCGAAGAACCGGCGACAATATCAGTGAAACTCGGCGCGGACGTCGTCATGGCCGAAGTGTGAGTCGATGAAATCAGGCAAAACCAGGGATCAATTAGTAGATAGCAATCGAAGAATTAAAATACCGGCGGAATGGTAAGGAGGCCGGCTACAGCAACGGCGGCAGAAGCCGCGAACTCAGTGGTGGTGGCGCCGAGTCGCCAGAGCGCCGCGAACTATTATATATATATATACATATATATATATACATATATATATATACATATATATATACATATATATATATACATATATATACATATATACATATATATACATATATACATATATATATACATATATATATATACACACATATATATATATATACATATATATATATACTAACCTATTCTAATGTCCATTTAGTTTATACATAAAATATATTCCAATCCATATGATAATAACATACGGGGTGTGTGTGTGTCTATATCTATATATATATATATATATATATATATAAGGACTTTGCACTTTTCCAGGATTGTGGTAGAATGGCGTCGTCTTCTCCAGGAAACCTCCCCGCCGGCGACCGACCTCGCTCATTCACAGCGGTGGTTGCAGATCCTTCCACTGCTGCGATCATCTCCCCAAAGACCATTTCAAAGCGCAAAGGTCACCCTTTGATTGCTTTTACGGACGAAGAAATCGACTCTCTCGCCGCTCCCTACCGATTCACTCTAGTTGGCACTTTTTGGTTTGGATGGCCTCCATTAAAGATCATCCGTGATGTATTTGATCGAATTGGATTCAAATCTGACGTAAAAATTACACTTTTGGATCAATCCCACGTATTGTTGAATTTCTTTCATGAGCCCGATTACGTCCACTGCTTTTACCGGAGATCATGGACAATTGCAGGTTGCACAATGCGTGTAACCAAATGGACCATCGATTTTGATCCCTCCGCGGATGCACCAATCGTCCCAATATGGATTTCTCTGCCATGCTTGCCGATAAATTATCAACAAAAGGTTGCGCTTTTTGAAATTGCACGTTTTGTAGGCCATCCCATCAAACTCGACGTAGCCACCGCCGATGGCCTTCGTCCTTCAGTAGCACGGGTTTGTGTTGAAGCAGATATATCCAAAGATCCACCCAAGAAACTCTATTTGCAGGGTAAGCAGAAGATTATTCAGCAGCAGATAATATATGAGGATCTTCCCTCCTTCTGCACTGACTGCCGCCGTTTAGGGCATGCAACATCAGCATGTGGGAAGATTGATCAAGAACGACCACCCAAACAACAGAAACCAACCACTCGCTGGACACCTAAAAAAGGACAAAAACCTCCCACCTTGGATCCATCCCCCATCGCTTTGCTCCAGAAGCAAAAAGAAATTGATTCGCAGGCGTTACCAGAAGATTCTTTGGCCCCAAGAAACACGGATCAGCCGCAGTCTGCGTCAGCATAGGACAATACAACAGTGCCAGTCATTCGAAGGGATACCATACCTCAACCTATATATCACACAGCCACAGATAAAGCAACCCATGATATAAATGCCGGCATCGATGGGTTTTCACTTCACAGATTATTTAAAGAGCCAGACGATTCTGCTCATGGTATTCTAGATGACCCAGATGTATTTCAAGTCTCAGATTCAGATGTTGATCAGATATCCCATGTTGTTCACAGTGATACGGCATCACGTATCTAATTTCAACAGCAAATGACAGAGGCATTAGATGAGATAAATAGACGTCTCTCTGCTAGACAATCGAATTCTTCCAATGCAGATGTGTTGCAGAGCTGCGGTGCTGGTGCATCACAAGATTTGGACGGTTTTATTCCAGTGGCACCAAGACGCAGACGAAGGCATAAGCATGAATTACCATCGAGGCCTCCTTCCACAGTTATAACTCGAAGTGCATCACGTCTGAGTTCCAATCCTCCACAAACATCGTCATGAATGCTCTAACATGGAATGTAGGAGGTATTAGAACGTCATTACAACGTCTCATTACTTTGTTACGTCAGTCGCAGATAGGCATTCTGATTATCATTGAGCCAAAACTTACGTCTTAACGGCTGAAACTAGGTTTTTCAAATGCTTTAGAAACATGCCAAGGTAATATTTGGATATTCTGGGCTGCTTCCCTATTGCGTTTTCTTGATGTACAGCATGGAACTCAAACTTCGCATCTATCATTTGTTTACATTCCAACGCAACAGAAATTTACATGGTCGGTAGTATATGGTAAACATACAATTGCAGAACGACGGCCTTTATGTGAGTCACTGATACTATTTTCACAGAATAATACATTGCCATGGATTTTAAGTGGTGATTTCAACACTTTTCTCTCTCTTGATGAACATGATAGTCGGTCCTCTCCTCCTCTTTGTCATTTGGAAGACTTCAAACAGTGTGTGGATGTTTGCGGGCTACAAGATCTCCCATTTAGTGGTTCACAGTATACTTGGGCACCGGGTACTGGACAAGGCAGAGTTAGGCGACGACTGGATAGGTACTTGTGCACTGTTGCTTTCTCTAACTTATTCTCCAATATGACTGTTCAACACTTATCACGGGCAACATCGGACCATTCCCCTCTATTGCTTAAATGCACAACTACAAACGAAAGACATCACACTCCTTTTCGCTATATCAATGCATGGGCACTTCACTCAGATTTTAAGGCATTTGTGCGAGAACACTGGGCTTAATATCCTATATTTGGTGGTGTGCGTGGGTTATATTCGAAGTTAAACAGGCTGAAAAAAGACCTTAGCAGTTGGAATCGAAATATTTATGGAAATATTTTCAACAATGTAGCGATGGCAGAGGAGAATTATCACATACTTGAGAGACAATTTGATGCTGATCCCGCGCCTGTAAATCGTTCAGCACTTTCGTTGGCACAGGCTCAACTAATTCAGGCATCCAAAGCACAAACATCTTACTGGGCTCAAAAATCAAGAATTAAATGGATTTCTGAAGGGGAGGCAAACACAGCATACTTTCATGCAATTGTTAAAGATAGGCATCGACGACAACAAATTGGGAAGCTCAGAAATTCTGCTGGTGACATATTGCAGGATAATGCAGCGCTAGGAGATGCTGCGGTTTCCTTATATAAGCTTTTCAAATGAACCCGTAACAGGAGTTGCTGACTTTCTACACCATATCCCTTCACTGATCATGCCAGATAATAATAATATGATGTTGGCTATTCCTCTTGCCGTAGAAATCAAAGCTGCAGTATGGAGTTTAAATCCGAACAGTGCTGCAGGCCCAGACGGTTATAATGGACAGTTTTATCGAGCATGTTGGGATATTATTCATCTTGATGTCATCCTTGCAGTACAAGAATTCTTCCTCGGAGTTCCCCCTCCACAGGCTATGATAGCATCCCTAATAACATTGATCCCAAAAAAGACGCAACCAGCTACCTATGCAGACTTTCGGCCTATTTGTCTCTCCAATTTTATTAGCAAAGTAACCACGCGCATAATAGCTACACGAATGAATACTTTGCTTCCAACTATCATATCGCAGGCGCAAATTGGTTTTTTGAAAGGACATGACATTAGCGAGCATGTCATCATGGCGAACGAGACGACACATCTACTAGATAGAAAAGTCCGTTATGGCAACATAATGATAAAGCTTGACATGGCCAAAGCCTTTGACCGCGATAATTGGTCATATCTAGAGGCCATTATGCTCAAATTTGGATTTGATTCTCGACTCATACGTATTATCCTGAACAACATGCGTCTTTCCAAGCTCTCTATAGCTGTTAATGGGACAAATTATGGTTTTTTCTCACCTTCCCGTGGTGTAAAACAAGGTGATCCGTTATCTCTGCTTTTATTTATTCTTTGTTCAGAAGGTTTCAGTCGTGGTTTAAATAGACTATATGAGTCGCATCACATTAGAGGATTTGCAACGGGTAGAGTTGCACCAGTTTCACATTTAGCTTATGTAGATGATTTGTTGATCTTTCTAAATGCGTCTACACAAAATCTGGCAAGGTTCCAGTCTTTCTTACAAGATTATCAGCGTGCCTCTGGACAATTAGTTAACTATTCCAAAAGTCAATTTGTTATGAGCTCTTATGCAACATCAAGTCAACTACAGAATGTTGCTCATGTTTTGGCTATGCAGCCATCTACACTACCTGTTAAATACTTGGGATCTTACCTCTATCGTGGGATCAATAGAGCCTCTTACTGCACATCTCTCTTGCAGCACTTTGACACACAGTTAACGGGCTAGGCTAGTCGTTTATTATCACCAGGGAGTCGCCTAACGTTGCTTAAGTCGGTTTTAACGGCTATTCCGCTTCACCTCTTAGCGGCATCTCGTCTCCCCAAGAGTGTCATTCACGCCCTTAACAGGAAAATTTCATTCTTTCTATGGGGAGGAAAACACCACTGGACAACATTACATAACCTATGCTATCCGGAAATAGAAGGTGGATGGGGAGTCCATAATCTCTTATACATACAACGTGCTTATGATTGTAAGCTTTGGTGTCTTACCATTCCTGCAACTCCTTATGGACAACGTACATGTGTGCACATTATGGACCTAGAATGGACTACTCACCGCGCATTTATGACTCTCCTAGCTGGAAAAGAATATGTTCTATACATTCTCTCTGTCTGCAGCTCACATCAAATCACCCCAATCCAGTATGGTGTTCAAGTCCCTCAGGTCAATTCTCACTCAGGTATGCGTATGAGGATATTCGACCACATCGTACTCATCTTCTATCACACAAGTTTAAATGGTGGAGAGGTGTTCCAACAACTGTTAGCATGTTTATATGGAGGATGCTACATTCAGCATTACCAATGGAGGACAACCTAAAAGTATTTTCTTGCAGTTGTCCTACCATATGTCCATTATGTCACAATGCTTCCGCCACTCTTGTTCATGTGTTTATGCTCTGCCCTCGCGTCAAGCCAGCATGGTTGCAACTTTCCGCAGTGCTTGATGGTCCGTTGCCTCAGATTGCCAACATTCGCCAATACTTGCTCCAGTGGTGGCTCACTTCTTCTGCCAAATCTCTAAAAGGGAACTTCAAAATAATTGGTCCTATAATTCTATGCTGGGCTATTTGGAGAACTTATACGAATCATTCTTATAGTGATGCAGATTTGCCTGTGACTAGCATCTTTCACTTAGCTAGACAATCATGCTTTGATTGGGCTGCATCTCTTTCTGGCACATCATTGGCACAATTTGTTCCATCTCTCATTGATGCCGGCTTTTCCCCTCGTCTTCGCCCAAAACATGTCCTTCCTTTGAAGTAGGAACTCCCCCCGACAGGTAAATTAAAACTTAACGTGGACGCCTCTGTGGGACGAATGCATGCTTCTGCAGGAGCAATTCTACGAGATTCCAACGGCAGGATAATAGCAGGCATATCTTTTTGGCTGCCCATCTTATCGCCTTTACGAGCAGAGCTGCAAGCGGTTGTTTATAGTTTACTGTTCTTTGGCCTGCTTCATCAACATCTCATTATTGAAACAGACTGCAAGCAACTTACACAGCTGTCTAGCATCAGTCTTCAGGAATTGCCGGAATACACACGACTCACTCAGCTTTTGACTCTCACCGGAAGTACGTTACATCATATCCCTCGAGAGGTTAATATGGTAGCACAATATTTGTGCCAACATGCTCGTTTGCACCCCGTCACTCGTTTGTTTACATTGGCCAATCAACTACCACATTCGGCTCATGGGTTCTATCACACAGACGGGGTCATACATGCGCTTAGAACATAACATATATGGCCATTTTCATTATATGGTTGCCTGCATGCGAACGCTGGTATGCCTTCTATCCTATCATACATATATCAGATGCGCTCATTTTATTTGGTTGCCCGCAGTCTATGGACTACGGGAAACATTGGTATGCTTTTGGAGTTACATAATGCTCTATCTGCTCTTTTTGTCATTTATGGAGACTAATTCCACCTTCCCTGTTTTCTGTCGAGGGCTATCACCTATGCTGCGTTGTTTCGCTTTGTCGCTTGGTAATACACAATATCTCAGCTGCCAGTTTTAGCTTCCAAACGAGGACTCCTTCAAATGCTGTTACATGCTTCCCTATCAACTGTCCATGTGCATTTTCGGCCAACACATCACATACTTCTGGATGGCATACAATACAGTGTCTGTACTTACACCTTTGCCCTCCAATCAGATAAATATGTACGCTTTTTCCTTCGCCAAGGTTTTATCCACAAGGGTGGTTTTACTTGGCAAGGTTTTAATGCAGCATATCATATTTGATTGGAGATCACATATCATCACATCTGTACATTATTTGTTTTCGTACGATATTCACTGTTGTACTATGGTTTCTTCCGCCATAAGCGAGGCATTTAAACATTAATAAAATTCCGCCTTTTAAAATATATATATATATATATATATATAATATAATCCGCAAAAACGCTCTGGAGACCCGCCGCCACCCTCTACGATCGATCCTCGCCTGTGCCGTCATCGCAATGTTGAAGTCAGGGCCGGCGGCTTCGGCTGTCCTGTCCTTTGCTGCTGTTCTTATCGGTGATCCGCCACCGGTTCCCGCTACCATCTCTAAAAAACAACCTCAGCGATTCAAAGGTTACCCATCTATTGTGTTTGATCAATCTGAGGCTTCGGCTCTTTTGACTCCATTCCGGTATGCGCTGGTTGGATCCTTTTGGAATGGTATGCTATCCATGGTTGC
Source organism: Eustoma russellianum (assembly GCA_036186865.1). Classification (NCBI taxonomy): domain Eukaryota; kingdom Viridiplantae; phylum Streptophyta; class Magnoliopsida; order Gentianales; family Gentianaceae; genus Eustoma; species Eustoma russellianum. The sequence goes on along the minus strand of AP025041.1, from coordinate 12,702,762 downwards.
ACTCCAAAAAACTCTGGATCGCATTGGCTTTGTTGGAAGTGTTCATGCAGGTTTATTGGATAAATCACACGTACTATTGCATTTTGAGAAGGAAGAGGACTATAATCGTTGTTTTTGTCGTCGATCTTGGAATATTCTTGGATTTCACATGAGGATCACTAAATATACGCATGATTTTGATCCAAGATATGATGCCCCCATCGCCCCCGTGTGGATTTCGATGCAAGGATTGCCAGTTTATCTGCAGAATCAGTCGGCCCTTTTTGCTATTGCGTCTATGGTAGGGACTCTTATTCGCATGGATACAAAAACTGCTCCGCCCTTCAGTGGCTAGGGTTTGTGTTGAAATTGATGTCTCTAAGGAGTTACCGAATATGCTACACATCCAAAGCATTGATCATCATCATTATCAGACGGTAGTATATGAAGATATTCCAGATTACTGTTCTAAATGCAACATTCTGGGCCATAAGCGTGATCGTTGTGGAGAGGAAAAGGCTACTGTTGAAGATCACCCCCCTGCGCTAACACAGCAATGGCGTCCAAAGACTACGGTGAAAATCCAACCTCCAGTTGCTGCTACTGCGCCAACTGAAGACATTCAGCCCCAAAATGAAAATATACTTGAATCTCATCCTGATATTGGAGCAGATTCGCAACCACCAGTTGCTGCTACTGTACTGCAGGATTTCTCAGCATTTCAATTTACAGAGGATCACCTAGTTATGCCTGCTAATTCTTCAGAACCAGTCAATATTATCTCTGATGACTCTACTCCTCCCCCTCAAGATATAAAAATGTTGGGTAGATCAAATGAAGATACATTCATGGATTCACTGTCCTCGCTGTTAGCACCGGAAATAGTGCATACATCATCAGATACGGACTTATCACACCTTCCTCTCCCAGTATCAGATAGGGAAGCTATCTCTGCTCTCCAGATAGAGTATAGGCACTCGTCTGATACTTTGGCAGCACGTATTCCAGCAGTAAAGGAGGGATCATCAGATGCTGAACTGCTGCATAGAATATCAAATCCTAGTGCTTAGCCAGATAATGAAGGTTTCATACCATGTATACGTAAACGTAGTCGCCGGCTGCATTCTCAGATTCTGCGGCCTCCTCGTCAGGTGCTTACTCGAAGTGTTACTCGTTCTTCCAGTTCAAACCCCCTTTTTCTCAATGAATATGTTAACATGGAATATGTGAGGTCTGCGCACCTCTATGTCTCGTTTACGCCTATTACTCATTCAGTATTCTATTCACTTTTTATTTCTTATGGAGCCACAGCAATAAGAAGCACGCTTGACTAGGGCACAAATAAATTTGGGTTTCACATCTTCTCAAAGTATTTGCGAGGGCCGTGCTTGGTGCTTTTGGAAACATTCATATATGGAACTTCTTGAAGTTCGAATTCTGGAGCAGGTTGCCCATTTTCGTTTTAAGTTACACAATCGGAAGATTATACTGGTGTCCTGTGTTTATGGCAGACATACAATCCAGGACAGACAAATATTATGGCAAGATCTACGCCAATGTTATGATGCATGTATGGAACCTTGGATTATCTCTGGTGACTTTAATATGTTTTTATCTCCTTTGGATCATAAAGGCACTTCTCGTCCAGTGATATCAATGCTGCAAGATTTTAATGGCATGGTGCAATATGTTGAATAGCATTTGGTGCCGCATGTTGGCATGCGGTATACATGGCAGGGTGGACGGGGCTTAGGCCGAGTATGGCGTCGTTTAGATTGGGTATTTTGTAATGAAAGGTTTTATGATAATTTTCCACTGGTGAAATTAACACATCTGAGAAGAACAACATCGGATCACTACCCATTGTTGTTGCAATGTTCGCATGAATTAACTCATAGTCCCAAGCAGTTTCGATTCTTGACGGCCTAGACATCTCACCCAGACTTTCTAGTATTTGTGAGATTTGCTTGGGCATCATATCCTACAATTGGTGGAATGCAAGGTTTGTGTGCGAAGTTGCGTGCTTTTAAAAAAGACGTTACACGATGGAATAAAGAAATCTTTGGCAATATCTTCAGTATGGTAGAAACCGCAGAGCAACGGGCTCGTTCATCGGAGCTTACATTTGATCTTGATCCTAGTGAGCATAATCGTATGGTCTATTTTGAAGCTCAATCTGAGTTGAAGCAGGCAACTAAAATAGAAATGGAATTTTGGAAGCAAAAGGCCTGTATCAAGTGGCTTAAGGAGGGAGACTGCAGCTCCCGTTATTATCATTACATTGTCAAAGATAAGCATCGTCGTCAACGCTTGCATGGTATTTATGCGGAGAATGGTGATTATTGTGACACTCCTGAGAGTATAGGTATGGATGCAGTGGAGCGTTTCACGCGCATGTTCACGGCTCAATCGATGGAGGACAGTACCTCATTTCTCTCTTCAGTCCCTTTGTTGGTTACATCTGTGGATAATGCTATGCTTACTCACATGCCATCCTTGGAGGAAGTTAAAGATGCAGTTTCAAGTTTAGATCCACATAGTGCATCAGGACCGGACGGATACAATGGATGGTTTTTTCGCAGCTGTTGGGAGATAATATGTATGGATGTTTATAAAGCAGTGCAAGAATTTTTTTTGGGTTTCCCAGTTCCTCGTGCCATGGCCCATTCAATGATCGTATTAATACCCAAAGGCACAACCCAACGTACCTTCAATGACTTTCGGCCTATTGCGTTATCAACCTTCATGAGCAAGATCCAAACCCGTATACTTGCAACGCGTTTAAATGCCATCCTACCTAAGATCATTTCCCTAGAACAGGCGGGATTTCAGAAGGGCAGAGGCATTACTGAAGAGGTCTTATTAGCAAACGAATTAATTCATTGGTTTGACAAAGGTACGCGTCCAAACAAAGCCATTCTCAAGTTGGATATGACAAAGGCCTTTGATCGTGTAAATTGGCAATATCTAAAGGCAATACTGCTGCGCTTTGGCTTCTCCTCATGTTTTATCACGCTTGTCCTTAATCATCTGGAAGGTACTCATATATCCATCTTACTTAATGGTGCCCCTAATGGATTCTTCAGACCAACTAGAGGAGTCAAGCAGGGGGATCCCCTTTCACCACTACTTTTTGTTTTGGCTGTTGAAGGCTTTAGCCGCGGATTAAAACGGTTGATTGCACAAGATGTCATACAACCATATTCTATAGGCCGATTGCCTATGGTCATTTCGCATCTTTCTTATGCAGATGATTCGCTCATTTTTCTCACAGCCAATCGTAGGAACTTGAATAAGTTCAAGCAATTTCTATCTGAATATGAACGAGTTTCGGGCCAAGCTGTCATTTTGCATAAAAGTTCAGTGGTATATTCGGGGGCAGTGACTAAATCGCAGCAGCATGTCTTTACAGCGCTGCTTGGCATGTGGCAATCAACCTTGCCTATGAAATATTTAGGATCATACTTGCATAAAGGAATAACCCGATCTAACCATTGTCAAGACATACTGCAACATGTAGATTCCAGATTGAATGGATGGCAGGCCAAGCTATTAAGCATGGCAGGCAGAATAGTTCTCATTCGTTCGGTGTTATTATCTATATCCATGCATGTCCTCGTGGATTCCTGCCTACCGCGAAGCATTATTCATTCTTTATAGCGTCGCTTTGCATTATTTTTGTAGGGTGTTGATCGTCGTCACTGGGTAAAATGGTCTACAATATGTTGCTCTAAGTTAGAGGGTGTACTAAATATTCGGAGTCTGAGTGTCATTCAGTAGGCCTTCACAACAAAGCTATGGTGGAATTGTCATACAGCTGCATCTTTGTGGAGTGAATATATGCGATTGCGCTATAGAAGAAGTGAAGATTTCGTCCTCCGTATATATGATTCTCCAGGTTGGAGAAGAATTTGTCGCATGCACCCCCGTTGTTCGTTGTTGGTATGTTGGGATGGCAACATGAAAATATGGCCTACTCCCTCTAGACAGTTTCTTCTTCGTGATGCTTATGAAGCTTTTCGTCCACCTGCTCCAACCCTTCTCTCTAATCGCATTATTTGGATGCCTCGTCAGCATCCAGATCCAGGTATTTCTATGGAAACTTTTGCAACATGCATTACCATTACCGGAGATTGTGTCTCGATTTGTATAGGTTCTTCCAAGTATATGTCCTTTTTGCCGATTGGAGTCTGCAACTATCAATCACTTATTTTATCGATGCTCAGAAATTAGTCCAATCCGCCATTATTTCAATGACTTGCTTGATATTGCTGTACACCGAGCCAGAGACTGGCATACTTTCCTATTAACGGTATGGTTGGAGTCCCCAACTAGTTTTCTAGGACATATGCAGCGTATCTATCTAGGCACTCTCTTTTGGAATATATGGAAGAAATATGCTGAATTGGTGTTTGGAGATGAATCATGGTCACAACGTACACTTCTCAAAGATGTTCGGACTGATCTTTATCTATGGGAAAAATCGCAAAGTGGCACAAAGATTGCATAAAATGTTCCACGGTTAGTCAGTACGGGCCTTTCTCCTATTCTTCGTTCAAACAGGGTTCGGATCCTTCGTTGGTGTCCTCCTCCAATAGGCAGATTAAAGTTGAACACGGATGCCTCTGTTGGACGCCATGTAGCTGGCGGCGGGGCAATTCTTCGAGATACAGCAGGCTCTATGATTCATGCACTCACTTTCCCATTATAACATGATTATCCGTTACAGGTTGAAGCACAAGAAGTGCTTATTGTTCTTCTCTATTATCTTCCAAGATATGGACATGTTGACGTTGAGGTTGATTGTCAACAATTACTTCATTTCATGCATACTACTACTCTGCTTGCTCCAGACCTATGCCGGCTTCGGGACCTTCTTACTGCATCTTCCATCTGCTTGACTTATGTTTCTTGTGAGATTAATCAGGCTGCACACTTCTTGGCACAAGAGGGGTTACAACGTACCGTTCTTGCATCCTATTCTCGTTTGACGTCCCTTCTATCTTATATTCGGGGTATCGTTTTGACTGACTCCACACTTCCTACATTTCGACCTTCTTCTGATGGAGATGCCTAATATCCAGCATTGGTTTATCATGTTTTCTTCGATTCGACTGGGCTTCAGCACATGCATTTCTTTTTCATTATACTCTGTGATTTGGTTTGTATAGTGTAATGATTGCACATGCATTTCTTTTTCATTATACTCTATGATTTTCTTTTTCCCTTCGCCATGGTTTTATCCACAAGGGTGGTTTTACATGGCAAGGTTTTAATGCGACATATCATATATTGTTGCACATTCACTTCCATTATGTATTTATATTATTTATACTCCTATGACGACTTGGTGCACACTTTTGTAATATGGTATTCCTCCGCCATAAGTGAGGTTACATAATAAATATTTTGTTCGACCAAAAAAAAATATATGTATATATATGTATCCATATTAACATACGTTCAAAAGAAGTTTCAAAGCCATACATAACTACACAAATTGATTTCCATATTCCTACATATCCATATACGCTTTCATATATGTGTGTATATATATATGTGTGTATATTGTTTCAATGGAGTGGATTTTTTGCCAACATGCTGGTCTACCATTGCCACATTCTTGCAGGGCTGCGCATTTAATTCACTTGCTGCCGGCGCATTCGTTTGTGCTGGCAGACGCGCGGCGAAGTCAACGGCTCAGTTTTGGACATACTTGCCATGCGCGTTCCTCATTCTTGCGCATTGGTGCTACCGGTAGACTTATTTTCTATTTCTTTTATTCGAGGATGTCTATCAACCATCCATAGATATAAATATGTACGCTTTTTCCTTCGCCAAGGTTTTATCCACAAGGGTGGTTTTACTTGGCAAGGTTTTAATGCGGCATATCATATATCTTATGGATGTTGATAATCGCACACTGTTTTATTTTTGGCCATCTTCTTTGTAATAAGGTTTTCTTCCGCCAAAAGTGAGGGTTTTTCTCAATAAAATTTCGTTCTCCAAAAATATATATATATATATATATATATATATATATATATATATATGTCTCTATGTATATATGTATGTATGTACACACACTTATACCAATCTTATTCATAGTCACCCAGTTAGTCCATAATCTATATCCATTTTACAACATGCACACCCTAAGTTCCATATTTAAATATAATCACTCAAGAATATGAGAGTTACTCCATTCCATATGATTCCAACTTAACACCATATTCATATCTTAATCCAAATACAATCCACACACTTAGGAGACTTAAAGCCAATGTTATGCAAAGTATAATGGGATAACCTTTCTCCAACGTATACCATTGCATACATATTTGAATTCACCTTAAAAACTACCTAAATTTCATATGGACAAAAAGACTATGGCCAAAATTTCCATATCTTTATACTTATTACTTTTATTCAACGTACCGCATGATTCCACCTCTTAAATTTATTCATCACTTTCACTCCATTAATTCGTCCTTGTATTCACCCATAAAGATCAATTTTGCATCCACTAGACATTTATCCATATCATTCGATCATATATATATATATATATATATATATATATATATATATATATATATATATATATATTAAAAAAAAGCTGTGTCCACTCAGGCGATCGTCCCTGTGATCGTATCCTTCTTGCGCCGCCGCTGCAATGTCGACATCAGGGCCGGCGGCTTCGGCCGGCCGGTCCTTTGCTGCTGTTCTCGCCGGTGATCTGCCGCCGGTGATCTGCCGCCGGTTCCACCAACCATCTCTAAAAAAGGGCCTCAACGATTCAAGGGATTACCTTCTATAGTTTTTGATGAATCTAAGGTAACTGCTCTTTTGTCTCTATTTCGATATTCATTGGTTGGATCTTTTTGGAATGGTAGGCCGTCAATGGTTGCGTTACAAAAATCGCTGGATCGCATCGGATTTGTGGGAGGCGTTCATGCAGGCTTATTGGATAAGGCTCACGTACTTTTGCGTTTTGAGAAGGAGGCCGATTATAATCGATGCTTTTGTCGTAGATCATGGAATATCCTTGGATTTCATATGAGAATTACTAAATATACTCATGATTTTGATCCCAGATATGATGCTCCAATTGTCCCTGTGTGGATATCCATACCAGGTTTACCAGTTTATTTGCAGAATGAAACAGCTCTTTTCGCTATTGCCTCTATGCTTGGAACTCCCATTCGACTGGACACCGCCACACAAAAGATACTGCGTCCCTTGGTGGCAAGGGTTTGCGTTGAAATTGACGTTTCAAAGGAATTGCCAAATAAGCTGCACATTCAAAGCATTGATCATCATCATTATCAGTCAGTAGTTTATGAAGATATACCGGATTATTGTTCAAAATGCAACCTTTTGGGTCATAAGCGCGATCGTTGTGGTGAGGCAAAAGCTAATGTTGAGGATCATCCCCCGGCACCAGTACAGCAGTGGCATCCAAAGCCTACCATAGATGTCCCACAACCAGCTGCTGATACAGTGGATGAGAACCATATTGTGCAACAATAGGAAAATATTTTTTCTCAGCCAAATGACAATGGCGCAGAGTTGCAACATGAGGAGGATACTGCACCAGTGGATGCACATACCGCTGATCCAGTAATTATAGTCACAGATGACCCTACTCCCCCTCTGTAGGATCTAGCAGCTTTGGGTAGGTCATAAGAGGATACGCAAATAGGTCATCCATCATCTCCACTGGCTCCAGATATTGCTCATACATCCTCAGAATCTGATCTATTAGGACTGCCTATTCCTGTCTTAGAAGTGGATACTGTTTCTGTTATTCAAGCATACTATAGGCAATCATCTGAAGCATTGTCATCGCGCATACCCATGGTAAAAGAGGGGTCTTCTGATGCAGAATTGTTGCATAGACTCTCTAATCCCATTAACGAACCAGATGACGAAGGATTTATTCCATGCATACGTAAGCGTAATCGCATATTACATTCTCAGATACCTAGCCCCCCCCGTCAAGTGGTTACTCGCAGTGCTGCTCGTTCTTCCAGCTCTACTCCTCATATGTCTCAATGAATACATTAACATGGAATTTGCGAGGTCTACGCACCTCTATTTCTCGCTTAAGACTACTACTTAATCAGTATCATATTCACTTTCTATTTCTTATAGAACCTCAGCAACCAGAAACTCGATTGTCTAGAGCACAAATAAACTTAGGATTTGTGTCTTCGCAAAGTATCTCTGAGGGGCGTGCATGGTGTTTTTGGAAAACTTCTTATATGGAGCTTCTTGATGTTCGTCTGCTGGAGCAAATAGCGCATTTTCGTTTTAGGTTGCATACACAGCAGATATTACTTATGTCTTGTGTTTATGGCAGACACATAGTGCAAAGCAGACATATTCTATGGCAAGATATAAGACAGTGTTATGACACTTGTATGGAGCCTTGGCTTATTGCGGGTGACTTCAACACGTTCTTATCACCTCTGGATCATAAAGGCACTTCTCGCCCATGCCTTTCGGCCCTATAGGATTTTAATGACACAGTACAATACTCTGCGTTGCAGTTGGTGCCTCACGTTGGAACGCGATATACATGGCAAAGGGGACGTGGTTTAGGTCGAGTGTGGCGCAGATTGGATTGGGTATTTTGTAATGAAGGTTTTTATAATGTCTTCCCATTGTTGAAATTAACACACCTCAGCCGAACAACATCAGATCACTGCCCGCTGTTGCTACAATGTTTGACTGAAATGCACCATGGTCCTAAGTCGTTTCGCTTTTTGACTGCATGGACATCACATCCGGACTTTATGGTCTTTACCAAAACAAGTTGGTCATCATATAGTACAGTGGGTGGAATACGTGGTTTGTGCGCAAAGCTACGGGCATTCAAGAAGGACATTAGGCGGTGGAACACGGAAGTCTCTGATAATGTCTTTAATATGGTGGAGACTGCTGAGCATAGAGCACGATTAACAGAGCTTGCATTTGATCATGACCCTACTGAGCAGAATCGCATGGTATACTTTGAAGCTCAGTCCGAATTGCGTCATGCTACAAATATTGAAATGGAATATTGGAAGCAAAAGGCTCGGGTTAATTGGCTTAAGGAGGGAGACTGTAGCTCACGTTATTTTCATTCTATTGTTAAAGATAAACATAGGCGTCAACGATTGCATGGAATATATCGGGAAGATGGTAGTTACTGTGATACACCTGATTGTATTGGCCCTGCTGCAGTAGAGCATTTCACACGTATGTTCACAGCACAAACGGTGGATGATGCTACAATGTTCCTTTCCTCAATCCCGTCGCTGATTACTGTAGAGGATAACATAATGCTTACTGCTATCCCATCTTTATGTAGGATCTGCAAGGCACCATTAGAAGGTGGGGGGGTTGAATAGATGGTGCGGAAAATATGGTTTTGAAAATTTCTTTAAACTTGAACAATTCAAGTTCTGAAAACAGATTCTGTTTTCAGGACCAGTTTTAAAACGTTTTTAAAACTACGTTAGAGGTCTCCAAAAAATATGAAATTTTGAGAGAACTTAGCCTCAGATGTTATGAGGGTCCCCTAAAAATTTAAAATCAAAATTCAACCTTTAACCCCTTCAAAAACTATTGGTACTCAGATTGTGCAAATCTGCCATAAACGGTAGATGATTTTGAAAAATTAATTCCTATTTGTGTGAACGTCCAAATGCTCTGAAAATTTTACCAATAACTCCTTATATATTATATTTAAATGGGTTGAAACAGTTTTGGAAAATTCTTTTGGGAAGTAGGTCAAATACAATCAAAGTCTCAACCTTTGCAAGTCTGAAAATCAGACTGCACTAGTCTCAGAACTTTTGATGTTTAGTTGACTTATACTTGTCCAAAAGGGTTGAAACGTGTGCCAAATTAACCCTAGAACGTGTAAGTATGTTTCTGGAAGTTTTCGTAATTTTTGAAAATCGTTTACTATTTTTACGGATGCGAACAAGAAGGATAAACAGTGCAGTAACTGAAACGTAAATGCAGAAAGTAAATGGCACCAAGAATTTTATACTGGTTCGGTTATAAACAACCTACTCCAGTCTTCAAGGAACACCTTCCTTGGTTCACACTAATCACACACACGCAGTACACCTTACCGCAGGGTTGATAGAGTTACACCTTAACTCCAACCCTTTACAAACCTTGTATGACAAGTACAATTTGCACGAACACCACCACCTCGCAAGAATGAAGATTGATCACACCTTGATCAATCTTTTACAAAGATATATGAATGGTGGTTTATCTCAAGCCTATTCAAGATTGAAAGATATGAAAAACAATAGGCTTTACAAGAAAAGAGAAAGAAAGAAGATGTAGGAGAAGAAGAGCTTGGCTATTTGATCTCTTTAGAATGCAATGCTTGTTCTTGTTTTTGTTTGCTCTCCTCTTCCTTCCTTATAGACTTTGCAGCCGTCCCCTATGCCTTTCTCCCCATCTTGAAAATTTCCTTTTAAGTGCTTGAGAGAGTGTAAGACATCATGGTGACAATGCCTTGCTTACTTGGCATCATTCTATTGGATCATCATTTAGTCTTTGCTTACTTGGCACCTCTTTATTGGCTCAATGTTGTCATCAAGATGACATGGAAATAATCTGAAATAATCACTTAAAATGTGCCAAAAAATCAACCATAAATTCATACCATAAATCAAATATTTCATCATAAATTGTAAGACCAAAAATTCTTCCCTTTTCATGCCTAAAAATCGGCCAAGACCCTCCTTGCCATGCTGAATTTTTCAGCATGTGCAACCTTCCATTTCCTTCAAAATAATACCCATTATTCTTTGATTTTTCACCATAAAAATGAATCACCAATACATGGTAAGTCTTGCTAACAATTGAGAAATGAATTTGGACACAATGTAGACCTAGAATTCGTCCATACCCCTTTGTACACATGCTGAAAACTTTTCAGCATGTGATATGCAGAATATCCCCTTTTATTTATTTAAATTACATTCAAAACATTACCATATCTTCTTCCAATTTGTCACCTAATAAAAGATGATAAGATATGTCACATTAAACATGTAAAATTCGGCCATGATAATGTTAGTATGCTGAAATTTTCAGCATGTGACATAAGAGAGATATATGTTGAATACTTACCTTTTGTAGCTTCTCTCTTTGATTCATCAACATTGTATGATTGATCCTTGACCAATAAATATGCCAACAATGCTCCACATATGCTCCATCTCAGTTGTATGTGCGTTGGAAGATGTATATACATGTGCTGAAATTTATTTTTGTTAACTTTGTAAAATAGTGCACATTTAATAATACACACATGTAATATTCCAATCAGCCTTTAATTTAATTTTCTAGAACACTTTAAGATGTATATCATATGTAAAAAGTGTCTAGATACGTGTCACCTGATGTTCAAGAAAAACGTTCCATGTTATGTGTAGAAAACCGAATTTTCGATATTTATCGATTACCCGATTTTTCTCTAATTTAAATTCCAACTTTTGCACATGTTATATATATTATGTTATACATAATATATATAATATATACTTTAAATCTCAGCACTTGGCTGGTTTAAAGTGGTACCATTAACATGTGACACAATTAAAATTGGAATCTTCACATTTTGGCTTGAATGTGGGATGATTTGTGTGTGCCAACATGGAAAGTATTTTTGGCTGATCATACCATGTGTAGCACGAAATTTTCATCAATTTTTGATGTATATGAGCTGGCCATTTATTTATGGCAAGTACGTGACACGTTGGCGAAGTTTCGGTATTCGTCCGATACGACAAATTTCGGTTTAGAACCTTTTATCGTGTCGTATTTGATTTGTCATCACCATATCTTATATCATATGATATAAGACCTGAATATACTCATAAATATGAGTGAAGTATAGTGGCGTGACGTTAACGTACGTACGTAAAATATATAACGTGTCGGTAGTACGTTGGAATACATGTGTATGTGCCTTTTTCAAAAAATCTGAAAATATATATATTAATATATGTATAGGCGTGTGTATATATTAATGAGGAGAGGAGGAGAAAACTTTCCTTCCTTAGCCTTGTTGCCTTTGTGCCTTTTTCAAATGAATCTTCCTTTAATGAACTACTTAGTTTATCAAACTAAGTACTTCACTTAATGAACTAATTTAGTTCATTAATGGTGGCACTTGAAAATAGCATAAACACAACAAATGTTTGCCATATGATGTAAGCATTAATGCTTCATGGCTCGTTAGTACGGCAACATAATATATAAGCAAAATAAGGCAAGTAATAGCAAAGTATCATGTATACATGTACACTTATGCACGTTTATATATATGTATACATATATATGCATTCAAATTTCTTATTTTAAAATCACTCAAACCCTCTTATTTCTACAATCTCCCCCTTTTGATGATTTTCAAAATAACTCGTGTACATGATTTAAGTGCTATCTATCCCCCTTGAACTATGCACATATTTGAAATTTGAATTTCGAATTTCAAATCCGGCTCCCCCTTGATTTGTGCAATTAAAATCAATTAAGATCAATCAGTGTCTCTCTCCCCCTTAAATCATGCTTCTCTCTCCCCCTTTATTTTGGAAAGTTAATCAAAAGATTCCTGTCAAAAAGGAAAGTAAAGCAAATAATATCACATTAAATCACATCAACGGGAATCATGCCTAATTTAGAACGAAGAGATTCATATGTGGCTTGATTTAAGGCCTTTGTAAATATATCCGCTACTTGTGATTCAGTGCGTACGTGATCTATGACAATATTACCATTGTTAACGTGATCACGAAGAAAGTGATAGCGAACTTCTATATGCTTAGCCTTAGAGTGTAACACGGGGTTCTTAGACAAATTTATTGCACTCATACTATTACAATAGATAGGAATTTTATTTACGGTAATTCCAAAGTCCGAAAGTTGTTTTATCCACAACAACTGTGTGCAACAGAGGCTAAGAGCCATATACTCAGCCTCAGTAGTGGACAAATCAACACTTGCTTGCTTTTTGGAAAACCATGAAATAAGGGAATTTCCTTATCATACCAAATACCTAAGGTGGGCGTGTGCTTAATATAGCGGAATATTCTTTTTACCGCATTTAAGTGTGATACCTTAGGTTGACTTTGAAAACGAGCACACATGCATACGCCGAACATGATGTCAGGCCTACTAGCAGTTAAATATAGTAAAGAACCTATCATAGATCGATATAATCCATTATCAACGTCTTTACCATGTTCGCCTTTGTCTAATTTAGTAGTGACACTCATAGGCGTGGGGGAGGGTTTCAAATTTTCAAAATTGAACTTTTTGATCATGTCATTTACATACTTAGCTTGGCTTATATGAATTCCTTTACTCGTTTGCTTAATCTACAAGCCAAGAAAATAATTGAGTTCACCAACCATAGACATTTCAAATTCAGCTTTCATACAATTTTCAAAATCTTTAACGAGTCTATGTGAGGTAGATCCGAAAATAATGTCATCTACGTAGATTTGAATTATAAGTAAATCTGATTTTTCTTATTTCAAAAATAGTGTACTATCTATAGTACCGCGTTTAAAATTATTTTCTAAAAGGAAAGTAGCAAAACGATCATACCATGCTCTTGGCGCTTGCTTTAGGCCATACAGTGCCTTCTTTAGTTTGTACACGTGATCTGGATGTTTCAAATCTTCAAAACCGGGTGGTTGCTTCACGTATACTTCTTCTTGTATGAATCCGTTTAGAAACGCACTTTTGACGTCCATTTGATACAATTTAAAATCTTTCATGCAAGCAATAGCAAGTAAGAGTCGTATAGCTTTTAAACGTGCTACGGGTGCAAATGTTTCATCGTAGTCTATTCCTTCTTCTTGATTATATCCTTGAGCTACGAGTCTTTCTTTATTTCTAACGACCTTTCCTTCTTCATTCATTTTATTCCTAAATACCCACTTTGTGCCTATTATAGTCTTATCTTGTGGTCGTGGCACTAAATCCCATACATCATTTCTAACGAATTGATTAAGTTCGTCATGCATAGCATCAATCCAAGATGAATCACTCAAAGTATCATGCACATTTTTGGGCTCAATTTCAGAAATCATAGCATGAAATTCATTTATTTCATCCGAAGTGATTCTTCTACGTGGTCGCACACCATGAGTGATGTCGCCTATGATGAGATCATGTGGGTGATCTCTATGCCATCTTGGTTGATTATTTTCTAAGTTATCATGCATTTCTATATGATCATGCATTTCTAGTGTCTCATTCATCTCATGCATATCAAAAGAATCATTATCTTCATTCAAAACGGGTTTCAATTCAAGATCATCATCATATTCCTTATCTTTATCAATCTCACCAAATTCATTGAATTTAACATGAATAGATTCTACGATTTGTCTAGTGAGAGAATCATAACATCTATATGCCTTTGAGTTTATAGAATATCCAACAAAAATGCACTCAATTGATTTGGATTCAAATTTATCTAAATTATCTTTTGTATTCAAGATAAAGCATTTACATCCAAACACACGAAAATAGTCAATCTTAGGCATGCGATCATTCAAGATTTCGTAAGGCGTCTTGTTTATTTTCTTTCTTATAGATAGGCGATTTACAATATAGCATGCACAATTTACGGCTTCCGCCCACAGAAATCTAGGCAATTTATTTTCGCAAAGCATGGTTCTAGCGATTTCTTGTAATGTGTGATTCTTTCTTTCTACTACTCTATCTAATTGTGGAGTTCTAGGTGGCGAAAACTCATGTTTAATTCCTTTTTCTTCGCAAAACGAAATCATCTCTTTATTTTTAAACTCACCGCCTCTATCGCTTCTTATTCTTTTCACATTTACACCGTATTGATTTTCAAGTTGTTTAATTAATTTAGCAATCTCTACGGCGCTATCATCCTTATGTGCAAGAAATAAAGTCCAAGTATAACGAGAAAAGTCATCAACAATCACGCATGCATAGTGACGCCCACCAAGGCTTGTAGTGCGACTAGGACCAAACAAATCGATATGCAATAGTTCTAGTATTCTAGTCGTGCTTATTTCAATTTTCGGCTTAAGTGACTCACGTGTTTGTTTGCCTTTTATGCAAGATTCACACAACTGAAAGTTGTCTAAATCAAGCGTAGGCAATCCCCGTACTAGGTTCTTTCGTTGTAGTTTTTCTAGTGTGGAAATGCCAATGTGTCCTAAACGTCTATGCCATAAATTCACATTGGGTTCATTTGTCATAAAACACTTAACTTTAGCGTCTACTACATCATCCATAGATAGCGTAAAAATATTGCCTTCTCGTTTTCCTTTTAAAACGGTTTCTCCATTTTTATCTATTATGTTGCAATAAGGATGAGTAAAGCACACATTGAAACCATTGTCAACAAATTGAGAAATACTAAGAAGATTGTAGGATAAGTTGCTTACCAAAAATACGTTGGAGATTTGAAGTGTATTCGGATTGCCAATCGTACCTTTTCCAATGATCTTGCCTTCATTGTTGTCTCCAAAGGTCACGGATCTGCCTTTTGTGACCTTCTTTAATTTGGAGAACTGGCTCGGGTCACCCGTCATGTGCCTCGAGCAACCACTGTCAAGGAACCACTTTATTGATGTGTCTTACGATGAGTGGTCTCCCTGCAATGTGAAAAGGTGATTTAGGTACCCTTTTAATTTTGGGTCCTTTCGAGTTAGTTAATCACCTTTTGGTAAAGGTACCTTTCGGTACCCGTACTTGGGTGATCCTTCTCGGTCTATCAAATGGCAAGAATGTAGATGAAGGTGCGATATAATATCCATGTGGTGCGTGTACTTTGGGTCTTTGCCCGAGGACTCCTCTATACTCATTAAATGAAGGACGCTTTTGATATGTCCTTGTGTGTGTGTGCATAGTGCGTGGATGATATGTATTTCGTGTATGCATTGTTCTTCTCTTTTCATATCTGTATGGTACAACGTTATATTTCGCATGATATGATGGAGTGGGGCGTGAGGCAGGGGGCACTTTTTGCGTCATCTTAGACGCCACTTGCGGCTTAGGAGTGTCTACTTTCTTAGACACAACAAACTTGGTTGGTTTGGTTGATACTTCGTTAGTATCAACGTATCCCAATCCAGTTTTGTCACTGTCATGCTTTTGTGATAATATGATGCGATGCAGCATGTTTGACCCTGTATCAAATTGTTTCATCATTTTCTCTAAATCTGTATTCCTTGATTTCAAATTTGAAATCTCGGATTTCATTTCATTATTTTGAGTAGTTAATGATGAAATCTCGGTTTTTAATGCAGTGATGACACATGAAGACTCTTTCTTTGAATCGCTTAATTGAGCGACAAGATTCTCGTTAGAAGATTCTAACAGTTTCTTGTCTTCAATTAAACGTTTCTTTTCTTTAGCGAGAGTCTTAGTAAATTTATGCAATTCAAGATATTGACTAAAAAGATCATCATAAGAAGGTTCAGAGTCAGAGTCAGAATCAGATGATACCTCATTAGATGCCTTTGAAGCAAAGCAAACTTGAGCGGTCTCCTCTTCGGTCTCAGTTTCAGAATCTGATGAGTCACTCCAGGTGGAGGCCTTTAGTGCACGTTTCCTTTGTTTAGGATCTGAGACGAGTCTATTTTTGTTCCGCTCCTTGTCAGGGTACTTATTAGTTTGCTTTTCTTTGTTTGGGCAGTCATACGATAGGTGTCCGAGTTTGCCGCATTCATAACATTTAATGTCTTTATCATTTGATTTGTTTTTATTTCTCTTAGATGTAGTGCCCTTGTTTTTATTTCTAAATGACTTTCTCATGAATCTTCTTAGTCCTTTAGCCAATAGGATTAAGTCATCATTATCCGATTTGGAATCACTAACATCTACGTGATCGGAGGGAGGGGAGACGTATTCATTTGATTTAAAAGCAATGGTTTTACCTTGTTTAGATGATTCTGATTTCCGAATAGTAAGTTTGTTTTCATAGACTTTGAGTGAGCCAATTAGTTCTTCCATCTTTATTGATTTAGTCTCCTTGCTTTCCTCTATCACAGTCACTTTAGGATCCCATTTAGAAGGAAGGCTTCGTAGGACTTTCTGTACCTTTTCCTGCGTAGTAAAAGCCTTACCAAGAGACTCAAGAGAGTTGTAGATGTTAGTCAAACGAAGATCCATATCTACAATAGACTCATTAGGCAACAATTTAAAGGACTCGAGAGTGGACATAAGCATATTAATTTTTGACTCTTTTACTTGACTCGTGCCTTCGTGTTTCATTTCTAGTATCCTCCACATTTCTTGTGCACTCGAACAGTTTGACACATAACTAGACTCACTTTTACTTAATCCGTTTAAAAGCAATTGCATAGCCCTAGCATTCATACTAAGTTTCTTTTTATCATCACTCGTATATTCTTGTCTAGTTTTAATAACTTCTAAAGTAACTCCGTCTATAGTGGATACATTAGATGGGACATAAGGACCATCTTCAATGATTGACCAAAGGTATATATCTATAGCCATAAGAAAAAGCTTCATCCTAAGTTTCCACTGAATAAACGACTCACCGTCAAAAAGTGGAGGCCTTTGGCTCGACATACCTTCTTGCTCGGTTTTGAGATTTGTGGATGCCATCTCACTGAATCGTTGGATTCCTTGTAGTGAGTATTCCTGCGCTCTGATACCACTTGTAGGATCTGCAAGGCACCATTAGAAGGGGGGGGGGAATAGATGGTGCGGAAAATATGGTTTTTAAAATTTCTTTAAACTTGAACAATTCAAGTTCTGAAAACAGATTCTGTTTTCAGAACTAGTTTTAAAACGTTTTTAAAACTAGGTTAGAGGTCTCCAAAAATTATGAAATTTTGAGAGAACTTAGTCTCAGATGTTATGAGGGTCCCCTAAAAATTTCAAATCAAAATTCAACCTTTAACCCCTTCAAAAACCGTTGGTACTCAGATTGTGCAAATCTGCCAGAAACGGTAGATGGTTTTGAAAAATTAATTCCTATTTGTGTGAACGTCCAAATTCTCTGAAAATTTTACCAATAACTCCTTATATATTATATTTAAATGGGTTGAAACAGTTTTGGAAAATTCGTTTGGGAAGTAGGTCAAATACAATCAAAGTCTCAACCTTTGCAAGTCTGAAAATCAGACTGCACTAGTCTCAGAACTTTTGATGTTTAGTTGACTTATACTTGTCCAAAAGGGTTGAAACGTGTGCCAAATGAACCCTAGAACGTCTAAGTATGTTTCTGGTAGATTTCGTAATTTTTGAAAATCGTTTACTATTTTTACGGGTGCAAACAAGAAGGATAAACAGTGCAGTAACTGAAACGTAAATGCAGAAAGTAAATGGCACCAAGAATTTTATACTGGTTCGGTTATAAACAACCTACTCCAGTCTTCAAGGAACACCTTCCTTGGTTCACACTAATCACACACACGCAGTACACCTTACCACAGGGTTGATAGAGTTACACCTTAACTCCAACCCTTTACAAACCTTGTATGACAAGTACAATTTGCACGAACACCACCACCTCGCAAGAATGAAGATTGATCACACCTTGATCAATCTTTTACAAAGATATATGAATGGTGGTTTATCTCAAGCCTATTCAAGATTGAAAGATATGAAAAACAATAGGCTTTACAAGAAAAGAGAAAGAAAGAAGATGTAGGAGAAGAAGAGCTTGGCTATTTGATCTCTTTAGAATGCAATGCTTGTTCTTGTTTTTGTTTGCTCTCCTCTTCCTTCCTTATAGACTTTGCAGCCGTCCCCTATGCCTTTCTCCCCCTCTTGAAAATTTCTTTTTAAGTGCTTGAGAGAGTGTAAGACATCATGGTGACAATGCCTTGCTTACTTGGCATCATTCTATTGGATCATCATTTAGTCTTCGCTTACTTGGCACCTCTTTATTGGCTCAATGTTGTCATCAAGATGACATGGAAATAATCTGAAATAATCACTTAAAATGTGCCAAAAAAATCAACCATAAATTCATACCATAAATCAAATATTTCATCATAAATTGTAAGACCAAATATTCTTCCTTTTTCATGCCTAAAAATCGGCCAAGACCCTCCTTGCCATGCTGAATTTTTCAGCATGTGCAACCTTCCATTTCCTTCAAAATAATACCCATTATTCTTTGATTTTTCACCATAAAAATGAATCACCAATACATGGTAAGTCTTGCTAACAATTTAGAAATGAATTTGGACACAAAGTAGACTTAGAATTCGTCCATCCCCCTTTGTACACATGCTGAAAAAATTTCAGCATGTGATATGTAGAATATCCCCTTTTATTTATTTAAATTACATTCAAAACATTACCATATCTTCTTCCAATTTGTCACCTAATAAAAGATGATAAGATATGTCACATTAAACATGTAAAATTCGGCCATGATAATGTTAGTATGCTGAAATTTTCAGCATGTGACATAAGAGAGATATATGTTGAATACTTACCTTTTGTAGCTTCTCTCTTTGATTCATCAACATTGTATGATTGATCCTTGACCAATCAATATGCCAACAAGGCTCCACATGTGCTCCATCTCAGCTGTATGTGCGTTGGAAGATGTATATACATGTGCTGAAATTTATTTTTGTTAACTTTGTAAAATAGTGCACATTTAATAATACACACATGTAATATTCCAATCAGCCCTTAATTTAATTTTCTAGAACACTTTAAGATGTATATCATATGTAAAAAGTGTCTAGATACGTGTCACCTGATGTTCAAGAAAAACGTTCCATGTTATGTGCGTAGAAAACCGAATTTTCGATATTTATCGATTACCCGATTTTTCTCTAATTTAAATTCCAACTTTTGCACATGTTATATATATTATGTTATACATAATATATATAATATATACTTTAAATCTCAGCACTTGGCTGGTTTAAAGTGGTACCATTAACATGTGACACAATTAAAATTGGAATCTTCACATTTTGGCCTGAATGTGAGATGATTTGTGTGTGCCAACATGGAAAGTATTTTTGGCTGATCATACCATGTGTAGCACGAAATTTTCATCAATTTTTGATGTATATGGGCTGGCCATTTATTTATGGAAAGTACGTGACACGTTGGCGAAGTTTCGGTATTCGCCTGATACGACAAATTTCGGTTTAGAACCTTTTATCGTGTCGTATTTGATTTGTCATCACCATATCTTATATCATATGATATAAGACCTGAATATACTCATAAATATGAGTTAAGTATAGTGGTGTGACGTTAATGTACGTACGTAAAATATATAACGTGTCGGTAGTACGTTAGAATACATGTGTATGTGCCTTTTTCAAAAAATCTGAAAATATATATATTAATATATGTATAGGCGTGTGTATATATTAATGAGGAGAGGAGGAGAAAACTTTTCTTCCTTAGCCTTGTTGCCTTTGTGCCTTTTTCAAATGAATCTTCCTTTAATGAACTACTTAGTTTATCAAACTAAGTACTTCACTTAATGAACTAATTTAGTTCATTAATGGTGGCACCTGAAAATAGCATAAACACAACAAATGTTTGCCATATGATGTAAGCTTTAATGCTTCATGGCTCGTTAGTACGGAAACATAATATATAAGATAAATAAGGCAAGTAATGGCAAGTTATCATGCATACATGTACACTTATGCACGTTTATATATATGTATACATATATATGCATTCAAATTTCTTATTTTAAAATCACTCAAACCCTCTTATTTCTACACTTTACAAGAAGTAAAAGAGGCTGTTTGGAGCTTAGATCCTCACAGTGCTGCATGTCCGGATGGGTTTAATGGCTGGTTTTTTTGTACCTGTTGGGAGATTATATGCATGGATGTATATAAAGCGGTACAAGAATATTTTCTGGGTTTCCCAGTTCCTCGTGCCATGGCTCATTCGATGATTGTGTTGATACCCAAAGGTACATCCCAACGCACCTTCAATGACTTTCGGCCTATTGCATTGTCTACCTTCATGAGTAAGATTCAAACGCGCATCCTTGCCACGTGCTTGAACATTCTTCTGCCTAAGATAATTTCTCCAGAACAAGCGGGATTTCAGAAGGGAAGAGGCATTACGGAGCAGGTATTATTAGCCAACGAATTAATTCATTGGTTGGACAAAGGTACGCGTCCAAACAAAGTCATTCTTAAACTGGAAATGGCGAAGGCCTTCGATAGAGTAAATTGGCAATATCTACAATCTATAATGAAGCGTTTTGGCTTCTCCTCGTTGTTTATCACTTTAGTTCTAAATCACTTGGAAGGTACACATATTTCCATATTGGTTAATGGACTACCGCATGGATTTTTCAGACCCACAAGAGGAGTCAAGCAGGGGGATCCCCTCTCACCTCTTCTATTTATTTTGGCAGCTGAAGGTTTTAGTCGTGGTTTAAAACATTTGATTGATCAAGATGTTCTCTTACCATACTCCATAGGCCGAATACCTATGACCATCTCTCATCTTTCTTATGCGGATGATTTGCTCATCTTTCTTGCAGCTAGCCGGCGCAATTTACATAATTTTAAGCAGGAAGATTGAACAATCTCATTTCCATTGCGACATGATTACCTAGTATGGGTAGAGGCACAAGCAGTGATTATTTCTCTTCTACATTATCTACCTAGGTACGGACATGTTGATGTTGAGGTAGATTGTCAACAGTTAATTTCCCTCATGCACACTTTGACTCCGTTGGCTCCAGATCTCGCATGCCTTCGGAAACTTATTGCTGAGTCATCACTTCCTATATCTTATGTCCCACGTGAGGTTAATCAGGCAGCGCATTTTTTGGCCCAAGTAGGATCACGGAGTACGCTACTTACATCATATTCTACATTGACGTCATTGTCACCTCACATTCGAGGTATCATTCTGACGGACTTCACGCTACCTACATTTCGGTCTTCAACCAATGGTGATCCCTAGTTCGCTTCATTGGAGTTCTGGCCTCATGCTGTTCGCCCTTTACATTGGCTTCTCTATTTCGTTATATTTTATGGATAGGATTGTACAGTGTCAGTTTTGCAACAATATAAATATGCACGCTTTTTCCTTTGCCATGGTTTTATCCACAAGGGTGGTTTTATATGGCAAGGTTTTAATGCAACATATCATATATTGTTGCGCTTTCACTATCCACATGTACATATATTACTTGTTCTCCTATGATGACTTGATATACATTGTTGTAATAAGGCTTTCCCCTCCGCCATAAGTGAGGTTGCTTAATAATACATCCTTTTCGACCTCCCTGTATTAAGATCGTCAGATGGCTCACTCCGCCAACAGGCATATTTAAACTTAATGTAGATGCAGCGGTTGGACGACACTATGCAGCAGGAGGTGTTATCCTGCGGGATCACGCGGGCACTTGTGTCCGCGCGATGTCCTTTCGGTTGCCTACTTGCACACCTTTGATGGCGGAAATTCAGACTACTTTATTTGGCCTACTTTACTTCCTTCCATTATATCGCACACTCGTTCTAGAGACTGACTGTGCACAAATAGCACTTCGCTTACGTCAGCCGCAAACTGTCTACGGCAACTATCATTTACATCTGCTACAGGCATTAGTTAATACTTATCGGTTGGAACTCACGCATATATATCGGGAGGCTAACATGGCGGCACACTACCTCGCACAATATGCAATGACATCGCCGGCTACGAGCTATTTTAATACCGACGGTCTGCCTCCAATGGTAAAAGCAGCAGTCAATTTGGATCTCACGACATCAAACATACGCACCTATTAAGATTTGGACTTCCATATGGATTGGCGCAACATTATTTTCTGCCTGTATTTTTTTAAATACAGGCAGCCTCGGTATGTTTTCCCTCCTATGTTCTTGCACGGTATGTCTTCTGACCAACTCTGATATGATGGTTATTTTTAATGGTGCATGGCAAACATCGCATACTGCTTTCATATCCATGGTGGCGATACAATGCTATAACGTCTTCCATAAGGATTGGCATGCCTCCAATATCTCTGCCTGTGCTCTAATGGGTACAGGCAGACTCGGTGAGATTCACGTCTCTGCAATTTCTCATTTTGGCTTAGTTCTATTATTCCTGCTTCCTATCGTTACATGCCTATTTCATATCAGGGTGGTCTCATATATTTACAACAATTATACTGCTCCATCTTTTGTCTTCCACATGGATTGGCTTACTTCTCTTTTCTCTGCCTGTACTCTGCTGGGTACAGGCAGAGTTGGTATGTTCATTATTCCTCTGTCTGAGTGCCTGCTGCCACATCTATTTAATGTGTTTAATACGCTCTTATGTTTTCATGACGCATGGACGGAGACAACGACACAACTACATTTTCTTGGACTACAAAATCACGGACGGTTGCTCCTTTGCCCCCTGCGCTTTCTGCCTCAAAGACGTCTGCTGCAACTTTCACACTTACAACGAGCCATTCATCAAAAGCACATGATCAGTCGGATTTCACAGTTGTTATACCTATGTACTTTTCGCATTCTATATAGTTTATTACACTGTAGCGTCTATCAACATTCCATTGATATAAATATGTACGCTTTTTCCTTCGTCAAGGTTTTATCCACAAGGGTGGTTTTACTTGACAAGGTTTTAATGCGGCATATCATATAATTAAAGGATGTTGATAATCATCTACTGCTACTATGGTCTTTTTTGCCACTGTAATAAGGTTTTCCTCCGCCATAAGTGAGGGTTCTATTCAATAAAATACCTTTTTATAAATATATATATATATATATATATATATATATATATAAGAAAGAACTAAGTTTGAGAAATAAAAATTCAGAAAATCTAAATAGCCATTTTGTAGTATATGTAGCGACGAACTTCTGCAGCGGTGGAAAACTTGGTGGTGATGCAGTTGGCGATGTAGGTGCCGTTGTCAAGAATACACTGTTTATATATATCGTTTTTAATACTGTAGGAGAGTCTCCTACACGACATGTAACCACGGTATTCCTCCGCCATAAGTGAGGGAAACATTAATAAAACGCCAGACGGTACCGTCCGTCTTTCACTAAAATATATATATATATATATATATATATATATATATATATATATATATATATATATATATATATATATATATATATTTCCAATCCATTATATATATATATATAAAGGAGATGGGGCGGTGGCGATTAGCGGCGGCAGCATGGCGCCGCTGTTGATTTCACGCCGCCTTCCAATTTCTGCTTTCATCGCTATATGCTTCAAATCAATTTCACTGGAATTTTGCTGTTTTATTGCAATCGAGCTATTCTGCGTTATCCTAACGCTATCCCAGCCGCCATTCCTTAGCGGTTTGCAAGCTTCCATCGACACTTTCCACAGCCGCCGTTGTGATGCGCAATGGCTACTGCGCCTACATTCGCCGCAGTAGTGGCTGGATCGGCTGCTCCATCGATCACCATCTCGCCGAAGACAGCGACCCGTTACAAAGGTATTCCAATGGTCTCTTTTCTTGATTCGGAAATTGATGCGCTTGCTGCTCCTTTTCGGTTTTCTCTGGTTGGTACTTTTTGGTATGGTCGTCTCCCATTAAAGGTCATACGCACAGTCTTTGAGAAGATTGGGTTTCATCACGACCTTCGTATTACTCTTATTGATCAAACGCATATATTGCTGAATTTTACAAACGAAGCAGATTATTTGCGATGTTTTATCGTCGTTCTTGGCGTATTTCTGGTTGTTACATGAGGGTCACAAAATGGACAGTGGATTTTGATCCTTCCTCTGATGTCCCAATTGTGCCGGTTGGGATTGCACTACCGGCATTGCCGATTCACCTACATAGGCAGGAAGCTTTGTTTGAAATAGTGCGCACAATCGGTTTGCCTCTTAAATTAGACGTAGCCACCTCTAAAGGCTTACGTCCATCGGTAGCTCGTGTATGTGTGGAGATTGATGTATCACAGGAGTTGCCGCAAAAAATTTATCTACAAGCTAAAGGTCGTTTAATTCTTCAGTCTGTTGTTTATGAAGATTTACCGTTGTTCTGTACTGACTGTCGTAGACTGGGGCATAAACATGCTGATTGCACATCTAAGGGTGAGACTGGTATTCCGCCCCCACCTCCTCCACCCCCGAAATCTCGTCCATCCAAGACGCGATGGACTCCGGTAAAGCCCAACCAACCTGTTCCGCCACCAGGAAATCTACATACGGTTGAAGAAAACATGGGGCCAAATGCACAGCATCCCACTTCATTGGAGGATCCATCGCCGCTCTCAAATGATCCGGGGGCAGGGGGTCCTGTCATAGGGGAACCGATCTCTATACTGGAGCAACATTCTTCCGATAATGCCATACACGATGCGTTTTGTGATGCAGCAGACTTTCCTACAGATACCATGCCACACGATATTGGACATGTATCGGACAATTATTTGTCAACTGACACTTTAGTAGAGGTCATATCGACGGTCCATCACGCGTTCCAGACGCTCTGGATGAAGCATCTGCCACCCCGCAACACCCGGTTCATACTGCTGACCCATCTGTATCGCAGGTTTTCTCTAGGTTGACTGCAGATTTATGTTCGGTACTGGTAGTGCCGCCTACATTGGAGTTTCACAAGCAACATGATCCGCAGCACGCAGATACACCTACACCATCTCCGCCCTTGGAGATTTCATACACGGCCATACAACATGCTCATGAGATGACCTCACCGTCTGAAGTGGCTCCTGAAGTCCAAATTCAATCCATTCAAGTTGAATTTCCGGTTCCATTAGCGATAATGCCAGCCCATGGCCAGCCTATTTATGATCCCTTAGTTGAGCAATTCTATCAAGATCACTTTCGTGAAGAGGAAGAGGAAGTGGCTTTGACACTAGGTTCGGACAATGAAGCTTCTCTCTCACATACTCGCCGTAAAGGGACTGAATATGATGATCTACGCGATAGTTTGAACATTGCGGGCGATGATTTGGATTGGTGCAGGACATCGACTAGGGGCGGGACTCTCCTTGGTGGACTATCTCGGAAAAAACGCAGGTCTCGGAAGGATCTTCCACCACCTCCACCGTCCTCAATGGTTACTAGACGGCGCAGCCATCGTTCTTTTGAAATATAGATAGATTAGCAGTCCCACGACTGATCATTTGGTTTCTTTTTCTTTTTCTTTTATTTTCGCTTGTACTCACGGCTACCCTCGGCCATTAACGCGGGATATGATATATAAATAAAAGCCGGAAGGTATCCTTCCGTTTAATAAAAAAAAATATTTCCAATCCATTAATCCATTCCATTCAAGGATATTTATATACATCTATATTCCAATTATATATATATGTATATGTATATGTGTATATATTTCTAATCCATTAATCCATTCCATTCAAGGATATTATATACATCTATATTCCAATCCATACTTATATACCATACTCATTCTACACTACACGACACTCTAAATTCCATAATCTTATCTAAATACCTATATCGTTCGAAATCACTTCATGTATATATAAATGATCAACACTTAATAACTGCATCCTCTTTTCTAATAATAATAGGCTACACCCCTATAATGTTCACATCGAAACTTGACATATGTAATTTCACAGCATATCACTACATATATGTTTAAGGTCCATCTTTCGAAAATACATAAATATACTTGTTCATGCCTCTTTTGGACGAAACACGTATATTTTCTTATACCCTTCTATAATCCATTATTTTATACACCCATCTTCATGATTTGTCTCTCCTAGGAGTAAAAACCCACTACGAGCGAAAATTACACCTCTTCTCCAATAAAGCTTCGAACATCTCTAAAGTTACAAAGTGTTTAAAATCAAGGGATTCAAGACTTCTATTCCAACCAAATATATTTAATTTCCTAAACGTCTTCTAACAACTACATGACACACTTTAATAAGCATAAAGATTACCAAAACTAAATATGCTACATCAACGGGTGTTTAAAGGGGTCATGGTCGAAATTTCCCAAGGGTTTGGGATTCAACAAAATCATCATGTAGGAAGAAAAATCTTGTAATTAAATCTTAGTTAGGTATATACATCCTCATATTCATACTTCATCATAAACAACTTTTTTTCCAAAGTACCCCTTATGTCCAAAAATTTGCACAAATCTTCTACTTCATTTTACATGAAAGATTTCATTATGTTTCTTTCATGTGTACATGCATCATCTCCTTTATATTTCACCAAAAATAATAGTGTTCCAAGTGACCAAAATACATACCTTTTCATCCTTTGTATAAAATTTCTTTTCTTTTCTCTCACATGGTCTTAACTAAACATACTCATCACTAATCTTGGTCATAGTCGTATTTCATCATCATCCTTCACAACCACCCCCTTATTTCCCTTCATTTCTTATTTCTGTGTGACCATGTATTTTCCATGTGAACATAGTTTGAATATTCTTACCTCTAGCCCTTATCATAGTTCAACATATGTGAAAGTCTCATTACTTGTTTTCCATAGAAACTTAGCTTTGAACATAATCATGAATGATCTATTTTCTTATATAATCTCCATATTCATTTTGGAAAGAACATGGAGGATCTAATAGATATAATTGCCTACTGCACTTGCTTCAAGTTTATACTTGAAGCTTTCACCTTGGTGAATGATCTACAAGCTTTCTTCTTAGTCCTAGCTTGAAGATTATTCTTTCTCCTCTCCTAGCACAACCCACGTTTTTGGTGGAAAAAAGGAAGAAGTGATGGACAATTTTGAGAAGTGGTAGATACAAATATATAAACTCATGTTTAAGTGGTTTTTTACTTTGATTTCTCTTGCTCTTTCCTTAACTCACGGTTTCTATGTCTACATTAGGAAGGTGTCTTAGCCTTTTATCTTAGAGTATTATTATGTGATGAAGAGAGGAATTCTTTCTCTTCTTCCTCTCTTAGGCATTTTCAGTTTTGGAGTAGAAAGTGAGGCTTGAGGAATTTTTTTTCTCTTTGTTGAAAAGAAGATGGAGGGTGTAGGTTGAAGGTGAAGATGATGAAGTTTGTTGGAATTGTTGAGAAATATGTTTGGATAATTTTCAAAGTCATGATTTCAGTGGTGAATGCATAAAAATATCACACATGGTGTTACAAGTGATTAAAAGTTGAAAAATTTGAGAAAAATGACATCAATCTCTCAGGTTGTTGCACTTCGATCGGTCAATGTACTTCGATCCTTCACATCGATCGATCCATGTAAGGCATAGAAAATTCAAAACCCAACTGTGAGGCATCGATCTCTAAATCTGAGACACATCGATCGATCGATGTATACATCGAACCCTCACTTCGATCGATCGATTTAGGTCAGAGACAAACTCTGAAACTCACTGTGCGACATTGATCTCTGAAGCTAAGGCATTTCGATCGATCGATGTCGAGGGTTTTTAGAAATATTTTCCTAAAATGTGATAAAGTAATTGTTTTCATTTGTACATGATTTATATATATTCATTATGTTGATATTATGTGTTTTTGATGATTATAAATGTGTTGTGACTAATGTGCCTTGGAAGTTTCTACAACTTACCAAATAGGGCAAAATTGGTATTTTGAGCTTTGTAGGAACATGATATGGTGAAAATATTTCAAGGACTTATTATCATGTTTTTTATCATGACAAAGGTGTTATTATATCTATTTCTGATCATCCGGGTCATTTCTGGAGTTTTCTCTCACCAGGGGCATTTTGGTCATTTTACCTCTGAGGGCATTTTTGGTATTTTCACTCAAGGAATCACTTGAGTATATTATTATCTTCATTCTAGAGTTGATTTATGATTATCTTGAAGATATCTGGTGGTTCTCTATCTTATTTCTCCATTTGATGATATTATCGACAGTAGCGGGATATGTGACGAGTTGTGATGTCACATTCTATTTCCTTCTTGAAGACCCTCTTCTATATGTTATTGGAGAATATTAATCATCATTTTACAGATAATTTAAAGGCGTTAAAGGCGTGGAAATGATCACAGTATACAAGAAGAAATAGTGAGAATTTTGGTGTTATATGTTGACATAATCTTGTGAACTATTATTTGTTAATTTCTTCTTCAAAAATCTGAGTTGATATGCATACATACAGCCTCAAAAACGTGTATATTCAGGTGGATATGATGTACTTATTTTATAAGTTGATGACAAGTGGACCAACCAAAAAGGAGTTAGTTTGCAAAATTGCCAACTTGGAAACTTTTAAAATAGCAGCCAACAGCTACAAGGGAGATAAGGGCTGAATTGTTCAAAATATTCAACCTTCACATGCCTATTATCTTACCAAGGAGTTGAGGTTTTTTTGGTGATATTATCCCTTAGTATTATCTCTACTTTTCAAGCAAATTCTAAGCCATTTTTCAAGGTGAAATTTCGGACAAAATGATGTCCAAGCTGGACCAATTGTGTTGCTTCATTTTGCCAAGTGTACAAGGTGATTAGATGGCCAACCAATAATGTGAAGACACTTAAGCATTGATGATGAAGATGGTGACACATAAGAGTTCTTATCTTCAAGCATCAACTCACACTATAAATAGGAGGCAAAGGTGAAGAAGAAGAACACACACCTGAAATCAATAGTTGAATTGTCTTGCTATCTTCTTCTCATTATTCTTGTTTCATTCATTGTAGCCAAGGTGTTCTTATGATATTTGTTGTAGATCTAAAAGCCTCTTGTGTCGCATTTGTAAGATTGATTAGCCAACTATAAGGTTACATCAACAGGTGATAGAGGTGTTGCAACCAAGAGTTCCATAGAGGTGTTCATCCAAGTCTTGAATAGGTTTGGTGTTTAACCCAAGGATCAAGCTTGGTTTTTGTTTTAATATGGTTCATACCATAGTGAAATCTAAGGAAAGGTGTTCCTTGGGACTGGAGTAGGTCACATTGACCGAACCAGGATAAATTCTCGGTGTTCTTGTCTTCTTTACATTTTTCTGTTTTCTGTCCGTTTTCACAGCAGATTTCACACAACTTCTCACGCTTTAAAAAAATGTTAGCTTTCATTTGCAACAAGAATCATATTTGAGCAAGGGAAAGTTAGTCTGTCAGTCGCCGCAAGATAACTGCTCCAATATGGCCGCAATCTGACCAGTTTTGAGAAAACTTGAATTCTGTTTTAATCAAGAATTGTTTAAGGTCAGGGCCTTTTGGAAACATAACCTAGACATCCTGAGGAGTGTTTTGACATAAAGTTCAACCTTTTTGGTTAAGTATTTAAAGAGAAACACGTTTTCCAATTCCAGCAACATTCTGTCCAATTCTGCCCAGATTGACTGTCTGAATCATTTTATTTGTTTGAAGGGCCAAACGATATTATTTTTGTCTAATTTTTGGACAGAGTCTTTCTAACACGTTGAAGTTAAGTTCTGAAAATTTTCATAATTTTTGGAGTTGTGTACAAGGATTTTTAAATTTTTCAAAAACTGGTTCTGAATCTAAGGTAGTCTCAGATTCTATTTTCAAAGGGGATTTTAATAAAGGGTAGTAGTGTAATTTCTTCTAACCACTATTCACCCCCCTCTAGTGGTTTTTATTGCAGACGCACGGTCTAACAGGAATAATAAAGAAAGAGGATGAAATTGTTGGACCGTGCACCTGCAATAAACACCACTAGAGGGGGGTGAATAGTTGTTGTAGAATTTGCAATGCACTACTAGAAAGAGGGTTGAATAGTGGGTCCAGAAAATGTGGTTTTCAAAATTGTTTTAGACCAAAAACGCAACTTCTGAAAACAGTTTCTGTTTTCAGGACCTATTTTGAAACGTTTTCAAATCTAGGTTACAAGTCTTCAAAAATTCTGAAATTTGGAGAGATCTTAGTCTCAGATGTTCTGAGTATCTCCTAAAAATTTCAGATTAAAATTCAACCTTTAACCCCTTTAAAAATCATTGGTGGTCAGATTGCGCAACTCTGTCAGAAACGATAGTCTGACTTGAAAAATTAATTCCTATTAAACCGTGACTCCAAATTCTTTGAAACTTTAATGACTAATCCCTTATTAGGTGTATTTAATTCGGTTGAAACAGTTTTGAAAAATTCTTTTGGGAAGTTAGTCAAATATGTTCAAAGTCTCAACCTTTGCAAGCCTGAAAATCAAACTGCACTAGTCTAAGAACTTTTGACGTTTGGATGACTTATACTTGTCCAAAAGGGTTGAAACTTGCGCCAAAAGAACTTTAAGACGTGTGGCTATGTTTCTTGAAAGTTTCGTGATTTTTAAAATTCGTTTACTATTTTTAAGAAGTGATAAAGTTGATGCACTATGCTGGAAACTGAAAGTAAGTGCTCAAAGTAAAGAACACAAGGAATTTCATACTGGTTCGGTTAAAACAACCTACTCCAGTCTTCGAAGACACCTTCCTCGGTTAGCACTAATCATAAAACACAAATAACACCTTACCACACAGGGTTGATGGAGTTACACACCAACTCCAATCCTTTACAAACCTTTTTAAATGATTACAATGATCACGAACACCACCATTTTGCGAATGCAAGATTGATGACACCTTGATCAATCTCTTACAACAATAAAGAGTATATGGTGGTATGTAAGAAGCCTATTCAAGATGTATGAATATGAATACAATAGGCTTTTAGAGAGAAGAAAGAAAGAAGTGTAGAAGAAGAAAGTCTAGAAAACGTTTTTTGCTTTTGCACTTGTGAGACTTGTCTTGTTTTTGTTTGCTCTTCTTCTCTCCCTTTAATCCACATTGGCCGCCCCCTATGCCATGTCTTCCTCTTGAAAATTATCTTCTAAGTCCTTGGAAGAGTATATCGCATCATTGTGACATTTTCTTGCTTACTTGGCAACTCCTCATTGGATGATCATTAAGCTCTTGCTTACTTGGCACTCTTTGATTGGATGGAAGTTGTCATCATTTGATGACTAGATAAATCTGAAAATAATCCTTTAAAACATGTGTCAATTAGCCATAAAAGTGTTTCCATAAGTCACATAATAATTCCACATAATTAGCAAGACAAATTATCACAATTTCCTTGCAAAAAATCGGCCACATGCTATTTACACATGCTGAAATTTCAGCATGTGTGATATTCACACTTTATTCAAATTGTTGCCAAGTTTGCATTAGATTAATTCCTTGAAAATAAAGAAGAAATCAATCATCATTTAGTACATAACATTTCTACTAATTTTGGAATAAAAATTAGTCATCAAGAGGGCCATAAAATCGGCCAAGTTCATTAAACACATGCTGAAATTTTCAGCATGTGTGATATTTGAAAATATCACTTGATTATTTCCATAATATATTTAAAACATTGTCATACTATCTTTCAATTAATCCACATAATTCAAAGTGGTAAATATGGCATAATTTAGTGGAAATTTCGGCCAGCTCTAATCAACACATGCTGAATTTTCAGCATGTGTTACAAATGTGACGAAGTTTGAAATGTTACCTTGTATAGCTCCTTTCTTTATGTCACCAACATTGTATGCTTCATTCTTGGCCAATAAAAATGCCAACAAAGCTCCACATATGCTCCAACAAGGCTGAGCTAGGTGTGTATGATGAATGTACATGTACTGAATTTTATTTTTGCAAACTTTGTAAAATAGTGCACATATAATTATACACATATGTTATATTTCAATCAGCCCTTAATTGATTTTTCTATAAAACTTTAGAACGTATGAATTATGTAAAAATTGTCTAGATACATGTTATATGCCGTGCCAAAAATGTTCCATGTGTCGTGTTCGTAGAAAACCGAATTTTCGACGTTTATCGATTACCCGATTTTTCTCCGATTAAATTCCAACTTTTTGCACATGTTATATATATTATGTTACACATAATATACATAAATTAAACTTTAATATTCAGCACTTAGGGCTGATTAAAGTGGTGCCTAATCATGTGACAAAAATTGAATTTGGAATCTCCACAATTTGGCCTTAATTTGGGGTGATTTGTGTGTGCCAACATGTAATGATTTTATGGCTGTAATATACCATGTAAGCCACGAAATTTGTGACCATTTTTGAAGTGTAGGGCTGGCCATCTATATATGGCAAGTACGTGACACGTTGGCAATGTTTCGGTATTCACCCGATACGACAATTTTTGGTTTAGAACCTTTCAACGTGTCGTAATAAATTTGTCATCACCATGGCTTATATCATATGATATAAGACCTGAATATACTCATAAATATGAGTTAAATATAGTGGTGTGACGTTAATGTACGTACGTAAAATATATAACGTGTCGGTAGTACGTTGGAATATATCTGTATGTGCCTTTTTTTAAAAATCTGAATATATATATTTTTTAATGGAAAGAAATTTTATTTTATTTTTTATTAGCATAAAAAATCTGAATATATATATATATATATATATATATATATGTTAAAAACGTGTGGTATGAGGGAGAAGAAGACTTTCCATTCTTCAATTTGTTGCCTTTGTGCCTTTTCCAAATATAGCTTCCTTTAATGAACTACTTAGTTTATTTAACTAAGTACTTCACTTAATGAACTAGTTTAGTTCATTAATGATGGCACCTGAAAATAGTTTAAACACAACAAATGCTTGCCATTTGATGTAAGCTTTAAAGCTTCATGGCTCGTTAGTACGACAACATTATATATGAACTATATAAGGCTGGTTTCATGCAAAAACATGTCATGTCATAAAACGTGTCATGCATTTCTTTAGTACACGTTATTTAAATCATGCATTTTGAAATCACTCAAACCCCTTTTTCTCAACAATCTCCCCCTTTTGATGATTTACAAAATAACCTAAGTTCATGATTTAAATTTTGTCGCTCCCCCTTCAATCGTGCACAAATTAAAATTTGAATTTCAAATTTCGATTTCTCCCCCTTGATTTGTGCAATCAATTTTGATCAATTCAATTTCAATGAATCTCTCTCTCCCCCTTAAATCATGCATTCTCTCCCCCTTTATTTTTGAAAGGCAATCAAAAGCGCATAAAAAAAGCATGCATTTCAAATAATATTAAAAGTGCGTTCTTAAGGGTTATTTATTTAACCCTTTGAGAATGTCCCTTTTGGTACCCAAATTTAGGTGACCTTTCTAGGTCTTCCAAAAGGTGAGAAAGGTGATGAAGACGCAACATAATATACGTTAGGGCCAAATGCGTTTGGCCTTTGGCCGAAAATCCCATCATGCATATAGTATGGTTTTCGTTTTTGGTTTGCATGCACAAGGAGTGATCTAAATGCATTTTTATGATATGAACGTCGCATATGCATCAGTGGCTTTCTGTATGGCACATGATTACACTTTGTATGATATGAAGAATAAGAAGCACGATGAGATAAGATGAGTGGTGTACTAGTCTTCTTCTTATATTTATACGGCACATAATTATGTTTCGTATGACATAAAGAAGAGATATGATGAGATGAGGGGAGAAAGGGTCTTTGCGTTACTTTAGGCTCTACGTATGCCTTTGATGTGTCTACTTTCTTGGACAGAACAAACTTGATGGTTTAGATGATGCTTCGTTTGTCTCAATGTATCCTAATCCAGTTTTATCTGTAGCGCCCCGCACCCGGGCCTCGTCCGGATACGGTGCACTCGCCGTACTTCACTAAGGAGAGTACAAAGCGTCATGCGTAACATACGAAAATCCATATTATAAGTCATGGATTCCCATGTTAACGTTTAACATGACAGTAAAATTTTGGCAGAATTAAAACTTTCCAAATTAAACATGCATTACGAAATAACTAAGTCCCCAAAGTAGCAGTACCACAAAATAACATAACCGACAATCCAGAGAGTGTAGACATAATCATAATACAATTCGTCTTGGCAGCACAAAAGTCCTTAAGCTTAGCCCTCTTCATATCTCCTCGCCTATGGATATGGTACCCTCGGCTCATCTTCGATCCAATTTATCTTGGCATTATCTGGGGGGAAAAATAAAGTGTGAGTGATAAAAATCACCCAGCAAGAATACAATAAACGACCATGAAATACATAAAGGGTCATAACATGAATGTATTACCCCCAGAAACCCCACATAATCGTAATTCGTACCTGATCTTAAATCCTGAGCTTGCTTAACGAATAAACGACCATGAAATATATAAAGAGTCATAACATGAATGTATTACCCCAAAAACCTCGAATAATCGTAATTCATACCTGATCCTAAATCCTGAGCTTGCATGAGGTCAGCTTAAGCATGTTTTTAGGTAACGCTATACCAATAGTAACTTATAAACATTAACTGTAACATGCAACATGTCTTCATGATCGTGAGTTATGCAATATGCAATGCATGATGTCATGTCATGCCATGTCAAAACATCATTTTGGTCCCATACAATAACATGTCATAAAAACAGAGTGTCAGATCAATTAACCCCGGATCTGAGCGGGTCCAGAACAGATATCAGATCAATTAACCCCGGATCTGAGCGGGTCCAGAACAGATATCAGATCAATTAACCCCGGATCTGAGCAGGTCCAGAACAGATATCAGATCAATTAACCCCGGATCTGAGCGGGTCCAGAACAGATATCAGATCAATTAACCCCGGATCTGAGCGGGTCCAAAACAGATATCAGATTAATTAACCCCGGATCTGAGCGGGTCCAGAACAGATATCATATCATCAGACCAATTAACCCCGGGTCTGGAGTCGGGTTAGTAGCATGCTTGGCCGGCAAAGGAATCATGAAGCTTTCTTTAAAACATGGGACCGTAAAAACTTTTCATGCATAATGAAAAGATAATCACTTGTAAAACTTGCTTGCATCATAAATCCATAAAAATCAGTTTCATGCTCATGCATGATACATGCCGTGATATGATATGCAAGCCATGACATGAATAATCGTATACAATTCTTATAACATGTCAACGTATATGAGTTTGGAAAATATTTCCAAGTCTTTTACTTCATTTACAAAGGACGGTTAGGCTAACTATTTTGGTCCATTTCCGCAACTCTTTCGTCACAAGTACGTTAGGTGAAATCATAGATACAAGTCGTAGAATTGGGAATTATTTTAAATAACCATAAAGGGCTTACTTACTTACTTTACGATCCATCTTAATTGCTGAGGCTGAGCTGACAGATTTTACTAAAAATTCAATTGTGGCAAATCCGTAATGCGGTTTCCAGAAATTCCAACTCGTATACGTCATAAACATATGGGACTAGTATCATACCGAAATTCAGCCCATTTGCATGTCTCTAAGTCCCTTTTCTAAGCCTGGAAAGTCGTTACAAATTTCAGGGTGGTTCTAGTAATTTCTATTGAGCAGTTTTACCAAATAATTCATTAAAAATAATCTAGAACTTGTTTTGCTGAAATTCCAACCGGCATGTCTTCTAGACTCATAGAGTTATTATCATGTCAAAAACCAGCTTTATTGGTTATTCACAAGGTCCCTTTTCAAGTCAGTGAAAAGAAGTCACTATTCTGCTCAATTCCCGTTTTCAGGTCTGACCAGTCTTACCAAAATATTTATTAAAAATAAACCATAGCTCCTTTTACCAAAATTCCAGCTGGCATCTCTACTATACTCATGGGGCTAGGTTTGTGCCAAAAATCAGAGTTATTGAAGGTCCAAAAAGTCCTCTTTGAATTCGTTGAAGTCAATGGTCAATTCTGCCTAGCTCCAGAATTTTCTGCTGGAGCGGTTTTACCGCGTAATTTCTTAAAATTAATTCTTAACTTATTTTAACATAATTCCAACTCATACATATCATAAACTTGTAATAATAGCATCCTACCGAAAATTAACTCATTTTCATGTCCCTAAGATTCGTTTTTGAGTCCACTAACTTGTTACTTAATTTCTGCTCTGTCCCAGCACTTCTCATTGGGCAGTGTTACCAATTAAATCATTAAAATTAATCCACAACTTTTTTTACCATGATTCCAGCTGGGATATTCACAGCACACCTGGTATTAGCATCCTGCCAAAAATCAGATTTATTGAGCCACTACAAGGTCCTTTTTCATGTCAGTCAAAAAGAGATGCAGTTCTGCTCAGTTCCAGGCTTTTCAGTCTGAGCAGCTTTACCAAATTTTTTATTAAAAATATTCTACAACTCCTTTTTCAAAAATTCCAACTTTCACATTTCCTATACACATAATGGAGTCATCAAACCGAAACTTAGCCTTTTTGAACATCCTCAAGATCTCTTTTCATGCCATCCAAAACGTTACATCATTCAGTCATGTTCCAGAATTTACAGCCTGAGCAGTCTCACCATTTATTTTATGAAAATTAAACCATAACTTATTTTAACAAAATTCCAACTCTCCGCTCTTCTATACACATGGAGCTAGATCTGTGCCAAAAACCAGATTTATTGAAGGTTCAAAAGACCCTTTTTAAATTCGTTAAACATAGTGGTCAATTCTGCCCTGCTCCAGAATTTTCTGCTGGAGCAGTTCTACTAAATATTTTATTAAAAATAATCTATAACTTATTTTGACAAAATTCCAACTCTCACTTGTGCTACACTCATAAGGCTAGCTTGGTACCGAAAATTAGCATCATTGAAGGTCTGTAAGGTTGGTTCTCAGGCCGTTGAAGATGCCATCCTGTTCTGCCTAGCTCCAGTAGTTTGAGATTTTGTCATTGGTTCAAGTCAAAGGTCCACCCTTTCATCTTGTTCTTGCAAGATATATTACTAATCACTAATTAAACCTTAAATCATCTCAAAACAGCCTTGTAACTAGATGCATGTCATAAAAGACTCCATCTTTGAGAGAATAAGCCACATGCAATGCAAGGTTCTTAAGAAATCTATAAGATATAATCTCAAACTTAGGACATTCAACTAAAGATTAAATCTTAAGAACTTCTAAGCATTCAAGTCACAAACTCTTTACATAAATCATGAGAGATCATTGTAAACTTGCCTCTTCAAGCCAAAGTTTTTGCCTTTGCTTGGTTTTGGAGTGAGTTGAGTTGGAATTCTTCTCCTCCTACTCCCTAGAACACACGGTTTTGAAGAAGAGGAAGGAAGAGATTAGTCTTTCTTAAATAGTGAAAGTAGAATCTTATTTGAGGCTAGAAAATCTTACCAAAGTAGTCTTGGGATGGAGGTTCAAGTTGTAGCAAGGTAGCTTCACCTAAGAGTGTTGAAGATTTTCTCCTCCTTGAGCATGTAGGCCACGGTTTAGGGGAGAAAAATACCCAAGTGAGCTTCACTATTTGTATAAAGAATTAACTTAAGAACTTAGAAGAGACTTACCTAGATGATCTTTGAGCTTGGGGATGAAGATGAAGCTTGATTGAGAATTTCTACCCTTCAAGAAGGGAGGGGCCGAAAGTTGGTGATAGAAGGGGGATGGAGAATTTCCTTAAGTGTTTAGTAGGAGCTTTCTTAGGGAAATGTTCAAGACAAGATGGAAATGAGGTTGTCTTGAGAAATAAAAAGAGCTAGGGGTGTAAGGGGAGGGGTAATCGGCTGGTGCATGGGAGAAGGGAAAAAAAAATCTAGGTCTTGCTTTTCTTACACACTAGCCTCCCCTTTTCTTATTTAATCATTTCTTTTGCATGCAACTTGATTATTTTGTTTTTATAATTATTATATAACTATTTATTTAAGCATTATTTGGAATGATGTAGAGAATTCTAGATTCTCTAAGGGCTTAGCCGAAATTCTTGGGTGTTTGGGGGGTATTTTGTTATTTCATGTATTCTATTGTTTTATTTATTTTATTCTATTCTATGATTGTCATGTATATGTATGTCGTAAGAGGTACAATGTGCAAATCCCTTAAACTTGTATAAATGTTCATGTATACGTAAGTAACCACGCCTATGTGTACATTAGGTACTAGTGTATATATATATGTATACATATGCTTCTTTATACACGCATATATATGTATACACGTATACATGATAACCTATATGTATATATGGGTCCATACGTGTGTATCTTAGACGTATATATGTATGTATCTTAGTATGCACACGCATACATATATGTTTCACACCCTTATACACCAACGTAAATATATTTTAATGTGTATAGTTCTTATAACTATATATATTTCATGTATCACTTTCTTGAATCCCCTTATTTAATTATTTAGTATCATCTCAGAAGTAAATAGGGTTAAGCTAGCTTAAGTAACACGCGCTTAAAGAAATTATCGCTTTCATTCAGTCACTTATTCATAGTTCCATGTACATGTTTGTTGGGGTACAACATCCTCCCCCCCTTATCATAAGTTTCGTCCTCGAAACTTCAGAACTAGTCAAAAAGATGAGGCATCAACTCCTCACGTTGTCTTCCGTTTCCCATGTGGCTTCTTCTTTAAGTAAATAAGATCGCATAAAGCGTATGTTTAGTTTCCTCAGAACAGCTTTGTTCCTTTCATCCTAGAGGTCTCATCAAAACTTGTTCTAATTCTCGAAAGGTGTTGTCGTAACCCATCCCATATCAAGCACTCGCAACCTCGATACTATGTACTTGATAGTGATATCCATTTCGTGTAATCTTGACCGTAGCAGGCTTATAACTTCCTTTTACATAAGAAATGATCAACTAGGCAGGGATCATTAACTCTGAGGTATAGACCATTCGCTCTTTTCCATAAACGTCCTTTCAGTGATCATGTAACTGTCATCCTATTTACGACATAGCTTCCAAAGACACCTGGGATAATCCCCATAAGGTACACATACCAAGATCTTCATAAAGTATGTCCCGTATCCATCTGTCTTGCTGTTTGCCTTATTGCGTACTAACTCTTACCCCTTCTTGCGATCATCTCATAGCATCGAACTAGAAGTTGGGGTTCTCCTTTGAAACTTATATTCCCTTAATGACATTTCAAATCATCCCAAGGTGGCCCGTTCTCTTAAAACATGGTTTTCATAGTCATGACCTATTCCCCGCATAGTGCAATAAAACGAGTACAAGTGCTAATAGTGACGCATCATGACGAAGACCCTGCGTCCCATACACAGTGTCATACTTAGTAATGTTATCACTAATAATCTTACCTACTTGCTTGTGGTCTACTAATCATAACCCAAGGAAACTATCATAATCACTCCCTCTTGGTTAATAGAAAGTAGAGCAGAGGACATAGGTATCTTACACTTATTAGGCATAACTTGGTTGTTTCTTGTCATCCGCATAGACTAACCTTATATGGTTACGGTTTCCACTTCTACTTCGTTTGCTTGTTAATTCGTTTCTTTCATTCTTTCGTCCCCTTACATGGCATTCTGCTCCATAGCGGCCCTCCAATAATTCACCAAAGGTCCTTGAATACGAT
This sequence comes from Eustoma russellianum, assembly GCA_036186865.1. Lineage (NCBI taxonomy): Eukaryota > Viridiplantae > Streptophyta > Magnoliopsida > Gentianales > Gentianaceae > Eustoma > Eustoma russellianum. The sequence continues at coordinate 12,662,458 of AP025041.1, read as the reverse complement.
TTAACTTAACCTAATTGGATTTGGTAGAATAAACCTTTCATCTCTTATAATTAAAGGAACATACTGTCCCCAAGTAATGAATGAGTATGGAAATGCCTGGCCCTTGTCTCAGTGAGTTAAATTCCGACAACGATATTCCTTCAGGGTTAGTACGATGTAATTGACCTATCATGATTATGTACTATTGGAGTTTCCTTCTTTTCATGACAGAAGTCCTTAAGTCCTGATTGTGATCCATACGCTTTCTTTCGATAAACATCCTTCTGTTGGCCATAAAAGCGGTTCCATCGGTGTTAGAAATTTCTTCCCTAAGATTACATATGTGATGACTCGTACCTTAATCTGAGATTGGACTCTTATAGAATGGTGAAGCCCCAATCTCTCACCAAGTCCTACTTGACTCATCCGTTTCGCCGACTCGCCAATCCCGCAATAGTCGAACTTAGGGTCGAAGTCCTTCCTGGGAATTGATGTCGTTTCGTGGTGTTCTTGTTCCTTACAGAATCTATGTTTTCCTTTCCCAATCACAAGAGTATCCTCGTTTGCTCTGTCCTCATAGACTATTATGCTATGCAAGATTTCGTCACCTCATATTGTTGCTGCTAGAGTGGGTTAGATAATCCCGACTTATAATAGTCATGGAAGGAATTTAACCATCTTACTGAATTGTCCTTAAGATGCCGGACTCCTAAGGTCTATAACGTGTCAGGACATTTGTCAATCCTAATAGTTTTGGGGATGTCTATGATTCGCCTTGCACACATTCCATGTTCTTCCTCGAGCTTGGTTCTCTCGTTGGAAATAGTCAGTTTGCAATTCGGTTTTGTTAACACCTATGTTTCCCGAAGTGGTCAAACAAATCATTGATCCTAGGCAACTGGTAGTTATCTTCTATGGAAACCTTATTGAGCTCCGACTATTATGGTAATAATCCAATCTTCAAGAGCATTTTGATAACTTATTCTAGTTTTTTACACTTTCGTTGAGTTACCTTATCGCATTGCTCTAATGACCGTTTATACCTGGCTAAAAGACATAATAAAATATAGGTACTTCAGATTTAAATTAAGCAGTTGGGAGTACCTGTTACGATTTGAGGTTTCAGGCACTGCTGAACCAGGAACTCTTTCATCCAGGTTAGCGTTCTTGGTTATCTCTTTATTATCCCTCAGTGGACGCGGTCGCCACCTCTTGTTTCGTTCCTTAAGTCCTTTATTTTGTCCTTCCATTAGTTTAATATCGTGTTCCGCTCTGTAGCAGTCCTCCAGTAATTCCTCGAAAGTGCTAGAATAGGCATTAGCTAGCCGAATCTTAATCCGGAAGTCTAGACCTCGCATGAATCTAATTACCTTGTTCTCTCCGTCTTCCATGATCGAGGGAACATAGCGGCCCAATGTAGTGAATCGACGAGCATACTCGGAAACAGTGATACCTGGTTCTTGTCTTAAGGTGTCAAATTCCTCAACCCTCATCATGATTAGTTCTGTAGAGAGGAAAAACTCACAAAACTCCTCTAGAAACCTTGCCCAAGTCACCGGTCGGGGCAATGGCTGGATACAAGTTCTCCACCACAGACTGGCCTTGCCAATCAAAAATGGCCGGACAATTAGTGTCTTTACCTTCACAGGTACTCGTATCAGCAAGAAGGTACTTTCGACTTCATCAAGCCATTTTTCCGCTTCCTCGGGACTAGATTCTCCGCCAAATTCTGGGATATGTGCTCTTACTAGCTGCCGGTAATAAAACCCAGCGCTGCCCGGGGGTGAAAGTGACAATGCTTGTTCGTTAGTCTGTGATGCCATCTGCACTTATGGTTTTAATGTCTTTTTAGAATATCAGAATTAAAATCAATTGAATTTGACTAAGGACCAAAATCGAAAACTCTTAAGTAAAGGAGATAAAAGGACACATCTTATGTCATAGACTTAGCTTTCATAGTTTAGGATTAGTTATTAAATCATATCCTAAACCCGGTCCAAGTGGTCCTATTCTAAGGTCGCCACTCATCTAAAATCATGACTTAGGTCTACGATCAAACTTAGATTGCTAAGATCATAACTTAGTCATACGTTCTGCCCGTAATCTAGAGCCTGGGCTCTGATACCACCTGTAGCGCCCCGCACCCGGGCCTCGTCCGGATACGGTGCACCCGCCGTACTTCACTAAGGAGAGTACAAAGCGTCATGCGTAACATACGAAAATCCATATTATAAGTCATGGATTCCCATGTTAACGTTTAACATGACAGTAAAATTTTGGCAGAATTAAAACTTTCCAAATTAAACATGCATTACGAAATAACTAAGTCCCCAAAGTAGCAGTACCACAAAATAACATAACCGACAATCCAGAGAGTGTAGACATAATCATAATACAATTCGTCTTGGCAGCACAAAAGTCCTTAAGCTTAGCCCTCTTCATATCTCCTCGCCTATGGATATGGTACCCTCGGCTCATCTTCGATCCAATTTATCTTGGCATTATCTGGGGGGAAAAATAAAGTGTGAGTGATAAAAATCACCCAGCAAGAATACAATAAACGACCATGAAATACATAAAGGGTCATAACATGAATGTATTACCCCCAGAAACCCCACATAATCGTAATTCGTACCTGATCTTAAATCCTGAGCTTGCTTAACGAATAAACGACCATGAAATACATAAAGAGTCATAACATGAATGTATTACCCCAAAAACCTCGAATAATCGTAATTCATACCTGATCCTAAATCCTGAGCTTGCATGAGGTCAGCTTAAGCATGTTTTTAGGTAACGCTATACCAATAGTAACTTATAAACATTAACTGTAACATGCAACATGTCTTCATGATCGTGAGTTATGCAATATGCAATGCATGATGTCATGTCATGCCATGTCAAAACATCATTTTGGTCCCATACAATAACATGTCATAAAAACAGAGTGTCAGATCAATTAACCCCGGATCTGAGCGGGTCCAGAACAGATATCAGATCAATTAACCCCGGATCTGAGCGGGTCCAGAACAGATATCAGATCAATTAACCCCGGATCTGAGCGGGTCCAGAACAGATATCAGATCAATTAACCCCGGATCTGAGCGGGTCCAGAACAGATATCAGATCAATTAACCCCGGATCTGAGCGGGTCCAGAACAGATATCAGATCAATTAACCCCGGATCTGAGCGGGTCCAGAACAGATATCATATCATCAGACCAATTAACCCCGGGTCTGGAGTCGGGTTAGTAGCATGCTTGGCCGGCAAAGGAATCATGAAGCTTTCTTTAAAACATGGGACCGTAAAAACTTTTCATGCATAATGAAAAGATAATCACTTGTAAAACTTGCTTGCATCATAAAATCCATAAAAATAAGTTTCATGCTCATGCATGATACATGCCGTGATATGATATGCAAGCCATGACATGAATAATCGTATACAATTCTTATAACATGTCAACGTACATGAGTTTAGAAAATATTTCCAAGTCTTTTACTTCATTTACAAAGGACGGTTAGGCTAACCATTTTGGTCCATTTCCGCAACTCTTTCGTCACAAGTACGTTAGGTGAAATCATAGATACAAGTCGTAGAATTGGGAATTATTTTAAATAACCATAAAGGGCTTACTTACTTACTTTACGATCCATCTTAATTGCTGAGGCTGAGCTGACAGATTTTACTAAAAATTCAATTGTGGCAAATCCGTAATGCGGTTTCCAGAAATTCCAACTCGTACACGTCATAAACATATGGGACTAGTATCATACCGAAATTCAGCCCATTTGCATGTCTCTAAGTCCCTTTTCTAAGCCTGGAAAGTCGTTACAAATTTCAGGGTGGTTCCAGTAATTTCTATTGAGCAGTTTTACCAAATAATTCATTAAAAATAATCTAGAACTTGTTTTGCTGAAATTCTAACTGGCATGTCTTCTAGACTCATAGAGTTATTATCGTGCCAAAAACCAGCTTTATTGGTTATTCACAAGGTCCCTTTTCAAGTCAGTGAAAAGAAGTCACTATTCTGCTCAATTCCCGTTTTCAGGTCTGACCAGTCTTACCAAAATATTTATTAAAAATAAACCATAGCTCCTTTTACCAAAATTCCAGCTGGAATCTCTACTATACTCATGGGTCTAGGTTTGTGCCAAAAATCAGAGTTATTGAAGGTCCAAAAAGTCCTCTTTGAATTCGTTGAAGTCAATGGTCAATTCTGCCTAGCTCCCGAATTTTCTGCTGGAGCAGTTTTACCGCGTAATTTCTTAAAATTAATTCTTAACTTATTTTAACATAATTCCAACTCATACATATCATAAACTTGTAATAATAGCATCCTACCGAAAATTAACTCATTTTCATGTCCCTAAGATTCGTTTTTGAGTCCACTAACTTGTTACTTAATTTCTGCTCTGTCCCAGCACTTCTCATTGGGCAGTGTTACCAATTAAATCATTAAAATTAATCCACAACTTGTTTTACCATGATTCCAGCTGGGGTATTCACAGCACACCTGGTATTAGCATCCTGCCAAAAATCAGATTTATTGAGCCGCTACAAGGTCCTTTTTCATGTCAGTCAAAAAGAGATGCAGTTCTGCTCAGTTCCAGGCTTTTCAGTCTGAGCAGCTTTACCAAATTTTTTATTAAAAATATTCTACAACTCCTTTTTCAAAAATTCCAACTTTCACATTTCCTATACACATAATGGAGTCATCAAACCGAAACTTAGCCTTTTGAACATCCTCAAGATCTCTTTTCATGCCATCCAAAACGTTACATCATTCAGTCATGTTCCAGAATTTACAGCCTGAGCAGTCTCACCATTTATTTTATGAAAATTAAACCATAACTTATTTTACCAAAATTCCAACTCTCCGCTCTTCTATACACACGGGGCTAGATCTGTGCCAAAAACCAGATTTATTGAAGGTTCAAAAGACCCTTTTTAAATTCGTTAAACATAGTGGTCAATTCTGCCCTGCTCCAGAATTTTCTGCTGGAGCAGTTCTACTAAATATTTTATTAAAAATAATCTATAACTTATTTTGACAAAATTCCAACTCTCACTTGTGCTACACTCATAAGGCTAGCTTGGTACCGAAAATTAGCATCATTGAAGGTCTGTAAGGTTGGTTCTCAGGCCGTTGAAGATGCCATCCTGTTCTGCCTAGCTCCAGTAGTTTGAGATTTTGTCATTGGTTCAAGTCAAAGGTCCACCCTTTCATCTTGTTCTTGCAAGATATATTACTAATCACTACTTAAACCTTAAATCATCTCAAAACAGCCTTGTAACTAGATGCATGTCATAAAAGACTCCATCTTTGAGAGAATAAGCCACATGCAATGCAAGGTTCTTAAGAAATCTATAAGATATAATCTCAAACTTAGGACATTCAACTAAAGATTAAATCTTAAGAACTTCTAAGCATTCAAGTCACAAACTCTTTACATAAATCATGAGAGATCATTGTAAACTTGCCTCTTCAAGCCAAAGTTTTTGCCTTTGCTTGGTTTTGGAGTGAGTTGAGTTGGAATTCTTCTCCTCCTACTCCCTAGAACACACGGTTTTGAAGAAGAGGAAGGAAGAGATTAGTCTTTCTTAAATAGTGAAAGTAGAATCTTATTTGAGGCTAGAAAATCTTACCAAAGTAGTCTTGGGATGGAGGTTCAAGTTGTAGCAAGGTAGCTTCACCTAAGAGTGTTGAAGATTTTCTCCTCCTTGAGCATGTAGGCCACGGTTTAGGGGAGAAAAATACCCAAGTGAGCTTCACTATTTGTATAAAGAATTAACTTAAGAACTTAGAAGAGACTTACCTAGATGATCTTTGAGCTTGGGGATGAAGATGAAGCTTGATTGAGAATTTCTACCCTTCAAGAAGGGAGGGGCCGAAAGTTGGTGATAGAAGGGGGATGGAGAATTTCCTTAAGTGTTTAGTAGGAGCTTTCTTAGGGAAATGTTCAAGACAAGATGGAAATGATGTTGTCTTGAGAAATAAAAAGAGCTAGGGGTGTAAGGGGAGGGGTAATCGGCTGGTGCATGGGAGAAGGGAAAAAAAAATCTAGGTCTTGCTTTTCTTACACACTAGCCTCCCCTTTTCTTATTTAATCATTTCTTTTGCATGCAACTTGATTATTTTGTTTTTATAATTATTATATAACTATTTATTTAAGCATTATTTGGAATGATGTAGAGAATTCTAGATTCTCTAAGGGCTTAGCCGAAATTCTTGGGTGTTTGGGGGGTATTTTGTTATTTCATGTATTCTATTGTTTTATTTATTTTATTCTATTCTATGATTATCATGTATATGTATGTCGTAAGAGGTACAATGTGCAAATCCCTTAAACTTGTATAAATGTTCATGTATACGTAAGTAACCACGCCTATGTGTACATTAGGTACTAGTGTATATATATATGTATACATATGCTTCTTTATACACGCATATATATGTATACACGTATACATGATAACCTATATGTATATATGGGTCCATACGTGTGTATCTTAGACGTATATATGTATGTATCTTAGTATGCACACGCATACATATATGTTTCACACCCTTATACACCAACGTAAATATATTTTAATGTGTATAGTTCTTATAACTATATATATTTCATGTATCACTTTCTTGAATCCCCTTATTTAATTATTTAGTATCATCTCAGAAGTAAATAGGGTTAAGCTAGCTTAAGTAACACGCGCTTAAAGAAATTATCGCTTTCATTCAGTCACTTATTCATAGTTCCATGTACATGTTTGTTGGGGTACAACATTATCGCTGTCATATTTTTGTGATAAAATAATGCGATCTAGCATGTTAGATCCCGTATCAAATTTTTTCTAGTCTTTTCTAGATCTTCGTTTCTTGATTTCAACTTTGAAATCTCGGCTTTCAGTTCAGTGTTCTCGGATGTCAATGATGAAATTTCAGACTTTAGTGAATTTATGATGCAGGACGACTCTTATTTTGAATCGTTTAATTGAGACACAAGATTTGTGTTAGAAGATTCTAACAATTTCTTGTCTTCAATTAATCGCTTCTTTTCTTTTGCAAGAGTCTTTGAGAACTTATGCAACTCTAAATATTGACTAAATAAATCATCATAAGAGCATCAGAATCAGAATCAGAATCAGAGTCGGAATATACCTCATTTGATGCCTTAGATGTAAAGCATACTTGTGCCTTTTGTTCTTCTGTATCGTCAGTCTCAGAGTCGGATGTGTCACTCCAAGTGGAGGCTTTGAAGGCTCTTCTCCTTTGTTTAGGTTCTGAGATGATTCTAGTTTTGGTCCGATCCTTGTCAAGGTATTTGTTCGTTTGTTTGTCCTTGTTCGGACAATCATATGACAAGTGTCCAGGTTGTCTACATTCATAACACTTTATTTCCTTATTTTTATTTCTATGATCCTTAGATGAATTAGACTTATGTTTTTTTTAACCGATTTTCTCAAGATTTTTCTTAATCTTTTAGCCATCGTGATTAAATCCTCATCATCGAAATCTGTGTCACTATCATCTACGACGTATTCATTTGATTTAAATGCTATAGCCTTATCATTTTTAGAAATAGACTCGGAATTTCTTAAAGTGAGTTTGTTTTCATATACCTTAAGTGATCCAATTAGTTCCTCTATTTTAATTGATTTGGTTTCTTTGCTCTCCTCTATAGCCGTCACTTTAGGGTCTCATTCGGATGGAAGGCTTCGTAATACTTTTTGGACCTTTTCCTGCATAGAGAAGGCTTTGCCAAGAGACTCAAGAGAATTGTAAATGTTAGTCAAGCGTAGATCCAAATCAACGATAGACTCATTTGGCAACAATTTAAATGACTCGACTGTGGACATAAGCATGTTGATTTTGGACTCTTTTACTTGACTAGCGCCTTCGTGTTTCATTTCAAGAATTCTCCACATTTCTTGAGCACTATAACAGTTTGAAACATAGCTAGATTCACTTTTACTTAGTCCATTTAGAAGCAATTGCATGGCTCTAGCGTTCATGCTCAGTTTCTTTTTATCATCACTAGTATACTCTTGTTTAGGCTTAACAACCTCTAGTGTGACACCATCAACAATTGACAACTTAGAAGGAACAAATGGACCGTCTTCTATGATGGACCATAGATCAATATCAATAGCCATAAGAAAAAGTTTCATTCTTAATTTCCATTGAATAAAGGACTCACCATCGAAAAGAGGAGGCCTTATGGTTGACATTCCTTCTTGCACGGTGTTGTAGCTAGTGGATGCCATCTCACTTAGATCGTTGGATTCTTTTGTTGTGAGTGTTCCTGCACTCTGATACCACTTGTAGGATCTGAAAGGCACCACTAGAAGGGGGGGTTGAATAGTGAGTGCGGAAAATGTGGTTTTTGAAATCGTTTTAGACCAAAAACCCAACTTCTGAAAACAGTTTCAGTTTTCAGGACCTGTTTTGAAACATTTTCAAAACTAGGTTACAGGTCTTCAAAAATTCTGAAATTTGGAGAGATCTTAGTCTCAGATGTTTTGAGTATCTCCTAAAAATTTCAGATTAAAATTCAACCTTTAACCCCTTTAAAAATCGTTGGTGGTCAGATTGCGCAACTCTGTCCGAAACGGTAGTCTGACTTGAAAAATTAATTCCTATTAAACCGTGACTCTAAATGCTTTGAAAATTTAATGACTAACCCCTTATTAGGTGTATTTAATTGGGTTGAAACAGTTTTGAAATTTTTTTTGGGAAGTTAGTCAAATACGTTCAAGGTCTCAACCTTTGCAAGCCTGAAAATCAAACCGCACTAGTCTCAGAACTTTTGACATTTGAATGACTTACACTTGTCCAAAAGGGTTGAAACTTGCGCCAAAAGAACCTTAAGACGTGTGGCTATGTTTTCTGAAATTTTGTGATTTTTAAAATTTGTTTACTATTTTTAAGAACGTGATAAAAATGATGCACTGTGCTGGAAACTGAAAGTAAGTGCCGAAAGTAAAGAACACAAGGAATTTTATACTGGTTCGGTTAAAGCAACCTACTCCAGTCTTCGAGGACACCTTCCTCGGTTAGAACTAATCACAAAACACAAATAACACCTTACCACACAGGGTTGATGGAGTTACACACCAACTCCAATCCTTTACAAACCTTTTTAAATGATTACAACGATCACGAACACCACCACCTTGCGAATGCAAGATTGATCACACCTTTATAAATCTCTTACAACAATAAAGAGTATATGGTGGTATGTAAGAAGCCTATTCAAGATGTATGAATATGAATACAATAGGATTTTAGAGAGAAGAAAGAAAGAAGTGTAGAAGAAGAAAGTCTAGAAAACGTTTTTCGCTTTTGCACTTGTGAGACTTGTCTTGTTTTTGTTTGCTCTTCTTCTCTCCCTTTAATCCACATTGTCTACCCCCTATTCCATGTCTTCCTCTTGAAAATTATCTTCTAAGTCCTTGGAAGAGTATATTGCATCATTGTGACATTTCCTTGCTTACTTGGCAACTCCTCATTGGATGATCATTAAGCTCTTGCTTACTTGACACTCTTTGATTGGATGGAAGTTGTCATCATTTGATGACTAGATAAATCTGAAAATAATCCTTTAAAACATGTGTCAATTAGCCATAAAAATGTTTCCATAAGTCACATAATAATTCCACATAATTAGCAAGACAAATTATCACAATTTCCTTGCAAAAAATCGGCCACATGCTATTTACACATGCTGAAATTTCAGCATGTGTGATATTCACACTTTATTCAAATTGTTGCCAAGTTTGCATTAGATTAATTCCTTTAAAATAAAGAAGAAATCAATCATCATTTAGTACATAACATTTCTACTAATTTTGGAATAAAAATTAGTCATCAAGAGGGCCATAAAATCGGCCAAGTTCATTACACACATGCTGAAATTTTCAGCATGTGTGATATTTGAAAATATCACTTGATTATTTCCATAATATATTTAAAACATTGTCATACTATCTTTCAATTAATCCACATAATTCAAAGTGGTAAATATGGCATAATTTAGTGGAAATTTCGGCCAGCTCTAATCAACACATGCTGAATTTTCAGCATGTGTTACAATTGTGACAAAGTTTGAAATGTTACCTTGTATAGCTCCTTTCTTTATATCACCAACATTGTATGCTTCATTCTTGGCCAATCAAAATACCAACAAAGCTCCACATATGCTCCAACGAGGCTGAGCTAGGTGTGTATCATGAATGTACATGTACTGAATTTTATTTTTGCAAACTTTGTAAAATAGTGCACACATAATTATACACATATGTTATATTTCAATCAGCCCTTAATTGATTTTTCTAGAACACTTTAGAATGTATGAAGTATGTAAAAATTGTCTAGATACATGTTATATGCCGTGCCAAAAATGTTCCATGTGTCGTGTTCGTAGAAAACCGAATTTTCGACGTTTATCGATTACCCGATTTTTCTCCGATTAAATTCCAACTTTTTGCACATGTTATATATATTATGTTACACATAATATACATAAATTAAAATTTAATATTCAGCACTTAGGGCTGATTAAAGTGGCGCCTAATCATGTGACAAAAATTGAATTTGGAATCTCCACAATTTGGCCTTAATTTGGGGTTTGTGTGTGCCAACATGTAATGATTTTATGGCTGTAATATACCATGTAAGACACGAAATTTGTGACCACTTTTGAAGTGTAGGGCTGGCCATCTATATATGGCAAGTACGTGACACGTTGGCAATGTTTCGGTATTAACCCGATACGATAATTTTTGGTTTAGAACCTTTTAACGTGTCGTAATAAATTTGTCATCACCATGGATAATATCATATGTTATAAGACCTGAATATACTCATAAATATGAGTTAAATATAGTGGTGTGACGTTAATGTACGTACGTAAAATATATAACGTGTCGGTAGTACGCTGGAATATATCTGTATGTTCCTTTTTTTAAAAATCTGAATATATATTTTTTTTAAAAGATCTTTTATTAATAAAAGGCCTCACTTTTGGCGGAGGAAAACCATTATACAAATGTCAGAATATGTGAATAAGTGAATTAAAAAGCTAATGATGATATATCTCCAGTCGTATATGATATGTCGCATTAAAACCTTGTCAAGAAAAACCACCCTTGTGGATAAAACCTTGGCGAAGGAAAAAGCGTGCATATTTATATGACTGTCATTGATATCTAAGTTGTACAATACAGAATACAATGAGTTGATATCTAATGCTGCCCGAAGATGGTGTATGCTAATGGCGTTCAAAAGACAAGCCATCTTGAGTTGGACTATGTAGTAAAGATGCCATAGTAGCGTCCAATTGTCATTCTCAGCGCGTAAATCATCCGCGTGAAAATGATAAGCCATCCGAATCGTGGTGATCGTCCATGTAACATGCAAATAAAAGCATGTGTGAAATATATAGAGAATACAGAAGAAAACAGAGGAGCCAATCCAGAGAAAGGAACACATACCCAACCTGCCTGCACCATCCGATGTACAGGCAGGGTTATTGAAGGAGATCCAATCCATATGGAAGACCCGGGAAGCATCGACAGCATAAGTTCGAAGGTGCAAAAGCATCCATGCAGCCGCCATACAGAAATGTGCGTCAAACAGATTTAGAAAAAATATACCAATGCAGTGAAAATATAAGATGAGAATCTCACCAAGGCTGCCTGCACATATAATTGCGCAGACAGCAAATGCAAGCGTACGCCAATCCATGTGGAAGACATTAGAGGAGTGACACTCGCCATAGGCAACAGAAATCATCATGCCATCGCAAAATTGGGCCCATGCGGAGGGGGAAAGAAAAAAATCATCAAAAATTAGAAAATGAATAATGATGATATATAAGAGAGAACTAATCATACCAAGTCTGTCCGTACTCACTGGAGCACGGGCAGAGCAGATGTAAATACGCCAATCCATTTGGAAGACAAAGAGGTCAATTCATATGCAGGGATGCTGACGTGAGGTCCAGGATGACTGCGGCTCGAGCCATAGGTGGAAGATTGCTGCTCGTGTAGGAGGATGGGAGCGGGGACGTCATTGCATGCTGAGCAAGATAGTGTGCCGGCATGTTGGCCTCGCGATATATATGTGTGATATCCAACTGATGATGAGTAATTAACATGTGTAAGAGTCTGAGATGATAGTTGCCATGTACAGGTCGACGTTGACGTATGCGTGTCAACAATTGCGCGCAGTCTGTCTCTATGATAAGAGTCCGATATAAAGGTAGAAAATAAAGCAATCCAAGTAAGGCTGCCTGTATCTCTGCCATCAGCGGGGTACTTGGAGGTAAACGAAAGGCTAAGGCACGCACACAAACTCCATCTGAGTCACGCAGAATGACTCCACCTGCTGCATAATGGCGTCCAACAGCAGCGTCAACATTAAGCTTAAATCGTCCCGGTGGAGGATCTGAATATATATATATATATATATATATATATATATATATATATATATATATATGTTAAAAACGTGTAGTATGAGGGAGAAGAAGACTTTCCATTCTTCAATTTGTCGTGTTTGTGTCTTTTCCAAATATAGCTTCCTTTAATGAACTACTTAGTTTATTTAACTAAGTACTTCACTTAATGAACTAGTTTAGTTCATTAATGATGGCCCCTGAAAATAGTTCAAACACAACAAATGCTTGCCATTTGATGTAAGCTTTAAAGCTTCATGGCTCGTTAGTACGACAACATTATATATGAACTATATAAGGCAGGTTTCATGTAAAAACGTGTCATGTCATAAAACGTGTCATGCATTTCTTTAGTACACGTTATTTAAGTCATGCATTTTGAAATCATTCAAACCCCTTTTTCTCAACAGTGGTTAGCGGAAATTACACTACTACCCTTGATTAAAAACCCCTTTGAAAACAGAATCTGAGACTACCTCAGATTCAGAACCTGTTTTTGAAAAATTCAAAAATAAGTGTACACAACTCCAAAAATTATGAAACTTTCTAGAACTTAACTTCAATGTGTTAACAAGACGTTGTCCAAAAAACAGACAAAAATAAGATCGTTTAGCCCTTCAAACAAATAAAAATATTCAGATGGTCAATCTAGACAGAGTTGAAGAGAATGTTGCTGAAATTGAAAAATGTGTTTCTCTTTGAATACTCAACCAAAAAGGTTGATCTTTATATCAAAACACTCCTTAGGATGTGTAGTTGATGTAAGGCCCTAACATTAAACAATTCTTGATAAATACAGAAGTTAAGTTTTCTCAACACTGGTCAGATTGCAGCCAGATTGGAACAATTATCTTGCAAAGACTTAAAGAATAACTTTACCTTGCTCAAATCAAGTGATTCTTGTTGAAAAATAAAAGCTAACAGTCTGAAGTATAATTCCACCAAAAATCACGAATTTGGAAAGTGTTTAGCTATTTTTTCAAATCGTGAGAAGTTGTGTGAAAACTGCAGTAAAAAACAGGCAGAAAACAAAAATGAAGAAACAAGACAAGAACACCGAGAATTTATCCTGGTTCGGTCAATGTGATCTACTCCAGTCCTGAGGAACACCTTTTCTTGGATTTCACTATGAAATGAATCACCTTACAACAAGAATCAAGCTTGATCCTTGGGTTATATACCAACCCTATTCAAGACTTGGATGAACACCTTCTATGTAATACTTAGTTGCAACACCTCTACCACCTATTGATGTAGCCTTATAGGATTGGCTAATCAATCTTACAAATGAAGCTCAAGAGGCTTGTAGCTCAACAAATACAACAAGAACACCTTTGCTACAAAGAATGGAAAAGAACAACAAGAAGAAGATGATAGCTAGACTATTCAATAAATGCTTTCAAGTGAGCTTCAAGTGTGTTTCATCTTCTTCACCATTGCCTCCTTTTATAGTTTCATTTGAGCCTTGGAGATAAGAATGCACATGTGTCACTATCTTCATCATCAAGTCCAAGTGTCTTCACATCATTGGTTGGCCTTGTACACTTGGCAAAATAAGACAACATAATTGGTCCACCTTGGAAACCCTTTGTTGGCCGAAAATTACACCATGGAATTGTCTTGAAAATGTGAAGATAATACCCAAGGATAAGATGACATATTCCTCCATTATACCCTCAACTTCTTGGCTTGAGAATAGGCATGTGGGCATTGACAATTTCAAACCAAAAATCAGCTCCAAAACAGCCACATTAGCCGTTGGGTATCATATTGAAATTTCTAAAAAAATAATCTTGATTATCCTTTGTAAAATGAAGATAATAAGAGAGGATAAAACCACCAAAATACCCTCAACTCCAAGCACAAGAATAGGGCATGTGAAGACTACTTTTTGACTCAAAAATTCTGTTGAAAATACCTTGTAGCCGTTGGCTAAATTTGAATTTTTCCAAGTTGGCAAATTTTGCCAACTTGCTCCTTTTTGGTTGGTCCACTTGTCACCAAGCCATAAAATTAATAATACATCATACTCATCTGAATACACACGTTTTTGGACATATGTATATGTATATCAACTCAAATTTTTTAAAAAGAAATCACCAAATAATAATTGACAAGATTATGTCAATATGTATCTTTATGCTCGTCGCGGCTGAGGCAACTTCTAAGCGTGTTCTACAATCGACTTCGGCATTGGCTTATTTTATGGTGGATCACGCACGACATACTCTTTTGTATATCTTCCTAGCATGTGAATCTTCAATGTACTGTATTTCATTTAGACACTCCAATTATATAAATATGTACGCTTTTTCCTTTGCTAAGGTTTTATCCACAAGGGTGGTTTTACTTGACAAGGTTTTAATGCGGCATGTCATATATGATTGGAGACTGCAAATTATCACCTTTTTACATTCGCTTTTTTACTTTCACTGACTCAACTATGCAATAAGATTTTCCTCCGCCATAAGCGAGGTTTAATTTGCAATAAAATTTCCTTTTAAAAAAAAGATTATGTCAATATGTAACATCAAAATTCCAACTGTTTCTTCTTGTATGTTGTGATCATTTCCACACCTTTAACACCTTTGATATCTCTGAATAATGATGATAAATATGCTCCCATAACATATATACGAGGGCCTTCAAGAAAGAAATAGAATGTGACATCACAACTCGTCACATATCCTGCTCTAGTCAATAATATCATCATTTGAGAGGATAAGATAAAGAATCATCATATAATCTTCAAGATAGTAATATCTCAACTCCAGAATAAAGATAATAATATGCTCAAGAGATTCCTTGAGTGAAAATACCAAAAATACCCTCAGGGGTGAAATGACCAAAATGCCCTTGGTGAGAGAAAACTCCAGAAATGACCCTGATGGTCAGAAATATTCATAATATCATCTTTGTCATGATGAATAAGATAAGAATGTGTCCTTGAAGTATTTCCTCCATATCATGTTCCTACAAAACTCAAAATACCAATTTTGTCCTTTTTGATAAGTTGTAGAAACTTCCAAGGCACATTAGTCACAATGTATTTATAATCATCAGAAACACATAATAATCACATAACGAACATGTATAAATCATGTACAATTGAAAACAACCACTTTATCACATTTTAGGAAAATATTTCTAAAAACTCTAGACATCGAATGATCGAAGTGTTTAAGCTTCAGAGATCGATGTCTCACAGTAAGTTTCAGAATTTGTTTCTGACCTACATCGATCGATCCAAGTGAGGGTTCAATGTATACATCGATCGATCGATGTGTCTCAGGTTTAGAGATCGATGTCTCACCGTAAGGTCTTGAACTTTCACTGCCTTACATAGATCGATCGATGTGAGGGATCGAAGTACATCGATCGATCGAAGTGCAACAACCTGAGAGATCGATGTCAACTTTTTCAACTTTTAATCACATATAACACCTTGTATGATATTTTTAAGTATTCACCACTTAAAATCATGATTTTGAAAATTATCCAAACATATTTCTCAATATTCTCCCCCTTTTTGGATGATTTTCAAAATAACCTAACATGATTTTAATGTCACAACTTTTTACCAATTGTTTATCATAAATCTACCAAGTTTAAACCAGAATTGTTTTGTAAAACCTCATCATTTACCAATTGTTTCACCAAATTTGTACTAATTGTTTTAAAAACCAATTATCAAATAATTACCAACTGTTTTCATCAATTCTCATGTATTTATGTGCTCCTCCTCAACTTACTCTACCCCTTAACCTATGCTCCAAAACTCATACCAATTGAAACTTAGCATAATATTCAATCAACCAAATCATGACTTACCAACTAAAATACCAACTAAAATCATGTTCTTATTCTATCTCCCCCTTTATTTTGCAAATCATGCAAAAGATAGAACTATGCAATGGTATCGTAAGTCATCATACCTAACCTGGCTCGTAAGTTTTCAAAATTGGCTTGATTAAGGGGTTTGGTGAAGATGTCAGCTATTTGGTGATCAGTTCTTATATGGTTTATGACTATATCCTTATTTTAAACATGATCCGAAGAAAATGGTATCGTACCTCAATGTGTTTGGCCTTAGAATGAAGTACCAGATTCTGAGAAAGATTGATTGCACTCGTGTCATCATAGAAAATTGGAATCTTATTCATTTTAATGCCGAAATCACTAAGTTGTTGTTTAAGCCAAAGTATTTGGGTAGTGCATAAACTTAAGGCAATATACTCGGCTTCGGTGGTAGAAAGAGCTACACTAGCTTGCTTTTTAGAAAACCAAGAAATCAAGTTGGTTCCTATGAATGGACATGTATCGCTAGTGGATTTTCCATCTAACTTTCAACCACCATAATCAGCATCACTATATGCGTGTAATTCCAGCTTACCGTTTCTATCATACCAAAGTCCTAAGTGAGGTGTGTGTTTAAGATATCTAAAGATCTTTTTCACCGCATTGTAATGAGATACCTTAGGACAAGATTGAAACCTAGCACACATACACAAACTAAACATCATGTCAGGTCTTGATGCAGTTAAGTATAACAATGAGCCAATCATACACCTATAAAGTGTGTCATCAAAAGGTTTACCATTTTCATCCTTATCTAATTTGGTGCTAACGCTCATAGGTGTAGGTGTTGGTTTCAACTCTTCAAAGCCAAACTTCTTAATCATATAGTTGACATACTTATGTTGGCTAATGTGGATTCCTTGAGGGGTTTGTTTGATCTGTAGTCCTAAGAAATAATTCAACTCTCCTACCATTGACATTTCAAACTCTGAATTCATACATTCTTCGAAGTCATTTACTAATGTAGAGTTGGTTGAACCAAAGATGATGTCATCTATATATATTTGAACTATTAATAAGTCATTATCTTTCTTTCTTAGGAATAAATTTTTGTCTATTGTCCCCCTTTGATAATTATTTGCAATAAGAAAGTTTGCAAATCTATCATAACACGCTCTTGGAACTTGTTTCAAACCATATAGAGCTTTCTTAAGCTTGTAAACATGGTTAGGATTCTTTGGATCTTCGAATCCAGGGGGTGTTTGACAAACACCTCTCCTTGGATGTATCCATTCAAGAACGCACTCTTGACATCCATTTGGAAGAGTTTGATGTTGCTTAGACTTGCAATATCAAGTAATAATCTAATTGCTTCTAGTCGTGCAACGGGTGCAGAGGTTTCTTCATAATCTATTCCTTCTTGTTGATTATAACCTTGTGCGACTAGCCTAGCCTTATTTCGTGTGATGTTTCCTTGTTCATCCATTTTATTCCTAAAGACCCATTTGGTTCCTATTATAGACTTGTCTTCAGGTTTAGGTACTAAGTCCCGCACGTTGTTCCTGGTGAATTGATTTAATTCCTCATGCATAGCATCTATCCAAGATATATCACCTAAGGCTTCTTTGACATTCTTAGGTTCTAAGTGTGAGATTAAGCTATGTCTTTCAGGTTGACTTATGTTTCTACATGTTCTAACCCCAACACTTGGATCCCCAATGATTAATTCTTGAGGATGCCACCGATTCTTAGATTGACTAGGTTCACCCTCATCTTGTTTAAATGTTTCATTAGTATGAACATTATCGTACGTAATTGGATCATTAGTAGTATTATCTTCCAATTGCAAAGTTTCTTCATTTGTTTCATCTAAGGGTTCATGCATATTCTTGTTCAGAGGAAGTTGGTTCTAGATGATCAAGTACAGGCTCAAGTAATACATCATCATCAAACATATTTTCAACATTATTCTCATGTTTATGCTGAGTTTTATCACTAACTTCAAAGCATGCATTTTTATTGATTTTCACATGTATAGATTCAATTATTTTTCTAGATGCAGGATTATAACACCTATATGCTCTTGAATTAGTTGAATAACCAACAAATATGCATTCAATAGACTTTTGTTCAAACTTGTCTAGATTATCCGCAGTGTTTAACACAAAACATTTACAACCAAAAACTTTAAGATAATCTATTTTAGGTTGTCTATTATTTAACAATTCATAAGGTGTTTTATTTAATTTCTTTCTAATAGAGAGTCTCTTTATAATATAGCATGCACAGCTAACAGCTTCAGCCCATAAATATTTTGGCAGTTTATTTTCACATAACATTGTTCTAGCAACTTCTTGAATTGTTCTATTTTTACGTTCAACAACTCCATTGAGTTGTGGTGTTCTAGGTGGTGAGAAGTCATGTTTGATTCCATGTATTTCACAAAATTTGATTACATCTTTGTTTCTAAATTCCCCACATCTATCACTTCTAATTCTCTTAACATTTTCTTCGTATATATTTTCAAGTTGCTTAACAAGAGTTTCGATTGCCAATGGAGCATCGTCTTTGTGTGTTAAGAACAATGTTCATGTGTAGCGTAAGTAATCATCTACTATGACACACACATAGTAGTCTCCACCTAGACTTCTTGTCCTACTTGGACCAAATAAGTCTAAGTGAAGCCATTCTAGTACATGACTAGTACTCACTTTATGTTTTGGTTTTAATGTTTCTTTAATGTGTTTTCCTTTAATACACGTTTCACATAGTTGAAAATTATCTAAGTCTAACTTAGGCATTCCTCTAATTAAATTCTTCTTAGATAATTTCTTAATGGTTGAAATTCCTATATGGCCTAATCTTCTATGCCATAAATTCACATCTAAGTCATGTGATATTAAACACTTAAACTTAGCATCTAACATGTTATCTAAGGTAAGAGTATAAATGTTACCATCCCTATTTCCTTTTAATACAATTTCTTTTTTTTCATTTATTATATCACAAGAATTGGAAAGAAAAGAAACATTATATCCACAATCTATTAGTTGAGAAATACTTAATAAATTATAAGAAAGAACTAACAACACATTTCATATTTGAAATGTGTTAGGATCCCCGATTGTTCCTTTTCCAACAACTTGTCCTTTGTTGTTGTCACTGAATATTACCTTTCCTCCATTCTCGATATGTTCCAACTCGGTGAATAGTTTGGGTTTCCCGTCATATGTCTTGAACATCCACTATCTAAAAATCATTTGGTTTTTAGATTCTTTGACTTTGTCTCCTTCTTGCATTCCTTGCGTTTTTCCTACAATGAAGACAAAGTTTTAGGTACGCTTTATTTGGGTCCTTGAATGTTAGGAGCACCACCCTTGTTTAGATATCCCTTAGGTATCCAAACTTGGACATATCTTCTAGGCACATTTTTGACATATGCTGAATATAAAGGATTAACATATGTTTGACCATTCCAAAAATATGTTGCATTGTCATACATGTTATATCTTGGTTGATAAGTACTATGTCTTGGCCGATTTTGATAGTGTGTATAAGGCATGTAATTTTGTTTCTTGAATGGTGCTATGTATGTATGTTCATATGCATTTCTATAAGACTTATATGAGTGTTGCCTATACTTAGGTTCATAATAAGTTGGATGCATTTTATTAGGTCTAGATGCACTTGTATACATGTAGGCATAATTTCTAGGTTGTCTAGATGCAAAGTGTTGCCTAGATGTACGTTTATACGTGTATATATTTGTGGGTGTGTGTTGCGTTTTTGCCTTGATATAAGTAGAAGAAAGTGTAAAAGAAGATGTAGCAGGCAAAGTTGATTTTGTTGTATTATATGGCAACTTTGTACTAGATGAGACAAACTTAGTCTTTTTATTTAATTTTACATTTTCTTCTTTATAGCCTAACCCGGTTTTATTATTTCCATACTTTTGTGATTATATTAATGTATCTAACAATTTAGCACCCCTTTTAAATTGTTCTAACATTTTTTCTAAGTTTAGTTTAGAAGACTTAAGTTGTACTATCTCATTTTCACAACTTTCTAACTTAGACTTTAACGTACTATTTTCCGATTTTAACTTTTGTTCATTTGTCCTAAGTGATTCAATGTTAATCTCTAAAGAATCAAGAGTATTAGTAGACTCTTGTTTAAAATATACTAATTGATCAGAAAATTCCAAGTTGGACGTCTTCAACTTGTCATTTTCTTCAATTAGTTTCTTCTTTTCTTTAGAGAGCCTCTTACGGTGAGCATGCATTCTTAAAAACTCTTCATACATTTCATCAAAAGTCATGTCACTATCAGAAGAAGACTTACATCGTTACATACGAAGCAGACTTGAGCTTCCTCAGTTTGATTCTGAGTCGGATGAGTCGCTCCATGTGCTCACCTTCATTGCTCGTTTTCCTTTCCTTGGCTTAGACTCCTTTGTCTTTGTCGTTTGTGCCTCCTTGTCCTTGGCTTGTTTATTATTGTTGTTATTATTATTTTTCTTTGTTGGACAATCAAATGAATATGTCCTTTTTGACTGCATTCATAGCACTTTAACTCTTTATTATACCATTTTGTTGTTGTTAGAGTTATTTTTCTTAGATTGAGAAAAAGAAGAAGAAGTAGAAGAAGAAGAACGTTGTCTATTCCTATTTGGACGTTTGAAAAATTTTCTAAGCTTTCTAGCTATCAATATCAAGTCATCGTCTAATTCAGTATCACTATTACTATCATCATTATTTGTATGTGTTTCGGTTGTTTTGAAAGCTATTGACTTACCGGATGATTTAGATGACTCGGACTTTTGTTGGTTTAGTTTTACCTCATATACTCTTAGTGAGCCAATCAATTCGTCCATTTTTGTCATCGATTTGGTTTCTTCAATCGCCGTGACCTTTGGATCCCATTTAGCAGGAAGGCTTCGCATCACCTTTTGCACCTTTTCGTTGTTGGTGAATGATTTTCCTAAAGCTTTAATGGCGTTGAAAATATTAGTAATTCTCAAATCCATAGATGTTATGGATTCGTTCATTTTGGAAGATTCTAATTCAGTCATAAGCTTATTTATTTTTGATTCTTTTACACCGCTTGTACCTTCATGCTTTAATACAAGTGATTTTCACATATCCTGTGCACTTGTGCAGTTTGACACATATCCTGCTTCAGAAGTTGTAAGTCCATTCAAAAGTAATTGCATAGCTTTAGCATTCATGGACATTTTCTTTTTATCTTCTGATGACCGTTCACTTTTATATTTTTCAACCTCTTGTGTGACTCCACTAACTTGTACAACTTTCATTGGAATGTACGGCCCATCTTCAACTATAGACCATAAATTGATGTCTATAGCCATTAAGAATAGCCTCATTCTAAGTTTCCAATGAAAAAATTATTGCCATCAAAAAGAGGAGGACGTTGTGTGGACATACCTTCTAATTCACCTTTGTTAGAGACTATGGCCATTGTATGTACCTTTAATCTGAGATTAGCAGGCTACAAAGAGTTATTGTTTCTTGGCCTTGTATTGTTTGTACGGTGTTGAATCTTGTTTCTTTGAGTAGTGTAGACCTCGCTCTGATACCAATTCTTGGACCATACACCTGCAATAAACACCACTAGAGGGGGGTGAATAGTGATTAGCGGAAATTACACTACTACCCTTGATTAAAAACCCCTTTGAAAACAGAATCTGAGACTACCTCAGATTCAAAACTCATTTTTGAAAAATTCAAAAAAATGTGTACATAACTCCAAAAATTATGAAACTTTCCATAACTTAACTTCAATGTGTTAACAAGACTCTTTCCAAAAATCAGACAAAAATAAGATCGTTTGACTTTTCAAACAAATAAAAAGATTCAGATGGTCAATCTGGACAGAATTGAACAGAATGTTGCTGAAATTGAAAAATGTGTTTCTCTTTGAATACTCAACCAAAAAGGTTGATCTTTATATCAAAACACTCTTTAGGATGTGTAGTTGATGTTTTCAAAAGGTCCTGACCTTAAACAATTCTTGATAAATACAGAATTTAAGTTTTCTCAACACTGGTCAGATTGCAGCCAGATTGGAGCAGTTATCTTGCAAAGACTGAAAGACTAGCATTCCCTTGCTCAAATCAAGTGATTCATGTTGCAAATGAAAGCTAACAGTCTGAAGTATAATTCCACCATAAATCACGAATTTGGAAAGTGTTTAGCTATTTTTTCAAATCGTGAGAAGTTGTGTGAAAACTGCAGTAAAAAACAGGCAGAAAACAGAAATGAAGAAACAAGGCAAGAACACCGAGAATTTATCCTGGTTCGGTCAATGTGATCTACTCCAGTCCTGAGGAACACCTTTCCTTGGATTTCACTATGAAATGAATCACCTTACAACAAGAACCAAGCTTCATCCTTGGGTTATACACCAACCATATTCAAGACTTGGATGAACACCTACTATGCGACACTTAGTTGCAACACCTCTACCACCTACTGATGTGGCCTTATAGGATTGGCTAATCAATCTTACAAATGAAGCTCAAGAGGCTTGTAGCTCAACAAATACAACAAGAATACCTTTGCTACAAAGAATGGAATAAGAACAACAAGAAGAAGATGATAACTAGACTATTCAACAAATGCTTTCAAGTGAGCTTCAAATGTGTTTCATCTTCTTCACCATTGCCTCCTATTTATAGTGTGATTTGAGCCTTGGATATAATAATGCACATGTGTCACTATCTTCATCATCAAGTGCAAGTATCTTCACATCATTGGTTGGCCTTGTACACTTGGCAAAATAAGACAACATAATTGGTCCACCTTGGAAACCCTTTGTTGGCCAAAAATTACACCATGGAATTATCTTGAAAATGTGAAGATAATACCCAAGGATAAGATGGCATATTCCTCCATTATACCCACAACTTCATGGCTTGAGAATAGGCATGTGGGCATTGACAATTTCAAACCAAAAATCAGCTCCAAAATAGCCACACTAGCCGTTGGGCATCATATTGAATTTTCCAAAAAATAATCTTGATTATCCTTTGTAAAATGAAGATAATAAGAGAGGATAATACCACCAAAATACCCTCAACTCTAAGCACAAGAATAGGGCATGTGAAGACTACTTTTTGATAGGGGTGTACATGATTTTTAAAAACCGGCCGAACCGCACCAAACCGGCCAAACCAAACCGTAAAAAACCGGACCATTGTTTTACAGTCGGTTTAACAAATGCTAAAGACCGGACTATTTCATTTGGTCCAGTTTCTGGTTTTAAGAATTTCAAACCGTATAAACTGGGCCGGACCAGTTATATTAAATATATATAATTTTGATTATTCGTTATATTTTTTTTATGAAACATTTATTTTATTAAAAATGAAGCCTCACTTATGGCGGAGGAAAACCATATTACATAAATTCAGAGTAGGCAAATAAATGAAATAACGATCTAAGAATTACAGATCTCCAGTCATATATGATATGCCGCATTAAAACCTTGCTAGGAAACCACCCTTGTGGATAAAACCCTAGCGAAGGGAAAATCGTACATATTTATATGACTATCATTGAAATGTATATGTTCGATATCTGAGTACAAAGATGGAGATTCATTGGGGGGATCGAAATTGTGACCCAGTAGTGTCGTCTCCAGTAGTCGCTTCATGTAAAGACCAGATATAGATTTGCCGATTCTCATTAAAACCGCCAAAAAGGGAGAGCCATCATCCACCAGGTTGAAACCGAGACATGAAAGAGCAAGAGTGAAGTAGTTGTTATGAGACAGGAGAATAGAGAATGAAATACAGGCCATTAAAGTAATAGACATACCGAGCCTGCCTGTCTCCCTTAGAAAACAGGCAGGATATGTCAGAAAACACCATTCCCTGCAATAGACACTTGGGGGTATCATGGTCATGAACCAACACTGACGCTCGCGCACCATAGTCTTGAACCTCAAGGTAGAAATCATGGCGCAAAAGGAATATCCAGCCAGATCGAAGCTCCAGAGCAAAGCAAACATCCAGAATTGAATCCACGCAAATGTATATGCAGCAGCAAAATCAAAGGATGCATCACATACGGCAAACCAAAGCAACATCAAATAGATCGATAATTTGTAGAGCTCACCAGGGCTGCCTGCACCTAGAAAGGTACAGGCAGCAACAATACACCCGTGCCAATCCAACTGAATAGCCGTGATATCACTGTCCAGCACATGTACCAAAATGACTCGAGTGCCGGCATCAGATGTAATCCATGTACATGGGCAAACAAAATGTGTGTAAGCCATTCGAATGTCTGTGATAAATAACTGAATATGAAAAGTTAACATACCCTGCCTGCCTGTACTCATACGAGCACAGGCAGAGAAAATGCGAGTGTGCCAATCCATGTGGAAGACATTATGTGGATCGTCTACGCAGAGTCGCTGAGGTGAGGTCCAATGAGACTGCAGCACGAACCATTGATGGGAGGCTAGAAGATGTGAAGTAGGACGTGCGCGGTGATATCATGGCATGCTGAGCTAAATAGTGGGCTGGCATATTGGCTTCTCTGAATACGTGCTGAATTTCCAAATTATGGCGAGTGATAAGTAAGTGTAGTAATGCAAGATGGAAGTTTCCAAACACAGGTTGCTGTTGATGGAGACGTTGCAGTAGCTGCGCACAGTCGGTCTCTATAATCAGGGATCTGTATAATGGCAGGAAATATAGCAATCCAAATAAAGCCGTTTGAATTTCAGCTTGCAACGGAGGACAAGGAGGAAGGCGGAAGGCGACGGCTCGGATACATACGCCACCTGAGTTGCGTAAAATGATACCTCCTGCAGCTTTGTCGCGCCCAACCGCGGCATCAACATTGAGCTTAAATCGACCCGATGGAGGGGTAAGCCATTTAATCACTTGTAGGCGCGGGGTGCGAATCTTCGGAAGCCAGGATAGGGAAGGCGCAGTAGTGGCTGCCAGTTTCGTGCCTTGTATCGTATGAACCCACATATGAATATCAGATTGAGTTGTATATTGGAGAGCAGATATAGAACAGGATGCCTGATCACCATACACCATATTGGCATAACAACGCCATATATTATGTACAAAAATGATTATTCGTTATATATTTAATTATATTTTATACATGATAGTAGTATTTTAGTTATTTGTCTATGTTGTTTGTGATTTTGTTTTTTATTGGATGTTTATGACTTGGGTAGAAAAAACTCAGTTGATTAATCATTTCTTGGTAAACAAAGGTTGATACCTAGTGGATTTGACTGGTTATACCTAAGAAAATATTAGTTTTTTCTTTGATTTATTTCTCCTCGTTTAATTACTTCTTTGATTTTTAATAATTCTTAGAGTATAATTATTTCTACACTTTGTTTATCATCCCAAAAAGTATGACAGAATTGAATCTTTTTACTTGAATGATTATTCTGTATGCAAATAATGTGATTACTTGATTGAATATTAAGGATACTTGGATAGTTTTTCGATTAAGCTACTTTATCACCTTAAGCCATCCTTTTGTTGAGGGTCTGGTACTTTGTGTAGTTTATTCTAGTATGAGTTTCATGCCGAGACATGATAAATTAAGGTATAATAATATTCTACTAAGGGAGTATAGTTTTATTTTTACTTTGAGAAAAATCCTATCAGAAAGAAAATTTGTCCTCAATTTCGATTATGAATTTCTATTTTTTAATCGACATTATCAATGCTTCAGGTGAATAAAACCGGAAAAAACCAAAACCAAACCGGACTAGACCGGCCGGTCAAACGGTTTGTTGACTGGTTTGGTCCAGTTTTTGGTTTTCTATTTTTCAAACCGTAACAAAAGGTTTGGTCTACAAGAATCTCAAAAACCGGCCGAACCGGACCATGTACACCCTACTTTTTGACTCAAAAATTCTGCTAAAAATACCTTGTATCCATTAGCTACATTTGAATTTTTCCAAGTTGGCAAATTTTGCCAACTTGCTCTTTTTTGGTTGGTCCACTTGTCACCAAGCCATAAAATGAATAATACATCATACTCATCTGAATACACATGTTTTTGGACATATGTATATGTATATCAACTCAAATTTTTGAAGAAGAAATCACCAAATAATAATTGACAAGGTTATGTCAATATGTAACACCAAAATTCCAACTATTTCTTCTTGTATGTTGTGATCATTTCCACACCTTTAACACCTTTGATATCTCTGAATAATGATGATAAATATGCTCCCATAACATATATAAGAGGGTCTTCAAGAAAGAAATAGAATGTGGCGTCACAACTCGTCACATATCCTGCTCTAGTCAATAATATCATCATTTGAGAGGATAAGATAAAGAATCACCATATAATCTTCAAGATAGTAATTCTCAACTCCAGAATGAAGATAATAGTATGCTCAAGAGATTCCTTGAGTGAAAATACCAAAAATACCATCAGGGGTGAAATGACCAAAATGCCCCTGGTGAGAGAAAACTCCAGAAATGACCCCAATGGTCAGAAATAATCATAATATCATCTTTGTCATGATGAATAAGATAAGAATGTGTCCTTGAAGCATTTCAAACATATCATGTTTCTACAAAACTCAAAATACCAATTTTGCCCTTTTTGGTAAGTTGTAGAAACTTCCAAGGCACATTAGTCACCATGTATTATCAGAAACACATAATAATCACATAATGAACATGTGCAAATGTAAACAACCACTTTATCACATTTTAGAAATATATTTCTAAAAACTCTAGACACCGATCGATCGAAGTGCCTAAGCTTCAGAGATCGATGTCTCACAGTAAGTTTCAGAATTTATTTTTGGCCTACATCGATCGATCGAAGTGAGGGTTCGATGTATACAACGATCGATCGATGTGTCTCAAGTTTAGAGATCGATGTCTCACCGTAAGGTCTTGAACTTTCACTGCCTTACATAGATCGATCGATGTGAGGGATCGAAGTACATCGATCGATCGATGTGCAACAGCCTGAGAGATCGATGTCAACTTTTTTAACTTTTAATCACATGTAACACCATGTATGATATTTTTAAGTATTCACCACTTAAAATCATGACTTTAAAAATTATCCCAGCATATTTCTCAACAGAAATCCCTTTTCTTATGCATTAGGCGGCCAAAGAGGGAAGAGAGGGAAAGGAGAGAAATGGAGTGAGTAGAGTGGTTGAAAGAGGGTAAGAAAAGTTGAGATTTCATGCATGACATGTAAGATAACTTGGAAGACTTTCTCCCATTTCTTTTCACCTTTGGCCAAATTTTCAAAGGGTTAGGAGTGGGTTTCTTGTCTTTTCTTCCCATACAAGTATAAGTGGGTAATAGTATTTCTTATGTCTAATTTCCTTTTCCCTTTATTTTATAAAGTCTAAATACTTAAGTCATGCATCCTTATTATTTTATTTTTGTCTAGTAATTTAAATTGTTGTCTACTAATCTCATTTAATTTTTTATGTACATAAAAAATGTTCGTTACCTAGTGTATTAGTATATTGATATGTCGGGTGATTTATCGTTCGATTATTTTTTTCAAACGTTGCTAACCCTGGTATACTATTTTAGTCTATTTATATTATCAGACAATAATAAAAATAGGGGTGTAACCTAATGGTGTGAACCCGTTATATACGACCAATATCCTACTAATTTCCTATTCAAGTTTTTATTCAAGGACAACTTTCATCGATATTGAAATTTTATTTCCTTTTCTATTATCTTATTGCTTTTTCTATCGATCTCGAAATACGGGTCGTAACATATGTACAATGTATAAAAATATAAATATGCATGTCATGAAAAGAAATGTTAATAAGATAAAAATATGAAATAAAGAAGTGTACTATATGAATAAGGAATTATAGATATATAATTATATATATTTCGGCCATATGTACCCAAAAGGTGGAAATAAACCTTGTTACATATTATAAACATAGATACGTATATTATATAAATATTTGACCATAAGTTAAAAAATATATAATAAAGAAGTATGTTAAGTGAAGGAAATATAAAAATGTATACATATATATATGTGTGTGTGTGTGTGTATATATATATAAGCATATTCGTCCATAAAGTGAAAATGAAGGAAAAGAATAAATATTTATGACATATTATAAATATGGATATGTATGTTATGAAAAGATATGGTTATACTATAAAAATATGGAATAAATAAGGGTAACACATGAAAAAGGGAATAATATATGTATAATTCGGCCAAAGAGCATTTTTGGCATACACACACACACACGGAATTTATATATGGAATAAATAGTTTGGTATATATTTATGGACATAAAGAGGAAAAAATAAAGTATGATAATAGATAAGATTACTTTACGTATATTCTTATGAAATATGAAGGCTTATGAAAAGGAATGATAAATTAGGGTTTTTGATCTTTTTAAATAGGTATAAGATGTAAATTGTAGTGAAATATTGATGGATAAAATTGTACAAGGGGCTGTTGGCCGAGATTATGAAACGGGAAAAAGAAAGTAGGTTTTCATGACTTAGGACATGGATTAAATACATATATGTTAGGTTTAAGGATATGATGATATGATGGTTATTTGAGTACATATATATATATATATATATATATATATATATCTGTGTGTGTGTGTGTTGAATGAATTAGGAATGGAGTCATTTGCATACATGTTTGCATAAGTTTTAAAAGTTTTCATACGTAAGGAACCATTCCGGCGAGATGATTGATTCCATCAACACATGTTTATATGATATATATAACATGTTTTGGAGCGCCGTCTTGATACCGACCGACGTTGGTGGTGTTCAGGGGGCATATAGGATGTTATGCATTACCGGAGTGCGGCATGACACTGGAACCTAGAAGAGGTTGGTGTCATATGTAGAGAAAAAGGGGTTTGAGTGATTACAAAATGCATGATTTAAATAACGTGTACTAAAGAAATGCATGACACGTTTTATGACATTACACGTTTTTGCATGAAACTTACCTTATATAGTTCATATATAATGTTGTCGTACTAACGAGCCATGAAGCATTAAAGCTTACATCAAATGGCAAGCATTTGTTGTGTTTGAACTATTTTCAGGTGCCATCATTAATGAACTAAACTAGTTCATTAAGTGAAGTACTTAGTTAAATAAACTAAGTAGTTCATTAAAGGAAGCTATATTTGGAAAAGACACAAAGGAAACAAATTGAAGAATGGAAAGTTTCTCCTCTCCTTTATACACGCCTTATTCACATATTTTTATATATATTCTAATTTTTTAAAAAGACACTATACACATATATTCTAACGTACTACCGATACGTTATATATTTTACGAACGTACGTTAACGTCACACCACTATATATACCTCATATTTATGAGTATATTCAGGTCTTATATCATATGATATAAGTCATGGTGATGACAAAATTATTACGACACGTTAAAATGTTCTAAACTAAAAATTTCCGTATCGGTTGAATACCGAAACTTCGCCAACGTGTCACGTACTTGCCATATATAGATGGCCAGCCCCTACACTTCAAAAATGGCCACAAATTTTGTGACTTACATGGTATATACAGCCATAAAATCATTCCATGTTGGTACACACAAATCGCCCCAAATTAAGGCCAAATTATGGAGATTCCAAATTCAATTTTTGTCACATGTTAGGCGCCACTTTAAATCAGCCATGAGTGCTGAGTATTAAAGTTTAATTTATGTATATTTGTGCAAAAAGTTGGAATTTAATCGAAGAAAAATCGGGTAATCGACAAATGTCGAAAATTCGGTTTTCTACAAACACGACACATGGAACATTTTTGGAATGACATATAACATGTATATAGACACTTTTTACATACTCTATACATTTTAAAGTGTTCTAGAAAAATCAATTAAGGGCTGATTGGAATATACCATGTGTATATAATTATTGTGCACTATTTTACAAAGTTTGCAAAAATAAAATTCCGCACATGTACAATCTATCATCACACGCCTATACAACCTTGTTGGAGCATATGTGGAGCTTTGTTGGCATCTTGATTGGCCAAGAATGAAGCATATAATGTTGGTGACATAAAGAAAGGAGCTGCACAAGGTAACATTTCAAACTACGTCACATTTGTTACACATGCTGAAAATTTCAGCATATGTGCATTAGGGTGGCCAAATTTTTACTATTAAATGTGTCATATTTACTTCTTTGAATTATATGGATTGATTGGGAGATAAAATGGCAATGTTTTAAATATATTATGGAAATAATGTGATGGTATCTTGGAATATCACACATGCTGAAAATTTCAGCATGTGTTGGAATGAATATGGCCGATTTTATGGCCTCTATGATTACTAATTTTATTCCAAAATTAGTAGAAATATTATGTACTAAATGATGATTGATTTCTTATTTATTTTCAAGGAATAAATCTACTACCTACATGGAAATATCTTGAATTTAGTGTGAATATCACACATGCTGAAATTTCAGCATGAATAGAAAGCATATGGCCGAATTCTTGGTAGGAATTGTTGATGAGTTGTCTTGCTAATTATGTGGATTTGATATGTGACTTATGGCAACACTTTTATGGCTAATTGGCACATGTTCTTAAAGGTTATTTTCAGATTTATCTAATCATCAAATGATGACAACTTTCATCCAATCAATGAGTGCCAAGTAAGCAACGGCTTAATGATCATGCAATGAGGAGTTGCCAAGTAAGCAAGGAAATGTCACAATGATGCAATATACTCTTCCAAGGACTTAGAAGATAATTTTCAAGAGATGAAAGAGGCATCAAGGGGGCGGCCATTGTGGATAAAAAGGAAAGAAGAGAGCAAACAAAAATACAAGACAGGGCTTACAATTCTCAAGATCAAAAACGTTATCATCCTTCTCCTTCTACACTTTCTTTCTTTCTTCTCTCTAAAAGCCTATTGTATTCATATTCATACATTTGAATAGGCTTCATATGTACCACCACATACTCTCTATATTGTTGTAAAAGATTGATCAAGGTGTGATCAATCTTGCATTCGCTAGGTGGTGGTGTTTGTGATTGTTGTAATCACTTACAAGGTTTGTAAAGGGTTAGAGTTGGTGTGTAACTCCATCAACCCTGTGTGGTAAGGTGTTATTTGTGTTTTGTGATTAGTGATAACTGAGGAAGCTGTCCTCGAAGACTGGAGTAGGTTGATTTAACCGAACCAGTATAAAATTCCTTGTGTTCTTTACTTTCAGCACTTACTTTCAGTTTCCAGCACAATGCATCCTTTTTATCACGTTCTTAAAAATAGTAAACGAATTTCAAAAATCATGAAACTTTCAGGAAACATAGCCATACGTCTTAAGGTTCTTTTTCGCAAGTTTCAACCCTTTTGGACAAGTATAAGTCATTCAAACGTCAAAAGTTCTGAGACTAGTGCAGTCTTATTTTCAGGCTTGCAAAGGTTGAGACTTTTAACGTATTTGACTAACTTCCCAAAAGAATTTTTCAAAAATTCTTAAACACAATTAAATAAACCTAATAAGGGGTTTGTAATTAAATTTTTAGAGCATTTGTAGTCAGGTTTAATTGGAATTAATTTTTCAAATCAGACTACCGTTTCTGGCAGATTTGCGCAATCTGACCACCAACAATTTTTAAAGGGGTTAAAGGTTGAATTTTAATCTGAAATTTTTAGGAGATACTCAGAACATCTGAGACTAAGATCTCTCCAAATTTCAGAATTTTTGAAGACTTGTAACCTAGTTTTCAAAACGTTTCAAAACATGTCCTGAAAACAGAAACTGTTTTTAGAAGTTGGGTTTTTGATTTAAAACAATTTTAAAAACCACATTTTCCGCACCCACTATTCAAACCCCCCCCCTTTCTAGTGGCACCTTGCAGATCCTACAAATGGTATCAGAGCGCAGGAACACTCACAACAAAAGGATCCAACGATCTAAGTGAGATGGCAACCACAAACTTCAAAACCGAGCAAGAAGGTATGTCCAGTCAAAGGCCTCCTCTCTTTGACGGTGAGTCTTTTATTCAATGGAAGTTAAGAATGAAACTTTTCCTTATGGCTATTGATATTGATCTATGGTCCATTATAGAAGATGGTCCATTTGTTCCGTCAAAGTTATCCACTGTAGATGGAGTCACACTAGAGGTTGTTAAGCCTAAACAAGAGTATACTAGTGATGATAAAAAGAGATTAAGCATGAATGTTAGGGTCATGCAATCAATTCTAAATGGGCTAAGTAAAAGTGAATCTAGCTATGTGGCAAATTGCTCTAGTGCTCAAGAAATGTGGAGAATTCTTGAAATGAAACATGAAGGCACTAGTCAAGTAAAAGAGTCCAAAATCAACATACTTATGTCCACACTCGAGTCATTTAAATTATTGCCAAATTAATCTATCGTTGATATGGATCTACGCCTGACTAACATTTACAATTCTCTTGACTCTCTTAGCAAAGCCTTCTCTATGCAGGAAAAGGTCCAAAAGGCCTTACGAAGCCTACCATCCGAATAGGACCCTAAAGTGACAACTATAGAGGAGAGCAAAGAAACTAAATCAATTAAAATGGAGGAACTAATTGGATCACTTAAGGTATATGAGAACAAACTCACTATAAGGAAATCGGAATCATCATCAAAACAAGGTATGACCATTACTTTTAAAACAAATGAATACGTCTCTACTTTTTTCGATCACGTAGATGATAGTGATTCTGAATCAGACAACGATGACTTAATTTTATTGGCTAAAGGCTTGAGAAAATTCATGAGAAAGTCATTTAAAAACAAACCTAAGTCTACTTCCACTAAAAAAATAAGAACAAGACAAATGACAAGGATGTTAAATGTTACGAATGCAGTAAACTTGGACATCTATCATATGACTGCCCTAATAAGGACAAGCAAACAAACAAACACCTTGACAAGGATCGGACCAAAAATAAACTCGTCTCAGAACCTAAGCAACGGAGAAGAGCTATTAAGGCCTCCATTTGGAGTGACACATCTGATTCTGAGACTGATACAGAAGAGGAGACTGCACAAGTATGCTTTGTATCCAAAGCATCATACGAGGTGTCTTCTGACTCTAATTCTGACTCTGAGCCTTTTTATGATGATCTTTTCAGTCAGTATTTAGAATTGCATAAATTTACTGAGACTCTCGAAAAAGAAAAGAAGCGATTAATTGAAGACAAGAAGTTATAATCTTCTAACACGAATCTTGTTGCTCAATTAAACGATTCAAAAGAAGAGTCTTCATGCATCATTAATGCATTAAAGACAGAGATCTCATCATTGATCACTCATAATAATGAAATGAAATCCGAGATTTCAAATTTGAAATCAAGGAATTCGGATTTAGAGAAGATGATGAAACAATTTGACACGGGATCTAACATGCTAGATTGTATTATTCTATCACAAAAACATGACAGTGATAAAACCGGATTAGGATACATTGAGACAAATGATGTATCAATTAAACCAACCATATTCGTCTTGTCTAAGAAAGTAGACACACCTAAAGCAAACATGGCGTCTAAGATGACGCAAAGACCCCCTCTCCCCTCATCTCGTCATACTTCTTCTTCATATCATGCAAAATATAATTATGTGCCATATAGATATGAGAAGAAACAAGTGATGCATACACGACATTCATTTCATCCATCTAGATCACGCACTATGCACACCAACAAGAGAACATATCAAAAATGCACTCAATATGATGCATAGAAAGGAGTTCTCGGCCAAAGGCCTAAAGTCCACTCACCACATGTCTATTACATTGCTCCTTCATCTACATTCTTACCATTTGCTAGACCGAGAATGATCACCCAAGTATGGGTACCAAAAGTACTTTTATTAAGAGGTGAATAACTAACTCGCAAGGACCCAAAATTAAAAGGGTACCTAAATCATTCTCGTACATTGCAAGAAACCCACACATCAAAAGATACATCTATCAAATGGTTCCTTGACAGTGGTTGCTCGAGGCACATGACGGGTGATCCGAGCTTGTTCACAAAGTTGAAGAAGGTCACAAAAGGCGGATCCGTGACCTTTGGAGACAACAATGAAGAAAGGATAATCAGAAAAGGTACAATCGGAAGCCCAAGCACCATTCAAATTTCCAACGTCTGTTTGGTAAGAAACTTATCCTATAATCTTCTTAGCATCTCACAATTTATTGACAATGGTTTTGATGTATGTTTTACTCATCCATATTGCAATATAATAAATAAAAATGGAGAAACAGTTTTAAAAGGAAAATGGAAAGGAAACATCTTTACACTTTCTATGGATGACATGTTAGACGCTAAGGTTAAGTGTTTCATGTCAAATGAACCTAACGTGAATTTGTGGCATAGACGTTTAGGACACATTGGCATATCTACACTTGAAAAACTCTAACAAAAGAACCTAATACGAGGATTGCCTACACTTGATTTAGACAACTTTCAGTTGTGTGAATCTTGCATAAAAGGCAAACAAACACGCGAGTCACTTAAACCTAAAAATGAAATAAGCACGTCTAGAGTTTTAGAATTATTACACATTGATTTGTTTGGCCCTAGTCACACTACGAGTCTCGGTGAACGTCATTATGCTTGTGTGATTGTTGATGATTTTTTTCGTTATACTTGGACTTTGTTTCTTGCACATAAAGATGATAGTGCTATTGAGATTGCAAAACTAATAAAACAACTTGAAAATCAATATGGTTTCAATGTGACAAGGATTAGAAGCGATATATGCGGTGAATTTAAATACAAGGACATGATTGCATTTTGCGAAGAAAAAGGAATCAAACACGAGTTGTCGCCACCTAGAACTTCACAATTAAATGGAGTAGTAGAAAGAAAAAATAGGACGCTACAAGAAATAGCTAAAACCATGTTATGTGAAAATGAATTGCCTAGATTTTTGTGGGCGGAAGCCGTAAATTGTGCATGTTATATAGTTAATCGATTGTCCATTAGAAAGAAAATTAATAAGATGCCTTATGAGATATTAAATGATCGCATGCCTAAAATTGATTATTTTCGTGTGTTTGGTTGTAAATGCTTTGTTTTAAATACGAAAGATAATTTAGATAAGTTTGAATCTAAATCAATTGAATGCATCTTTGTTGGGTATTCTATGAATTCAAAAGCATATAGATGTTATGATCCCATCACTAGGCAAATTCTAGAATCCATTCATGTGAAGTTTAATGAATTTGGTGAGATTGATAAAGATAAAGAATATGACGATGATTTTGAACTAAAACCCGTGTTGAATGATGATGATGGCATGTATGATACGCATGATACACTAGAAATGCATGATCACTTAGAAATGCATGAGAACGTAGAAAATAATCAACCAAGATGACATAGAGATCACCCACACGATCTCATTATAGGCGATATCACTCACGGTGTGCGACCACGTAGAAGAATAAATGCGGATGAAATAAATCAATTTCATGCCATGATATCCGAAATTGAACCTAAAAATGTGTTTGATGCTTTGAGTGATTCTTCTTGGATTGATGCTATGCATGATGAACTTAATGAATTTGTAAGAAATGATGTATGGGATTTAGTGTCACGACCACAAGATAAGACTATAATAGGCACTAAGTGGGTGTTTAGAAATAAAATGAACGAAGAAGGAAAAGTTGTTAGAAACAAAGCTAGACTTGTAGCACACGGATATAACCAAGAAGAAGGAATAGATTATGATGAAACATTTGCACCAGTAGCACGCTTAGAAGCCATACGACTTTGACTTGCTATTGCTTGCATGAAAGGTTTTAAACTTTATCAAATGGACTTGAAAAGTGCATTCTTAAATGGATTTATACAAGAAGAAGTATACGTGAAACAACCACCCGGTTTTGAAGATTTGAAACATCCTGATCACGTTTACAAACTAAAGAAGGCAGTATATGGTTTAAAGCAAGCACCTAGAGCATGGTATGATCGTTTTGCTACTTTTCTTTTAGAAAATGGTTTTAAAAAGGCATTATAGATAGTACTTTATTTTTAAAACAAGATAAATCAGATTTACTAATCATTCAAATTTATGTTGATGACATCATTTTCCGCTCCACCTCTCATAAACTTGTTGGAGATTTCGAAATTTGCATGAAATCTGAATTTGAAATGTCTATGGTTGGCGAATTGAATTACTTTCTTGGCTTGCAAATTAAACAAACGAGTAAAGGTATACGTATAAGCCAAGTTAAGTATATAAATGATATGATTAAAAAGTTCAATTTTGAGAATTTAAAACCGTCTCCCACCCTTATGAGTGTCACCACAAAATTAGATAAAGATGAACATGGTAAGGATTTTGATAATGCCTTATATAGATCTATAATTGGCTCTTTGCTATATCTTACTGCTAGTAGACCTGATATCATGCTCAGTGTATATATGTGTGCAAGTTTTCAAAGTCAACCAAAAGTGTCTCACTATAATGCCGTGAAAAGAATATTTCGATATATTAAGCACACACTCACCTTAGGCATTTGGTACGATAAAGATTGTGAACTTAACTTGCATGCCTACACTGATGCAGATTATGGTGGATGTAAAATAGATAGGAAAAGCACGAGTGGCACGTGTCAATTTATAGGAAATTCACTTATTTCATGGTTTTCTAAAAAGCAAGCAAACGTAGCCTTATCCACCACTAAAGCTGAATATATGGCACTTAGTCTTTGTTGCACACAATGACTTTGGCTAAAACAACAACTTTCTGACTTTGGAATTACGGCAAATCAGATTCCGATATATTGTGATAGTATGAGCGCCATCAACTTATCTAAGAACCTCGTTCTACATTCTAAGGCAAAGCATATAGAAGTCCACTATCACTTCCTTCGTGGTCACGTAAATAATGGTGATATTGTTATAGATCACGTACGCACTGAGGTACAAGTAGCTGACATCTTCACAAAAGCATTAAATCAGGCCACGTATGAAAATCTTCGATCTAAATTAGGCATGATTTCTGCTGATTTGATTTGATTGTCTTTCCATATTTACATGTATTTTTGATTGACTTTCCAAAATAAATGGGGAGAGAATGCATGATTTAAGGGGGAGAGAGAGATTGATTACACAAATCAAGGGGGAGAAAATTCGAAATTTGAAATTCAAAATTTGAATTGTGCATGATTGAAGGGGGGGCGATAAAATTTAAATCATGAGCATAGGTTATTTTGTAAATCATCAAAAGGGGGAGATTGTAGAGAAAAAGGGGTTTGAGTGATTACAAAATGCATGATTTGAATAACGTGTACTAAAAAATGCATGACACGTTTTATGACATTACACGTTTTTGCATGAAACTTGCCTTATATAGTTCATATATAACGTTGTCGTACTAACGAGCCATGAAGCTTTAAATCTCACATCAAATGGCGAGCATTTGTTGTGTTTGAACTATTTTCAGGTGCCATCATTAATGAACTAAACTACTTCATTAAGTGAAGTACTTAGTTAAATAAACTAAGTAGTTCATTAAAGGAAGCTATATTTGGAAAAGACACAAACACGACAAATTGAAGAATGGAAAGTTTCTCCTCTCCTTTATACACGCCTTATACATATATTTTTATATATATTCAGATTTTTTAAAAAGGCACTATACACATATATTCCAACGTACTACCGACACGTTATATATTTTACGAACATACGTTAACGTCACACCACTATATATACCTCATATTTATGAGTATATTCAGGTCTTATATTATATGATATAAGTCATGGTGATGACAAAATTATTACGACACGTTAAAAGGTTCTAAACCAAAAACTGTCGTATCGGGTGAATACCGAAACTTCGTCAACGTGTCACGTACTTGCCATATATAGATGGCCAGCCCCTACACTTCAAAAATGGACACAAATTTCGTGGCTTACATGGTATACACAACCATAAAATCATTCCATGTTGGCACACACAAATCACCCCAAATTAAGGTCAAATTGTGGAGATTCCAAATTTAATTTTCGTCACATGTTAGGTGCCACTTTAAATCAGCCATGAGTGCTGAATATTAAATTTTAATTTATGTATATTATGTGTAACATAATATATATAACATGTGCAAAAATTCGGAATTTAATCAGAGAAAAATCGGGTAATCGACAAACGTCGAAAATTCGGTTTTCTACGAACACGACACATGGAACATTTTTGGCATGACATATAACATGTATCTAGACACTTTTTACATACTCTATACATTTTAAAGTGTTCTAGAAAAATCAATTAAGGGCTGATTGGAATATACCATGTGTATATAATTATTGTGCACTATTTTACAAAGTTTGCAAAAATAAAATTCATCACATGTACAATCTATCATCACACGCCTACACAATCTTATTGGAGCATATGTGGAGCTTTGTTGGCATCTTGATTGGCCAAGAATGAAGCATATAATGTTGGTGAAATAAAGAAAGGAGCTACACAAGGTAACATTTCAAAATATGTCACATTTGTTACACATGCTGAAAATTTCAGCATATGTGCATTAGAGTGGCCGAAGTTTTACTATTAAATGTGCCATATTAACTTCTTTGAATTATATGGATTGATTGGGAGATAAAATGGCAATGTTTTAAATATATTATGGAAATAATGTGATGGTATCTTGGAATATCACACATGCTGAAAATTTCAGCATGTGTTGGAATGAATATGGCCTATTTTATGGCCTCTATGATTACTAATTTTATTCCAAAATTAGTAGAAATGTTATGTACTAAATGATGATTGATTTCTTCTTTATTTTAAAAGAATAAATCTACTACCTACATGGCAATATCTTGAATTTAGTGTGAATATCACACATGCTGAAATTTCAGCATGAATAGAAAGCATATGGCCGAATTCTTGGTAGGAATTGGTGATGAATTGTCTTGCTAATTATGTGGAATTGATATGTGACTTATGGAAACACTTTTATGGCTAATTGACACATGTTCTTAAAGGTTATTTTCAGATTTATCTAGTCATCAAATGATGACAACTTTCATCCAATCAATGAGTGCCAAGTAAGCAACGGCTTAATGATCATGCAATGAGGAGTTGCCAAGTAAGCAAGGAAATGTCACAATGATGCAATATACTCTTCCAAGGACTTAGAAGATAATTTTCAAGAGATGAAAGAGGCATCAAGGGGGCGGCCATTGTGGATAAAAAGGAAAGAAGAGAGCAAACAAAAATACAAGACAGGGCTTACAATTCTCAAGATCAAAAACGTTATCATCCTTCTCCTTCTACACTTTCTTTCTTTCTTCTCTCTAAAAGCCTATTGTATTCATATTCATACATTTGAATAGGCTTCATATGTACCACCACATACTCTCTATATTGTTGTAAAAGATTGATCAAGGTGTGATCAATCTTGCATTCGCTAGGTGGTGGTGTTTGTGATTGTTGTAATCACTTACAAGGTTTGTAAAGGGTTAGAGTTGGTGTGTAACTCCATCAACCCTGTGTGGTAAGGTGTTATTTGTGTTTTGTGATTAGTGATAACTGAGGAAGCTGTCCTCGAAGACTGGAGTAGGTTGATTTAACCGAACCAGTATAAAATTCC
This sequence comes from Eustoma russellianum, assembly GCA_036186865.1. Lineage (NCBI taxonomy): Eukaryota > Viridiplantae > Streptophyta > Magnoliopsida > Gentianales > Gentianaceae > Eustoma > Eustoma russellianum. The sequence continues at coordinate 12,622,572 of AP025041.1, read as the reverse complement.
TTGTGTTCTTTACTTTCAGCACTTACTTTCAGTTTCCAGCACAATGCATCCTTTTTATCACGTTCTTAAAAATAGTAAACGAATTTCAAAAATCATGAAACTTTCAGGAAACATAGCCATACGTCTTAAGGTTCTTTTTCGCAAGTTTCAACCCTTTTGGACAAGTATAAGTCATTCAAACGTCAAAAGTTCTGAGACTAGTGCAGTCTTATTTTCAGGCTTGCAAAGGTTGAGACTTTTAACGTATTTGACTAATTTCCCAAAAGAATTTTTCAAAACTGTTTCCACCCAATTAAATACATCTAATAAGGGGTTTGTCATTAAATTTTCAGAGCATTTGGAGTCACGGTTTAATTGAAATTACTTTTTCAAATTAGACTACCGTTTCTGACAGATTTGCGCAATCTTACCACCAATGATTTTTAAAGGGGTTAAAGGTTGAATTTTAATCTGAAATTTTTAGGAGATACTCAGAAAATATGAGACTAAGATCTCTCCAAATTTCAGAATTTTTGAAGACCTGTAACCTAGTTTTCAAGATGTTTCAAAACAGGTCCTGAAAACAGAAACTATTTTCAGAAGTTGTGTTTTTGGTTTAAAACAATTTTAAAAACCACATTTCCCGTACTCACTATTCAACCCTCCCCCCCCCCCTTCTAGTGGTGCCTTGCAGATCCTACATCATGGGCATACAATACCCTATCGTTACAATTACAGTTTGGCCGAGTGTAACACTTTGTCTAGGACAAAGGATCTCCGCCCTATCGACGTCACCAATAGATGCCATGTACATATGATGTAACACCATGTAGACTCATCGGGATTCATATCGTAAATGATGACTATATGGGGAATCATTCGGTATGTCGTGCGGTATCATTCTTACGTATGATAAGTGCTATAACCATCATATGACATGACACGTTTTAGAGATGTTTTATGGAAATTGTATGTACAAACAGATTACAGAATATGGATATGACATGATGTTTTATTGTATAGTATATTGTCAATTTTATGACATCGGTTTTGATTTATTATTTTCGTTATAGAATTTTGTGACATTGTTTTAAGGGTATCGCATCGTAGGAATATCGTATTTACATGACTCGTATAGTGACTTGATAATATGGAATTTTTACTTGATAGAGATATACATGTTACATGTAATTATTTATCTTTATGTTATGCGCTTTATCCATTAAATTGGAGATGCGATTCGTTATGTTCTTATTTATGCAATATTATTTTCTTACTCCGTCTTCTCATGCATGATCCACATGACGTATCTAGTCGGACTACTTGCTGGGCGATTACGCCTATTGCTCATACTTGTCTTATCACTATTTGCAGAGATTATGAACCATTTTACAAGTTTACCAAGGATGATTCCAGATAGATACCGATACAGACGAAGTATACCGAGAGATTAGTTGTTTATGTTTTATCATTGTTTTGCATTACATGTACATATACAAGTGATGTGTATTTTAATATTGAAAGCGTCTTATTTGTATTTCCTGAATTCCCTCACTAACACACTAGCACAGCATATCTCTATTATTATGTCATTTATGCAGGTACATATGGAGCTGGAGGTCTCACTGGAAGCATACTCTCTATCCCTTGGGATAGAGGTATTGTCTGTCTACTACTTACCCTCCCCAGATCCTAACAATAGCTCTTGCTGTCGTCGGAATATACTGGGTACGGATGATGATGATGATGATGATGATGATTTCAGGATATAGTATAGGATGATTTGTACAGAATTGTAATATATAGTAATGCATGTCAATTGTATTTTGTTATGTTTATGTTGCTTCCGCTCTATCGTACCATGATTATGTCGACATTTACATATATGGTATCGACACCTTGTATTTCTCATAGTAGAGTACAACGGATGCACCTAGCCGAAACCCTAGTTTCGGACGGTGAGCTATACCTTTCCTTTAGGCCAGCTCCTTATCCGACATCACAACCTCATGTTGCACATGTGACGCGCGGTCATTTCTCATAGCCGATCTTGGCGTGATAGGATCCGAACCGTCTAGGATGACGGTATGCTAAATATGATAATGACATTAAATCCAACAAATGATATCATATACATGCTCACATGGAATAGCTCAGTTAGTATTCAGTTTGAGACATTTCTCTAGAAAAGTGTAGGCTCGAACTAGGACACACGCAGCGCATGAGAAATATTGTTATCTGGCCTGAAGGCCAAATTCCTAAATCCGATCCAAGTGAATGCTGTGTTACAAAATCGATTTGCAGTGTGCTTTTTATGTAAGTTGTCTAGTAACGCTTTACTAATGTAGAAAACAGACGGATTTCTAATTTACATCATACATATAACTCTATATGGTTGGATTGGCCTTTGCTCCACAATAATATCATATACATACATATGTTAAAGATGATCTGCCAAATTCATATAGACCCAAAACACCTTTCCACGCGTCCGGGTAAAATCTGAAGACAAAGAATCCGACAAACAAAGCAAAAGATCGTGTTAACCCACCGTCCTTAAACAAGAGATACGCCACTGATTAGTCTTTTGGCTTTATACTATTTGATTTATGTGTTTTATTATGTGTGCATGTATTTTAATAATTTTTTAATTGTGTTTAATAAATTCTTTCACTAATGTATTAGTACACCATGTGTCTATTATCATATCATATATACAGGTATATGTAGAGTTGAGGGTCTCACAGGAAGCAAACTCTCTATCCGTTGGGATGGAGGTATCGTTTGTCTGGTTCTCGTCCTCTTCAAATCCTAACGGTAGCTATTGCTGTCATTGGGATATACTGAGTATGTTTATTGTTGTTGTATATTATTTGATTTAAGTGTCGTGTTCTTCTCCAAAACTTCTTCCTCTTTTCAACCTTGTTGTATGCAATCGAATGATTCATCTAAGGATTTAATATTGGTCCAGCATAAATTTGTCGCCTTATTTGACTTGGGGTCACTTGTCTTTTCTATCGTTTGATCTTGCTGCAGTAGAAAAAACAATTTTGATACAAATAAACTGACACATGACGAAATATAACACGAGGACTTCTTGTGCTATACTGCACTTATTAGCTATACGCAAAGCTTTATTCGTCACCAACAAGGAGATGCCTAAGTTATAGCTTCTATCCAAATGAATCAAAACGTGTCATGGAATGGAAAAAAGAGGCGTAAAATTGTAGTTAGATTGAGTGAAAATGAAATAACAAAATAAGAAAGGTAGAGAAATGAGGCACCAATTCATACTTCTATTCGGACCCTACTTTGTGAACTTAAGGTCACGATTTCGAGCAGCGGAAACAATCTCTTGTAAAAAGTGTAAGGTAAGACTGCGCACATCAGATCGTAAAAACACGAAAGCTTATTGCACTGGAAACGTCTTTTATTGTATATGAAAGTTACAAGGTCAAGTTTAAAAGCCTAAAGTTCATACACTAGATCACGAAGTCTTATGTTCAAACTTTTACATTCAAAGTTCTTTCCATTAGAGTGTTGCTTTAAATATCCACGTACAAGTAGCTTTCCTCGTTTAGAATAATAGTTTAAATTTTACTGTATTAGTTTATCCGGTTGTATTTATTTGATAAATCCCTAATTAAAGACCATTTAATCGAATCACTGGGCAAAGTAACAAAAAGTGGAATTTTATCTTGCTCCATGTTTGATGTTGATCTGCTCACCACGTAATTGCTCCTGCTGTTTGATGAATCTGACGTGAACCAATGATTCACGACCTCCCATCAATTGTTGATGCACCCCTTGAACAGATTTAAAACTTTACTGTTTTACCCGATGGATAGGCTAGGCAATGTAAGTTGTATAGAAAAGGTTGGCACTCCCTCTCCTTTTCCCTCTATGGATGTCTGCCTTCAATAATGTGTGAGGAGATGAAGAGCCTCCTCTTTAAATAGAGTGAGAATCCTGATAATGATAGGATTTGGAGTTTTGATGACAACCAAATCATTTTCCTTTATAGACGAGGACTCTTACACATCTTTATCACCAAATGAGGATATGCGTGATGTTATCATCAAGTGATCTTTATCCAATATTAAATATTATTCAATATTTAGTAATAAATATTATTATTTAATATTTAGTATTAAATATTATTTAATATTTAATAATATGTACCAACACTTATCTACTACCACACATGGGTTGTCGCCCCTCGGGGACCAGACATCGTACACTTTATGTTTGTTGCACTTTGAGCCCATCCATCGCGGTCTCTGACCATATGACTTTCTATACATTCAGGGTTTTCATTTTAGACTATAATATACCTCCACGAGCACGCTCCGGTGATCACTTAACATGTGGATGTTTTGCGCAATAATTAATATTATTACGTGACATATGTGACATATAAGATTATCATACATAACGTACATCTTATGATTAATTCGTGTTTACTTAATCAACGTGCTACCCATTGCACGTGTCACGAATTAATTCCAACAATCTTCCACTTGGACTATGTATGCTTCTTAAAGATTATATGTCACTCGTTTGAGCTCCCTTAATGAATGTCCCTTAGTGTGTCTTACTTTTTATGGTCCATCAGCAAATCTTAGCAAAAGACTCAACACACACGCCGCCATATTGAATTAGTGATTGTCCTTCTTAAATCCTGATACTAACATTCCATTGAATGACATGGATGCTACAATGGATATGTAGTGTGGAATTAATATGCTAGGTAATCGTACATATCTAATTTCAACTTAGCCTAACTTAGCAAGATCAATAGAATTCAGAATGTATGTCGTGACTGCTTAATGTACATTACTTCTGTAGAAAACTTCAACATAACTGAAATGTACATTATGCTGTTTGTCTAAAAACTTTAAAACAATCAACTTCTTTGAGCATAAGAAAACATAAACCCCTCAGACTCCCACTAGGACAAAACATCCTTAATGGACTAAGACACATACGGCTAACATACTTGTGAAACACTACGGGTTCCACAGCCTTAGTCAAAGGATCGACCACCATGGAGTCTGTGCTAATATACTCAATTCTGATCAAAACACTCTGAACTTTTTCTTTAACAGGCAGATACTTCATTTCTATATATTTCGCTTTTGACGAACTCCAGTTGTTATTTGAATATAGCACCGCAGCATTACTATCACAGTTAATCTTCATTAGAGATGAGATAGTCTCCACCACTCACAGCTTTGTGATAAAATTGCTAAGCCATATCACCTAGTTAGATGCATGGAAGCATGCCAGAAAATCTGCCTCCATAGTGGAGGACATCAATAAGGTCTGTTTCGTACTTTTCCACGAGATCGCTCCTCTGTCTAGAGTAAATACGTAGACCGAGGTCGATTTCATGCTATCCTACCATCCAGCAAAATTGGAATCTGTGTATCCAGTGATCTCTAACTCATCAGATCTCCGATACATCAGCACAGGTTGCTTTGTTCCTTGTAAGTATCTCAGCACCCTCTTTGCTGTTGTATACTGATCCTTACCCAAATCACAGAGGTATTTGCCTAAAATTCTAGTAATATATGCCAAATCTAGTTGTGTGCAAACTTGGGCATGCATTATGCTCCCTACCAACGAAGCATAGGAAGTGTTCCTCATTTCTGAACCTTCAAACTCAGTTTTAGGACATTGTTTTAGGCTAAACTTGTCTCCTCTAGCCACAGGGGTATTCAATGGTTTACACTTATCCATACTATACCTCTTCAATACCTTTTCGATGTATGCTTGTTGTGAGAGACCTAGGATACCTTGGCTACGATTTCTTCGTATCTCGAGTCCCAACACAAATGAGGCTTCACCAAGGTCTTTCATTTCGAAGTGTTTTCTCAGAAAGGCTTTGGTGTTGCTCAACATGTTTACATCGTTTGTTGCAAGCAGTATATCATCTGCATACAAGATCAAGAATATGAACTTGATCCTACTAAACTTGTGAGACACGCATTCGTCAATTTGATTTGGCTCAAAACCAAAAGAGGCAACCACTCGAATTTGAAGTACCACTGTCGAGACGCTTGCTTGAGTCCATAGATGGATTTCTTTAGTCGACAAACCATGCCTTTTGGATCTCCCACTTTGAATTGAGGCGGTTGAACCATGTAAATGGTCTCGTCGAGTCCTCCGTTTAAGAACACAGTCTTGACATCCATCTGATGTAGCTCAATATCTGGGTGCACCACTAAAGCCATGATTATCCTAAAGGAATCCTTCGTTGACACTGGAGAGAAGGTTTCCTTGTAGTTTATGTCTTCCTTTTGGGTAAACCCTTTAGCAAAAAATCGGGTCCTATACCGTTTCACGTTGCCTTTTGAATCTCGTTTTGTTTTGACTATCCATTTACAACCAACGGGCTTCCACCCTTTAGGCACGAGACAACCTCCTATACTTTGTTGTTGTGCATAGACTTAATTTCTTCTTCCATGGCCCTGCTCCACTTTTCTGAATTTCAACATTGTAATGATTGTTGGACGTTTTCGGGGTGATCGTTCATCATGCCAACATCGAATTCGTTTTTTTGAAGATATACCACATAGTCGCTAGGTAAGGGGTTTCTCCTTCACGAGTAAATCACCTTAGGGGAACTTATTCTTGGGATATTGTAGGTTCCTGAACTGCGTCAATAGGCAATTCTTCTTGATCTTGAGTGACTTCCTCAGGAACTTGTTCATGTGGTGCGACACTACTAGGATGAGGTACCTCAGGTGCAGGTAACACTGATGCTATCTCCCCAAATGTTGGTTCAATTCGCATTTCTGTCACATCTGAGTGACCCTCATCTAACTCAATGATCTGCTGATGCAAATCATTCCCCTCAGAACCAAAGTATCCTCAAAGAACTTAATGGAATTTGTATCAAACAAATATTTTACTTGTGGGATCATAGATTTGTACTCTCGTGACCTTTCCACGTAACCAACAAAATAGCAACTTACTGTTTTTGTGTCCAGTTTTCTTTCATTTGGTTTATAAGGCTTTGCCTCTGTTGGAAAACCCCAAACCTTAATATGGTTAATGCTAGGCTTACGCTTAGTCCATAACTCGTAAAGGGTCTTGATTGTTGCTTTACTTGGTACTCGATTGAGGATGTAAGCTGCGGTTTAAGCACTTCTCCTCAGAGGAATAATGGTATCGTAGTTTGGCTCATCATACTATATAGCATGTCTATAAGCGTGCGGTTTTGTCTTTCAGCTACACCATTCATGCTTGGTGATCCAGGCATGATATACTGAGGGACAATTCTGACTTGGTCCTGGACATTGCTCTCCTGACCCATTATATCGACCATATTATTCTCCTCCACGGTCTGATCTGACGGATTTAATCCTTTTGTTGAATTGTAACTCAACTTCAACTTTTAAGGATTTGAACATATCCAGTGCTTAAGCTTTTTATTTAAGCAAGAATATGAAGCCAAATCATGAATAGCCGTCAATAAAAGTGATAAAACAGGAGTGGCCATTTCAGGTGGCCAGTTGAAATGGGCTACTTATATCAGTGTGAATCAACTCTAATAGACTATTTGCACCATTTGCTGCATATCTTCGGACTTTAGTTTGTTTTCCTTCAGCACAAAATACACAGGAATCAAAATCGGTTAAGTCTAAAGGATTGCGAATTTTGTTCTTGACAAGACATTCCATTATGCTTTTGGACACGTGTCCTAAACGTCGATGCCATAATAATCCTGAATTCTCACGATTCAATTTTGCTTTAATGTTTTGCGTAAAGACATGCAAGGTTTCTTGGTTTGAACCAACATTTATCAAGTAAAGTTTGTTAATTTTGGATATTTTACCGTGACCAATTAATCTAGACGCGTGATAAAGATGGAAATTTCCATTTCCAAGAAAACCATAATAGCCACTTTTATCCAATCGATAAAACGAAATAAGGTTGCATCTAAACGACGGAACCACAAAAGTATCATGTAACTCTATATAAAAACGGAAGTCAACAGTAATCTGAAATACCTTATGGCTTCAACCTTCGTGCCGCTGCCATTTCTCCAATAGGGTATCTCTCATCGTATCTTGGTTTTCTATGGCTGAGGCAGCCCGGCATAGTCACAGATAAGTGAGTCATGGATCCCGTATCGACCTACCAAGTGGCTATATCCAAAACGGAATTAACTTCAGAAAAAACTAAGGACGTACCTTTCTTCTAGAGCCAAGAATGATAACCGGTATAGTTCTTCTTTAGATGTCCCTCTTTCTTTCAAAAGAAACAAGACATGCTCTTGGGTGCGTCATCATTAGTCGTCCCTTATGCCTTTTTGCTCCTCAGTTTTCTCCACAGCTTTACATTTCTTACCCACCGGACTTGGTGGTGACAGCATTCACAATCTCATGCCCCTCAATCTTAAGCCTTTCCTCCTCTTGTACGCAGTACGAGATAAGTTCATTCACTGTACACTTTTTCTTTGGTTGTTGTAACTGACGAGAAAGTGTTTGAACATAGGAGGTAATAAGTTAAGAATCATGACAACCAGCATGCCGTCTAAGACATCAAGTTTCATGTTTTTCAATTGAGAAGCCATGTGAGACATCTCTGGGATGTACTCCCTTATGCTGCCAGTAGCACGATACTGTTTCGAGCATAATTTCTTTAAGAGATTGCCTAATTTGGCTTTCTCGTTCTTTACAAACCTTTGCTTGAGATCGGCCAAAAATTCTCTAGCCGTCGTGATTTCAGAAACATCTCCCCTAAAGCACTCAGTGATAGTCTTTTGCATGACCATGAGACGTATGTGATTTGATTGGATCCAGCGTACCCTTTTGAGCTTTCTCCTCACTTGTGCTATTTTCTGTCAGCACAGCTGGTCGGTCTATCTGTAATGCAGTGTCAAGGTTGGTAATCCCTAGAAAAATATCGAGTTGATCTTTCCGTCGCTTATAGTTTTGACCGTTCAATGTAGGAATATCCTTAATGTTAGACATAGTTGCTGAAAAGCAAACAAGAAACGGAAGTAAATATACAACACGTGTGATCTTTAAACTGACATAATAAATTCAAAATCAAAATAGAACTTTAATTCCATCAACTAATCGTATTCCAACATTAGGGCTCTTTGGAGTCATCCCAATATCTTCCAACAATTTGGTGTAGTGGTCAATATAATGGCTCTCTAAGCACAGGTTAACCACAATCCTTTGGGCCGGTGAGTCAACCTATGCATTCAAAGCTTCGCCGTCGGGACAATTAGTGTCCACTACCATGCTCATATATGCTTTCGACAATCACACCTTCTTTTGGGTCGGTCAATGATTGCACCCAACACATACATGTCTCTCACGATCATAACAAATGCAGTGGTGATGATATGATTGCTGCACTTTAAGGGAATCACATTAAATCCCCACATTTGCTAAGTCGTGTAACCTTATGGTTCTAAGTGATCCTGCAGTTTTCTGACTGACCTTCTTGCACATACCGTTCATGCTTGACCTCAACATACATTTTGGCATATGTCTTTGTTTTGCTTAAACCAATTTGAACTAGCTTGATTTCCTTTACGGTTCAATAAGAACCATCTTGAACCAAGTTTGGTTCTCTTTACGGTTTAAGAAAACAATATCTTTATGAATCAATTCAAAAAGTGATATAACTTTATGATGAATCATATTGAGCGTGAAATGAACCGATTCGGTAATATCCACTAGCCATAAATGTGTATCACCATTCCACATTATTCCCAGGCCACCAGTGGAGTCGCAAAATCTCACTTAAGAACCGTTTTCTTGGACAGAATCATGTGTACGGTGTTTTTATCACAATTCAATGAGTCATCTATCACGAGTACTTTAAACTGCATTTATTGATAAACCCGGATACTAAGGGTTATGTGTTGGTCAAAATGGTCAACAGAGTCAACTTAACTCATCGAATCAACTTGGTTGAACTCGATCAAACTGGGTCAAACAAGATTCGGGTCCTAATTGGGTTACGCTTGTGTCTAGATCATGACCGGTTTAACTGGTCTCCTTCTTTAATTTTTACTTTAAGTGGTAGCATTAAATTATTTTGGCTTGGGTCAAAGCCAGACCATGCAAACCGGGTCATTTTCAAAAGAATCCCATACCATAACTTGTTTCACTTGCATTTGTTTATTTATTAACATGAACGAATAACATAAATAAATAAATGAACAAATAAATGCATAAATAAACAAATAATCTAATAACCAGAAATTAAACTTAATACTAAATTATTATTATTATTATGGATTTCTTTAAAATAATAATAATAATAATATTTTATTATTATTATTATTTTTCTTAATGTTCTTTAAATAATACAATAATAATTGATTATTATCATTATTATTTACTTTGTTTTCTTTAAAAAAAGTAAAATAACAATAATAAAAATTATTATTATTCAATTTATCCAAAATAATAATAATGAATGCAGAAAAGGAAAAACTGAAATTTAAGGGGCGGGTCGGGTCGGCCTGACCCACCGGCCCAATCTAGAACCTTTTTTAATTGGTTTAACTGTTTGGGCCAAACCCCAGAATCCGGGGTAGGGCCAGGTTGTGTCAGGACCCACCGTCCCATTCTGTAATATGGAATTTTCTTTTAATCAAAAATGGGCCAAAGTCCATTCTGAACCGGGTCGGACCGGGTTGAACCCGAATCCGAGCTCAGATCCGTCTAGAGACAAAAACTAGAAAAATTCCCCCTGGATTTGAACCTCAGACCTTTCACAGAGAGGCCATTGCTGCTACCACTGGATCAACAGCCTCTTTTGGTCATAGAGGGAGACAGTTTTTTTATATATTAAAAACATTATCTTTTTCACCAGATCTTATTCTGGTGAAAAAAACCTATCTTTTGACAAAAACTTTAATCATGAACAGATTAACAAAAGTGATTCGAATCTAACCCGCTCTGATACCACTTGTCGGATTTATTTGATAAATCCCTAATTAAAGGCCGTTTAATCAAATCATTGGGCAAGGTTGCAAAAAGAAGAATTTTGCCTTGCTCCATGTTTGCTGTTGATCTGCTCACCACGTAATTGCTCCCGCTGCTTGATGAATCTGACGTGAACCAATGATTCATGACCTCCAAACAATTGTTGATGCACCCCTTGAATGGATTTAACAATTTACTGCTTTACCCGATCGAGAGGTTATGTAATGTGGGCTGTATAGAAAAGGTTGTCACTCCCTCTCATTTTCCTTCTACGGTCGGCTGCCTTCAATAATGTGTGGGGAGGTGAAGAGTTTCCTCTTTAAATAGAGGGAGAATCTTGATAGTGATAGGATTTGGATTTTTGATGACAACCAAATACTTTTCTTTTATAGATGAGGACTCTTACTCATCTTTATCACCAAGTGAGGATATACTTGATGTTATCATCAAGTGATCTTTATCAAATATTAAATATTATTCAATATTTAATAATAAATATTATTATTTAATATTTAGTATTAAATATTGTTTAATATTTAATAATATGTACCAACACTTATCTACTAACCACACGTGGGTTGTCGTCTCCTCGGGGACCAGACATCGTACACTTTAAGGTCGTTACACTTTGAGCCCATCTATCGCGATCTCTGACCATATGACTTTCTGCATATTTGGGGTTTTCTTTTTAGACTACACTATACATCCACGAGCACGCTCCGGTGATCACTTAACATGTGGATGTTTTACATAATAATTAATATTATTACGTGACATATGTGACATATAAAATTATCATACATAACGTCCACCTTGTGATTAATTCGTGTTTACTTAATCAACGTGCTGCGCATTATACGTGTCACGAGTTAATTCCAACATATCCATGTAGTATATTGAATATATATTGGTTTGTACCATTTAAAATAAAATGACTATTAAACATCTTAAAATCATTTTCAAACAATGGAAGTAACATAAGTAAAAAAAATGACCTAAGGTGTCTAGTTACTTTTGGATTATTTTTAAATTCGCAAAATACATATTATAAATAAAAATAAACCACTAATATAATTTTTAAACATATTTTGTTTTCCACCCTCAATCACAAAATCAACTAGGTTCTGTATACAAACTTAAGTAATTTAGATTTTTAGCAGCAAAATAGTTTTTTTATTAGTCAACATTTCAAGTAAATATACAAGCACAAAAAGAACAATTTACAGTTAAAGGTTGTTGCTTTGTGACCTTGAGGTTACGGGTTCGAGCTGCAGAAACCGCGAACTTGAAGAAGTAGATAATGATATGTCTTCTTGTGGTTCATATAAACAATAATGGAGTAAGATTCAAGACAAAGTTCATCTTACTTCCGTTTATATAACTCAAGATGTACTACCGGTGATTTAAGACCACAAGTCATCATATCTGTTATGTGACATTATCTTCGATTGATAATGGAGAGGTAAGTTGATTAACGTTCTAAAATGTTTGTATATAAGTTTAAATCATGTGCGAGATTGTTGGAAAAGTACGTTAAAGTACTTTACTATGTGCTCCAAACTTATATAAACTTATATGATGTTGTTTGGGAGATTGAAGTGATGTTATGAATACCTTGAACTTGAAATAGGTCACTTAGATTGATCCATGTCTAGGCTGGATCGAACCAAGTGAAAGCTGGAAAAAGTTGGTGTTCTGTTAGACATGGATTGATCACATCGATCGATCGATGTATACATCGATCGATCGATGTGGTATGGATGCGATGCTGAAAACTTTTCTGTGCAACATAGATCGATCACATCGATCGATCTATGTTGGCAGGATGCAAGGTTGAAAGTTTCTGTCCAACATCGATCGATGACATCGATCGGTCGATGTGTCAATAGACAGAACTTTTCTTTGTGAAATTGCATCTTTTGATCCAATGTTCATCTCCCTTCACCTATAAACGGTATGCAACTGACTAAGAGGAGTTTTAAATTGCTGAAATAAGTTTTGTTAGTTGCTTTAACACAACCCAAGGCCTATATATAGTAGGTCTTGGTATCTTGAACTATACACAAACTTTTGCAAAATCTGTAAAATTTCAGCACTTTCTTCTCCTCCAACTCTTCTCCTCTATCAATCTCTTCTACAACAAGTTTAAACTCTCTCTAGTAAAGCAAACTAAAGAGAGCAAGCGCTAATATCTTGGGAAGCATTAGTCTTGTTGTCTGCCTTGCTCACTGGTAGAGACTAAATTTCTTTAAGGACAGAGTTATCTTAAAACTCGTCTCCGCTTCTGTTTTGATCGGTTTCTTGTTTGGTACTACCATTTCCCAACAATAGCTTCTATCCAAATGAATCAAAACGTGTCATGGAATGGAGAAAAGGGGCGCAAAATTGTAGTTAGATTGAGTGAAAATGAAATAACAAACTAAGAAAGGTAGAGAAATGAGGAACCAATTCATACTTCTATTCGTACCGTAATTTGTGACCTTAAGGTCACGGTTCGAGCTGCGAAACAGACTCTTACATAAATGTAGGATAAGGTTACGTGCATCAGATCGTGAAACGATCTGGTTTCTCCACGGATCATATGCAAACGTGAGAACTTATTGCACAAGAAACAGTGGCGGAGCCAGGAGTGCCTTCTTGGAGGGGCACTGACAGGCTTCGCAATAGGAATACCACCGGTCACCGTTTCGGACCGAAAAAACCGACAAAATCTTCTAGACATATTTTTGTATTATAACATAAAATACGTGAAAGAAAACACATCTACCAACCAATGTACAAAAAAAATAAACAGTATACTACAAACAATATGCAGATCATAATTATCAAATGAATATAGTAATATACATCAATACATACCTTTTTTTTGCATATTGCAGAACGAGAAGGATTTGCCAAGGGATGCAAAAAGGTTCTTCGAGATGCCATTGATTGAAATAGTTGCATAATATCTTCATCTTCAATGGTGCTAAAAATTTCATGCTCAAAGTAACACAATAAACAATCCGATAGTACGTCATCCCCCAACTAGTTGCGTAGATCAGTATATCATTGCAGAAAAATTAGAAACAAACAACTGTCACAAAAGCTAGTGTTTAACAATGGCATTTGGAAAAGCATATTACCTTTTACAGTTTACTGTCTGAATGCTGAATCAATGAACCAATTATATACGGTGTACATAGTTGCCTAGAAATTGTAAAATAGTTTTCACACCAGCAACAGCCAACACTAAGGATTTAAATGCAACCTAAAGGTATGTGTAGCTCAAAACTTTAAAATGACTTTAGAGCAACCAAATAAAATCATAAAAGCTGTGTAATTGTAGCATCTTCCCCAACGGAGTGGCACAACCTTATACCGTTTTTAAATTAATATATATCAACTATCGAGCATCAACCCTCCCAGGATTCGTAAGATTAGCAACCAATTAAAAAAAGAAACTTTCATTTTCATAAGCAAACTAATGCAAAAAAGTCTACTAATTTTCAACGATTACCTTACATGCAAAAAAAGACTACTAGTTTTCCAAATCTTGACTTTTTTTTAATATATTTAAGAGACCGAACTTCTGGTAAGTTTTAGACACATTTTAGTCACTTAGCAGAGAATTACCGAAGACTAAACACTATGTGACCACGTAACAGAGGGTTAGTATTCTGTCAAACAAGGGCACACTTTGAACTGAATGACCAAAAATACAAATACACCTACCTATCTATAGGATTTTTCCACCGATGTTGGGGGGGCACGTGCCCCCCCAGGCCCCCCCTTCCCTCCGCCCCTGACAAGAAACACCTTTTATTGTGTATAAAAATCATAAGGTCTAGCTTAAGAGCCTAAAGTTCATACGCCTTTACGAAGTCATGTTCAAACTTTTACATTCAAAGTTTTTTCCATTAGAATATTGCTTTAAATATCCACGTACAAATAGTTTCCTCGTTTAGAATAATAGTTTATATTTTCGTTGTATTAGTTTATCCATGTAGATATTGAACATGTGTTTGGTTTGTACCATTTATAATAACATGACTATTAAACATCTTGATAATCATTTTCAAACAATATAAGTCACATAAGTAAAAAACAAAAAACAAAATGACACGTAAGGTGTCTGGTTATTTTTGGATTATTTTAAAATTTGCAAAAATACATATTATAAACAAAAACAAACTACTAATATAATTTTCAAACATATTTTGTTTTCCACGCTCAATCCCAAATCAACTAGGTTCTAGATACAAACTTAACTTAGATAATTTAGATACTAACTTTAGCAGAAAAATATTTTTTTTTATTAGTCAACATTTCAAGTAAATATACAAGCACAAAAAAACAATTTGCAGTCATAATTATACTAAACATGAGGACGGGCTTTGGAGCAACTGGTAAGATTGCTGTTTTGTGATCTTGAGGTTACGGGTTCGAGCCGCGGAAACAGCATTTTACACAAAAAGTGTAGGGTAAGACTGCGTACATCATATCGCCAAACGATACGGCTTCTCCCAAACCTTGCATAAACACGGAAGTCTAGTTCACCAGAAACGCCGTTTTTAAATCATAATAAACATGAGGCCTTCCGTACTTCAGTTAAAATATGGTTCCCTAATTATAAAATCAATTGTGTTCAAAGAACCTTTATTTGTGTTTATTTGTATAATGTATTAGACAAACTTAGAGCAAATCGCCATGCTATCTTTTTGGTGAAAAGTGGGAATTCTTGCACATGTTCAGCAATTGTAAAGCAGAAGGATGAAAATCAGAATCAGCACCAGTCTTTTAAATGTTATACATACATACATACATACATACATATATATATATATATATATATATATACATACATATTTGAACTCTCCGGTCTTACCGTTTGGAACCACATTTATATCTCAAATTGTAATAATATATCATACCCTTCAAAAAAAATGTTTTAACTCAATATTTTATAACTTATTTGAAAAACGTTTTACATAAAATATTGACAATATTTATAAAAACTAAGTACTTCATATTAAAAAGCCCATTTCAATTATTAAAGTAAGTATTATATTGAATATTTTGTCTTAGTTATATTTATATTTTTAGTGTTTCATATTCATTTAATTACAAGTTTTAAATGAAATAGATCCAAACACAATTATAATAAAGAGTTTGTAGGATCTGCAAGGCACCACTAGAAGGGGGGTTGAATAGTGGGTGCGGAAAATGTGGTTTTTAAAATTAGTTTGAACCAAAAACCTAACTTCTGAAAACAGTTTCTGTTTTCAGGACCAGTTTTAAAACGTTTTGAAAACTAGGTTTCAGGTCTTCAAAAATTCTGAAATTTGGAGAGAACTTAGACTCAGATTTTATGAGTATCTCTTAAAACTTTCAGATTAAAATTCAATTTCTAACCCCTTGAAAAATCGTTGGTGGTCAGATTGCGCATGTCTGCCAGAACCGATACACTGATTTGAAAACTTAATTCCTATTTGTACACAACTCCAAATGTTCTGAAAATTTAACGAATAACCCCTTATAAGTTTTATTTAAATGTGTTGAAACCGTTTTGAAAAATTCTTTTGGGAAGTTAGTCAAATACGATCAAAGTCTCAACTTTTGCAAGCCTGAAAATCAGACTGCACTAGTCACAGAACTTTGGACGTTTGAATGACTTATACTTGTCCAAAAGGGTTGAAACTTACGCCAAAAGAACCCTAGAACGTGTGGTTATATTTCCTGAAAGTTTCGTGATTTTTTAAATTCGTTTACTATTTTTACGAACGTGATTAAAAACAGTAAACAATGCTGAAACAAAAAATCAGTAAGTAAATGACACCAAGAATTTTATACTAGTTCGGTTATCAACAACCTACTCCAGTCTTCGAGGAACACCTTCTTTGGTTCACACTAATCACACAACACAAAAACACCTTACCACAGGATTTATGGAGTTACACGCCAACTCCAACCCTTTACAAACCTTGTACGATGAGTACAATTCGCACGAACACCACCACCTAGCAAGATTGAAGATTGATCACACCTTGATCAATCTTTTACAAAGATAAAGAGATGTGGTGGTTTAATACAAGCCTATTAAAGAATAAGAATATAAGTACAATAGGCTTTCAAGAAGAAGAAAGAAAGAGAGTGTAGAAGAAGAAGGCTAGAACACTTTTGATCTTTGAATTAGCAACTCTTGTTCTTATTCTTGTTTTTGCTCTTCTTCCTTCCTTTTTAATTGTTTTTGGCCACCCCCTATTGGTGCCTTCCCCTCTTGAAAATTATCTTCTAAGTCCTTGGGAGAATGTGTGGCATCATTGTGACATGATCTTGCTTACTTGGTACCTTCTCATTGGATGATCATTTAACCTTTGCTTACTTGGCACTTCATGATTGGTTGAATGTTGTCATCATTTGATGACTTGGAAAATCTAAAAATTCCACTAAAAGCATGTGCCAAAATCATCATAAAATAGTTGCCATAACTCATAAGATTATCACATAAATTAAGCAAGATAATTTCTCCACAAAAACAAGCAAGAAATCGGCCATGAATGAACTTGACATGCTGAAATTTCAACATGTGATACATGGTGCTTTTATTCAAATTATTTCCAATTTTCTTTGATTTTTCTCTTTGAAATAAATCACCAATTAGTAAAAAATAATCTCATCATTTTTGGAAATGAATTTGGACACCAATATGGCCAAGAATTCGGCCAAGATACATTACTACACATGCTGAAATTTTCAGCATGTGTGATATTAAAAATATCACCATTTTAATTTCATAATTAATTCAAAACGTTACCATAACATCTTCAATTAATCCTCATGATTCAAGATAGTAAAATATGGCATTTCTTAGTGATAAAATCGGCCACTCAAACTACACATGCTGAAATTTTCAGCATGTGTTTCAAATGAGATGAAATTTGAAACATTACATTTTGTAGCTTCTTTTTTTAAATCACCAACATTGTATGATTGATTCTTGACCAATCAATATGCCAAAAAGGCTCCATATATGCTCCATCTCAGCTGTATAGGCGTGTCCAACATGTATATGCATGTCCTGAATTTTATTTTTGCTAACTTTGTAAAATAAAAAACATTTAATAATACACACATGTTATATTCCAATCAGTCCTTAATTTAATTTTCTAGGACACTTTAAGATGTATGACATATGTAAAAAGTGTCTAGATACGTGTCGTATGATATGCCAAAAATGTTCAATGTGTTGTGTACGTAGAAAACCGAATTTTCGATGTTTATCGATTACCCGATTTTTTTCTAATTAAATTCTAACTTTTTGCACATGTTATATATATATTATGTTATACATAATATATATAATATAAACTTTAATTTTCAGCACTTGGCTGGTCTAAAGTGGCGCCATTAACATGTGACAAAATTGAAATTGGAATCTCCACAATTTGGCCTTAATGTGGGGTGATTTGTGTGTGTCAACATGGAATGATTTTATGGCTGAAAATATCATCATATGCACGAAAATTATAAGTATTTTTGAAGTGTATGGGCTGGCCATCTAATTATGGCAAGTACGTGACAAGTTGGCGAAGTTTCGGTATTTGCCCGATACGACAATTTTTGGTTTAGAACCTTTTAACGTGTCGTATTTAATTTGTCATCACCATGACTTATATCATATGATTTAAGACCTGAATATACTCATAAATATGAGTTAAGTTTGGTGGTGTGACGTTGACGCACGTACGTAAAATATATAACGTGTCGATAGTACGTTAGAATACATGTGCATGTGCCTTTTTCAAAAAATCTGAAAATATATTTTTGTATATGTATGTAGGTGTGTATATTGATGAAGAGAGGAGGAGGAGACTTTCCTTTCTTAGTCTTGTTGCCGTTGTGTCTTGTTCAAATGTAGCTTCCTTTAATGAACTACTTAGTTTAATTAACTAAGTAATTCACTTAATGAACTAGTTTAATTGATTAATCGTGGCACCTGAAAATAGTATAAACACAACAAATTTTGCCATTTAATGTAAGCTTTAAAGCTTCATGGCTCGTTAGTACGGCAACATTATATATAAACTGTATAAGGCAAGTAATATGCAATATATCATGCACATTTATCTTATGCTCGTTTTTATGCACATTTAAATCATATATTTTAAAATCACTCAAACCCCTTTTTCTCTACAGAGTTGTGAATCACCACTCATGTTGGGTTAGGAGTTTAGCGGATGATATGATGTTTATAAGCTTGGTTATTCAAAGACGTGTTTGGTGTCATGAAATTTAAAATATTTGACTGAAAAATCTTGTAAAATAACTTGTCATTTTATTATATATAAATATTTAATATTGTACACTTCTAATTGTCGTCGTGAACTTTTTAATGTGATTTAATCGATTATTACAAATAGTATCATTATATTTTACAAAAATTATTTATTTTATACGAGGAAGAATATGAAAAAGAAAATGTGAAGTAAAAGTTACATTCAAAAATATGTATGGAGATTGAAAAATTGGTTTGTATTAAGAAGTCTAAAACAAGTATTGACTTAAATGACTTATGGTATTGCATCTCTTCAAATGATCTCAACCATTGGATATAAAAATAGGATAATTTGTTTAGACTCATGTAAGTTAAATATTTTTATGTAAACTTTTCAGAAAAGCAACGTAATAACTATTTATGCAAGCTTTTCAAAAAGTTTACAGCCCTTATTATTATACAGAGAGATTTTATGTTACTTAGTAAAATTTTCAACTATTTGTACATAAGTTTTTCAAAACTTATTGTCTTAGTTCGACGATTATTATGTAAGGTTCTAATAAGGTTTTTAATTCAAATGGCGTTCATATTCGTATGTATTTAATTCTTTAATGATTATTTTATAGACTTATACCTATAAGTTTGACAATTATTGTATAAATTTATTCAAATATCTTAGACAAAATCGGAGTAGCAGCCTCTAAGCCATAAATCAGTTAGTATTCTGGTTGAAAAATTGTTCCAAGAAAGGTTGCAGATTCGAACCGAACGCGCGAGTACAATACTGCTGGCTGGTCCAGTAATGATTATGTCATTGTATTTGACCAATTGAGTTAAAAGGTTCTGCCAATTTTGTAGTCTTGTGTAGGTTCTGACAAGTTTTACCAATCTATAAACCACTAAATTTATGATTTGCAAATTTCATAGACATGGACAATGAAGATCTTGGACAATGGAGATCTATAAAACTAAGAGTATTGACTTTTTGCTCCAAGAAAATCTTCAAAGATTCCTGTTCTCTTTCTGGTATCAAAAGACAACAACAACATCACACATTGTTCTTTTTTAATAGGTTTCTTCTCGATTAAGAAAGAGAAAATACGGAAATAGAAAGGAAGAGCACATATTTCATTTCATAGACAAAAACTAGAAAAATGCACTAATTAAAATTTACAAAAGTAGTGCAGAATCAAACTAATTAATAAATTAGATTAGATCTAGACCATAAACCAGGTAAGATATACAGAATAATCGAGAGATTTTATGATTTCTGCATTTCATTTGCACATATTCAGGGAGATAAATCCCAATTTCATTTGCTTCGATTTCTGAAATTCGTCTTTTCATAATACCTAATCGATAGCAAGGAAAGCGAGAGGTTGACCTCATCCTTTCCCCACCGAGTCTTCACGTCGGCGGCGGAATTCTTAGCCGGAAGCTGCTTGGAAACCACCAGACACGGCCGGACGGAGCAGATTTCGCCACCGGAGTATAAGAAGACGACGTCTTGAGAAGCGGAAGTAAATAAAGCGAGTAGAGCCGCCGGAAGCCGCCGAGAGCGAGCACGACGGCGCGTAGCTGAAGGATATTTCTAGCGTAGTGCTCAGTACAGATCAGCTCCCAAAGACCCTCGTCCTCCGCCGTCTTCTTCCACTGCTTGCTAACGCACGCCGATGCCGCTAACGTGCGCGCGTCCACATGTTTCAACACCTCGTAAAGCAAATTCTCATTTAATAACACCGCCTCCACCGCCTCCGATATCTTACTTTCTCCTAATTTGAGCTTTTTACTCTTATTCACATCCAAATCATTGTCGGCGGGGATAAATTGACCGTTGCTTACGGATCGCTTCATCGACGGCCTAGTAATCTACTTGAACTACTTCTACAAGTTCTCGATTATGAAATTGGTGCTCTGAGGAAGAAGAAATCAGGATTTTTTGAGGTGAATGAAAAAGGGGATGGATTTGTTGAAGAGAGGAGAGGAGGTGGGTGTAATGATTTAAAGCAACGGAGAGGTGAGGTCAGGGGTAGCAATTAGTCTTTCGGTTTCTGGTTGTTTTCCTAAAAGACAAAAGTAAGTGCAAATGGTTTTCCTGGTTGAACCAGTGATTTCATAATCATCACCCTTACCTAGTATATTTTAACGATATCAAAAAATATTATTAGGGCCCGAAGAGATTAATTGGTACGAATACAATACCTCTATCTCTAGTATATTTCAACGATATCAAAAAATATTATTAGGGTCTGAAGAGATTAATTGGTAAGAATACAATACCTCTATCTCAAGAGAGTCTGGGTTGAGCTCGTGCTTTGAGATTACTATTTTGCCCAAACAAGATTCCGAACTTTAAGTCCCAAGAGCTATCTTCTTTTTTCTATTTCAATTTGGTTTAAAAATATTTTCTGAATAAATATTGTCTATTATTTAAAAATTTTATTAGTATTAGTAATTAAAGTTTTTATACTACACTTTCAATTAATACTTATATGATTTTTCTTTATTTTATTTCAAGTAACCAAAGCAGAACAAGAATATAAGCCTACAAAGTTTAACTTCTTTAAATTGTATTTAAATCAAACTAGGAAAATACTTTTGAAACGTAAAGAGTATGTATCGCCCACCCAGGACTAGGGTCTCGGCATGGTACATCCGTCGTATTCTACTACGAGAAGTACAAGACGTCGATACTATACATGTGCATCAAACTCTCTATCCCTTGGGACAGAAGTATTGTTTGCCTGCCACTTACTCTCCCCAGACCCTAGCGATAGCTTTTCCTGTAGTTGGGATATACTGGGTACGAATGATGATGATGACTATACATGTGCATGTGGACATAAACATGAATCGATATAGCGAAAGCAACATAAAAATAAATATACGACATGCATATCAATACAAGTCGTCATTTATCTGTACAAGCCATAAAAACACCACATACATACATATCCATCCTTAATGTCTCAAATCAAGGTCTAATATAATCATCATACTTATTATTATTCTCTATATGCATCAAGTCACTCCATGATTAATGTGCATGTCATATTCGGACGATGCAATGTCTTTAGAAGCGATACCATAAAAATCCATTTAGATGAAGGTTCAAATACGATATCCATATCCATTTTCCATAACATTTCCATAAACATGACACTTTCATATGATAGCTATAGCACTTTACCTTGCATGCGAATGATATTGTCATATTAGCGGAATAATCCTCCACATAGTCACATGTACAAATATGAGTCCCAATGCTCATAAGTACATATACTAATGGTGACTCAATAAACCAGAGATCCCTTGTCCCGGACTAGGTGTTACACTCGGGCCCATAAAGAAACATACTATATGCCTATGATATCAACTTCCTTAGGTTCCAATGCCATGACGGCCTCCAATCATCGATAACATACTATATGCCCATGACACCAACCACATCGGACGTGGTGTCATGACGGCCTCCAAATGATCATATACATACAATAAACATATCGTGAGATATTCGACTATACGATATGATTCGATGTGCAATAGTGAACTTTTGAAACATTTCATGAGATGCAAAATGGGCGCACATACACTCGTCCTACTAGTAGATTCCACACTATGTATGCTCTTAAACTTTCTCATATCATCGTGTCATAAAACGCCACATATATACACATAATTCATGCCTTAAATCATGTAAACATACTATCTTTTTTCTCTCCCCCAAGCTCTCGGCAAACATCCACAAAACAACCCACTTTTTATATTATTTCACCCATCACCACTTTCTTAAATCATGCATCCTACATATATTCTCATGACACAATACTAAGGCAATTAGTACATTTTTTTCATAAACACTTTAATATGGCATATGTGAATACATAAAATAATCATACTTTTTGCCATACTTTATTTCATACATACATACATATATATATATATATATATATATATATATATATATCCATAAACATGTAACAAAGCTATTGATTCTTCACAAAAGGTATTAGGCTTTGAGCCATATATCCCTACATAAATCTATTTCATAAACATGTAACACACTTATTTATTTTACATTTTAGCCTTAATACCGAATACTCTAGCCTTAGTCCAGTCTGCGCAATTGTATTTGCGTTCTGAACTGATGGCCGACCTGCCGACCTCGACACCTCAGCACAACTGACCAACAGATGTGCTTTTAGTCATTTCAGCCAAGCTCAGCACACAAACAGAGCTCAGCACGGCAGTGCTGCAGAAAGAATGCTCTCAGCCAAACAACAGAGCTCAGCACACAGCAGAGCTCAGCTCCACAATACTGTACACAACAGTACTGCGCTATTCTTCGATCAGTAGAGCGCAGCTCGGCAATAACCTCAACAACTCAGTGAAGTAGAGATCCGAGATGAGTCCAAGACTCTATCCTTAAGACGTATTGTTTCGGTATACTGTGCCCAACCGAAAGGAGCAATCGTCTCCCAGGATACAACGGAAGTCAGTTCAGACGAGCGACACTGCAGTGAATGAACTCTACGAACCTGTAAGATGCCCTAAACTGTTGAGAAAAAGGGTTTGAGCGATTCATAAAAATACATAATTTACATAACGTGTGCTAAAGAAATGCATGATATATTTTATGACTTGACACGTTTTTGCAAGAAACCTGCCTATACTTTATATATAATGTTGCCGTACTAACAAGCCATGAAGCTTTAAATTATACATCAAATGGAAAACATTTGTTGTGTTTGAACTATTTTCAGGTGCCACCATTAATGAACTAAACTAGTTCATTAAGTGAAGTATTAGTTAAATGAACTAAGTAGTTCATTAAATGGAGAAATATTTGGAGAAGACACAAAGGCAACAAACATGGAAATGGAAAGTCTCCTCTCCTTCTTTAATTCACACGCCATATATATATGTTTTTATATATATATATATTCAGTTTTTTTTTAAAAGGCACCATACACATATATTCCAACGTACTACCGACACGTTATATATTTTACGAACTTACGTCAACGTCACACCACTATATTTACCTCATATTTATGAGTATATTCAGGTCTTATATCATATGATATAAGTCATGGTGATGACAAAATTATTACGACACATTACAAAGTCTTAAACCAAAAATTGTCGTATCGGGTGACTACCGAAACTTCGCTAACGTGTCGCCTACTTGCCATATATAGATGTCCAGCCCCTACACTTCAAAAAAATGGCCACAAATTTTGTGTCTTACATGATATATTCATCCATAAAATCATTCCATGTTAGCACACACAAATCACCCCCAATTAAGGCCAAATTGTGGAGATTTCAATTTCATTCTTTTATGTCACATGTGGCACCATTTGTCTCAGCATTAAGAGATGAATATTCAAATTATTTCATGCATAATATGTGTGACATAATATATATAACATGTGCAAAAATTTTGAATTTAATCAGAGAAAAATCGCGTAATCGACAAAAGTCGAAAATTCGGTTTTCTACGAACACAACACATGGAACGTTTTTGGCATGACATGTAACATGTATCTAGATACTTTTTAAATATTCAAGACATATTAAAGTGTTATAGAATATTAAAATTAGGGCTGATTCGAATATATCATATATGTGTAATTATTGTGCAATATTTGACAAAGTTGACAAAAGTGAAATTCAGCACATGTACAATCCATATCACACGCCACTTCAGTTATGATGGAGCTTAGGTGGAGCTTATTTGACACTGATTTGGCACTTTAATTGGTGGAAAATAAGTCACACATGATTGGTGACATTGAAGAGGGCAATACACAAGAAAACAATTCAAAATACAACACATGCTGAAATTTCAACACATGTTCCTTGTTATGGACGAATTTAGCATGTGTTTGTCTTCAATTGTCTTCCAAAATTGAAGGGGGATTAATGTGTGATTGTTTGGTAACCTTTTGACTACTAATTGGCACATGTTTTATGTGTTTTAATCAGATTTTTACAGCACACTAAATGATGACAAGTTAGACCAATCATCAAGTGACAAGTAAGCAAGGTCAAGTCATCCATCCAATCAAGTTATGCCAAGTAAGCAAGATGGTGTCACATCTACACAAGGCATTCTTCCAAGGACATAAAAGAAAATTCTCAAGGTGAGGAAAAACCCTAGGTGGGCGGCCATGTTGTCATAAAAAGAAGAGAACAGAGCCAAACAAAAACAAGACAAGTCTCATAATTTCCAAGTGCAAAAAGAGTCTTCCACTTTCTTCTACCTTTCTTTCTTCTTCTCCTCTTTAAAGCCTATTGTTCTTATATTCAAATATATTGAATAGGCTTTGTATAGACCACCATACACCCTCATTGTTGTAAAAATTTGATCAAGGTGTGATCAATCCTTCATTCGTTCGATGGTGGTGTTCGTGAAAGGTGTGATTACTTGTATCGTTTGTAAAGGGTTGGAGTTGGTGTGTAACTCCAGCAACCCTTTGTGGTAAGGTGTTTTTTTGTGATTAGTGATAATTGAGGAAGGTGTCCTCGAAGACTGGAGTAGGTTGTGTTAACCGAACTAGTATAAAATTCCCAGTGTTATTACTTTTAGCATTTTACTTTCGGTTTCCAGCAATGTGCATCATTTTCATTGCAGTAGTAAAAATATCAAATAAATTTCAAAAATACAAAACTTTTCAGAAACATAGCCACACGTCTTAAGTTTCATTTGGCGCAAGTTTCAACCCTTTTGGACAAGTATAAGTCATTCAAACGTCAATAGTTCTGAGACTAGTGCAGTCCGATTTTCAGACTTGCAAAGGTTGAGACTTTGAACGTATTTGATATACTTCCCAAAGGAATTTTTCAAAAAATTTTCAACTCAATTAAATAGACATAGTAAGGGGTTTGTCATTAAATTTTCATACCATTTGGAGCCACGGTTTTATCGGAATAAATTTTTCAAATCAGACTACCGTTTTTGGCAGATTTGTGCAATCTGACCACAAACAATTTTTCAAAGGGTTAAAGGTTGAATTTTGATCTGAAAATTTTAGGAGATACTCAGAACAATTGAGACTACTATCCAAATTTTATAATTTTTGAAGGCCTGTAACCTAGTTTTTCAAATGTTGCAAAATAGGGCCTAAAAACAGAAACTGTTTTCAGAAGTTGGATTTTTGGATCAAAACATTTTAAGAACAAAATTTTCCGCACCCACTATTCAACCCCCCTCCCTTCTAGTGGTTCCTTACAGGTCCTACAAGTGGTATTAGAGCGCAGGCACACTCACAACAAGGAGATCCAACGATCTAAATGAGATGGCAACCACTAGCTACAAAACCATGCAAGAAGGAATGTCAACCGTAAGGCCTCCTCTTTTTTATGGTGAGTCCTTTATCCAATGAAAACTTAGAATGAAATTATTTCTTATGGCTATTGATATTGATATGTGGTCTATTATAGAAGACGGTCCATTCGTTCCATCTAAGCTATCTACTGTTGATGGTGTCACACTAGAGGTTTTAAAAACGAAACAAGAATACACTAGTGATGATAAAAAGAAGTTGAGTATGAATGATAAAGTCATGCAACTACTTTTAAATGGGCTAAGCAAAAGTGAATCTAGTTATGTATCTAATTGCTCTAGTGCCCAAGAGATGTGGAAAATTCTTGAGATGAAACATGAAGGGACTAGCCAAGTAAAGGAGTCTAAGATTAATATGCTTATGTCCACACTTGAGTCTTTCAAATTATTGTTAAGTGAGTCTATTGTTGACATGGATTTACGATTGACTAACATCTATAATTCTCTTGAGTCTCTTGGCAAAGCTTTTTCTACACAGAAAAAGGTTCAAAAGGTGTTAAGGAGTCTCCAATCCGAATGGGATTCAAAAGTCAATGCAATCGAAGAAAGTAAGGATACTAAATCGATAAAAATAGAGGAATTGATCGGATCATTAAAGGTATATGAAAACAAACTCACTTTAAGAAATTCCGAATTTAGTCCTAAACATGATAATGCTATTGCGTTTAAATCAAATGAATACGTCTCTACTTCTTATGATCGTGTAGAGGACAGTGACACAGATTCGATGACAAAGATTTAATCACAATGGCTAAAAGATTAAGAAAGACCTTGAGAAAATCAATTAAAAACAAACACAATCCTACTTCATCTAAGAACCATAGAAATAAAAATAATAAAGAAATAAAGTGTTATGAATGTGGAAAACTTGGACACTTGTCATATGATTGCCCTAACAAGGACAAACAAACAAAACAAACACCTTGACAAGGATCGGATCAAAACTAGACTCGTCTCAGAACCTAAACAAAGGAGAAGAGCCTTCAAAGCCTCCACTTGGAGTGACACATCCAAATCTGAGACTGATACAGAAGAACAAACGACACAAGTATGCTTTACATCTAAGGCATCGAATGAGGTATCCTCCGACTCTGATTCTGATTCTTAATGTTCTTATGATAATTTATTTAGTCAATATTTAGAGTTGCATAAGTTCTCAAAGACTCTTGCAAAAGAAAAGAAACGATTAATTGAAGACAAGAAGTTGTTAGAATCTTCTAACACGAACCTTGTTTCTCAATTAAACGATTCAAAAGAAGAGTCTTCTTGCATAATCAATGCATTAAAATCAGAGGTCATATCATTAACAAAATAAAACAATGAAATGAAATCCGAGATTTCAAATTTGAAATCAAGGAATACGGATTTAGAGAAAATGATGAAACAAGTTGACACGGGAACTAACATGCTAGATCGCATCATTTTGTCACAAAAGTATGATAGTGATAAAACCAGATTAGGATATATTGAGAAAAAAAACATCAATTAAACCAACCAAATTCATCTTATCTAAGAAAATAGAAACACATAAGACACATGTGGCGCCTAAGAAGATGACTAGACCCCCCTATGTCATTTCAATGTGCTTCATCTTCATATCATATGAGATATAATTTTGCACCGTACAAATATGAAAAGAAGCCATTGATGCACATGGGAAATCCATATCATAAAAATGCATCTAGATCACGCCCCGTGCATGCAAACCGAAATGCTTATCAAAAACAAAGATCATACGATGTGCATGATGGCATTGTCGGCCAAAGGCCAAACAGATTTGCACCAAACGTCTATTATATTGCATCTTCATCTCCTTTCTCACCTTTTGGAAGACCTAGAAAGGCCACCCAAATTTGGGTACCAAAAGGGACATTTGCAAAGGGTTAAATGAATAGCCCTTAAGAACGAAATCGAAATGCATGAGTTTTTTTGTTTCTTATATGCACTTTTGATTTTATTTCTAAAATAAAGGGGAAGAGACCGATTGATTGCACAAATCAAGGAGGAGAAAATTCAAATTTTGAAATTCGAAATTTGAATTTGTGCACGATTGGAGGGGAGCGATAAAATTTAACTCATGTACTAAGGTTATTTTGTAAATCATCAAAAGGGGGAGATTGTTGAGAAAAAGGGTTTGAGTGATTCACAAAAATGCATGATTTAAATAACTTGTGCTCAAGAAATGCATGATATATTTTATGACTTGACACGTTTTTGTAAGAAACCTGCCTTATATACTTTATATATAATGTTGTCGTACTAACAAGCCATGAAGCTTTAAAGCTTACATCAAATGGAAAACATTTGTTGTATTTGAACTATTTTCAGGTGCCACCATTAATGAACTAAACTAGTTCATTAAGTGAAGTACTTAGTTAAATGAACTAAGTAGTTTATTAAATGGAGAAATATTTGGAGAAGGCACAAAGGCAACAAACATGGAAATGGAAAGTCTCCGCTCCTTCTTTAAGTCACATGCCATGTATATATTTATATATATATATTCAGATTTTTTTTTAAAAAGGCACTACACACATATATTCCAACGTACTACCAACACGTTATATATTTTACGAATGTACGTCAACGTCACACCACTATATTTACCTCATATTTATGAGTATATTCAGGTCTTATATCATATGATATAAGTCATGGTGATGACAAAATTATTACGACACGTTACAAGGTTCTAAACCAAAAATTGTCGTATCGGGTGACTACCGAAACTTTGCTAACGTGTCACGTACTTTCCATATATAGATGGTCAACCCCTACACTTCAAAAATAGCCACAAATTTCGTGTCTTACATGATATATTCAGCCATAAAATTATTCCATGTTGGCACATACAAATCACCCCCAATTAAGGCCAAATTATGGAGATTTCAATTTCATTCTTTTATGTCACATGCGGCGCCATTTGTCTCAGCCATTAAGAGCTGATTATTCAATTTTTTTTGTAGATTATGTGTGACATAATATATATAATATGTGCAAAAATTTTGAATTTAATCGGAGAAAAATCGCGTAATCGACAAAAGTCGAAAATTCAGTTTTCTACGAACACAACACATGGAACGTTTTTGGTATGACATGTAACATGTATCTAGACATTTGTTACATATTCAAGATATATTAAAGTGTTCTAGAATATTCAAATTAGCGCTGATTCGAATATATCATATATGTGTAATTATTATGCAATATTTGACAAAGTTGACAAAAGTGAAATTCAGCACATGTACAATCCATATCACACGCCACTTCGGCCATGATGGAGATTAGGTGGAGCTTATTTGACACTTATTTGGCACTTTAATTGGTGAAAAATAAGCCACACATGATTGGTGACATTGAAGAGAGCAATACAAAAGGAAACAATTCAAAATACAACAAATGCTGAAATTTCAGCACATGTTCCTTGTTATGGACAAATTTAGCATGTGTTTGTCTTCAATTGTCTTCCAAAATTGAAGGGGGGGTTAATGTGTGATTGTTTGGTAACTTTTTGACTACTAATTGGCACATGTTTTATGAGTTTTAATCAGATTTTTACAGCACACTAAATGATGACAAGTTGGACCAATCATCAAGTGACAAGTAAGCAAGGTCAAGTCATCCATCCAATCAAGTTGTGCCAAGTAAGCAAGATGGTGTCACATCTACACAAGGCGTTCTTCCAAGGACATAGAAGGGAATTCTCAAGGTGAAGAAAAGCCCTAGGGGGGCGGCCATGTTGTCATAAAAAGAAGAGAAGAGAGCCAAACAAAAACAAGACAAGTCTCATAATTTCCAAGTGCAAAAGGAGTCTTCCACTTTCTTCTACCTTTCTTTCTTCTTCTTCTCTTTAAAGCCTATTGTTCTTATATTCAAATATATTGAATATCCTAATCACCATACACGCTCTTTGTTGTAAAAGTTTGTTCAAGGTGTGATCAATCCTTCATTCGTTCGGTGGTGGTGTTCGTGAAAGGTGTAATTACTTGTATCGTTTGTAAAGGGTTGGAGTTGGTGTGTAACTCCAGCAACCCTTTGTGGTAAGGTGTTTTTTTGTGATTAGTGATAATTGAGGAAGGTGTCCTCGAAGACTGGAGTAGGTTGTGTTAACCGAACTAGTATAAAATTCCCAGTGTTATTACTTTTAGCATTTTACTTTCGGTTTCCAGCAATGTGCATCATTTTCATTGCAGTAGTAAAAATATCAAATAAATTTCAAAAATACAAAACTTTTCAGAAACATAGCCACACGTCTTAAGTTTCATTTGGCGCAAGTTTCAACCCTTTTGGACAAGTATAAGTCATTCAAACATCAATAGATCTGAGACTAGTGCAGTCTGATTTTCAGACTTGCAAAGGTTGAGACTTTGAACTTATTTGACATACTTCCCAAAGGAAATTTTGAAAACTGTTTCAACCCAATTAAATACACATAGTAAGGGGTTTGTCATTAAATTTTTATACCATTTGGAGCCACGGTTTAACCGGAATAAATTTTTCAAATCAGACTATCGTTTCTGGCAGATTTGCTCTGAACACAAACAATTTTTCAAAGGGTTAAAGGTTGAACTTTGATCTGAAATTTTTAGGTGATACTCAGAACAATTGAGACTAAAATCTCTCTAAATTTCAGAGTTTTTGAAGGCCTGTAACCTACTTTTTCAAACGTTGCAAAACAGGGTCTGAAAACAGAAACTGTTTTCAGAAGTTAGGTTTTTGGATCAAAACATTTTAAAAACCAAATTTTCCGCACCCACTATTCAACTCCCCCTTCTAGTGGTGCCTTACATGTCCTACCTAAACTTTTCAGACTTGATGCAAAATGTAGAAGGAGAAGAGAGGAGAAGGGCACGTGTATGCAGAGAAGGAGAGGAGAAAATGGGATGGATGCAGAATACTGCCTTGGCCTGGTATTTATAGGGAAAAACATATTTGGGTCGTTAATTACTAGTTTAACCACAACCGTCGGATCAGATTGCCTCCGTTAAATTAGATAACCACTTTTCAAATTTGAATTTGACATTACGATTAAGTAACTGATTTTCAAATTTGAAGTTAAGCAACCAACTTTCAAATAATTTTACTCATACTTGGAGCATTAATTTCTCATTCACCCGGTATCGTTATTGAGTGATTTCAAACCCTAAAATCATCTACTTGTTATTAGATAATTAAGAATTTGTTAGTTTTCACTTGTCATTAATGAAAACTAATTATGACTTAGCTCAAAGTACGTTGCTAACCACAGTTTGCAACTTGATCCATTTCAATTTATTTCCAATTTGTCCAACAATAGTAACTATCGTTGCTTGCTTAGATTATGATTTAGGGGTGCATATTAAGAACAGTTACCACCGTTTGTGAAACGGAAAATAAAATAATAAGCAAAGAAAACAAATCTCAATAAGTGGTTGATTGTTCTTTCTGGAAAGGTCCAAGTTACTGAATCACAATCCTCCAGGTCTCAATCAGTGTCTCCATTGCTTCTGGTAGGAAATTTGGTCCCACCTAACTTGCTTAGCTCGAAGGCCAAGAATGATGGCCACAATTTACTAATTTCTTGGTGATTTTGTTGGGAAAAAGGACCTATGCTTTCGTTGGTTACAATTTACTAATTTCTTGGTGATTTTGTTGGGAAAAAAGGACCTATGCTTTCGTTGGTATCTATGTTTTCTTTTTAATATCCAAGAATAGGGTAGGATTGTAGGACCTGTATAGCACCACTAGAAGGAGGGTTGAATGGTGGGTGCGGGAGATTTGGTTTTTAAATTATTTTGACCTAAAAACACAACTTTTGAAAACAGTTTCTGTTTTCAGATTCCGATTTGAAACGTTTGAAAGACCAGGTTGCAGACCTTAAAAAATTCTGAAATTTGGAGATTCTACTCTCAAATGTCTGAGTATCCCCTAAAAATTTCAGATTAAAATTTAACCTCTAACCCTTTGAAAATACGTTAGTGATCAGATTGCGCGAATCTGCCAGAAACAGTACTCCGATTTGAAAATTTTATTTCGATTAATTCATAACTGCAAATGGTCTGAAAATTTAATGAGAAACCCCTTAAGATATTTATTTTAATGGGTTGAAACAGTTTTGAAAAATTCATTTGGGAAGTATGTCAATCACGTTGATGTTCTCAACCTTTGCAACTCTGAAAATCAGATTGCACTAGTCTCAGAACTATTCAAATTTGATTGACTTATACTTATTCAAATTGGTTGAAACTTACGCCAAATGAAAGCTAAGAGGTGTACCTTTGTTTCTGAAAAATTTTACGATTTTTGAAATTCGTTTGATATTTTTACTATTGCAATAAAAACGATGCAAAGTGTTGGAAACTGAAAGCACAGTGCTGAAAGTAATAACACCGAGAATTTTATACTGGTTCGATTAACACAACCTACTCCAGTCTTCGAGGACACCTTCCTCGGTTATAACTAAACACAAAATAACACCTTACTACAAGAGTTGCTGGAGTTACATACCAACTCCACCCTTAAGCAAATGATACAAGCAATCACAATGATCACGAACGCCACCACCGAACGGATGAAGGTTTGATCGCACCTTGATCAAACTTTTACAATAATTGAAACGTGTATGGTGGTCTAATCAAAGCCTATTCAATATGTTGAATATAAGAACAATAGGCTTGAGGGAAGAAGAAGAAGAAAGAAATGTAGAAGAAGAGAGTAGAAGACACTTTTTGCACTTAAGAGAATATGAGAGTTGTCTTGCTTTTGTTTTGCTCTCTTCTCTTCTTTTTAATCAGCCTTGGCCACTCCCCTAGGGTTCTTCTACCACCTTGAGAATTCTTTTTAATTCCCTTGGTAGATTGCCTTGTGTAGATGTGACACTACCTTGCTCACTTGGCACAACTTGATTGGATAGTTGTCTTGCCTTTGCTTACTTGGCACTCCTTGATTGGATGAGTCTTGTCATCATTCAGTGGCTGTAAAAATCTGAGAATAAAATGAAAAAATGTGTCAAATAAAGTTCAAAACATTGTCAAATATTCTACAATCAATCCCTTCAAATTTGGGAAGCAAATTAGTCTCCATTCAAGACTCAAAATCGGCCAACTAATGTCTCACATGCTGAATTTTCAGCATGTGTTTCATTTGCTAAAAGATTTGAAATGTTACCTTGTGTAACTCCCTCCATTATGTCACTAACCTTGTGTAGCTTATTCTCCACCAATCAATATGTCAACTAAACTCCACATAAGCTCCACAAAGATGAGGTAGGTGTGTATGATGTCTTGGGCATGTGCTATATTTTACTTTTGTAAACTCTGTCAAATATTGCACTATAATTATACACATATGGTATATTCTAATCAGCCTTAATTTGAACATTCTAGTACACTTTAATATGTCTTGAATATGTAAAAAGTGTCTAAATACATGTTACATGTCATGCCAAAAACGTTCCATGTGTTGTGTTCGTAGAAAATCGAATTTTCGACTTTTGTAGATTACGCGATTTTTCTCCGATTAAATTCAAAATTTTCGCACATGTTATATATATTATGTCACACATAATATACATAAAATTTAGTAGATATTCAGCTCTAATGGCTGTACTAAATGGTGCCCCACATGTGACAAAATAAGTTGAATTTGAAATCTCCACAATTTGGCCTTAATTGGGGGTGATTTGTGTGTGCCAACATGGAATGATTTCATGACTGAGTATAACATGTTAGCCACGAAGTTTTGGCTCTTTTTAATGTATATGGTCTAGCCATCTACTTATGGCAAGTACGTGACATATTGGTGTGACGTTAATGTACGTTCATAATATATGTAGCGTGTCGGTAGTACATTGGAATATATGTGTATTGTGCTTTTCTATAAAAAATATGAATATATATATATATATATAAACATGTGAATTGAGTGGGAGGAGACTGTCCATTTCCAAGTTTGTTGCCATCATGCCTTCTCTAAATATATCTCCATTTAATGAAGTACTTAGTTCATTTAACTAAGTACTTCACTTAATGAACTAGTTTAGTTCATTAATGGTGGCACCTGAAAATAGTTCAAACACAACAAATGTTTGTCATTTGATGTAAGCTTTAAAGCTTCATGGCTTGTTAGTACGGCAACTATATATAAAGTATATAAGGCAAGTTTGTCGCAAAAACGTGTCAAGTAATAAATTGTGTCATGCATTTCTTAAACAAGCATTATTTAAATCATGTATTTTGTGAATTACTCAAACTTTTTTTCTCGACAAAGATTTCTAGTAAAGTTAAAATTACACACGAACGTGATTGATGTGATTAGATGTAATGATAGAATTATGTTGTTGAAGTTAATACTAAATAAGGAGGTAGTGACGGTGATTTGCGCCTACGCACCCCAAGTGGGACTAGGAGAACAGGAGTATAAAGGGTTTTGGAATTGCTTAGATGTAGTGTTAAAGTCAATACCCAGTGAGGAACGAATTTGTATCGAAGGTGATTTTAATGAACACATTGGAAATGATAGCGATGGTTTTCAGTCGGCACATGGCTGGTTTGGTTATGGAGATAGAAACGAATAGAGTAGAGATCTGCTAGACCTAGCAGTGGCCCATGACCTAGGCATTATAAACTCGTTTTTTAAGAAAAAAGAATCGCATTTGATCACTTTTAGCAGCGGAGGACGTAACACGCAGATCGACTATTTTCTGATGAGGCGTGAAGACCGATGGTTGTGGAGGGACTGCAAGGTTATACCAGGGGAGTCAGCGGTGACACAACACCGTTTATTAGTGGTAGTTATAGCATTGAGCCAAAAGATGAGTAAGGGGGTTGAAAAATTCCCACCCAAGATTCGATGGGGAAGTTTGAAAGACGAAAAAATTAACATATTCAGAGACAAGGTCATCTCCGCGAAACTAGATTGTCTGGGTGATGGCACAAATCAGATGTGGGAGGTTATATTAACCACTATTACTCAAGCAGTGAGAGAAATACTTGGGGTAACAACAGGAAGGATGTCGGTATATAATGAGACGTGGTGGTGGAACGAGGATGTACAACAAAAAATAAATGACAAACAAAGGATTTTTAGAGAGCTGTTAAGCTGCACAAATGGGGAAGAGAAAGTGCGATTTATAAAATCGCCAGGAGAGGCGAAGAGACAGTGACAGAGGCAAAAACTGCAGCGTATAAAAGGATGTATGAAAGAATAGAAACAAAAGGCAGAGAGCACGATATATTCAAGATTGCCAAAGCTATGGATCGAAAGAGGCAGGACCTAGGAGGCAGGAAGTTTATAAAAGGAGAAGATGGACATGTGTTAGTCAAAGCACAAGACATCAAGTTGAAATGGCAAACATACTTTCACAGTCTTTTCAATGGTGGTAGTATCGACTACGAAGAACGAACGAGCATCACTAACCAACAACGACAACACAATAACTCCGACTGTCAAAACATCACATATGGAGAGGTGATGAGAGCATTGAAAAAGATGGGAAGAGCTAAAGCAGTCGGCCTAGATAACATACCCATTGAGGCGTGGAAGTATTTGGGAGAGGAAGGGGTTCAGTGGCTAACTACTCTGTTCAACCGTATTTACGAAACATGAAATATGCCAGATGAGTGGAGAAAGAGTATCGTGGTCCCCTTATATAAGAACAAAGGAGACGCAAAGTATTGTGGGAACTATAGAGGGATCAAGTTGCTAAGCCATACCATGAAGTTATGGGAGAGAGTAATCGATACTAGAATTAGGAGAGAAACTCAGGCTACGGCGAACCAGTTTGGTTTTATGCCAGGAAGGTCAACTACGGAAGGAATTCACATCCTCAAGAGATTATTGGAGAAGTATAGGAAGAAGAAGCGCGATTTACATATGGTTTTCATTGATCTTGAAAAGCGTATGATAGTGTGCCACGTAGCCTGATCTGGGATAATCTAGAGCCAAGATGGATCCCTATGAAGTATATAGACATAAATAGATATATGTATGCTAAGACGAAAACAACCGTTCGTACATCTGTGGAGAATACTGACTTCTTTCCGGTGGAGGTAGACCTCCATCAAAGGTCCGCATTGAGCCCATTTCTTTTCGTAGTTGTCCTTGACGAGTTGTCAACGCCGATACAGGAGGCAGTTCAGTGGTGTATGCTTTTTGCTAACGATATTGTATTAGTCACAGAGAGTACGCACGCCCTGAGTATGAGACTATAGTAGTGGAGAGGTGTTTTTGAGAGAAAATGCTTAAGGATTAGTCGATTTAAGATGGAGTATATGCAATGCGACTTCAGCGGCGTATCCGATAGTGAGAATAGCCAGCTCACCATCGATGGACAAGTGGTACCACAGGTAAGTAAGTTTAAATACCTAGGATCATTTATGCAGCGGAATGGAGACATAGATATTGATGTAGCACATCAAGTGCAAGCAGGCTAGTGTAGATGGATGACAGTCTCAGGAGTGCTGTAGGACAAGAATTTCCCAGCTAAATTAAAGGAAAAATTTTATAGGGTGGCAGTGCGACCAGCAATGCTATATGGGACAGACTGCTGGGCCATCAAGAGGTCATAATTGCAGAAGATGGAAGTGGCAGAGATGAAGATGTGGATGTGGATGTGTGGGCATACAAGGCTAGACCGGATCAGAAACGAGGTGTTTCGAGAAAGGTTAGGCGTAGCTAGTATAGCAGATAAGATAAGAGAGGAAAGAATGAGATGGTTGGGCATGTCAAACGGAGACAGACAACTGCGTCGGTCAGATTAATTGAAAACCTCATTGTAGAGGGGAACAGGAGTAAAGGCAGACCCAAACTGACTTGGGATGAGCAAATTAGGCACGACCTACTAGATTTGCACCTCTCTGAGGACATGGTCCAAGATATGAGTTCATTGAGACATAAGATTAAGATTAACGAGGTATAGATCATATATAGGGACACCTTAGAGTATATTTAGGGTCATAGATAGGCGTAGACACTATCTACGCTTTAGGTTGATTTTGCACTTGTTTGTTTATATTTTACCGTTATTTTGCATTACATGTACATATACACGTTATGTGTATTTTAATATCCAAAACCTCTTCTTTGTATTTCCTGAATTCCCTCACTAACACACTAGCACATCATCTCTATTATTATGTCATTTATGCAGGTACATATAGAGCCGAGGGTCTCACTGGTGTTGAGAAAAAGGGGTTTGAGTGATTACAAAATGCATGATTTAAATAACGTGTACTAAAGAAATGCATGACACGTTTTTGCATGAAACATGCCTTATATAGTTTATATATAATGTTGCCGTACTAACAAGCCATGAAGCTTTAAAGCTTACATAAATGACGAACATTTGTTGTGTTTGAACTATTTTCAGGTGCCACTATTAATGAACTAAACTAGTTCATTAAGTGAAGTACTTAGTTAAATGAACTAAGTAGTTAATTAAATGAAGCCATATTTTGGAAAAGGCACAAAGGCAACAAATTGAAGAATGGAAAGTCTCCCACTCCTCTTTCTACATGTTTTATACACATATATTTATATATATTCAGATTTTTTTTAAAAGGCACTATACACATATATTCCAACGTACTACCGACACGTTATATATTTTACGAACGTACGTTAACATCACACCACCATACTTACCTCATATTTATGAGTATATTCAGGTCTTATATCATATGATATAAGTCATGGTGATGACAAAATTATTACAACACGTACAAGGTTCCAAAACCAAAAATTGTCGTATCGGGTGACAACCGAAACTTCGCCAACGTGTCACGTACTTGCCATATATAGATGGGCAGCCCCTACACTTCAAAAATAGCCACAAATTTCGTGGATTACATGGTATATTCAGCCATAAAATCATTCCTTGTTGGCACACACAATTTTGTGGAGATTTCAAATTCAACATTTTAAGCACATGGGGCGCCACTTACTTCAACCTTTAGAGCTGAATATTCAAGTTATTCTATTTATGTTATGTGTGACATAATATATATAACATGTGCAAAAATTTTGAATTCAATCGGAGAAAAATCGCGTAATCGACAAAAGTCGAAAATTCGGTTTTCTACGAACACGACACATGAAACGTTTTTGGCATGACATATAACATGTATCTAGACACTTTTTACATATTCAATACATTCTAAAGTTTTCTATAAAAATCAATTTAGGGCTGATTGGAATATACCATATGTGTATAATTATTGTGCACTATTTTATAAAGTTTGCAAAAACAAAATTCAGCACATGCCAATCCTACATCACATGCCTAGATCAGCTTTGATGGAGCATATGTGGAGCTTAGTTGGTATCTTGATTGGCCAAGAATGAAGCTTAGTTGACACATGCTGAAAATTCAGCATGTGTAAATTTGAGCTGGCCAATTTCTTGAGCCTTGTGATAATATATTTGCCTTTTCAATATCAATGGATTGATTTGATGATGTTATGAAAAAATTTGAAGATATTTGAAATATCACACATGCTGAAAATTTCAGCATGTGTTGAATGAATGTGGCCAAAAATTTGGACTTAAAATTTAACATATTTGATTCTTCATTTTCAAGTGATTAATCTAATACCAACATGACAATAATTTGAACTTGTCTTGAATATTGCACATGCTGAAAATTTCAACATGTGAAGAAAGGGGGTGGCCGAATATTTGAGCTTAATGGTGATCAATTTGTCTTGCAAATTTTAGGGGATTGATTATGTGACTTATGGCAACGTTTTAACCACTAATTGGCACATGTTTTTAAGTGATATTTTCAGACAGTCATCAAATGATGACAATTCTCATCCAATCAATGAGTACCAAATAAGCAAGGCCAAGATGATCATCCAATGAAGTGTTGCCAAGTAAGCAAGTGAATGTCACAATGATGCAAGGTATTCTTTCAAGGACTTAAAAGATAATTTCCAAGGGGAAGAAAAGGAAACATGGGGCGGCCACATCTTGATAAAAAGAGGAAAAGTAGAGCAAATCAAAGACAAGACAAGTCTTACAAATCCTAGAGGCAAAAACGTTTTCATCATCTCTTTCTTCTACACTTCTTTCTTCTTCTCTCTCAAAGCCTATTGTATTCATATTGATACATATTGTATAGACTTCATATAAACCACCATACACGCTATATTGTTGTAAAAGATTGATCAAGGTGTGATCTATCTTTCATCTGTTCGGTGGTGGTGTTCGTGATCATTGTGATTCTTTGTAAGGTTTGTAAAGGGTTGGAGTTGGTGTATAACTCCATCAACTCTGTGTGGTAAGGTGTTGTCTGTTGTTTTGTGATTAGTGATAACCGATGAAGGTGTCTTCGAAGACTGGAGTAGGTTGATTTAACCAAACCAGTATAAAATTCCTTGTGTTCTTTACTTTTTAGCACTTACTTTCAGTTTCCAGCACAGTGCATTATTTTCATCGCGATCTTAAAAATATCAAACGCATTTCAAAAATCACAAACTTTTCAAAAACATAGCCACACGTTTTAAGTTTCATTTGGCACAAGTTTCAACCCTTTTGGACAAGTATAAGTCATCCAAACGTCAAAAGTTCTAAGACTAGTGCAGTCTGATTTTCAGGCTTGCAAAGGTTGAGACTTTGAACGTATTTGACTAACTTCCCAAAGGAATTTTTCAAAACTGCTTCAACCCAATTAAATACACATTGTAAGGGGTTTGTCATTAAATTTTCAGATCATTTGGAGCCACGGTTTAATCAGAATAAATTTTTCAAGTTAGACTACTGTTTCTGACAGATTTGCGCAATCTGACCACCAACGATTTTAGAAGGACTAAAGGTTGAATTTTGATCCTGAAATTTTTAAGAGATACCCAGAACATCTGAAACTAAGATCTCTCCAAATTTCAGAATTTTTGAAGACTTGTAACCTAGTTGTTCAAACGTCACAAAACAAGTCTTGAAAACAGAAACTGTTTTAAGAAGTTGAGTTTTTGGATAAAACAATTTTAAAACCAAATTTTCCGCATCCACTATTCAACCCCCTTCTAGTGGTGCTTTGCAGGTCCTACAACTGGGAGCAGACTCTTTATCTCTTGGGACAGAGATATTGTTTGCCTATCATTTACCCTCCCCAGATCCTAACGATAGTTTTTGCTATTGTTGGGACATACTGGGTACTGATGATGACGACCCAATTTGTTACTGGTTTAACGACTTGGTAAAGTAATTTTCCAATGTAAAGATAGACGGTGAAAGGCTGCATCTCGATAAATACATTCTTATAAACTTGAGCTCGAATGGCATCTCTTAAATGCTAAAACAAAGACATACGGAGTATCTATGAAATCAACCAAAAGCCCAATTCAATTGAATTTAGACTCTAAAAAGACGGTCATCATGCACTAGACTCTTGTATTTACGCAGAGATTAGAGAGCGGCCATATCACTTTGCGATCTGTTGTACACACCACTACCCTGCACTTTTGTGCAAGAGACTGTTTTCAAGACTTGAAACCGTGACCTCAAAGTAACAAAATAACAACCTTACCACTTGCTCCAAGACCCGCCCTCTAATTGAACTTAGTCTCTCTCTCCGTTCTAAAATATAAATCATCTTTGATTTTTTAACCTATTAAAATCAATATAGTATAATTTAGACTATATATTGTAAGTTAAACTATGTCTTCGAATATAAATCAAATTCGATTTCTTAAAATATTGTGATTTACGTTATATTTCATTTAGTAGACTTATATTTGAAGTCAAACGTAGTAACTACCATTCAATGTGTCCCTAACCTCCCTCTGCCCCACCACCAGACCAAATCCTCCTTCCTCTGGCCCTGCAAAGAACCAGGATTTGACAGGTTCTCGAGCAAGGCCATTTAAACGTCTCCCAAGTTTACTTACAGCGAAAAAATATTTTGGTATTGAGTAAGACTTTGAATTCATCTGGTGGAAAAAAAAAAAAAAGAGAGAAAAAAGGATAAGGGAACAGCAAGAAGTTTAGATCGTAAGTTCACAATATGATCCATTTTATTCTTTCAAACTATTATCTGACCAAATATATATGTAATAGTACATCATGTGCATCCATCTTTTGCCAATTGTCAGGTGTTCTGAAAAAAAATAAAGAATTGAGAGGCCTACACTAAAACAACTGCCACAACCAAGTCTTAGTTGAGTTTTAATAAATTGATGAATTTGAACTCGAAACAAATCCGAACCAAGCCTATTCACTGATATAGAAACCGAGAAGACTTTAAGCTAGCAAAAGTTAGGTAAGATATGGAAACCTTGAGGGCAAATCTTCCAAACAAAGGACTTCACAAAGGATGGAGTTTGGACTGATGCACAAGCAGATAGCAATCCATCATTAGCAAGGTATTGTGCTGCATCTATTGCCTAGATCACAAACTAATTGATACACAGGAAGTATAGACCCGAATTTAGAGGACTAAAACCACCAAGAGTATAAACCCATGGCCCAAACGGATAAGATGTTTGTAGGCGGTGGAATTGATCTACTCGTTTTAATAGGAAACAACAACAACCATACCACAATATATCGCAGCAACAACAAAAGTTATCGTTAGGGTTTGGGGATAGTAAGAGGCAAGCAAACAATACCTCCACCTCAAAAGATAGAGAGCTTGATTCTAGTGAGATCTCCGGCTATATATCTACCAACATAGATGATACACCCAAAAAGGTCAGATGAGATGTTCATCAGCAGAGATGAAGATTCATGAGGTTCTTCAACAAACAAAAAAACAGAAGTTCTGCAGTGCACAGCTAGCATCTCAATTCATCATACTTTCAGCCAGGGAATACGCGGTGCGCCAAAGACGAAGAGCTAAGGGCTCCCTTTCAAAACAGAGCAGAAAGCAAAGCAGAACTTTGAAACAGTCACCATATACTCTAAGATTCCGAAGGCTTACAAATGAATAACATTCTGCATTGAGACAGCCATGCTCAACTGTTATGCCCTCATGTTGCATCTATCCTTTTGCTTTAATGTAATTTTCACTAGGGTATGCAAATGGCATGTTCCTGACAAGTATTACTACTGTCAGGGCTCATATTTGCACGCGGCGAACACGACTTAGTTTCTTTCCCACGAATATCCACCCTCATTTCACAAGTATACTAGACAGAACCAAAAGAAATTATATACTAACATCAAAGGGATTCGATGGAATAAGAACCAGAAGAAAAGGTCACACGCCCTTAAAACAATTATAGGCCTCTCAGAAACCCGAACATAGGTCAATTATACCAATAATTACAACCACTAAAACATGGGTTTTGTGAAACAAAAAACTAAGCAACAGCAAGTGAATTGATCCGCAAATGATTTACGCAAGAATCATAGAAACGAAATGCTAAGAACTGAAATGAATCAGAAATTCGAAATCGCAAATTGAGAGAGAAAAGAAGATGGAATATTGCAGTTGATTCAATGAAGAAGAATTCTGAATTCTCTTCTTTCTCAGCTAGGCGGTTACAATTTAATTGAAGAAGAAAGTGACAAAAAGACTAAAATACCCCTCAAGTAACTTCCTTACAACTACATCAGTAAGGTTAAAACTGTCTTTCTACACAATTCAAACGTTCCCGCCCGTATCTTCTTTCTTCTTCCTTCAGCCCCTTTTGGGTCCTCCTTCGCTGCTGGCTCCAGAATTCACGTGATCTCCAGGTAACCGCCTTGCTCTCACATAACTAACATGCTGACGTGGAACCTAAAGCCTCCAACCAGTAATTGATCCTTTTTCCAGCAGCTCAACTCACTTCTGCATCATCCACCCAAACTACTGCTTCCACACAACTTCAGGTTACACCTTCAAGTTTTGACAGGTTTGAATCTGAATATAGCAGCTAATCTCAGTGGTTTTCATTTTTCGCAAGTCCAAGTAATATGAATCCCTCGGACAACCACAAGCACATAAAACAGAAGAAAGGAACCACTCTCCAATTGTTCAAATGTGTGTTTTATTACCCGCAGCAGGCATCCAACACCTAAAACTGACAAGGGTCTCACCAGCATGCAGTGTTTTCCATCAGTAGGTATGTGTTTCACACAGTAGAATACCAGTGAAAACATTCAGGGTTAAAATTTGAAACCTAACAGCAAAACGGATATCCAAAATTGACAGTGTTGAAATTGCAACATAAAAAAACCTAGAGTCCATTAATTACTTGTCACTCACCACAATCTTCTTCATTAGTTACAAGAAGAAAGTCATCACTATGCTCTAAGAAATTCAAGAAAACGAACAGAAAGAGGATTCTCGTTTACAAGTTCATGCGTCTTTTGAAATCTAACACATTCTATGATGACATAAAGTTCAAAGACTCCATAAATAAATCAAAAGTCACTGTTTCTGCAGTGCAACAAAAGAATAGTGATCCTTAACATTAAACAGCAATGCAATTTCCAGCTCAATACAAGACTTGAGGCAGCAAAATAATGCAACCTTTACCGGTCATTACTCGTACATCCTTGCCTTCCTAATAGGAAAAACACCACATAACAAGAGTTTTGTACTTGATATAACTTAACTCAGCATTACTGACGGGGCGCAAAACTTTTGCTAACCTATTTGTGTTTTAAATAAAAACATCCCCACCAGACAATCATACCCAAGAATCCAAAATCAAGTAAGGTAAGGAATCTAGCGAACAAATCAAAACGAGAAAGATATAACAACAATGCACAAGCCTCAGACCGGCTATATGAATCGTCCAGTCTCCATAGCACTATCCTA
Source organism: Eustoma russellianum (assembly GCA_036186865.1). Classification (NCBI taxonomy): domain Eukaryota; kingdom Viridiplantae; phylum Streptophyta; class Magnoliopsida; order Gentianales; family Gentianaceae; genus Eustoma; species Eustoma russellianum. Next base: position 12,578,299 of record AP025041.1, on the reverse strand, counting down.
CATAATTTCTTCCCCAAATGTCATTTAAATCATATCCTTTCCAATTGTCTCCTTCATGTCCTGCTCGGTCTCCTACTGCCGCATAAAAGGTACATTTTACATGATGCTTCCGCACATTCCCATACCATCTCATTTGTGACTCTCTCGTCCTAAATGCCTAAAAATCTCACCCAACTGAATCTCAAATGAAATATCTTCAGTTTTAACACAGGTTTCAGGGAAGAAACTTTTACTGCTAAAATTGATCATATAACAGTTTGATATTCAGTTCTAACACAGGTTTCAGAGGAGATGCTTTTGTTGCTAAAATTGAAAACATAACAAGGCAAATAAGAGGATGTGGAAGTAGACGACAATACTATATCACAGACTAGTATAATAGGCGTGCAAACATCTGCGCATAATACAAATCCAAATTCCTAAACTTAACCCCAAAAAATTCAAGAACTCTAGGTTTATTTCACATGCATCAGAAAGATTATTCTATTGAACCTCCTCAAGACTCATTTTCCACAGCTACAGCCGCCACACCACCAGAGGAGCTATTCTCCTGAACAGTCTCCGCAGCATCATCAGCAGTAGCAGCAGCGGCAGAACCAGATCTGGACTTAACAATCTCAAACGCACGACGCGAGATCTCCTTAGAGTAAACCTGCAGAATCTCGATCCCGTCCTCCTCAATAGAAGCTCCGGCGACTCCAAACGCCTCCTCCTCAATGCGCTTAGCAGCTTCCAACGCCTCTTGCTGAGGAATAACGCCGTAACGCTTAGACAAAATGGATTCGGAAGATAGAGTTTCGACGACGCGTTTCGTTACGGCGTCGCGAGTGCGCTGCGATGGCGGCCAAATGCTGAAGGAGCCGACGTCGAATCGGCTTTTTGCGGTGGACTCTGAGGGTTCAATCGACGTGACGGTTTGCTCTAGTGCTTTGATTTCAGCCATCGTTGCGATAGTTCACTTGGGGTTTCTGCTGTTCTGCTTCTCCAAGGGGAGTTTTCTAGAATAGTTGGATTTCATCTTGGAGTGGAAGTGTCGCGAGCTCAGATTATCCTTTTTCAACAAAATACGCAGCAAATGTTATGAGCCGAATTGAATATTTCTTTTATTGAACCAAATTTTTAAAGGACGTTTATGGCCAGTAGACTTCCATGTATGTACAAGATTCGGAAAAAGATCGGATCGTTTTGCGATCTAATGTACAAAATTTTATTTTACATTTTGTGTAACAGATTATTTTTTAGGCTCAATCTCATTAAATAAAAGTCACAAAACATCAATCTTACCAAATGTATATAGATAAACTTGTTACACTTGAACTCGAATTGGAAGTATATTTCAAAATGCTCAAAGCCAGTAAGTCGAATTCGCCTTTTTTATATTTGAATAATTTCAAACTCGTTTAACCTCTAAGTCAATCTTAAAAAGGTTGACGAAGCCTAGCAGTAACTACGGAAGAAATTGATGGAGAACGAAACCCTAGAAACAGCGCAATATCCCAAAAACAGAAAATCAACGCAATCGAATTCACCGCTACGCTCAGAAATTGATACTGATCCTCGAGAATGTGAAAGATCAAAGGAGGAAAGCGATCAATTGCAGAGAAGTATTAAGAAGTATAAGCGATATGCTAACGGGGATATGGTACCTTAAAATGAAGCCCTGAGTATGCCAAATGGAGTATGGGGGACGAACCTTTACAGAAGTACTACGTGGATCTCCAATCGATCGAATCCCCTATATGTTTGATGGGGAAGAGAGTGACCTGGATGATATGCTTCAGGACATGGACGAACAAGAAACTCTACTGGGAGAACACCGTAAGGGTAGGGTGTATGTGAGAATTCCGCTGGCAGAGCGCAGGGAACATAATCGACCATGGAGGAGGGCGCTAATCATCAAGCTTTTGGGGCGAACCATATCATTTCAAATGTTGGAACAGAGGCTGCAAACACTGTGGGACCTTAAAGATGGTTGTATGTTCACTGATCTTGATGATGACTACTATGTTGTGCGTTTCTACTCACGAGAAGATTATTATCACGTCTTCGAGGGAGGCCCTTGGCTCATTCAAGGTTATTATCTAACGGTGATGAAGTGGTACCTGTTTTTCCAACCAGACAAAAGCAAAATAACCGCGACGTTGGCTTGGGTAAGATTCTCGAAGATTCCCCTTGAATTCTACAGTGAAAAAGTACTACTGCTAATTGGCAACAAGTTAGGTAAGGCGGTCAAGGTTGATGCTACAACTTTACGTGTAAAACGAGGGAGATATGCGTGTGTGTATGTGTTGAGATAGACCTAACTAAACCGTTGGCAGCAATAGTGGATTTACATGGATATGAATTCAAAGTGGAATATGAGGGATTGCACCTAATATGCTTTGAATGTGGAAGGTATGGTCATCGTAATACAGAGTGTATATGAGGGATAAATCCTGAACCTACGAAGGCACCTACATCTGGGCAGCAGGAAGTTTCCAAGGAGGGTAATACTTTTGGTCTATGGATGGTTGCAACAAACAGAAGACGCAAAAATCAAACACGAGATGCGACCCCCAAGATTCTGAGACAACAATCTGATGATATAGGGCAGCAACACAGTGTGGGTACTAATAAAGGCACGATACCACGAGTGGAGCAGTCATTTGCTCCGGGGATGAATCCAGGATCTAGATTTGCATCATTAACAGTAAAAGATTATGACTACGAGGTGGAGGAGGTCCTTGAAATGGACGCACTGAGACATCACATTAATCAACTTCCTGAAGTGGGTAATGATGTGATCTTCTCTATTATGACTAAGGAAGTTGCACGCTCTGGTAAGAGTAAGGCAAAGAAAGGCCTACAGATGAAGGCTCCCCTGAAGGTAAAACAGCCGGGAAAGCATTTGACAACCTCACGAGACGACCCAACAACTGTTCAAAGGGGAAGAAGTACGGTAGGCCAAAATATTGGCAGGATGTCCCTCCAGGACCTTACAAATGTTGAAGGACATGATAAAAGGCCACAACCCGCAAGGAAATCTACGAATACGGTGCCACACTTGATCATGGGTCAGCTTCCTACTAACATACCAAATATGTTAAAACATGATCCTCCAGACACCGGAGGGATGGGTATGGATATACAGATGCAGAGCAAGGTAGTCACACCTGATAAGGGGGTGGAATAGTTGATGCCCCACCTGCAACCTTTGAGCGATATGTTGATGGACCAAGTTTCCACTAACATCATGGAGCTTGGAGCTCCCAGTTCCAATTAATCCCCTATGCAGATCCTCTCATGGAATTGTCGAGGGGCTTGCTCCTCGAAATCTTATTCTTGTTTGAAAGAGATGGTTAAGTCACATAGACCAGATATACTGTTCTTAATGGAACCTAGGGTGCATAGTAGGAAGGGAAAGCATATTTTGAAGGGATTTTCCTTTGATCACTTCATCACAGTTGAAGCTTCGGGTTTGGGGAGGACTTAATCCAACTGAGAAACTTGTTCACATGCCCATGGAGCCTAATTGGCGATTTTAATAAAGTCCTATCCCAAGATGATAAGAGCGGACTGATGGACATGCCTTATTCCGGTCCGAAGTTTACTTGGACCAGCGGAAGATCGGGAGCAGGGCAAATATTCGAGTGAATTGATTATAATTTCTGCAACGAGCAATGGAGTAGAAAATTTCCATGGGCAACGCTGCATCATCTACCTTTAATAAGCTCAGACCATCATCCCCTCCTTCTACAACTGAACTCGCGGCCTGTTCAACCAAAGGTGAGCTTTCGTTTTCAAGCCTGCTGGCTTGAACATAGGAATTTCTAAAGAGCAAATGGATAGAGAATGGCAAACCACTGGACATCGTGCTAACTAAGGGTGCGCAGTACCTTATGGAATGGCACACCAATGTATTTGGGAGCATCAGTATGAAGAAGATGCGCATTGTAGCCCGACTCTCAGGAATTCAAAAAACAATGTATAGTAGACCTTCCAGATTCCTATTTCATTTAAACAATCAGTTGAAGGAGGAACTACATGATCTTCTGAAACAAGAAGAAATCTATTGGATGCAAAAGGCCCACCTAAACTGGCCTACCCAAGGAGAACGAAACACAAAATACTTCCATGCAACTTCTATTGCGAGGAAACGAAGAAAGCAAATCACCCGACTGAAGAATGATCGAGACTCATGGGTTGATGACCCGGCTGAGCTGCAACGGATGGTGACTGAATTTTACAAGAATCTATACCGGGAGTAGGAAGCTACCAATCTATATGGCCTTCAATTCATGTACCCTGACCTATCAAGAGCTGAGATAGACATGCTAAACTACCCAGTAAGTGAAGAAGAAATTTATAACGCAGTCTCCAGATGGGTGCTTACAAAAGTCTGAGGCCAGATGGTTTCTCGCCGATTTTCTTCCAAAGAAATTGGGATATAGTGGGACAATCTGCTATCCGCTTTGTCGAGGATGCTTTTGCAACAAAAAATTTCCAGAACAAATGAATCATTCCTATATCACCCTAGTGCTGAAGCTGAATAAACCAGAGAAGGTGGCCCAATTCCGCCTAATAGCTCTATCCAATGTGGCAGTCAAGATTATTTCGAAAATCATCGTGACTAGACTCAAGCTTGTGGTCAGTAAACTGGTAAGTGCAACTCAATGCAGCTTTATTTCAGGCCGGCAGGCAAGCGACAATATAATAGTGGTTCAGGAGCTCCTACACTCTATGCGAAGGATTAATAGCCGAATGGGAATGATGGCAGCCAAGATTGACTTGGAGAAGGCTCATGATCGTATTAACTGGGAATTCTTGCGACTTGTAGTAAGAAAGGTGGGTTTCGATGCACACGTGGAGGAACTGATCATGTTCCTAAGTACGTCAGTTAGAATGAGTGTTCTTTCGGGAGGTCATACATTAGAGACTTTTCAACCCCAACAGGGGTTACGACAATGGGACCCCCTAGCCCCCTGCTTGTTCGTGCTGTGTACGGATGTCTTAAGTCAGAAAATACAAGCTGCAGAGGAGCAGGTGATGTGGAAACCGATTAAGTCATCGAGGTATGGTCCGGCAATCTCCCATTTGATATTTGTAGATGATTTATTACTATTTGGCACTGCTATGGAGACCCAAGGAGATGTGATGCCTACTATCATGAGGGACTTTTGCAAAATGTCAGGACAAAGAGTCAGCATTGCTAAATCGCAACTATACGTCAACCCAAATGTTTCAAAAGTGAGGGCGGAGGTAATTAGGAGCAAGGTTGGCATCCCCATCATGCACAATCTAGGAACCTACCTAGGGGTACCATTGATGCATGGGCGCGTCTCGGCTGGCACCTACAATTATCTGGTTGACAAGGTTTAGACAAAGTTAGCATCTTGGAAAGGTAGATTGATGTCCAAAGCGGTTCGCAATGTGTTGATACAATCGGTGGCATCCACAATTCCTTATTACTCAATGCAGACGACCATAATTCCTAAAGGAGTCCTAGACCGTATTGAGAAACTCAATAGAGCCTTCTTCTGGGGTGAATTCAATGAGGATCGCAAGCTGCACACTATATCATGGCCCAGCATATGTCGGTCTAAATCATACGGAGGTACAGGTATCAAAAAGCTTCGGCTCATGAACTTAGCCTTAATTGCTAAACTGCTATGGCGTTTGTTACTAGATGAGGATGTCTTGTGGGTTAAAGTATTAAAGACGAAATATGGGTGCCCATTGCGGTTGTCCCCCCCATGGCAGGCTACCACCCATACCTGGAGAAGCATCTTGGCTGCTATATCAGTTGTGACTAAGGGATTAACCGAAGACATCAAGCTCACACTACAACAAGAAGGGGTTGACCCGCATATGGTGTGGCGGGGTGCCTCTAATGGAATGTTTTCAGTTGCGTCGGCTTATGGGGTACAAGTGGAGGAGGCGCCGGATGATGAAAAGAAGCGCTGGCAGAACATCTGGATGCTGAAAGGGTCGCAGAGAGAAAACTTTTTGCTTTGGCAATGTCGACTGGATAGGCTGCCAACAAATGAAATTCTGTACAAACGAAACTTAAAGCAATCACCATATTGTGATCTTTGTCCGAGTGTGAGGGAGACTACATTACATATGTTGCGTGACTGTCCAAAGTCTAGACAATTATGGTATCGACTTCTACCTGAGCAAAACAGCTTACATTTTTTCAACACACAAGGGGGAATATCCGAATGGATAGACCATAATTTGGAGCATCGTGACTATATCATGAGGGAGAGCGGACAATGGTCATATGTATTCCGAGAAGCAATTCGCCAGATATGGACATGAAGGACTAAGGCTCTTTTTGAGGAAGATTACACGTATCCTGATCTAGGTACCCTGGCCCGATTGATTTTTGATAGGGTCAGAAATATTAGAGTAGCATGTGAGAAAGATAGTAGTAGAGATATCTAATCCTTTGTTGCTAATAGAGTTTACATGATGTACAGATTTTACCTCGATGTTGAATAAAACGATCTCTTTTCCCCAAAAAAAATCTTAAAAGGGTTGATTCTTGAATATGATATTTATTTAAAATTCAATTATACATAAAAATTACTGAATACAAAAGATAAATACACACACACATATGTTATTTTAGTTGATAATATCAGATGAGTATCATTCAAGTCATAAAATAATCGAGTTCAATTTGTTTCTATCAGTTGTTCGAATTTGGTTTAAACTCGTTTACCATTTTTATAAACGAGCCACCTCACGAAGTAATCATAAACAGTTCATGAGCATTTGGCGCCTCTCCCATCAACCCATTCGCTTATGTTACATACCTTTAGCGTATTTAAATAAGATTGTCTCTACCATTTAAAAGGAGAAAATTTTATGTCAAGAATGAGAAAGTGTGACATATTGTGTACAAGGTATAGCTCAGTTAGTACTCGAATTGAGAATTTCTTTAAAAGGTATATGGTTTGATTCCATAGACACACGTAGTGTGAGTGTTTCCAAAGGTACGGTTTTGAATGGACATCTTGTGTGGATTCTTTATGTATGACCTCACCAATCTAAGAGACCGCTGAACTTCTAATTTGCATCCTTCACAATGATCCTTAGGGCTGAGACTGTAAATCAGTCATGACCAGAGTATCGCCTTTTTACTCTAAGAAAGTGTGACATATTTGAGCATGTAACAAGTTTCTTAAGTATAATAGTTCATTTACCCATTTCTCTTCATATATGTAATAGTCAAGAATTATGATATAGTAAGAAAATCAATTATTACAAAGTGAAAAAAAAAAACATGCATTTTTCGAAGATAAAAAATTTTTTTTTATAGAGTACTATTGTAGTTCAGATAATAGACGAAAGAAGTACTTCCCCTGGTCAAAAGTTGGTTGAATCGGATGTTTCGCATAAGCATAGCTTTTTGCTTTTTAGCATGTTCTAGAAACATGGGTGAGTCATGAGTAATCAATTAATCAATGATATCTAATATATCATAACGGTATCAAAATCTATCATTAGAGTTTGGAGAAGGTGAGCGACAGACAAACAATACTTCTATCTCAATAAATGATACAAAAGTAAGAATATACTCGCTTCCAAAACCAGGCTTCCAGTTAGACCACCGGCTTTATGTATACTTGTATAAATGACACAAAAGTAAGAATATGATGTGTTAGTACTGTTAGTGAGGGAATTCAGTAAACACAAATAGAAATTTTCTGATATTAAAATACTCATAAACATGTATATGTACGTATGATGCAAGACAAAGACAGAAACAAACAGAAAAAAGTGCAGAGTTATGAGTAAGAAGGATTTTTTTTTTTTGAATTTTTTTATAAAAGGCACTTTTGTAGTTGAAATGCGTATTTGTAAAAATTTAGTATCTCGTAACCAGATATTTTGATATTGTATGCTTTACATACAATATCAAGATTTAGTATTCTGTAATATTGTATGTTTTGATATTTTATATTTTACATACGATATTTTGATTGTATGTTTTACATAGATCTTGTATTTTCTATTATCTTTGATTTTGTATGTCTGCCATTATATTTTATGCTGTTAATATCAAAGTATATCTACTTTTTCTCTAAAGTACAGATGTTGACAATACTAATTTGCCTTTTTTTCTTTCAAATTTGAGTTTCTTTTCAAATATAGTAACGTTAGCTTACATCTATAAACGATATTAAGGATCCTAATGAGTACTTTAATGGTAGAGACTAACATTTATTAAGGACAAAAATGTTACATTACTTTATCGACCATCAATGAAAGCTTGTTCCTATAATGGTAAGTCCTCGGAGAAATTTTATTTTCCTTATTGTAGTTTAATAATAAAAAAACCCCGAAATAGGATATGAAACAAGAAAATTTTCCAAATAATCACGACGTACCTTGCAATTTCGTGTTTTAGGTGACCCTAGGCGGTACTGCCAATTGTGTCTAGAAAGTCACTCTTAGACGGTACTAGTAGTTGTATCCAAAAGTAAGGCTATTTTTGGGTTGCAAAATTGCCAGGCCATGATGGCACTGCCAGGCGCATCCAAGGACCGGATGACACTGTTATCTGCATCCAAGGCCATGGAAGACGTTGCCAGGCCTGTCCTGGGACACTAAATGCCAGAAATAAAAAACAAGGCCGCATTAATTGTATGATTTACTGTTTGTTTAGTAACCTATGCGGTATGAGTATTGTATTGCATGACAACTGTTATACTTTATGTGTTGTCTCGTTAATTATATATTTATTTTTTTTAGTATAACATAAATGATAATAGTACACATGGATTTCTTAAATTGAAATTATCCATTAGAATCTAAACCCCGAACCTTAAACCTTAAACCTAATTCCAAAACCTAATCCTAACCCTAAAAACCTAAATTTAACCCCAAACTCTACCCTAAAACCTAACCCTATTCCTAACCATAAAGACTAACCCTAACCCTATCTGAAATGTATGTGAAAACAGCGAGAAAGAACTTGAAGTGTTAAACAACAATTTATTTATTGAACACAAAAATCACATATAATATGAACAACTTATTTCTCGAACACAAACATTATACAGAATACAAACAAGCAAACATTATTTTGAAGCTATTGTGAAGTAGGGTAAGTGTTATGGTTATGGCCTACTTGTTTACGTATACCACAATTTTGATGGTAGTTTTAGTGGTCCATCTCGCCATGAATACGAGTTGATTGTGGTATATCTGGACCATGTTTTCTATGAACAGGATAGGCTTCAAGTCTTAATGGAGGTGCAGGTCAATACGTTGAGTGTTGAATAGGGTAGAATGAAGCATTGTACGTTTCTAACACCGCATGACAAGAGTAAAATAGGACAACAAGTTCTGCCGCTACACTGTGATATTATGCCATACTTTCATAGCGTATGAGCAAGGCATATGATAAAACTGAAATTTTCCATAAGTGCAAGCCATATTGTTTAGGTTTACAGTATGAGAAACACCATCCTGATCTGCTCCATGTCAAGTTACAACCTCATACATGCCTTCTCGCATATCATATGTTTTCGCTCTGTACTTTCCTGCATCTCTTTCATTCTTAATATAACGTCGTTGCACCTTGATTAGCACCTGTCTCATGTTGCCAAATGTGACGACTCTTGTCGCTTTCCATTAAACATCTTCACCATCTTTTTGAACGCTACTTGTGCACAAACACTAACCGGTAAAGATCAGCCCCTTTGATTATGATGTTTCATAAGTCAGAGAAATTGGTTATCATTATATAATGTCTTATACCCTCGTCGTGAGACAGCGTCTAAGTGTCAAGTGCTATTCGCATCAGATAATTGTATACATATTCATTCAGCTTTTTAGCTTCGTTATATCCTCATTAAACATGTGCACCTTGTGTTTGGTTGTTAATTGATATTTAATAACTAGCACTTGAAACTCCAACTGTAAATAAGGATACTGCAGAAATCAGCAAGAATTCAGTTAGCTAGCTAATTTGTACAAACAAAAGAGGCATAACATAATCATAACACCATGAAATAAAGAAGAAGAAACATTGAAACTTACTATCTTATTTCCTTGGGCAACTATGGTAAACCTTCTGCATGGCACAAAGTGCAACAACAAAAAAGAAAAACAGAATCAGATTATGATTCAAATCTCTTGGAGCACAAAAAGGCAAAATCTTCGAGCCTCCACCGTTTACAGCCCTTAGGAGTATGGTAAAGGATGCAAATCAGGAGCCTAGCGGTTCTTAGATTGTGTAAAGACTTACGCAGTGACCTACACAAAATGCCCCTGTAAACCAGGCATTCGGTCTAGCAGCAGTGAAACACCCATACTGTGCGTATCTATAGAATCGAACTCTTGATCTTTTGAAGCAAATCCTAACTCGAATACCAACTGGATTATGCCGTGCGACCAATGATTCAAATCTCAATGCTTTATTAGGTAAATAGTATACAGTGGGCTACAATAACAGGTTAAGAATTCTCTCGATGGACAATTGATCAAGTTAACTATTTGGTCCTATTTTACTATGACTGCATAAAGTTTATACCATGAATATGTGAGCTCCCTATGGATAGCTTAGACATGGGCGACTTTCATTCGGGCAAGTACGTCTAGCTGGATCATAAGCAATTGGCTGTTGGGTTTTGACAATTTTTCTAGTGTTCCAGAATCTAAAATTATCTAATTCGATGATCGATTATGGAAAATCTACAATCAGTGAAGTAGATGAGAAAAAAACAAATAAAGACTGAATCAATCTCAAGACACGTGACCCATAAGAAAAAGGAGAAAAGAAAACGGTTGGTTGGAATTAAGCTAACCAGAAGAATGTCTTAATTGTTGGATTGCCCATCTCAAACTTGAGGAAATTGAGTATATCACTTTCCGTCTTCACCACCTCTGCTTTATTATATGTATTGTCAGTGATATAACAGAAGTCTTCCACATGGGGGGGGGGGGGGGGCTAATTTGCTCGTATTTTCTGTCAATTAAAACAAATATTCATTACTAATAAAACATCAAACTTTCTAACGGCAAGAAATTCCTACCGGAGGATAGCACTTACGCAGCAATAATCATTGATCAAAGATCCGAAGCTGAAGCTTTTTCGGATCCAACGATAAAGAATCTATCAATGAAGGAAACGGTTAGATAAAGTTCATCCGAGATCACCTTGTTAAAGTTTAGAGTCTATGAATAAAAGTCTTATTTTATTAAATAGAGATGTACAACACTATCTCTATTTAATAATACAACTAATCGTATAAAGTAATTAAGTACATAGAATATCGTGCTTTCCTAATTTGTGTGATATCCCTAATTTGTGTGTATGATTCCGTAAATCGCTCTTGCCAACATTCCATCTTAAAATGGACAGTGGGATCACTGATGCATAATTTGCAAAAGTATTGAATCAAATATCATCTAGTGGCTGGCTTTGTGAGAATATAGGCTACCTGATTTTCAAATTTACAAACGGAAGCTCAATGATACCTTCCTCGAGTTTTCTTTAATAGAATGTCTATCCACCTCTACATGTTGGTTTGGTCATGCTGCACAAGATTTTCAGAAATATTTATTGGCGCCTTGATATCATACATCAATTTAGTATGTTGTGTCGGAAGGAAGCCAATCTTGCGCTTTGGCTTTTTTTTTAGCCAAAACAAGCCTCCATAACAACCTTTTGCAATTATCCTGAACTCCTCTTCTGCACAAGACAATACCACCACTTTCTGTTTCTTGCTTCTCCACGTGACTAGGTTTCTTCCAATCGTAGCAAAGTATCCCAAAGTGGACATCCTATCATTAGGATCATCTGTCTGGTCAGCGTCAGTATATACTTCCATATTAAGTGCCCATGTTTTTTTAAACAATATTCCCTTGCCTGGTATTCCCTTCAAATAACGCACTATCTTCGTTGCGGCTTCCATACGTTTCTCTTATGGTTGATGCATAAATTGGTCATAACTCCCACGACATACGTTATATCTAGTATGGTGTGGGAGAGATAAATTAATTTTCCTAAAAGTCTCTAGTTTGTTCGCGATTTTCCTGATGCCTCTTCTTTCATCTGCAGCTTATGATTAACATATCAACGTATCACTGAGTTTGCAATTTATCACTCCAACCCTCGGTCAGTAAATCTAGAATGTATTTTTTGGGATATGAAGATTCCTTTTGCTGGACTGGAGAACTTCAATCCTCCTAAGTCCTTCATTTCAAATGTGGCAACAAATGTTTTGAAGTCGGTTAATATGCTCCTACTCATTTCATGTAATAATCATATTCACTACATATATAATCTGTAGGACCTGCAAGGCACCACTAGAAGGAGGGGGGTTGAACAGTGGGTGCGGAAAATTTAGTTTTTAAAATGTTTTGATCCAAAGACCCAACTTCTGAAAACAGTTTCTGTTTTCAGACCCTAATTTGCAATGTTGAAAAACTATGTTACAGGCCTTCAAAAATTCTGAAATTTAGAGAGATTTTAGTCTCATATGTTTTGAGTATCTCATAAAAATTTCAGATCAAAATTCAACCTTTAACCCTTTGAAAAATCGTGTGTGGTCAGATTGCGCAAATCTGCAAGAACAGTAGTCTGATTTGAAAATTTATTCCGATTTATCCGTGGCTCCAAATGGTCTGAAAATTTAATGAAACACCCCTTATTATATGAATTTAATTGGGTTGAAACAGTTTTGAAAAATTCCTTTGAAAAGTATGTCAAATACATTCAAGTTCTTAACCTTTGTAAGTCTGAAAATCAGATTGCACTAGTCTCAGAACTATTAACATTTGAATGACTTATACTTGTCCAAAAGGGTTGAATCTTACGCCAAATGAAACTTAGAAGATGTGGATATGCTTATGAAAAATTTTACAATTTTGAAATTTGTTTACTATTTTTCAGATTGTGATGAAATTGATGCAAAGTGCAGGAAACTGAAAGTACTGTGCCAGAAAAGTAAAGAGCGCAAAGAATTTTATACTGGTTTCGGTTAAATCAACCTACTCCCGTCTTCGGAGACACCCTTCCTTCGTTATCACTAAAAAAAATAACACCTTACCACACAGGGTTGATGGAGTTACATACCAGCTCCAACTCTTTACAATCGAAACAAGCAATTACAATGATCACGAAAACCACCACCGAGCGGATGAAGGTTTGATCACATCTTGGTCAACCTTTTACAAAAATAGGGCGTGTATGGTGTATGAATGAAGCCTATAAAATATGTTTGAATATAGATACAATAGGCTTGAGAGAGAAGGAGAAGAAAGAAATGTAAAAGAAGGAGAGTAGAGAGTCTTTTTGCACTTTAGAACTTGTGAGACTTGTCTTGCATTTTTTTTGCTCTTCTTCCTCCTTTTTATTTAGCTTTGACCGCCCACTCTAGGGCTTTTCTTCATCTTGGAAATTCTCTTTAAGTCCTTGAAAGAATGCCTTGTATAGGCGTGACATCAATTGCTTACTTGGCAACACTTGATTGGATGATTGTTTTAGCCTTGCTTACTTGGCACTCCTTGATTGGATGAGATTTGTCATCACTTGATGACTGTAAAAATCTGATAATTACACTTAAAACATGTGCCCAATTAGTAGTAAAAACCTTTCTAAATATCACATAATTAATCCCACATAATTTGCAAAGAAAATTGTCTCCATTATGACCACGAATTCGGCCATCACCTTTGCAACACATGCTGAAATTTTCAGCATGTGCTAAATCTCAAGATCTTCAAATTATTACCATAATATTATCATATCATACCTGAAGATGGAAAAAGCAAATTTGTTAAAGTCAAGACCTCAAATTTTGGTCATATCAATTTCTCACATGCTGAATTTTCAGCATGTGTTACATTTGTAATGTAGTTTGAAATATTAACCTTGTGTAGCTTCCTCCATTAAGTCACTAACCTTGTGTAGTCTATTCTTCACCAATCAAGATGCCAAATAAGATCCACATAGGCCCCATCAAGGCTGAGTAGGCGTGTATGTATTGAATATGTAAAAATTGTCGAGATACATGTTACATGTCATGCCAAAAAAAACGTTCCATGTGTCGTGTTCGTATAAAATCAAATTTTCGACTTTGTCGATTACGCGATTTTTCTCCGATTAAATTCAAACTTTTTGCACATATTATATATATTATATCACACATAATATACATAGAATAACTTAAATATTCAGCTCCAAAGGCTTATTATAAGTGGCGCCCCATGTGACAAAAATATTGAATTTGAAATCTCCACAATTTGGCCTTAATTGGGGGTGATTTGTGTGTGCCAACATGGAATGATTTTATGGCTGAATATAACATGTTAGCTATGAAATTTTTGGCTCTTTTTAATGTATATGGGTTGACCATCTATTTATGGCAGGTACGTGACACGTTAGCGAAGTTTCGGTAGTCACCCGATACGACAATTTTCGGTTTAAAACCTTGAAATGTATCGTAATAATTTTGTCATCATCATGACTTATATCATATGATATAAGGCCTGAATATACTCATAATATGAGGTAAGTATAGTGGTGTGACATTGACGTACGTTCGTAATATATATAACGTGTCGGTAGTACGTTGGAATATATGTGTATAGTGCCTTTTTAAAAAAAATCTAAATATATGTATATTTTTTTAAGAAGAAAAATTTTATTAATGATAAGCCTCACTTTGGCGGAGGAAAACCATATTACAATCATCAGAGTAATGCGAATAAATGAAATAACGAACTAATAATAACATATCTCCAGTCGTATATGATATGCCGCATTAAAACCTTGCCAAGTAAAACCACCCTTGTGGATAAAACCTTGGCGAAGGAAAAAGCGTACATATTTATACGGCTGTCATTGATATGAATTGATCTAAGATTGAGTACAAATGTGTGCTTGCTGTAGATGGTGGTGTGGACCGAGTTCTCCAGAATAAGCAGTGGAATTCGTTGCTTGAGCTTGACTTGTCCGGAAAATGCCGTACCTCGGAAGAATCCCAGGGAGAAGTTATACCGATGATAGAGAGAATCCAAAGAAAATAAAAGAGAGATGTTAAACACATACCGATGTCGCCTTGGCAAAGTTTGTGCCAAGGCGACGATTTTATGTAAGGACACGCCAGTGGAGTCTTTGCCGTTGAGGCCGCCGGGCGGATAGAAAAATCTCGCCATCAAGATATATAGTCCAAGCCATGCGAAGGCAAGCATAAAAGACTAGTGATTAATCAGTAGGAACAGTATAAAATCCAGGCACAAAAGATAGCAACACATACCGAGCCTGCCTGGATCCCGTAGGATACAGGCAGTGAGTATTAGTGAAATGCCAAATCCATGTGGAAGACTGTAGTTTGTCAAGGGACACGCAATTGAACAGAAGAAAGATCTAACAGAGATAGCAGCGCGCAACCAACGAAGGAAGAGTATCAATGATAATAATGTGGTGATGGGGTCCATCATTGCGTGTTGAGCCAAGTAATGAGCTGCCATATTAGCCTCCCGATAGATGTGATGATAATCAAGCCGGTGGAGATGAATAAGTGTGTGAAGTAGCCGGAGATAATAGTTGCCATGAACCATCTGCGGGCGGGCCAACCGAGATATCATTTGGGCACAATCCGATTCCAAGGTGATGTTACGATTTAGGGGAAGAAAATATAAAAGACCAAATAATGCTGCTTGAATCTCCGCGTTTAGTGGCGTAGTTGGGGGCAGCCTGAATGAGATTGTGCCCACACAAGATCCCATATGATCGCGCAATATAGCACCCCTGCTGCATACTTCTGCCAACTGCCGCATCTGTATTCAATTTCAACCGGCCTGGCAGTGGATATAGCCAGCGAATCAGAGAAGGCCGTGAGAGTGTCAGCGATGGAAGCCAAGAGAAATATTGTCTAGGATCAACAGCAAGTTTAGTTCCTGCTATTTTTTTGCACCAAATGGTAATGTCATATCGAATTGAAGCCTGAA
Organism: Eustoma russellianum; assembly: GCA_036186865.1. Classification (NCBI taxonomy): domain Eukaryota; kingdom Viridiplantae; phylum Streptophyta; class Magnoliopsida; order Gentianales; family Gentianaceae; genus Eustoma; species Eustoma russellianum. Next base: position 12,562,345 of record AP025041.1, on the reverse strand, counting down.
GGGATGTTAATATGTAATGCTCGTTTGCTCTCCGTAGACTAAAGATGTATATCCACGCCATAATATTGTACAGTACATCGCTGGAATGATAATTTGAAAACCCCAAGAAGAGACAAAAATGATGAACGATACCACCAAGCAAGTATATAATGGCGGCAGTTGCAAAGGACGATGGCAGAGGACAGTGTAATTCTCCAGCATAATAAAGCCATATTGGCCGCACATGTGAGCAATGCAAGAAAACATGATCTACTGTAAGCTGACTCTCTCTTACAGAATGGACACTTGCGTTGGTTGAGAAGTATGTACCTGCCATATAATCCTCTAAGGGGATCGCAGAATGGAAAAGGCGCCATAAGAAGAGTCTGATAACTGGGGAATGCTGTGTAAACCAAATGAACCTTGCCGAAAGGAGGCGCGGATGAGGCGTGCGGCAAGTATCATAAGCACTGTGCAAAGTAAACTCTCCTATTGGCGTGTGTAACCATGTGAGATGTACACCTTGGCCAGCAGACTGCGACAGACAGAAAGGATGTATACGGCAAATAATTTTCCAGATTGGAGAATCTGGTAAACGAGGCAAGTAATCTCCACGATGACCATATTTAGCGTGCATATATTTGCTCCAAAGTGTGGAATGCTGTTGATATGACCACCAAATACGGCAATGATAAGCTTGTTGCAACTTGTTGAGGTCTCGAATCCCCAAGCCTCCTTCCTCCTGAGGTGCGCAGATAGCACTCCAAGAGACCCAGTGATGTCTACGACCCCAATAAAATGACGCCATTTTCCGATTTATATCTTAATAACCGATTTAGGCAGCCCACCAGATGCGAGGATGTGTAATGGTAATGCCGCTATAACAGAACGTAACAAAACTAAACGACCAGCAGAGGAAAGTAATCGAGAGTGCCATCCATGAAGCCTGTCATCAATATGCTGCAATAAAGGAACACAGTATCTGGCGCGGGAAATACCTTTATGTAAGTAGGAGCCGAGGTATCTGAAAGGTAAAGAAGTACATTTCATGTTGAGTGATATCCTCTAAATTCCGTCGCTGCCAGGGAAGATATATGAGTGATGGAATCATACTGCTTTTTTGAAAATTGACTTTTTGCCCAGAAGCAGTTTCATATTGAGTCAGGAAGGCATGAAACCGCCGAAGATTGTGCTGTGTACCCCGTAAAAATATCAACAAGTCATCCGCATAGGCCAAATGTGTTATGGTAAATGGAATTCGGCCTAAGCGAAAAGGTTGCAATTGCCCAGCTGCTGTTAATGCCTTTAATCCTCTGCTGAATCCCTCTGAAGATAAAATAAACAGTAATGGAGATAAAGGATCTCCCTGTTTTATGCCTCTATATGGCGAAAGGTTGAGGAAGGCTGACCGTTTATTAGGACTGCTAATGTGGTAGCCCGCAAGTGGTTAAGTATAATGCGAATGAAAAAGTCAGAGAAGCCAAAAGTGCGCAATAATTTCTCCAAGTATTCTCAACTGACTCTATCAAAAGTGCGCAATAACTTGAATATTCAACTCTAAAGGCTGATTAAAAGTGGCGCCCCATGTGACAAAAATATTGAATTTGAAATCTCCACAATTTGGCCTTAATTGGGGGTGATTTGTGTGTGCCAACATGGAATGATTTTATGGCTGAATATAACATGTTAGCCATGAAATTTATGGATCTTTTTAATGTATATGGGCTGGCTATCAATTTATGACAAGTACGTGACACGTTAGCGAAGTTTCGGTAGTCATCCGATACGACAATTTTCGGTTTAAAATATTGAAACGTGTCGTAATTATTTTGTCATCACCATGACTTATATCATATGATATAAGACCCGTATATACTCATAAATATGAGGTAAGTATAGTGGTTTGACGTTGACGTATGTTCGTAATATATATAACGTATCGGCAGTACGTTGGAATATATGTGTATAGTTCCTTTTTTAAAAAAATCTGAATATATATATATATATATATATATATATAGATAGATATATGAAAAACGTTTGATTAAGGGTAGAAGGAGACTTTCCATTTCCATGTTTGTCGCCTTTATGCCTTCTCCAAATATTTCTCGATTTAATGAACTACTTAGTTTATTTAACTAAGTACTTCACTTAATGAACTAGTTTATTTCATTAATGGTGGCACCTGAAAATAATTCAAACACAACAAATGTTTGCCATTTGATGTAAGCTTTAAAGCTTCATGGCTTGTTAGTACGGCAACATATATAAAGTATATAAGGCAAGTTTGTTGCAAAAGCATTTCAAGTCATAAAATGTGTCATGCATTTATTTAGCACACGTTATTTAAATCATGCATTTTTGTGAATCACTCAACCCTTTTTCTCAACAATCTCTCCTTTTGATGATTTACAAAATATCTTATTACATGATTTAAATTTAATCGCTCCCCCTCCAATCGTGTACAAATTCAAATTTCGAATTTATAATTTTCTCCCTCCTGATTTTTGCAATCGATCTCTCGCTCTCCCAAATTTCGAATTTTGAATTTTCTCCCCTTTGATTTTTGCAATCAATCTCTCGCTCTCTCTTAAATCATGCACTCTCTCCCCCTTTATTTTGGAAAGAAAATCAAAAGTGCATGTAAAGATGGAAAGAAATATCAAATCAAGTCAGCAGAAATCATGCCTAATTTAGAATGGAGATTTTCGTACGTGGCTTGATTTAGTGCCTTAGTGAATATGTCGGCTACTGTTCAGTGCGGACATGATCTATAACAATATCACCATAATTTACGTGATCATGAAGAAAGTGATATCGTACTTCTATCTGCTTTGCCTTAGAGTGTAGTACGGGGTTCTTAGACAAGTTTATGGCACTCATACTATCACAATAGATTGGAATACGATTTACCGTGATACCGAAATCAGAAAGTTGTTGTTTTAACCATAGTAATTGTGTGCAACAAAGACTAAGTGCCATATATTCAGCTTCGGTAGTGGATTAGTGAATTTTCTATAAATTGATAAGTGCCACTTGTGCTTTTTCTATCGATTTTACATCCACCATAATCCTCAAAGTATAAGCATGCAAGTCAAATTCACAATCTTTATCATACCAAATTCCAAAAAGTGGGGTGTGCTTAATATATCGAAATTTCTTTTCACAGCATTATAATGAGACACTTTAGGTTGGCTTTGAAAACGTGCACACATACACACACTAACATGATATCAGGTCTACTAAGATAAAGCAAAGACCCAATCATAGACCTATATAAAGCATTATCAAAGTCTTTTCCATGTTCATCTTTATCTAGTTAGTGGTGACACTCATAGGGGTGGGGGACGGCTTTAAGTTTTCAAAATTGAACTTTTTAATCATGTCATTCACATATTTAACTTGACTTACGCGTATACCTTTACTCATTTGTTTAATTTTCAAGCCAGAAAAGTAATTCAATTCACCAACCGAAGACATTTCAAACTCGGATTTCATGCAAGTTTCAAATTCTTCAACAAGTTTATGAGATGTAGATCCAAAAATAATGTCATCAACATAAATTTGAATGATTAGTAAATCCGATTTATCTTGTTTCAAGAACAAGGTGCCATCTATGGTACCTCTTTTAAATCTATTTTCTAAAAGAAAAGTAGCAAAACGATCATACCAAGCCCTAGATGCTTGTTTTAAGCCATATAGTGCTTTCTTTAATTTGTACACGTGATCGGGGTATTTCAAATCTTCAAAGCTGGGTGGTTGCTTTGCGTATACTTCTTCTTGTATAAAACCATTTAAAAATGCACTTTTTCCGTCTATTTGATAGAGTTTAAAACCTTTCATGCAAGCAATAGCAAGTAAAAGTTGTATGGCTTCTAAACGTGCTACTGGTGCAAATGTTTCGCCGTAGTCTATTCCTTTTCTTGATTATATCCTTGTGCTACAAGTCTCGCCCAACTTCTAACAACTTTACCTTCTTCATTCATTTTATTTCTAAACACCCACTTTGTGCCTATTATAGTCTTATCTTGTGGTCGTGTCACTAAATCCCATACATCAGTTCTTACGAATTGATTTAGTTCATCATGCATAGCATCAATCTAAGAAGAATCACTCAAAGCATCAAAAACGTTTTTAGGTTCAATTTCAGATATCATAGCATGAAATTGGTTTATCTCATCCGGATTTATTCTTTTACGTGGTCGAACACCATGAGTAATGTTGCCTATAATAAGATCGTGTGGGTGATCCTATGCCATCTTGGTTGATTATTCTCTAAGTTCTCATGCATTTTTAAGTGATCATGCATCTAGTGTGTTCAATTCATTATGCACGCCATCATCCTTTACATCATCTAACATGGTTTTAGTTCAAAATCATCGTCATATTCTTTATCTTTTTCAACCTCACCAAATTCATTAAACTTCATATGAATGGATTCTAAAATTTGTCTAGTGATAGGATCATAACATCTATATGCTTTTGAATTCATAGAATATCCAACAAAAATACATTCCATTGATTTAGATTCAAATTTATCTAAAATATTCAAAACAAAGCATTTGCAACCAAACACACGAAAGTAATCAATTTTAGACATGCGATCATTTACTATCTCATAAGGAGTTTTATTTATCTTCTTTCTAATGGTCAAACGATTAATTATATAGCATGCACAATTTGCGGCTTCCGCCCACAGAAATCTAGGCAATTTATTTTCAGACAACATGGTTCTAATGATTTCTTGTAGTGTTCTATTCTTTCTTTCTACTACTCCATTTAATTGTGGAGTTCTAGGTGGCGAAAACTCATGTTTAATTCATTTTTCTTCGCAAAACGTAATTATGTCCTTGTTTTTACATTCACCGCCTCTATCGCTTCTAATCTTTTTACATTCAAACCATATTCATTTTCAAGTTGTTTTACTAGTTTCGCAATTTCAATGGCACTATCATCTTTATTTGCAAGAATAAAGTCCAAGTATATCGAGAAAAATTATCAACGATAACACATGCATAATGACGTCCACCGAGACTCTTAGTATGACTAGGACCAAACAAATCAATCTGTAGTAATTCTAAGACTCTAGACGTGCTAATCTCATTTTTGGATTTAAGTGACTCGCGTGTTTGTTTGCCTTTAATACAAGATTCACATAACTGAAAGTTGTCTAAATCAAGTTTAGACAATCCTCGTATTAGGTTCTTTTGTTGAAGTTTTTCAAGTGTAGAAATGTAAATGTGTACTAAGCGTCTATGCCACAAATTAACGTTAGGTTCATTTGATATAAAACACTTAACCTTAGCATCTAAAATGTCATCCATAGAAGGCGTAAAAATATTTCGTTCCCTTTTTCCTTTTAATAATGTCTCTCCATTTTTATTTATTATGTTGCAATATGGATGAGTAAAATACACACCAAAACCGTTGTCAATGAACTATGAGATGCTAAGTAGATTATATGGTAGATCACTTACCAGGAAGACGTTGGAGATTTGAAGGGTACTTGGGCTTACGATTGTATCTTTTCCAATGATTCTTCCTTCATTGTTGTCTCCAAAGGTCACCGATCTGCCTTTTGTGACCTTCTTCAACTTTGTGAACAAACTCAGGTCACCCATCATGTGCCTCGAGCAACCACTGTCAAGGAACCACTTGATAGGTGTGTCTTTTGATGTATGGGTTCCCTGCAATGTACAACAAAACCCTTTTAATTTGGGTCTTTACGATTTAGTTATTCACCTCTTTGTAAAAGTACCTTTTGGTACCCATACTTGGGTGATCTTTCTCGATCTAGCAAATGGTAAGAATGTAGATGAAGGAGAAACATAGTAGACATGGGGTGAGAAAGCATTAGGCCTTTGGCCGAGAATCCCCTGATGTGCATCATATGGTGTGCGTTTTTGATATGTTCTAATGTTAGGGTGCATAGTGCGTGATCTAGATGCATGGAATGAATGTCGTGTATGTATCAATGGTTTCTTCTTATATCTATACGGCACATAATAATATCTTGTATGATATGAATAAGAAGCATGACGAGATGAAGGAATAGGGGGCCTAGGCGTCTTCTTAGGCGCCATATGTGTCTTAGGTGTTTCTATTTTCTTAGACAAAATGAATTTGGTTGGTTTAATTGATGTTTCTTTTTTCTCAATATCCTAATCCGGTTTTATCACCATCGTGTTTTGTGATAAAATGATGCAATCTAGCATTTTAGTTCCCGTGTCAAATTTTTTCATCATTTTCTCTAAATCCGTATTCCTTGATTTCAAATTTGAAATCTCGATTTCATTTCAGTATTATGTGTAGTTAATGATGAGATCTCTGATTTTAATGCATTAATGATGCATGAAGACTCTTCTTTTGAATCGTTTAATTGAGAAACAAGATTCGTGTTAGAAGTTTCTAACAACTTCTTGTCTTCAATTAATCGTTTATTTTCTTTTGCGAGAGTCTTGGTGAATTTATACAATTCTAAATATTGACTAAAAAGATCATCATATAAAGGTTCAGAATCAGAGTCAGAATCGGAAGATACCTCGTTTGATGCTTTGGATACAAAGCATACTTGGGCCGTCATCTTCGGTATCGGTCTCAGAGTCGGATGTATCACTCCAAGTGGAGGCCTTGAGAGCTTTTCTTGTTTAGGTTCTAAGATGAGTCTAGTTTTGGTCCGATCCTTCAAGGTGTTTATTTGTTTGTTTGTCCTTTTAGGGCAGTCATAAGATAAATGTCCAAGTTTTCCACATTCATAGCACTTCACGTCCTTGTCATTTGTTTTTTTTATTTATTTAGTGGAAGTAGCCTTAGGTTTGTTTTTAAATGACTTTCTCAAACCTTTAGACAATAGTTAAGTCATCATTGTCTGATTCGGAATCACTATCATCTACGTGATCGAAGAAGTAGAGACGTATTCATTTGATTTAAAAGCAATGGTCTTACCTTGTTTTGACGTTGATTCCAATTTCCTTAAAGTAAGTTTGTTTTCGTATACCTTTAGCGATCCGATTAGTTCCTCCATTTTTATTGATTTGGTTTCTTTACTTTCCTCTATTGCTATGACTTTAGGGTCACATTCGAATGGAAGACTTCGTAGTGCCTTTTGGACCTTTTCCTGCGTAGAGAAAGCTTTGCCAAGAGACTCAAGAGAATTATAGATGTTAGTCAATCGTAGATCCATATCAACAATAGACTCATTTGGCAATAATTTGAAAGACTCAAGTGTGGATAGAAGCATATTAATCTTGGACTTTTACTTGGCTAGTCCCTTCATGTTTTATCTCAAGAATTCTCCACATCTCTTGAGCACTAGAGCAATTAGATACGTAACTAGATTCACTTTTACTTAGCCCATTTAAGAGTAATTGCATGGCTCTAGCATTCATACTTGTCTTTTTTGTCATCACTAGTATATTCTTGTTTTGGTTTTACAACCTCTAGTGTGACACCATCTATAGTAGATAATTTTGAAGAACAAATGGACCGTCTTCTATAATAGACCATAGATCAGTATCAATAGCCATAAGAAAAAGTTTCATTCTTAGTTTCCATTGAATAAATGACTCACCATAAAAAAGAGGAGGCCTTTGACTAGACATACCTTCTTGTTCGGTTTTGAAGCTAGTGGTTGCCATCTCATTTAGATCGTTGGATCTCCTTGTTGTGAGTGTGTCTGTGCTCTGATACCACTTGTAGGACCTGCAAGGCACCACTAGAAGGGGGGTTTGAATAGTGGATGCGGAAAATTTGGTTTTTAAAATGTTATGATCCAAAAACCCAACTTCTGAAAACCGTTTTGTTTTCAGGCCCTGTTTTGCAATATTTGAAAAACTAGGTTACAAGCCTTCGAAAATTCTGAAATTTGGAGATATTTTAGTCTCAGATATTCTGAGTATCTCCTAAAAATTTCAGATCAAAATTCAACCTTTAACCTTTGAAAAATTGTGTGTGGTCAGATTGCACAAATCTGTCAGAAATAGTAGTGTGATCTAAAAAATTTATTACGATTTATCTGTGGCTCCAAATGGTCTGAACATTTAATGACACACCCTTAGTATATGTATTTAATTGGGTTGAAACAGTTTTGAAAAATTCCTTTGGGAAGTATGTCAAATACATTCAAGTTTTCAACCTTTGCAAGTCTGAAAATCAGATTGCACTAGTCTCAGAACTATTAACGTTTAAATGACTTATACTTATCCAAAAGGATTGAAACTTGCATCAAATGAAACTTAGAAGACGTAGCTATGTTTTTGCAAAATTTTACAATTTTTGAAATTTTTTTACTATTTTTAAGATTGTGATGAAATAGATGCAAAGTGCAGGAAACTGAAAGTACTATGCAGAAAAGTAAAGAACACAAGGAATTTTATACTAGTTCGGTTAAATCAACCTACTCCAGTCTTCGGAGACATCTTCCTCCATTATCACTAAACAAAATAACACCTTAACACACAGGGTTGATGGAGTTACACACCAACTCCAACCCTTTACAATCGAAATAAGAAATCACAATGATCACGAACACCACCATCGAGCGGATGAAGGTTTGATCACACCTTGGTCAACCTTTTACGAAAATAGGGCATGTATGGTGGTATGAAGGAAGCCTATACAATATGTTTGAATATATACAATAGGCTTGAGAGAGAAGGAGAAGAAAGAAATGTAGAAGAAGAGAGTAGAGAGTCTTTTTTGCACTTTAGAACTTGTGAGACTTGTCTTGCATTTTTGTTTGCTCTTCTTCTCCTTTTTATTTAGCTTTGACCGCCCACTCTAGGGCTTTTCTTCATCTTGGAAATTCTCTTTTAAGTCCTTGGAAGAATGCCTTTTATAGGTGTGACATCAACTTGCTTACTTGGTAACACTTGATTGGATGATTATCTTGGCCTTGCTTACTTGGCACTCCGTAATTGGATGAGATTTGTCATCACTTGATGACTGTAAAAATATGAGAATTACACTTAAAACATGTTCCAAATTAGTAGTAAAAACCTTTCCAAATATCTCATAATTAATCCCACATAATTTGCAAAGAAAATTGTCTCTATTATGACCAAGAATTCGGCCATCACCTTTGCAACACATGCTGAAATTTTCAGCATGTGCTAAATCTCAAGATCTTCAAATTATTGTCATAATATTATCACATCAATCCCTTGAAAATGGAGAAGCAAATTTTTTAAAATCGAGACTCAAATTTCGGTCATATCAATTTCTCACATGCTGAATTTTCAGCATGTGTTACATTTGTAACGTAGTTTGAAATATTACCTTGTGTAGCTTCCTCCATTAAGTCACTAACCTTGTGTAGTCCATTCTTCACCAATCAAGATGCCAACTAAGCTCCACATAGGCTCCATCAAGGCTGAGTAGGCGTGTGAATTGAGCTTGAACATGTGCTGAATTTATTTTTGTAAACTTTGTAAAATAGTGCACAATAATTATACACATATGGTATATTCCAATCATCCCTAATTTGAATATTCTAGAACACTTTAGTATGTATTGAATATTTAAAAATTGTCTAGATACATGTTATGTCATGCCAAAAAAACATTCCATGTGTCGTGTTCGTAGAAAACTGAATTTTCGACTTTTGTCGATTACACGATTTTTCTCCGATTAAATTCAAAATTTTTGCACATGTTATATATATTATGTCACGCATAATATACATAAATAACTTGAATATTCAGCTCTAAAGGCTGATTAAAAGTGGCGGCCCATGTTACAAAAATATTGAATTTGAAATCTCAAAAATTTGGCCTTAATTGGGGGTAATTTGTCTGGGCCAACATGGAATCATTTTATGGCTGAATATAACATGTTAGCAACGAAATTTTTGGCTCTTTTTAATGTATATGGGCTGGCCATATATTTATGGCAAGTATGTGATACGTTAGCGAAGTTTCGGTAGTCACCTGATACGACAATTTTCGGTTTAAAACCTTAAAATGTGTCGTAATAATTTTTTTCATCACCATGACTTATATCATATGATATAAGACCTGAATATACTCATAAATATAAGGTAAGTATAGTGGTGTGACGTTGACGTACGTTCGTAATATATATAACGTGTCGGTAGTACGTTGGAATGTATGTGTATAGTGCCTTTTAAAAAAAATCTGAATACATATATATATGTGTGTGTGTGTGTGTGAAAAACATGTAATTAAGGGTAGAAGGAGACTTTCCATTTCCATGTTTGTTGCCTTTATGCCGTCTCCAAATATTTTTCCATTTAATGAACTACTTAGTTTATTTAACTAAGTACTTCACTTAATGAACTAGTTTAGTTCATTAATGGTGGCACCTTAAAATAGTTCAAACACAACAAATGTTTGTCATTTGATGTAAGCTTTAAAGCTTCATGGCTTGTTAGTACGGCAACATTATATATAAAGTATATAAGGCAAGTTTGTTGCAAAAACGTGTCAAGTCATAAAATGTGTCATGCATTTCTTTAGCACACGTTATTTAAATCATGCATTTTTGTGAATCACTCAAACCGTTTTTCTCAACATAATCTAGTACGTGTCTAAGTCTCCTCTCCTTAAAAAAAGGGGTGTGATCTGTATTACTTTTGTTGGACCGTATACCTGCAATAAACACCACTAAAGGGGAGATGAATAGTGGTTAGCAGAAATTATACTACTACACTTGAATAAAAATCCACTTTGAAAACAGAATCTGAGACCTCCTCAGATTCAGTACACGTTTTTGAAAAATTCAAAAGTCAGTATACACAACTCCAAAAATTATGAAACTTTACAAAAATTAATTTTAATGTCTTGAATATAGTCTGTCCAAAAAAAAAAAAAATAAGATCGTTTGACCTTTCAAAAAAATAAAAAGCTTCAGATGGTCAATCTGGACAGAATTGGACATAATATTGCTGAACTTTGAAAATGTGTTTCTCTTTAATTACTCAACCAAAAAGGATGATTTTTATGTCAAAATACTCCTTAGGATGTCTAGGTTAAATTTACAAAAGGACGTGACATAAAACTATGCTTGATAAAATCAGAATGTAAGTTTTTGAAACTGGTCAGATTGCAGCCAGAATGGAGAAGTTATCTTTCAAAGACTGAAAGATGAACTTTCCTTTGCTCAAATCAAGTGATTCTTGTTAAAAATAAAAGGCAATCTGAAGTATAACTCCATCAAAAATCACAAAATTGAAAATGTTTTGCTATTTTTTCAAGACGTGTGAAGTTGTGTGAAATCTGCAATGAAAACGGGCAGAAAACTGTAAAGAAGTAAAAAGAAAAGAATACCGAAAATTTATCCTGGTTCGGTCAATATGACCTACTCTAGTCCCAAGGAACACATTTCCTTGGATTTCACTATAGAATAAACACAAATACAACAAGAGCCAAGCTTGATCCTTCGGTTAAACACCAACCCTATTCAAGACTTGGATGATCACCTCTATGCAACTTAGGTTGCAACACCTCTACCATATATTGGTGTATTCTTATAAACTTGGTTAACCAATCTTACAAAATCAACACAAGTGGCATGTATAATATAGCTAAAAACAAGTAATGAAATACCTTAGCTACACAAAGAATGAATGAAGAAGAAGAGAATAACAAGAATGATCTTCAAGTTTTGCTTCAAAGTTGTGTGTTCTTCTTCTTCACCTTTGCCTCCTATTTATAGTGTGAAATAGGCCTTGAAGATAAGACCTCTATGTGTCAACATCTTCATCATCAAGTCTTAGTTGTCTTCACATCATTACTTGGCCATATAATCACCTTGTACACTTGGCAACATAAAGAATGATTGGTCCACCTTGGAACTTTATGTTGGCCGAATTTTGTCTTCAAAAATTGACTTGGAAATTGTTGCAAAATAAAGATAATATAGAAGGGAATATACCACCAATAAACCCTCAAATCCTTAGCACAAGAATAGGACATGTGAGGCTGAAAATGTGACTCCAAAATCAGCTCCAACAACTCCATCTACCCGTCAAATGGGAAAATTCAAGCCAACTAGATTGTTTTTGATTGGTCCACTTGTCATCATGTCATAAAATGAATACGCCATCATTTCCACCTGTATATGAACGTTTTTCAACCAAAAATTAAGTGTACAATCTCATAATTTTTGAAGAGAAATCCATAAATAATAGTTGACAAGACTATGTCAATATGTATTCCAAAATTCTCACCTTTTCTCCTTTATATGTTGTGATAAAATTTGCACTAAGAACACCTTATAATCTCTACAAAATGATAAATGAGAGCCTCTAATAACATATACAAGAAGGTCTTCAAGAAAAAGTAGAATGTGACGCGAAAACCGTCACATATTCCGCAACCGTCGAAAATATCATCAAATAAGATAATATAATAGAGAACCACCAAATAATCTTCAACAAAACCATAAATGAACTCCAGAATGAAGATAATAAGATACTCAAGGGATTCTTTGAGTAAAATGACGAAATTGTCCTTTGGGGGTAAAATGACCAAAATGCCTCTGGTGAGAGAAAACTCCGAAAATGACCCCGATGATCAAAAATAAATAAAAAACACCTTTGAAATAATAAATAAGATGATGATAGGTCATTGAATCATATTCACCATGTCAAGTACCTACAAAAACTCAAAATGCCAATTTTGTCCCTTTTTGGTAAGTTGTAGAAAATTCCAGGGCATGTTAGTCACAAAGCATAATATTCATCAAAATCACATGATAACAACATAATAAACATATATGAAGCATATGAAAATGAAAACAACCCTTTAATCATATTTTAGAATTTTTTTTTTAAAAACCTTAGACATCGATCGATCGAAGTGTCTGCTTGAGAGATCGATGTCTCACAGTGAGATTCAGAGTTTGTCTCTTACCCACATCGATCGATCGATGTAGATATCGATGTCTCATAGTAAGGTCTTGGTGTTTCTCTGACTTAAATGGATCGATCGATGTAAGGGTTCAATGAACATCGATCGATCGAAGTACATTAACCTGAGAGATAGATGTCATTTTTCTTCACTTATTCAACTTTTTATCATTTATAACATCATGTGTGACATTTTTAAGTATTCAACACTTAAAATCATGACCTTAAAAATTATTCAAACATATTTCTCAAGAACTTTGTCTATATCCATTCATCTTCATCACTACTATGAATCTTCCGAACCATGCACGAGGAGAATATTTCAGGCTATAGAATGCTTTTGTGAGTTTGCATACTTCATTGGTTCGAAACTCGTCAGAGAAACCTGATGGAGGTTCTATGTATATCTCTTCTCTTAATTCTTTATATAAAAAGACAAGTTTTGACATCAGACTGATGAAGTGGTCAATCGTGATCTGGTGCCATTGAGAACAATGCTCTAAGCATATCAATCTTTTCAACTATAGAAAATGTTTCTGAATAGACAATATTATCGTTTGCGTGTATCTTTTTGCTATCAGTCTGACTTTATATATTTCAATAGTTTCGCTTGCTTTGTATTTGATAGTAAAGACCCATCGACACCCCACATGTTGTTTTCCTTTAGACACCTTCTCTCATGTCTTGTTCTTTTCTAGTACTTCTATCTCTATTGTCATTGCTTCCTTCCATTCTGTGTCTCATTTGCTTCCTGGACTGATCTTGGAACGGATTCTGAACACAAAGAAGTGAGGAACACCTTTGCACATTCAGAAATCCTCCCTCTAGATATATTTATTAGATATCTAGAGGATATATATACTCGTTCGGTGAGTACTACATAGTGATACACCCCTGTTCTTTCATGGAGGAAGGACTTGCATTTGTTGCTCATTCAACTCATTAGTATCACCAGTATTATCCATATTATGTAGAGCAGGAGATTTTGGATGAGTATGTGTTGCACTTACCTCTTGGTGACCATTCACCAAAGAAGATTCATCGACGGATAGTGACTCATAACCCTTCATAAATTGGGATAGTCTCTGGACACTTGAGGCTTGTAACCAATCTGACGACTCATTCATATTCTCCCCTTGAGGCCAAGATTGGTGGGCATAGAAGTATTCAGATTCAAGAAAGACACAATTTATCTGGACATAGATTTGTTGGGTGATGGGATTGTAACATTGATACCCTTTTGAATGAGTAGCATACCTTACAAACACACACTTTTTAGCACAGAGATCGAGCTTAGAGCATTCGTGTTTGGAGGTATGAATAAATACGGAGCAACCAAAGTTTTAGAGTTGAAGGGCAAGGATGAAACGTATCAGCATTTGTGTGTATAAGGCTTTTAACGGTGTTTGATGGTGAAGAATTTTTGCTAGGAGAAGATTTAACAGGTAGGACTCCGTGGCGATGGCTTTGGTCTAGAAGTTCCTTAGGACATAAGATTGTAGCATCATGACTCAGATCACTTTGAGAAGGATTCAGTTTTTTCGTTATGTAATCCCATTTTTTTGGGGTGTATGTGGACAAGGTGTTTGTGAATAAGTCCATTTATTTGGAAAAAGTCTTCATTTTCCCATATATAAATCTGCCATACGTTATCATACCAAAGAATTTTGATTCTTTTAGTGACTGTCGTATGTTTCATAATCATGATATCATTTTCTTTCGGGGCCTCAGCAAGTCTGCTAAGATTGATTCCACTTCTCTTGAGACTTATTTTCCATTAAAAGGCTGTCTAGCACGATGATGTGGACTTTTTTCCCCTTAAAGAATTGGGTCCTGAATCAAGTGGACACATCAACAAGGTAGTATATGTGAGGACCTCAGGGCGTCTACCAACGTCTTCCCAAAACCAATTAGTGATAGAAGATGCGTATACCCTAGCCTTATAGTGCATTCAACACACACAACGCCTACGACATTTGACTGTGGCTTGGCCCCACGGCCTATGTGCCAGGGGACAATTGTTTGCACCCAACATCTCCCCCTCAGCAATTGCTCCTTTGGGAAATCAACACCTATGACCTTGGCTCTGATACCACTTGTAGGACCTCAGGCGCTACCACTCTCCCAAAAACCAATTGTGATATGAGATGCTATACCCTAGCCTTATAGTGTATTCAACACACATAAGCGCCCACGACATTCGACTGTGACTTAGCCCATACGGCCTACACGCCACGGGACAATTGCTGCACCCAACAGTAATAGACTTAGATTTTTGTTTCAGAAGGATTCCCAATCATACGGGAGTAATCATCCACAAATATCATGAATATTGAAAACCATGAGAAGTAGGATAAGGGACATCCCCCACACATCTAAATATACTAGAGGAAAATATTGTTAACACGAGTGTCATTTAAGGAAATGAAAACCCGATGTTGTTTTGTCCAGATACAGGTTTCGCAGGACTCATGAGTTTTTTATTGGTAAATAAATTATGAAAACAATACTTTAAGGCAACTAAAGGAGCGATGATCTAGTTAGAGATGCCATAACCATAATTATTTGTCAGTCAACCCGTGAGCGAGTATAGACCAACCTTGTTGAGCTGCCTCCTCGCTCAATATCATGCCCAATTATCTCATTTGTATATTGTTCTATAAAATTAAAAAACTAGGATAAATTAGTATAACACAGTTGAGGTCCTTTATGGTATGACTCAGTTATAGTAATTTGAAAGACAATGTGGGAACATATAAGCAATTGTGCAATCTCTGTTGTGGGAAGAAGATAATTGAACCCCCTCCTTAGCCAGGAACCAATTTTCCTCTGGTCATTTCGATATGAGATTTATTGGTGGTGGTACATTAGGTGA
>AP025041.1:12275338-12541605 GCA_036186865.1 Eustoma russellianum | reverse complement strand
TGTCAGAACTATTTCGGGACATACGCGGTGTCTCAATCGTCGCAGGTGGATGGTTCATCTTTCATCGGAATTCAAAACTTAGCGTGCAAATGTTCAAATCGATGTCATCCTGACACAATATGTCCTTCGGGTGGTTATTCAATGTGTACATTATGCATCTATTATTTGGTATCGCAATATGTTCTCTTGTATTAACATATAGTTCTGGAATTTTAATATATTTTTCAGGGTCGCAGTCATGAATGAGGATATCAACTTTGAACCCAATTTTTCAAAGATACAAAACGTAAGTGCCTTTTATAATCTTTGTGCTTGTTGGTAGCTATATCTCTATACAGGATAATTTGGTTATGCAAATATGCAGAAAATGTATCAGATTTGGTACCATCTTTTTTGGTCAAGTTTTAATCTTTTCTATCCATGTGTATGATATGTAGGCGAAATCTGGCTCATCATTTTGTTGTAGGCGAAATCTGGCTCAGATGTGGAGGTTGAACTTGCAGGAATATAGGCGAAATTTGGCTCATCATTTGGTTTTCTTAAACAGTACAAGCGTGTGTTTATTTAGGCATTGATCCTCTCAAATTAAAGTGAGGATGTGCTTTTTAAGTCAGAACAACAAACCATAGCTTTGTTTCTGACGATGTGATGAGTGAGGATAACGGGAATGACGATAGGCATGATGCAGATGATATGAGGGATGGAGGTGTTTCTGACGATGGGAGCATGGATGTAGCTTCAATGTGTACATTATGCATCTATTATTCGATTTCAAGGGCCTTGTTCAAGAATAGTGGAAGTCTGCTTACCTGAGAATTTTGCATTGTACGATCAGTGAGACTATAACATATGGGTTTAGTTATATGAAATGATGTCACGCAGCAGTTGAATCCAAGATCTTTGTCTTAATATTATTTTTCGTGTGTTTTACTTACCTTCTCAAGATACAAACTGAAACTTTGCCTAACAAATGGTTGATAACTTCCATTTAACAAACAAAAAAAAAGCAGGAAAGCTTCTGAGGAATTTCACTTCCAGCAGTTTTTTCACATCCGGCAAAATACACCATTATAAGTTTACATTACATAAACTACAACATAAGCATCCAACTATAACACGACTATCTTTTTCAATCAATCCAAAGCCATCCTCATATACGCATCGGTTGTTGCACTGACCTTCATCTTAACAATCAGCATTGTGAATGACCCAAAAAAAATCCGCACTAATAATGCAATCTTCAATTTCAGTTGGAGTTCTCTTATCTGATTTTCATGCTGATTACGCTTACGTAGTAGTCCAGGTATTACAACACAGGATCTTTCACACATCGGTGGATCAATCCACTGAAAGAAACGACAACCTCTATTTGGACAAGATAAGAAACGTCTCCCGAGGTTATCTTCTGTCCATGACGTTGTCTTCGACATTCTATATCCACACTGACATCTTTCCAGAAATATTCGACGACGTGCAACACTTGAAGATGAAAACGACCATTTTTCCTCTACTGAAGATATCTCAATAGTCTACCATGCACAAGTATAGAGTTTATATATTTTGAGAATCTGAAGCAAGAATTGAGAAGCTAAAATACGCGAAAAAGTTCACATACTAGAATTAAAACACAACACAAAAAGACTGGAAACATAGAATAACATAACTGTACACGATGTTTCTACTGCACATTTCAATAGAGGAATCACATGCACCCCTGTTTCCAACCAACATTTTTAGCACTGCACTGTAGGATTAATCCATTTAAGTCCTGAATTTAAAATTTCATGATCTAAGTAACTAACTAAGAGGATTCGAATCACAACTAAATTTGAAACTTCAATCAAAAATCACAGAGGTAACTAACATTTTTAGCACTGCACTGTAGGACCCAGACGGTATCTAACCTAATCAAAAATCACCTTCACCAACATAGAGACCAGAACACATAAGGTCAGCTAGAAGAGAGGGGGGAAGATCAACCCTCCAAGAAGGGGATTAAAGAAGGAACCCGAAAGAAATCAGAAACAAAACAAGTATTTAGTTTCAACTGAAAATCAAACTAAATATGCATAGCAAGCAACAAAGATTTCAACTTGGAACATGCTAGAATGGATGAACAAAATCAAACCCACCAAAAAACAAACAACAGAAAGAAAAGCACTTGACTCAAAATGAAAAAAAAGGAACTGGAAATCAGAAGCAAAACAAGTATTTAGTTTCAACTGAAAATCAAACTAAATTTGCATGGCAAGCAAAAAAGATTTCAACTTGGAACATGCTAGAATAGACGAACAAAATCAAACCCACCAAAAAAACAAATAACAGAAAGAAAAGCACTTGACTCAAAATGCATAATCAGAAACACTAAATATATTAAGAAAGAATACAAGAAGCAAAGGCGCAATCAACCGGCTAAGATTTTCACGGTACCAGAGCTCTGCGGGGAATCAACCGGAGCTGAGGAATCAACTCTAGCAGGGGGAAGCTATGCAGTTGCCCAACACAAAACACCATTATCTACAAGTAATGCACAAAGAAATTTACCTGCTCACAGAGAGGAAGGCTAGGGTTACGGAGAGGATGAAAAATTAAGGAGCTTGAGAATATTGCTCCGGTGAGGAGGCAGCCGAAGGAGCTCTGATGGAGTCTAGGGTTGCGGCGGCGGGGATGAAAATTTGGAGAAAATGGTTTGGGAAGAAGATGCAGGTGAGGAGAGAGAGTTTTGTGAGTGAAAATTGGTATCCGCTAGTCTGAACGTCTGTGAGTGAATTTGTTAAATGAATTTTTTTTTAACATGACATGTGTCGGACGGTCCAAGAGGGGGTCAGGGATGGGGTAGAGGATCTCATTCGCCAACATGAATCCTGAAGACAAAACAAGCACGTGACACTTCTCTGACGAATTAACCATCCAGTTTGCAAATTTGCTACTTAATAGCCTTGGCAGCTAGCATAACCAAATGACCTATGCAAATCCCACACGGGGATGGGATCTCCTCACCGCGCGGTGAGTCACCGCACGGTCCAGGACGCGACATGTGGCAGCAGTAGGGGGTGGTGAGGCTGGATGAGGGTTACCATCACCCAGCCTCACCACTTCTCTTTTTTGCCACGTGTCGCGCGGTCACGTACGCGGTGAGAGAGGAGCGGTGAGGGGATCCTATCCCTCCCACACGAGAGATTAAGCTTAGTTGGGAGAATATCCACTATGGAGAACCCTAATGAGCAAAATAGTCGGGGGAAGGGGTAGGAGCGCCCACCTTACTGGGGTTCCTCTATCACTCGAACAAACCGAACTAACTTACTTATATTGGGAGAAAAACGATCAATGTATTTTTACATAGTCGATTCAGAATATTGGATCCAACCTAGCCAACAACATATCTCAATATTCAATGGCTAAGTCCTTATGGGACGACCTAGCCCTCATGTATGGGTCAGACACTGATTCGTTACAGTTGTTTGACTTACGATTTTGTGCTATTCTCGGATGGAGGGTTAAGAGGGTGAAAAAGGTGAGATTTTGGGTTGGTTTTATTAAAGATTTAAGTTTTAGGATTGAATCCTTGTGTGGTACGTTAAAGGTGATGTTTTTGGTGGATTAAGAACGGATTGATAGGGACGATTAGGCTTGGAATGGTTGGAAAAAAGTTGGTAAACGATTGTGATTGAGATCTGCAGTTTCTGCAGAAATCGCAGGATGAAGATTCTGAAAATTGGTGACGTCGATCGATCGACGTCAGGGTATGACGTACGTCGATCGATCGACGTATAGCAAGTGAGGGGCTGACATATTCTAGATGTACATAGATCGGTCGACGTAGGATGAGAGAGAGATCGACGTGTCTTAGATGAACGTCGATCGATCGATGTAGGTTGAGAGAGAGATCGACGTCCCTCAGATGGACGTCGATCGATCGACGTCAGGGTATGACGTCCACCTGTTTTGTGGGAAAATAAGGGAAGAAAGAGGGAAGCTAGGGGACCCTTTGTGTGACCTTAGGGATTTCTTAGGATCTGATTGAGGTTAGTCTAAGTCTTGGGAACATGACTTAAGATGGTGAATTAAATGTGGAGAATTCGAAGGGTATTCGAATCGGATTTCAACGTGAATGACCTAAGGGGTTAGGAATGAACGTACGAGGCTTTACAGAGTTCAAAAGAGGAATGTGAGGGTTCTTACATTAGCCTTTGAGTTCTAGAATCAATGTTTAGTTGATGTTGACCTGCCGTGAAGAATAAGCTCGAGTGTGTAAGTAAGGTGAGTCTCATGTGACTGATTGATATTGAATGTGATTTGAAGTATGTGAATGAAGAATGTGATTGATACGAGGAGTCTTGCATTCTTGCATCATGGCACTTGCATTGCATAAGGTTTTGAAAAGAGCTGTGCTTCAGCACAGGGTACAAAGTTTGCGAAATGGGCTGTAATGTGCCATGGGATGGAAATATAAGCTATGGCACATTACAGGGTATAAAGTTGGCTGTAACGTGTCATGGGATGGAAATATAAGCTGTGGCACGTTACAGGGTATAAAGTTGGCTGTAATATGACATGGGATGGAAATATAAGTCGTGGCACAATACAGGGTATAAAGTTGAGCTGTGGTGCGTCATGGGATGGAAATATAAGCCATGACCGACCACAGGGTATAAAGTTATGTGACCGGACATTGTGACATGCATTGCACTGTTTCGAAAAGAAGTTGCATACGCATTTGTGACTGTGTAGTGTAGTGCATATTTTGTCATGCATCACGCGATTCGTTACGTTATGTTTTGTCGTAACTGAATTGTCATTGAACTGTTAAGTGTGTATGAATTACGGTTCTTGCTTTCGTATGCTACTAGTCTATATTTTTGAAGTTATACAAGAAATGTGCCCCACCAATCCTTTGAACTATTTATTACTCATGTCTTGCCATGTGTTGATCCCGTAAGTCTTATAAGAGGGTTACTTGCTAGCGGTTTTTGCTAAGGGTACTACCTTTATTTTTGCAGATGAGCCTAGCTATGATATGATCTTCATAGAGGACGATGGCGAGTGGGCCGAATGGGATGTTTAGAGTCTTATTGGGAGATAGATGAGGCTATTGCTAGTTATTTCAGTTTCTTTCATTCACTCGAGGATTTAGTCGGCTTATCATGAACACTCTTTTGTAATTTCCTTGCACATTGATGTACAAATTGGATGGTTTGGATTTTATTTTGCATGTGTCTCAATGCTTATCCTCTTACGTCATTGATAATGTGTATTCGAGAGATGAGACGTCTTGTAGTCTTCTTAGTAAGCTACGACGGGTGCACCGGTTCGCATCCGCTGTCCAGGTCAGGGCGCTACAGGTGGTATTAGAGCTTAGGCTTCAGATCTACTCGGAGACCTAGGTTATATCATGTAGAGTCTTAAGTTATGATTTTGACCCTAAGTTGATCCTTAGGTCTAAGTACATGATCTTAGATATAAGTTTGATTGGGATGGGTGTCTGTGAGCGCGATAAAATTTAGTCAATAAATGTTAGTTTATTTTAGTTTACGAATTTTGCCTTGTACAACGCATATGGGCCTTCAGTATTTACTTTTGGAATTGCTGAATGCTAATAAGCGTTGATTTTGTAGAAAATGTCTCCCCGAAGAGATAACCAAGGAAACGGTGGCAATGGGAACGAGGACCCTCCACCACCACCAGTGTTAGTACCCCAGGCGCTGATAGACGCTATCACAGTGATAGCACAAGGAGTCGCCCAGCAGCAGCAACAACCTCCTCCTCCACCACCCCCTCAGCACGGTATCAGGTATTACATTGGGGAGATACGGAAGATGCATGCCCTCACTTTTGAAGGGACCACTGACCCAGAAGTGGCCGAATTTTGGTTGGACGAGGTGGAAAAGTGCTTCAGGCTGGTGTAAGTGCCTGAAGAACTTAAGGTTGATGTGGCCACACCGTTGCTGATCGGCAGAGCGAACGCATGGTGGAATAGTATTCTGCCCAAGATGACTCCCCCTATTCTGTGGAGACAGTTTGTACAGGCCTACAAGGATTACTATGTGCCTGAAACTGCCATTTTGGAGAAGATGAGGCAGTTCGATAAATTTGAACAAGGGAGGATGTCCGTATCCGACTATGCCGATAGATTCCATGCCTTGGGCAAATTCACGCCCATGGTGATGGAAAACAACAGGATGAAGATGCTTAAATTTGAAGAAGGTTTGAACCCCCGCATACGGACGGCTATAGCGGTGTCTAGCTTGAAAACTTTTGAAGAGATTTTGGACGTATGTTACCGTGTGGAGAGTGACATACGACGGTCACAGCCTAGAGAGGCTCGTGACGAATCTAGCAAGAGGCCCAGGGAAGAGAGAAGTGGAGGTAGACCCGGACGTTGGGTCAAAATTCTCAGGAAGGGGCAGGCAGGACCAGTTCAGAGGGCACAACAACCGAATCAGCCCGACCGCCAAGCACCAGTAGTATGCCCACACTGCCAGAAAATCCATGTGGGTGAATGTTGGAAGAAGACAGGAGCATGCTTCAAGTGTGGGAAGATGGGCCATAGAATAAAGGATTGCCCCGAGTGGAAACCAAAACCACAGGGAGAAGCAGGGCCGGCACAGCAGCAGAGAGGCAAGCCCAACGCGAGAGTCCATGCGATGACGGACGCTGATGTACATGAGGGTACGGACGTTGTGACAGGTACGACTTAAGTTAAATATTAGTTGCTTAAGTTGGAGATTAAATGTACCTTATGTGGAAACCTTTATGTGCTACACTTTTTGTGTTTAGGTGTGATTCTAGTTAATAAAGTACATGTGAATGTATTGTTTGATAGCGGGGCAAGCCACTCATTCATTTCTAAGCGATTCGCCAAAGGACTCGACTGTCTATCCGAATGGCTTGAAAACCCCTTCAGGGTGTAGGCAGCCGGCGAACAAGTGCTAGTTTCCCACCACCTGTACAAAGATTGTGAGTTGGAGTTTGATGGAAAGGTGTTTTCGGTGACATTAGTTCCAATTCCGATGAAGGATTTTGATGTGATATTGGGCATGGATTGGTTGGCCAAGAATCATGCCAATATCGATTGTAAACTTAAGCAAGTGACCGTTAAGGACCCTGAGATGAATGAAATAACGGTACAAGGAAACGTCAAGTTAACAAAAGCCCCAAAGAAGATATACTTGACAGCGATTAAGGCTTTGCAAAAAGGAGCAGAGGGATTTATGGTGTATGTTGTAGATGCTAATCAAGAAGTTCCCTCTATAGATCAGATTCCGGTAATCAATGAATTCAAGGACATATTTCCGGATGATTTACCAGGAGTTCTGCCATCGAGAGAAGTGGAGTCCGAAATCAATTTGATCCCAGGAGCCGAACCTATATCGAAGACACCTTACAGAATGGCTCCAGCTAAACTTAAGGAGCTTAAAGGACAACTTCAAGAGTTGTTAGACAAGAAGTCGATTCGCCCTAGTGTATCACCTTGGGGAGCTCCAGTATTGTTTGTGAAGAAGAAAGATGGCAGCATGAGGTTGTGCATTGATTACCGAGAGTTGAATAAAAGCACCATCAAGAACAAATATCCTCTGCCAAGAATCGAGGATTTATTTGACCAACTAAAGGGAGCCCGATGGTTTTCAAAGATTGACCTTCGTCAACGGTACCATCAGCTACTTGTGAAAGCAGGATACGCGCCTAAAACAGCTTTTTGGACTCGATACAGGCATTACGAATTCTTGGTGATGCCTTTTGGATTAACTAATGCCCCAGCAGCCTTTATGGATTTGATGAACACCGTATTCCGA
The DNA here is from genome assembly GCA_036186865.1 of Eustoma russellianum. NCBI lineage: Eukaryota > Viridiplantae > Streptophyta > Magnoliopsida > Gentianales > Gentianaceae > Eustoma > Eustoma russellianum. The sequence continues at coordinate 12,533,812 of AP025041.1, read as the reverse complement.
GAGCAGTTGGACCAATTCGTAGTGGTGTTTATCGATGACATTTTGGTCTATTCCCCCGACGAGCAAGCTTATGCTGAACACTTAAGAGTGGTGTTGCAAATTTTGAGGCAACAAAAGCTTTATGCTAAATTCAGCAAGTGTGAATTCTGGCTAAAAAGTGTAGCTTTTCTCGGTCATGTGATTTCAGAGGACGGGATTTCTATGGATCCTAAGAAAATAGAAGCCATCACGGAATGGCCAAGACCCACAAATGTGACCAAAGTCAGAAGCTTCCTAGGCTTGGCAGGCTATTATAGGAAGTTTATCGAGGGATTCTCCACCATAGCAGTTCCATTGAGTCGACTTACGCAGAAGAAGACTAAGTTCGAATGGACTGCTGAATGCGAACAGAGCTTTTCTGAGCTCAAGAAGAGATTGACCACAGCCCTGGTGTTGGCACAACCCTCCGGCACCGACGGTTTTATGATCTATAGTGACGTGTCCAAGAAAAGACTAGGTATGTACATCATTACAATTAATGCATAGTATATACATATGCTAGTCTTGAACTAACTTTCTGTTTATAGGTTGTGTCTTGATGCAAAATGGACGAGTCATTTCGTACGCGTCAAGACAATTGAAACCCTATGAGCAGAACTACCCGACGCATGACTTGGAGCTCGTAGCTGTGGTATTTGCTCTTAAGATCTGGAGACACTATTTGTATGGAGAAAAGTGTGCTGTGTTCACTGATCATAAGAGCTTGAAGTACCTATTCTCGCAGAAAGAACTAAATACGCGACAGAGAAGATGGTTGGAGTTACTTAAGGATAATGACTTAACCATCAACTATCATCCGGGTAAAGCAAATAGAGTGGCGGACGCGCTGAGCAGAAAGTCTAGTCACGCTAGACAGTCCCCGTTGGAAAGGGAGATCGAGGAGTTTGGTCTCGATGTGCTAGATTCGGTAGCGAATGTTCTCACAGCTCTATCTATCAGCCCAGACTTGGTAGACAAAATTAAAGGAGCGCAGTATGATGATACTACACTGAAAGAAATCCGCGACAAGTTGTCTATGGGACCAGTAAAAGATTTCCATTTGAGGGAAGATGGAAGTCTGTGATTCCAGAATTGATTATGTGTACCTGATAATGATGAGCTTCGAAAGGAGTTGCTACGCGAAGCTCATAACTCAAGGTTATCTATCCACCCCGGCATCACAAAGATGTATAAGGACCTCAAAAGGAATTATTGGTGGATAGAGACGAAGAAAAGCATAGCGGAGTATGTTGAAAGATGTTTAGTATGCCAACAAGTCAAGGCTGAACATCAACGACCTGGTGGCTTGATGATGCCACTAGAGATTCCATAATGGAAGTGGGAGCACGTGACTATGGACTTCGTGATGGGGTTACCCAAAACCAGAAATAGGAATGAGATGATTTGGGTAATTGTAGACCGCTTGACAAAGACAGCTCACTTCATAGCTATGCCACATGGTACATCTTATGAGAAATTATCCAACATATATGTGGATAACATTGTGAGCTTGCATGGAGTCCCCGTCAGTATTGTGTCGGACCGTGATCTCTAATTTACTTCTAAGTTTTGGAGGGCATTTCATACGGCGATGGGTACCGAGCTAAGAATGAGTACCGCATACCACCCTCAAACGGATGGACAATCCGATAGAACTATCCAAACCCTGGAGGACATGTTGAGAGCATGTGTCTTGGATTTTAAAGGAAACTGGGATAGCATGCTGAAGTTGATGGAGTTTTCCTACAATAATAGCTATCACAGCGCCATTGGTATGGCTCCATTTGAAGCATTATACGGACGCAAGTGCAGGTCCCTGGTTTGTTAGGACGAAGTTGGGGAAAGGACAATCACTGCATCAGAATTGGTTGAACAAACAATTGAAAAAGTGAAAGTGATAAGAGAGAGGCTAAAGGTGGCTCAAGATCGCAGTAAGAGTTAGGCCGATACCAAAAGACGACCCTTGGAGTTTGAGGAAGGTGAAAAGGTTTATCTACGGGTTTCACCCACCAAGGGAGTTACGAGGTTCGGAATGAAGGGCAAGTTAAGCCCTAGATATATTGGTCCATATGAAGTGCTTGGCAAGGTTGGAGAAAGGGCATATTGGTTACCCTTGCCTCCGAGTTTGTGACAAGTCCACAATGTATTTCATGTGTCCCAACTAAGGAAATACGTATCAAACCCGAGCCGTATCCTTGAAGCGCAACCATTGGATGTTAAAGAAGATGTCTCATATAAAGAACATCCAATGAAGATTGTGGATATGAAAGATGAAGTCCTACGCAGACGCGTAATTCCGTATGTCAAAGTTCAGTGGAGTTACCATACGGAGCGTGAAGCCACGTGGGAGCTTGCGGAGCAAATGAAGGAGCTATATCCACAGCTTTTCCAATAAGGTACGTCAGTTTCGAGGACGAAAATTTTTGTAAGGAGGGTGGAATGTTATGTCCCGCACCCTCAGTAGAGATATTTAAGGATAAAGGTGGTTGAATGAATTAATGACGGTCAAAGGTAATAAATTAAGAAATTAACTATTGGATTAAGTTGTATTTATGAAGAGATTAAATATTAGAATTAATTAGTATTTAATTTTAGAATTGAATATTAGAAATTAATCATTTAAGATAAATAAGTTAATAGGATATAATTTAGAAACTCCGAATTCCACCCTTCCCATATAGAAACTGACTGAACGTCAGTTTCTCCCCTTCACAGAAAAGAAACTGACGTCCATCTCCTCCTCCATAGGCGATTTTGGCATTTATCAACCCTAGGAGAAGAACTCCCTCAAGAACCAATCCGTTCTTCGTTTGTTTTTCAGATCTTATTCGAGTAATCACAGGCAAGTAATCATCTTATAAGTTCCTGCGTTTTGCGAAAGAAAAAGACCTACTTTTGATATCAAATTGGATCACCATGCAGTAATTTCTTTATGTAAATTTATATGTGCCTTATGTGTTTTGGTTTCGAGTTTTGGCCATTATATGTTGAAATCATTGTTGTTGTTGTTGAAATATGTGAGATCATGCAAAACCCAACCCCAAGGACCCTACTTTGTGCTATTCTCGGATGGAGGGTTAAGAGGGTGAAAAAGGTGAGATTTTGGGTTGGTTTTATTATAGATTTGAGTTTTAGGATTGAATCCTTGTGTGGTATGTTAAAGGTGATTTTTTGGTGGATTAAGAACGGATTGATAGGGAAGATTAGGCTTGGAATGGTTGGAAGAAAGTTGGTAAACAATTGGGATTGAGATCTGCAGTTTCTGCAGAAATCGCAGGATGAAGATTCTGAAAAATTGGTGACGTCGATCGATCGACGTCAGGGTATGACGTACGTCGATCGATCGACGTATAGCAAGTGAGGGGCTGACGTATTCCAGATGCACGTAGATCGATCGACGTCAGAGTATGACGTCCACCTGTTTTGTGGGAAAATAAGGGAAGAAAGAGGGAAGCTAGGGGACCCTTTGTGTGACCTTAGGGATTTCTTAGGATCTGATTGAGGTTAGTCTAAGTCTTGGGAACATGACTTAAGATGGTGAATTAAATGTGGAGAATTCGAAGGGTATTCGAATCGGATTTCAACGTGAATGACCTAAGGGGTTAGGAATGAACGTACGAGGCTTTACAGAGTTCAAAAGAGGAATGTGAGGGTTCTTACATTAGCCTTTGAGTTCTAGAATCAATGTTTAGTTGATGTTGACCTGCCGTGAAGAATAAGCTCGAGTGTGTAAGTAAGGTGAGTCTCTTGTGACTGATTGATATTGAATGTGATTTGAAGTATGTGAATGAAGAATGTGATTGATACGAGGAGTCTTGCATTCTTGCATCATGGCACTTGCATTGCATAAGGTTTTGAAAAGAGCTGTGCTTCAGCACAGGGTACAAAGTTTGCGAAATGGGCTGTAATGTGCCATGGGATGGAAATATAAGTTGTGGCACATTACAGGGTATAAAGTTGGCTATAACGTGTCATGGGATGAAAATATAAGCTGTGGCACGTTACAGGGTATAAAGTTGGTTGTAATGTGACATGGGATGGAAATATAAGCCGTGGCATATTACAGGGTATAAAGTTGAGCTGTGGTGCGTCATGGGATGGAAATATAAGCCCTGACCCACCACAAGGTATAAAGTTATATGACCGGACATTGTGACATGCATTGCACTGTTTTGAAAAGAAGTTGCATACGCATTTGTGACTGTGTAGTGTAGTGCATATTTTGTCATGCATCACGCGAGTCGTTACGTTATGTTTTGTCGTAACTGAATTGTCATTGAATTGTTAAGTGTGTATGAATTACAGTTCTTGCTTTCGTATGCTACTAGTCTATATTTTTGAAGTTATAAAAGAAATGTTCCCCACCAATCCTTTGAACTATTTATTACTCATGTCTTGCCATGTGTTGATCCCGTAAGTCTTATAAGCGGGTTACTTGCTAGCGTTTTTTGCTAAGGGTACTACCTTTATTTTTGCAGATGAGCCTAGCTATGATATGATCTTCATAGAGGACGATGGCGAGTGGGCGAATGGGATGTTTAGAGTCTTATTGGGAGATAGATGAGGCTGTTGCTAGTTATTTCAGTTTCTTTCATTCACTCGAGGATTTAGTCGGCTTATCATGAACACTCTTTTGTAATTTCCTTACACATTGATGTACAAATTGGATGGTTTGGATTTTATTTTGCACGTGTTTCTATGCTTATCCTCTTACGTCATTGATGATGTGTATTTGAGAGATGAGACGTTTTGTAGTCTTCTCAGTAAGCTACGACGGATGCACCGGTTCGGATCCACTGTCCGGGTCGGGGCGCTACAGTAACAGTATGTACGGTTTTGTTGTTGGTTGAAGACTAAAGAGAAGAAAAATCTTCTTTTCCTACTTGTGTGGAGGGGGACGACCAAGAGGGATTTGAAGTGGATAGAATATGACAAAATACCATCATTTGATTTCTACACAATTTTCTACACTTGGTATTTTGTTGGGGTATTAATCTAACCACAAATTCCGTCTTCCTTTTCTACCTAAAAACTGATTTATATACATGTGTGTGTGTATATATTTATTTATTTATTTTTCTTTTCTTCTTCCCGAAATATCTTGTTATGTCCTACTTTGTTTTCTTTTATTTAAGTAGTCCTAATTTCTTGTGTCATTTCTTTTAGTTTTGATTTAATTTAGCCTAATAATTTAAGTTGTTGTTAACTAGTCTTATTTAAATTTTATTGTATGCCTGAAGGTGTTCGTTATCGAATTCACTAGTTTGTCAACATACTGAAGAACTTAGCACACGAGCATATATCGACTTTATTAAAATATGATTTTTAATACGTTTAGACGTAACAAAAATTTGGGGCGTAACATTCTCACCCTCTTATAAAAAGTTTCATCCTCAAAGCTTATGTCCCTTTACTCAAAGAGGTGAGGATACTACTTTATCATCTGCCGCTCCGGCTCCCAAGTCGCTTCTTGTTCGGAATGATTACTCCACTGCATCTTTGCAAACTGAATCGACCTCTTCCTCAATGTTTGCTCCTTTCGGTCCACAATAGATATCGGTACCTCCTCACATGCAGCATCATCTCAAATTGTCAATGACTGCTGATCTAGAACGTGTCTCGAATCATGTACATAATGCCGCAACTGCGATACATGGAATACTTCATGTACCTGCAACAATGTAGGGGATAACGCCAACCGATACGCAACGGCTCCAACTTTCTCCAATATCTCGTATGAACCGATAAATCGAGGTCTCAGGTTCCCTTTAATACCACATCTCATCATGCCCTTCGTAGGAGAAACCCTCAAGTAGACCTTTTCTCCAACCTCAAACTCTATTTGTCGCCTTTTGGAGTATATCCAACACTTACTGCGGTCTTGGACCACCTTCAATCGACCGCGAATCATCTTGACCTTATATAAGGTCTTCTTTACCAATTCCGATCCCATGATAGCTATCTTTCTGACTTCATCCCAGTATAGTGGAGATCGACACTTACGACCATACAATGCCTCAAACGGTTCCATACCGATAAAACTATGGTAACTGTTATTGTATGAATACTGTATTGGCTTCATGGACTTATCCCAGTTACCCTTGAAGTCTAAAGCGCACACATGCAACATGTCCTCCAAATTCTGTATGATTCGCTCCGACTGCCCATCTGTCTGCAGATGAAAAGCTGTGCTCATTCTGATTTCGGTACCCATAGCCCACTGATATGCCTTCTAGAATCGCGATGTGAAGTGCGGATCTCAATCACAAACAATACTGATTGGCGTCCCATGTAGGTTCACAATATTATCCATATACTTGTCCATTAACTTCTCCATCGATGCCTGAATCGACTTGGGTAAGAAGTGCAGTGACTTAGTGAGCCGATCAACGACTACCCAAACAATGTCATTCTCGCTGCGAATCTTAGGAAGTCCGGCAACGAAATCCATTGTGATGTATTCCCACTTCCACTCTGGAATCTCTAGAGGCTGTAGTAAACTGGCAGGTCGCTGATGCTCTGCTTTTTACTTGCTGAAATACAAGCCAACGCTCAACAAATTCCGCAATCTGACGTTTCATTTCAAGCTATCAATAATTTCTCTTCAGATCCTAATACATCTTAGTATCTCTAGGATAATCGATAATCGAGAACTGTGTGCCTCTGTCACAATCTCTCTCTTAAGTTCATCAACATCAGGTACACAAAATCTGCTGCGAACCATAGGCTACCGTCATCGTGAATCTTGGAAGTCCTTAACCGACTCCTATTTCAAATCCTCGGCTATCTTCATCAACTCAGTATCACTTTTCTAAGCCTTCTTAATTTGATCAATCAGTGTAGGTGTGATCATCAGTGTAGCCAGGACATTTATGGTTTAATCAATCATGTTTAACTTGAACTCGACTATCTCCTATTCAACTGGCGTATGTGGGGTGTGACTCGATTTTCTACTCAGTGCATCTGCTACCTTATTCGCCTTACCCAAATGATAATGAATCGCAAGATCATTGTCTTTTATCAGCTCAAGACATCTCCGGTGTCTTGTGTTTAGCTCCTTCTGGATGAAAAGATACTTCAAACTCTTTGATCTGTATAGACCTCGCATCTCTCATGTACAGATAATGCCTCCAAATTTTCAATGCAAAGTCTACTGCCGCCAACTCCAATTTGTTAGTAGGATAGTTCTGCTCATAGGGTTTCAACTATGTCGACGCGTAAGCAATTATCCTATCTTTCTGCATCAACATGCAACATATAGGGAAAGGATTAATGCAAGTATATTTTACAAGGAATTCACAATAGTAGAGTTGCTTATTTGTTTACCTAATCCATTCTTGGATACGCCGATGTATACCAGGAATCCTTCACCTGAGATTGGTTGTACTAAAACTAACACTGAGGTCAATCTCTTCTTGACTCGGTGAAGCTTTATTTGCGTCAGAATTCCAATCAAATCGCTTCTTCGTTTGTGTTAGTAGGGTTAGTGTAACTGCAATTCGTGAGAATCCTTCAACGAACTTCTGATAATATCTTGCAAGTACCAAGAAACTTCTGACCTCCGTCACATTCGTCGGTCTTAGCCAATCCGTGATGGACTCAATCTTCTTAGGGTCAATTGATATGCCTTCTTCGGAAACAACATGACCCATGAATGCAACACTGCATAGCCAAAACTCGCACTTACTGAACTTAGCATAGAGCTGCTTCTCCCGCAATACATTCAGCGTAATCCTCAAGTGATCCGCATGTCGTCGATGAACACAACCATGAATTTGTCTAGATGTTCTCAAAAGACATTGTTCATCAGATCCATAAACACTGCCGGAGTATTAGTTAACCCAAATGGCATCACCAATTTTTCGTAATGGCCATATCAAGTACGCAATGCAGTATTAGAAACATCTTCCGCCTTGATCTTCAATTGGTGATATCCGGAGCGAAGATCAATCTTACTGAACAATTTGGCATCTTGTACGCAAGGTTTTAGTTCATGTTCACATGCACAATTATATTTTCATTATTTGAGTATTTAAATTACTTACTCTCAATTGATCAAACAAATCGTCAATCATGGGTAGTGGGTATCTATCTAGATAGTGATTTTGTTCAGCTCTCGGTAATCGATGTACAATATCATACTACCATCATTTTTCTTCACGAACAAAACTGGGGCTCCCCCAAGGTGATACGCTGAGACTTATAAATTTCTTTTCAATAAGCTCTTGTAACTATGCCTTCAACTCTTTCAACTCTGCTAGGGCCATCCGATACGGTGCTTTTGAGATAGATTCTACTCATATGACGACTTTTATCTCAAACTCAATCTCCATGTCAGGAGATAAGCATGGCAAATCATCCGGAAACCCATCTGAATATTCTAACCACTAGAATATTGTCAATCAAGGGCATTTCTGGTTCGTTGCTGAGGGCATATACAAGAAAACCTTCATCTCTCTTCTTCAGTGCTCGATATGCTTGGGCTGCAGTCAGATAAACATTCTGCGGTATCTTCCTCAACTTAGATTTTTCCTGGTAGACAACTTTATCTTGGTCGGGATCTTGATCACAACGCGCTTACCATGAAAATCGATATAGGCATTGTTTTTGAACAACCAATCCATGCTTAGGATAATGCCGAAGTCCCCAATTTGTATCGGAATTAGGTAGCCTCGAACTTTTGCCCTTCTATCTCAATTTCGTATCCTTGTATAGATGTGAGAAATGATCACCTGATCACCAGTTGTCTAGACACGATAGGACGTATCTAACCATATAGGACAGCTGCTAAGATTCTTAGCGAACGTCTTAGACACGAAGGAGTGGCTTGCACCGTTATTAAACAACATGTTCGCAGATATATTGTTTACTAATATTTCAACTGAGACAATTTATAATTTAAGTAGACAATTCTAAACAGGCATAGAAAACAATACTTAAATTGTATAATTAAATATACCTGTCACTATGTCGAGAGTATCCAAGACTTCAGCATCAGTCATCACATATATCTGGGCGCTGGCCCGTGGACCGTCTCTCTACTGTGGTGCATTCTCTATGTCACATTCTTCGATTCAGGGCAATCTCTGATCATGTGACATGTCTTACTGCAATTAAAACAGGCGCTGATCCTCAGTAAGAAAGCTCCAGTGCGCTTTCTCTGACAAGAGGGGCATCGAGGAATAGCTATCGCTTGTGGCGGATTCTGCGATTGAGTTGGTGCTAGGGCTGTGGCTAACACTGAGGTTGTGGTCTACATTGAAACTGTTGTTGTGCTCGACAATCATCTCTCCTCGTAGCCTTGGTCCATCTCCCAGACTGATTATATCCAAACTCTTAGGGCCTCTTATCTCGGGTCTCCTCATCGCGTCTTAGAATGTCCCACTCAACTCGGTATCATGCATCAAGTTACTCCCGAAAATCTCTAGAATTAGCATTCACAATCCAAGTGCGAATGCTGAAATTCAGGCCCCTTTCAAACGATGTCATCTTTAACAACTCATCTCCCATCGTAGATGGAATATATTTCCCCAAGGTTGTAAATTGATTCGCATACTCCGCTACTGTCATACCTGGCTCTACTCAGTGACTCAAACATCCCAATCTTCTGCAATTTAACTGATGGTAGGATGGAAAACTTATAAAACTCCTCCAGAAAACGGGTTCAAGTAACTGATCTAGGTAAGTGATGCAAGCTAGTTTTCCACCATTGATTGGTTTCTCCGATCAGAAATGGTCGAATCACCTGTGCCTTAATCTCATCAGGCACCTGAATCAGATCGAAATTATTCTCCACCTCATCGATCCATTTCTCTACAACATCCGGGTTAGATCATCCCTCGAAATTGCCGACTGCCTAACCAACGTGTATTAGGGCATCGAGGAAAGCCTATGGCAGGCGTCCTAGGGCATGTGCTGGTGGCGGTGGAACATGCTTCTTGTAATGTGGTACTTGCTCTACTGGCGGAGAAACCTGCTGGGGAGGGGGTAGCTGTGCTGGTCTACCAGTGCATGGTCTCCCTCTAGGTCGTGACAACATCCTACCGGAAACAATTACGTCAAACTATAAACATAAGATAAACTTAATCTAAGTGAGTTATCCATTTCCTAGGATTAGGGCTAATTATTAGGGTTTCAAAATAAGCATCTTATAAATTAAGTTGAGGTATGATTCTTTTTATTCGTTTATTAAAAAACCGTTCTAGTGACCATAATTTAAGACTGTTACTCTCGGTCTAAGATCATAACTTAAATTCTAAGATCATCACTTATATTCTAAGTCATTTACTTTACTGTTTCCGTTGTGGATCTAGAGTCTAGTCTCTGATACCACCTGTAGCGCCCCGCTCAGGATTAGGGTCTCGGCATAGTGCACCTGCTGTACTCTGCTACGAGAAGTATAGGGCGTTGATACATGCATGTTCATGTCGACATTGTTGGACCATGCACCTGCAGTAAACACCACTAGAGGATGGTGAATAGTAGTTAGTGGAAATTACAATAGTACCCTTGATTAAAATCCCTTTTGAAAACAAAATCTGAGACTACCTCAGATTCAGGACCCGTTATTGAAAAATTCAAAAATCCTTGTACACAACTCCAAAAATTATAAAAATTTTCAGAACTTAACTTTAATGTCTTGACAAGGCTTTGTCCAAAAATCAGATAAAAATAAGATTGTTGGCCCTTCAAACAAATAAAAAAATGCAGATAGTCAATCTCGATAGGATTGGATAGAATGTTGTTGAAATTGGAAAACGTGTTTCTCTTTGAATACTTAACCAAAAAGGTTGATCTTTATGCCAAAACACTCCTTAGGATGCCTAGTTGATGTTTTCAAAAGGCCCTAACCTTAAAAAATTCTGAGTTAAAACAGAATTCAAGTTTTCTCAAAACTGGTCAGATTGCAGCCAGATTGGAGCAGTTATCTTGCAACTACTGAAAGACTAACGTTTCCTTGCTCAAATCAAGTGATTCTTATTGAAAATGATAGCAAACATCTGAAGTATAACTCCACCAAAAATCACAAATTTTGAAAGTGTTTAGCTATTTTTCAAATGTGAGAAATTGTGTGAAATCTGCAGCGAGAAACGGGCAAAAAACAAAAAAATATAAAGAAGACAAGAAGACCAAGAAATTATCCTGGTTCGGTCAATGTGACCTACTCCTGTCCCAAGGAACACCTTTCCTTGGATTTCACTATGGTATGAACCAAATTACAACAAGAACCAGGCTTAATCCTTGGGTTAAACACCAACCCTATTCGAGACTAGGATGAACACCTCTATGCAACTCTTGGTTGCAACACCTCTATCACCTATTGATGTAACCTTATAGATTTGGCTAATCAATCTTACAAATGAGACACAAGAGACTTGTAGCTCTACAACAAATATCACAAGAACACTTTGGCTACAAAGAACGAAACAAGATTGAGTAGAAGAAGATAGCAAGACAATTCAACTATTGCTTTCAAGTGTGTGTTCTTCTCCTTCATCTTTGCCTCCTATTTATAGTGTGAAATGGCTCTTGAAAATAAGAACTCCTTAAGTGTCTTCACATTATTGGTTGGCAACCTAATCACCTTGTACACTTGGCAAAATGAAGCATCATAATTGGTCCACCTTGGAAATCAATATGGCCAAAATTTAGACTACATTTTGTCTTGAAAAATGTTAAAGATAATGTAGTAGGATAAAAGGGCATAACTACTCCATTATCCCCTCAACCTTTTTCCATGAGAATAGGCATGTGGGAGCTGCATTTTGACTCACAAATCTGCTGAAAATCCAGCCATGACCGTTGGCACCTCTTTTTAATTTTTCCTAGTTGACAATTTTGCCAACTAGCTGCTTTTTGGTTGGTCCACTTGGCACCAAGCCATAAAATGATTACACCATCATTTACACCTGTAAATACACGTTTGGAGGCTTGTATATATGTATATCAACTCAGATTTTTGAAGAAGAAATCAACAAATAGTAGTTGACAAGATTATGCCAACATATAACATCAAAATTCTCACTAATTCTTATTGTATGTTGTGATCATTTTCACACCTTTAACACCTTTAAATTTTATGAAAAATGATGATTAATATCCTCCAATAACATATAGAAGAGGGTCTTCAAGAAAAAAATAGAATGTGACACCACAACTCGTCACATATTCCGCTACCGTCGATAATATCATCAAATGGAGAAATAATAGAAGATCACCAAATAATCTTCAATATAATTATCAATAAACTCCAGAATAAAGATAACAATATACTCAAGAGATTTCTTGAGTGAAAATACCAAAAATGCCCTCAGGGGTAAAATGACCAAAATGCCCATGGTGAGAGAAAACTCTAGAAATGATCTGGATGGTCAGAAATAGATATAATAACGTCTTTGTCATGACAAATAATATGAGAATAAGTCCTTGAAATATTTCCACCTTATCATATTTCTATAAAACTCAAAATACCAATTTTTCCCTTTTTGGTAAGGTGTAGAAACTTCCAAGGCACGTTAGTCACAAGACATTTATATTTATCAAAATCACATAATGAACATATATAAAACATGTACAAATGAAAACAACCACTTTATCGCATTTTAGAAAAATATTTTTAAAAATCCTAGACATCGGTCGATCGAACTGCCTCAGCTTCAGAGATCGATGTCTCACGGTGAGTTGCAAAGTTTGCCTCTAACTTACATCGATCGATCAAAGTGAGGGTTCTAAGTACATTGATTAATCGATGTGTCTCAGGTTTAGAGATTGATGTCTCACAGTAAGGTCTTGGTTTTTCTCTGCCTTACGTGGATCAATCGATGTGAGGGATCGAAGTACATCGATCGATCGAAGTGCAACAACCTAAGAGATCGATGTCATTTTTCTTAACTTTTTCAACTCTTAATCATTTATAACACCATGTGTGACATGTTTAAGTATCCACCACTTAAAATCATGACCTTGAAAAGTATCCAATCATATTTCTCAACATTCTCGTCCTTTTGGATGATTTTCAAAATAAGTTAACATGATTTTAATGTCACAACTCTTTAACAATTATTTATCATATATTTACCAATTAAATTGCTTTGAAAACCTCACCAATTACTAATTATTTCACCAATTTTATACCAATTGATTTCAAACTCTCAAATCTCATGTTTTTAACATATGTGTTCATGTGCTCGCCCTTAACTTATACTGTCCCCCTTAACCTATGCTCAAAACTTATATCAATTGAAACTTAGCATATTATTCAACTCAAATCCAAATCATGGACTAAAAATCATGGACTTACTAACTAAAAATCATATTCTTATTCTATCTCCCCCTTTATTTTGCAAATCATGCAAAAGATAGAATTATGCAATGGTATCGTAAGTCACCATACCTAACTTGGCTCGTAAGTTTTCAAAATTGGCTTGATTAAGGGGTTTGGATTGAATATGTTTGGCCTTAGAATGAAGTACCGGATTCCGAGAAAGATTCATCGCACTTGTGCTATCGGAGAAAATTGGAATCTTATACATTTTAATACCAAAATCACTAAGTTATTATTTAAGGCAAGGTATTTGGGTAGTGCATAAGCTTAAGGCTATATACTCAGCTTCGGTGGCAGAGAGAGCTACACTAGCTTGCTTTTAAGAAAGCCAAGAGATCAAGTTGGTTCCTAAGAATTGACATGTGCTGCTAGTAGATTTTCTATCTATTTACAACCACCATAATCCGCATCACTATAAGCATACAATTCCAACTTAGTGGTTTTATCATACCAAAGTCCTATGTGGGATGTGTATTTAAAATATCTAAATATCTTTTTCACCGTATTGTAATGTGATACTTTAGGACAAGATTGAAACCTGGCACACATACACACACTAAACATTATATCAGGTCTCGATGCGGTTAAATATAACAGTGATCCAATCACAGACCTATATAGTGTGTCATCAAAATGTTTACCATTTTCATCCTTGTCTAGTTTTGTGATAATACTCATGGAGGTAGGTGTTGGTTTCAACTCTTCAAATCCAAACTTCTTAATCATATCATTGATATACTTAAGTTGGCTAATGTGGATTCCTTGAGGGATTTTTTTGATTTGTAAACCTAAGAAGTAATTCAACTCTCCTACCATTGACATTTCAAACTCTAACTTCATACACTCCTCGAAGTCTTTTACTAAGGTAGGGTTAGTTGAACCAAATATATTATCGTCTACATATATTTGAACTATTAAAAAGTCATTATTTTTTCTTCTTAGGAATAATGTGTTCTCTATGGTTCCTCTTTGATAATTATTTGCAATAAGAAAGTTTACAAATCTATCGTACCAAGTTCTTGAAGCTTGTTTCAAACTATATAAAGCTTTCTTAAGCTTATATACATGGTTAGGATTCTTTGGATCTTCGAATCCAGGGGATTGTTTGAAAAAAACTTCTTCTTGGATGTATCCATTCAAGAATGCACTCTTCACATCCATTTGGAAGAGTTTAATGTTGCTTAGACTTGCAATCGCAAGTAACAATCTAATAGCTTTTAGTCGTGCAACGGGTGCAAAGGTTTCTTCATAATCTATTCCTTCTAATTGATTATAACCTTGTGCGACTAGCCTAGTCTTATTTCGTGTGATGTTTCCTTGTTCATCCATTTTATTCCTAAAGACCTGTTTGGTTTCTATTATAGACTTGTTTTCAGGTTTAGTTACTAAGTCCCACACGTTGTTCCTTGTAAATTGATTCAATTCCTCATGCATGGCGTCTATCCATGATATATCACCTAAGGCTTCTTTAACATTCTTAGGCTCTAAGTTTGAGATTAAACTATGTCCTTCAAGTTGACTTATGTTTTTATGTGTTCTAACCCCAACACTTGGATCCCCAATGATTAACTCTTTAGGGTGTTTATATTTATCTTTTATAAGCCACCAATTCCTAAGTTGGCTAGGTTCACCCTCATCTTGTTCAAATGTTTCATTAGTGTGAATATTATACAATTGAATCATCTTGCAAGTTAGTTGTATTATCTTACAATTGCAAAATCTCTTCATTCATTTCACCTAAGGGTTCATGCATGTCTTGTTCAGGGGGAGTTGGCTCTACATGATCAAGTACAGACTCAAGTAATACATCATCATCATCATCATCAAACATATTTTCAACATTATTCTCATGTTTATGTTGAGTTTTATCACTAACTTCATGCATTTTCATTGAACTTCATATGTATAGATTCAATTATTTTTCTAGATGCAGGATTATAACACCTATATGCTCTTGAGTTAGATGAATAACCAACAAATATGCATTCAATAGATTTTTGTTCAAACTTGTCTAGATTATCCTTAGTGTTCAACACAAAACACTTACAACCAAAAACTTTAAGATAATCTACTTTAGGTTGCCTATTGTTTAACAATTCATAAGGTGTTTTATTCAATTTCTTTCTAATAGAAAGCCTATTTTTTATATAACATGCACAACTAACAGCTTCAGCCCATAAATATTTTGGTACTTTATTTTCACATAACATTGTTCTAGCAATTTCTTGAATTGTTCTATTTTTACGTTTAACAACTCCATTGAGTTGTGGTGTTCTAGATGATGAGAATTCATATTTAATTCCATGCAATTCACAAAACTTGACTACATCTTTGTTTTTAAATTCTCCACCTCTATCACTTCTAATTCTCTTAACATTTTCTTCGTAAAGATTTCGAGTTGCTTGATAAGAGTTTCGATTGCCAATGGAGCATTGTCTTTGTGTGTTAAGAACAATGTTCATGTGTAGCGTGAGTAATTATCTACTATGACACACACATAGTAGTGTCCACCTAGACTTCTTGTCCTACTTGGACTAAATAAGTCTAAGTGAAGCAGTTATAGTACATGACTAGTACTCACTTCATGTTTTGGTTTTAATGTTTCTTTAATATGTTTTCCTTTTATACACGTTTCACACATTTGAAAATTATCTAAGTCTAACTTAGGCATACCTCTAATTAAGTTCTTCTTAGATAACTTTTCATTAGTTAAAATTCCTATATGACCTAGTCGTCTATGCCGTAAGTTTACATCTAAGTCATATGATATTAAACATTTAACCTTAGCATCTAACATGTTATCTAAGGTAAGGGTGTAAATATTACCATCTCTATTTCATTTTAATGCAATTTCTCCTGTTTCATTAGTTATATCACAAGAATCAGGGAGAAAAGAAATATAATAACCGGAATCTATAAGTTGCAAAATGCTTAATAAATTATTAGAAACATTTCTAACTAGCAACACATTTTGTATTTTAAATGAGGTTGGGTCCCCGATTGTTCCTTTTCCAAAAACTTTTCCTTTGTTGTTGTTACCGAATGTCACCTTTCATCCATTCTCGATATGTTCCAATTCGGTAAATAGTTTGGGGTTACCCGTCATATGTCTTGAACATCCACTGTCTAAAAACCATTTGGTTTTTAGCTTCTTTGACTTTGCCTCCTTCTTGCATTCCTTGCTATTTTCCTACAATGGAGACAAAGTTTTAGGTACCTTTTACTTGGGTCCTTGAATGTTAGGGGCACCAACCTTGTTTAGATATCCCTTAGGTATCCAAACTTGGATGTACCTTCTAGGCATATATTTGACATTAGTTGAATATAAAGGATTAACATGTATTTGACCATTCCATTTACAAGGTGATGCATTGTCCTACATGTTATAACTTGGTCGATAAGTACCATGTCTTGGCCGATTTTGATAAAGAGTGAAAGGCATATGATTTTGTTTCTTGAATGGCGTTATGTATATATGTTCATATGCATTTCTATAAGTCCTATGTGAGTGTTTCCTATACTTAGGTTCATAATAAGTTGGATGCATTTGATTTTGTCTAGATACATTAGTATACATATAGGCATAATTTCTATGTGGTCTAGATGCAAAGTCTTGCCTAGTTGCATGTTTATATGTGTGTGTGTCGCATTTTTATCTTGGGATAAGCAGAAGAAGGAGTAAAAGAAGATGTAGCAGGCAAAGTTGATTTTATTTTTGTTGCTTTCTAAGGTTGTTTAGCACTTGACGAAACAAACTTAGTCTTTTCATCTACTTTGACTCTTCTTCTTTATATCCTTATCTAGTTTTATCGTTTCCATATTTTTGTGATGATATCAGTGTATCTAGCATGTTAGTTCCAGACTTAAATTGCTCTAACATTTAAGTTTAGTTTAGAAGATTTAAGTTGAACTATCTCACTTTCACAACTTCCTAACTTAGATTTCAATATACTATTTTTAGTTTTTAATGTTTGTTCATTCTTTCTATATGATTCAATTTTAATCTCTAAAGAATCAAAAGTATTAGTAGACTCTTGTTTAAAAGATTCTAATTGATTGGAAAATTCCAAGTTGGACGTCTTCAACTTGTCATTTTCATCAATTAGTTTCTTCGTTTCTTTATAGAGCCTTTTACAGTTAACATGCATCCTTAAAAATTCTTCATACATCTCATCAAATGACATTTCATTATCAGAATCTTCATCAGATGAAGAACTTACCTCGTTAGATACAAAGCAGACTTGAGCTTCCTCAGTGTTGGATGCTGAGTCGGACGAGTCGCTCCATGTGCTCACCTTCATTGCTTGTTTTCCTTTCCTTGGCTTGGTCTCCTTTGCCTTTGATTTTTGTGTCTCCTTATCTTGTTTGTTATTATTATTATTATTGTTGGCACTTTTCTTTGTCGGACAATCATAAGAGATGTGTCCTCTTTGACCACATTCATAACATTTTGACTCTTTATTGTACCATTTGTTGTTATTAGAGTTATTTTTCTTAGGTTGAGAAGAAGAAGAAGAAGAAGAAGAAGAAGAAGAAGATTGTTGTCTATTCCTATTAGGTCGTTTAAAAAACTTTCTAAGTTTTCTAGCTATTAATATTAAGTCATCGTCTAATTCATTATCACTATTACCATCATCATTATTTGTATGTGACTCAATTGACTTGAAGCTATAGACAAACCGTATGATTTAGATGACTCTGACTTCTGTTGGTTTAGTTTTACCTCGTATACTCTTAGTGAGCCTATCAATTCATCCATTTTTGTGATTGATTTTATTTCTTCAGTCGCCGTGACCTTAGGATCCCATTCAGCAGGAAGACTTCGCATCACCTTTTGAACCTTCTCGTTGTTGGTAAACAATTTTCCTAAAGCTTCAAGGGCATTGAAAATGTTAGTAATCCTCAAATCCGTAGATGTTATGGATTCGTTCGGCAACTTTTTGAAAGATTCAAACTCAGACATAAGCATGTTAATTTTTGATTCTTTTACACCGCTAGTACCTTCATATGCTTTAATTCTAAAGATTTCCACATGTCATGTGCACTTGTGCAATTTGAAACATATCCTGCTTCGGAAGTTGTTAGTCCGTTTAACAATAATTGCATTGCCTTAGCATTCATGGACATTTTCTTTTTATCTTCGGAAGACCATTCACTTTTATATTTTTCAACTTCTTGTATGACTCCACTAAATTGTATAATTTTCATTGGAATACGTCCCATCTTTAACTATAGACCATAAATCAATGTCTATGGCCATTAAGAATAGCCTCATTCAAAGTTACCAATGAACGAAATTATTTCCATCGAAAAGAGGAGGACGTTGTGTAGACATACCTTCCGACTCACCTTTGTGAGAAACTATGGCCATTGTATGTACCTTTAATTTGAGATTAGCAGGCTACTTTGAATTGTTGCTTCTTGGTCTTATCTTCTTCGTATGGTGTTAAATCTTGCTTCCTTGAGTAGTGTAGACCTTGCTCTGATACCAATTGTTGGACTGTGCACCTGCAATAAACACCACTAGAGGGAGGGTGAATAGTGATTAGCGGAAATTACACTAATACCCTTGACTAAAATCCCCTTTGAAAACAGAATTTAAGACTACCTCAGATTCCGAACCCGTTTTTGAAAAATTCAAAAATCCTTGTACACAACTCCAAAAATTATGAAAATTTTCAAAACTTAACGTCAATGTCTTAACAAGAATTTCTCTAAAAATCAGATAAAAATAAGATTGTTTGGTCCATCAAACAAATAAAAAGATTCAGATAGTCAATCTGAACAGAATTGGACAGAATGTTGCTAAAATTGGAAAACGTGTTTCTCTTTGAATACTTAACTAAAAAGGTTGATCTTTATTCCAAAATACTCCTTAGGATGTCTATTTAATGTTTCCAAAAGGCTCTGACCTTAAATATATCTTGGTTAAAACAGAATTCAAGTTTTCTCAGAACTGGTCAGATTGAAGCCAGATTAGAGTAGTTATCTTGCAACGACTAAAAGTCTAACTTTTCCTTGCTCAAATCAAGTGATTCTTGTTGCAAATGAAATCTAACATCTGAAGTATAACTCCACAAAAAATTACGAATTTTGAAAGCGTTTAACTATTGTTTCAAAACGTGAGAAATTGTGTGAAATTGCAATGAAAAAGGGCAGAAAACAGAAAAATGTAAAGAAGACAAGAACACCAAGAATTTATTCTGGTTCGGTCAATGTGACCTACTCCTGTCCCAAGGAACACCTTTCCTTGGATTTCACTATGGTATGAACCAAATTACAACAAGAACCAGGCTTGATCCTTGGGTTAAACACCAACCTTATTCAAGACTTGGATGAACACCTCTATGCAACTCTTGGTTGCAACACCTCTATCACCTATTCATGTAGCCTTATAGATTTGGCTAATCAATCTTACAAATGAGACACAAGAGGTTGTAGCTCTACAACAAATATCACAAGAACACCTTGGCTACAAAGAATGAAACAAGATTGAGTAGAAGAATATAGCAAGACAATTCAACTATTGCTTTCAAGTGTGTGTTCTTCTCCTTCACCTTTGCCTCCTACTTATAGTCTGAAATGGCTCTTGAAGATAAGAACTCCAATGTGTCACCATCTTCATAATGCTTAAATGTCTTCATATCATTGGTTGGCCACCTAATCACCTTGTACACTTGGCAAAATGAAACAACATAATTGGTCTACCTTGGAAATAAATATGGCAAAATTTAGACTACATTTTGCCTTGAAAATGTTGAAGATAATGTAGTAGGATAAAATGGCATAACTACTCCACTATCCCCTAAAATATTTTCCATGAAAATAGGCATGTGGGAGCTGCATTTTGACTCACAAATCTGCTGAAAATCCAGCCATGACCGTTGGCACCTCTTTTGAATTTTTCCTAGTTGGCAATTTTGCCAACTAGCTACTTTTTGGTTGGTCCACTTGGGACCAAGCCATAAAATGAGTACACCATCATTTAAACCTATAAATATATGTTTTTAGGCTTGTATATATGTATATCAACTCATATTTTTGAAGAAGCAATCAACAAATAGTAGTTGACAAGATTATGCCAACATATAACACAAAAATTCCCACTAATTCTTCTTGTTTGTTGTGATCATTTTAAAACCTTTAACACCTTTGAAAAATGGTGATTAATATCCTCCAATAACATATAGAAGAGGATCTTCAAGAAAAAATAGAATGTGACACTACAACTCGTCACATATCCCGCTACCATCGATAATATCATCAAATAGAGAAATAATAGAAGATCACCAAATAATCTTCAATATAATTATCAATCAACTCCAGAATGAAGATAATAATATATTCAAGAGTCTCCTTGAGTGAAAATACCAAAAATGCCCTAAGAGGTAAAATGACCAAAATGCCCCTGGTGAGAGAAAACTCCAGAAATGACCCGAACAGTCAGAAATAGATATAATAACATCTTTGTCATGATAAATAACATGAGAATAAGTCCTTGAAATATTTCCACCACATCATGTTCCTACAGAACTCAAAATACCAATTTTTTCCTTTTTGGTAAGTTGTAGAAACTTCAAAGGCACATTAGTCACAAGACATTTATATTTGTCAAAATCACATAATAATCACATAATGAACATATATAAAACATATACAAATGAAAACAACCACTTTATCACATTTTAGAAAAATATTTCTAAAAACCCTAGACATCGATCAATCGAAGTGCCTCAGCTTCAGAGATCGATGTCTCACAGTGAGTTGCAGAGTTTGTCTTTGACTTACATTGATCGATTGAAGTGAGGGTTCGATGTACATTGATCGATCGATGTGTCTCAGGTTTAGAGATCGATGTCTCACAGTAAGGTCTTGGTTTTTCTCTTCCTTACATGAATCGATCGATGTGATGGATCGAAGTACATCGATAGATCGAAGTGCAACAACCTGATAGATTGATGTCATATTTCTTACATTTTTCAACTCTTAATCATTTATTACACTATGTGTGACATGTTTAAATATCCAACACTTAAAATCATGATCTTAAAAATTATCCAAACATATTTCTCAATAGACATGAATCATGAATCGATATAGCGGAAGCATTGTAAAGATAACATACGACATGTATAAATATACAAATCGTCATAGTGCGTACAAATCATAATGTACAGAGTCCAAAAATAATCTAAGTACATCATGATCAAAGCATCTAACATAATCTCAAAAGATAAGTCCTGGCATACTTTCTCACTCACGGGTAGTCTAATCGAGGTTCGTCCTCTATGTATCCGGTATTGTGAACCCTGTACTCTGGAAAGTAATTAAAGACAAGTATAAGCGATAAAACTAATAGCCCAACAAGTAGTCTGACTTGATACGTCACGTGGATCATGCATTGAGAGATGGGGTAATGAAATAATAAAGCGTAAAACATGTAACATATATATGAAATAACATTATCATCATAATGAACGTTTTACTTCTACCTAAGTCCACAAAAACATCACATACATGTCCATGCCTAATTTCCAATCCATATCTTACACTAAGGTCACAAGGCTTATATCAACTACGCTTGCATGCATAAATTCTACCTTGGTCGGAATAATAATCCCATAAGCTTAAGGATGCTCCAGCAATAACTTAATGGTATCATGGAAATAAACATAACATGGTTCATTTTTCATGACAATTAAAACATGACTTTTTCATAAAAACATGCCTTTTTAATAAATATGCATAACTTGACATATTCATAAACATGTAGTCATAACATTTTCCATAAGATGGCTTATAGACTTTTATAAGAATAATAACGCACGACATACTAAATGATTCCTCATATAGTAATATGTACAACATAAATCATAAGTACATGTTCTAACGGTGACGCGTTATGGCAGAGATTCCATGTCCTAGACAAGGTGTTACACTCGGCCATAACGATAACATATGCCCATGACACCTACTACTCCGGTCCTGATGTCATGCTAGCGCACCATAATATAACATAACATAAACGTAACATAAAATGTGTCGTTTGAATCAATCGTCTCATGTTTATTATTCATTACACGTAAAAACTTTAAAAACATGTGATGCGATAAAATAATTTTTCAAACTTTTGTTTCAGGGTCCATTAGACTCGGCCTTAGGGTCAATTTGTTCATTCTAAAATTTAATCATCATACATCCATAACTTGTCTACATCCTACATGTCATAAATTTAAAAAAAATACCATTTTACACCTATGGGGTGCCTCTTGGCCATGACCCAAAAGAGCCCATTTTTGTGCAATTTCACCCACCACCACATTCTTAAATTGTATATTCCACCTACAAGCTTATGATTCAACATTTAAGCATTTAAGGCACTTATTTCACAATTACTTTAACATGACACAAGAAAATACATATCATACTCACAATTTCGATCATACTACTTTTCATACATACATATACCTATAAAAACATGCAACAGGATTGTTTCTTTCAAAATAGGCCTTATGGTTGTATACCATATGTATATATTATGTATATATCTTCACAACATGTAACGATCTTGTTTATTCCATTTTAAGGCTTTATGGCTGAATATATACTTGGATACATATACACATATATATCTTCTTAGCATCTAACAACTTGTTCATCTCCTTTTAGGCATTACGGCTGAACATTAATCACATACACACAACCACATAAATCTCTTGTTTTTACATCTTATATGCATAAGTCTTGAGTTTAACGTTCCCACTTATGTGCATATTAGTTTCTGTCAAAATGATTACTTTCAAGGGTAAGATCAACATGAAAAATACATATAACATAAGGATGATGGAAACCATGAAAAGCAACCTTCTTGAGCCATGAACATCATTAATCTACAACATCATGAAGATGGATGTTCAAGTTCAAGTGAGGAGCCAAAAATGGCCTCTTGGCTGTGGGGTATATATATGCAAATAGGCATGATGATCATCAAGAAACAACATTTTTGATCTAGCATTCTAGTCATGCTTATGATGCATACATAAACATGCTAAAACAAGATCACCAAAATATATAAAAACCTAACTGCCATAGAAAATAAATATACGATGATCACCATGAAAAGATACATGAACAAGTGTCTCAAAGTTGCATTCTTAGTGCCCTTTTCTAAACATATCATATGACTTCAATTTTTTTCATACTTCACGTAAGAGTTGTTCATTTCATTTCATTTATACATATACGTCCATATTTTTCCTATGTTGGCCGAATTTGTCAGTGTTACATGTCACAATTTATACATCACGTAGAAACATTTTTTTGCATAATCTTGCTACTAAAACATTGAGCATACTTCATGAATCATCCAAATTTTATATTAACATATATACCTTAACCTTTGGAATTCCACGAAGGATCTAGGAAGAGCACTTGACTTGCTCACTTATTCTTTAAATTAATATGAAGGTTTCCTTACTTAGCTTGGAGAAAACCTTCTCCTTTCTTCCCTATGTATGCCACAGGTTTGAGGGGTTAAGAGAATAGGTTAGTGAGCAACTATATAAATGGATAAATGGAAGAACTTAACTCATTCAACATGAAGTTCTATTCCTTGTTCTTTCTTGGTCCTTGGTTCTACGATTTTCGGCCACTACTTGTATGAAAAAGGATGTTTGAATCTTGTCTTGGATGTTGTTTTGGGGTGAAGAATGAAAGTTTTCTTCTTTATTCTTCCTTGAAGAACTTTTGGCCAAGGGTGGAGGGGAAGGAGTTGGAAGACTTGTTTAATATTTTTCTTTGAAGAAAGTGAGAGTTTGGTTGAAGGTGTGATTATGTTGAAGTGTAAAATGAGAGGAGAGAAGGGTTTCCCCCTTTTACAAGAGGAATGACGGTTGGGGTTAGGTTTAGGGGGAAATTTTTCATGATGGAGTGTTTGGTTGTATTAGGGATTAGGTCTAATGATTGTGTGGGAGGAGGGTAAGAGAAGAAATCGTCTTTTATTGGAGAAAGGGTGATCGGCCTAAAGAGGGAATAAGGAAGGAGAGGGTGGCTTGTTGTAGGTTGTGTAAGAAAGGTGGAAAAAGTGTAATGATTGGTATAAAAGTATGTACGGTTTTGTTGTTGGTTGAAGACAAAAGAGAAGAAAAATCTTCTTTTCCTGCTTGTATAGAGGGGGCGACCAAGAGGGACTTGAGGTGGGTAGAATACGATAAAATACCATCATTTGGTTTTTATACAATTTTCTACACTTGGTATTTTGTTGGGGTATTAATCTAACCACAAATTCCTTCTTCCTTTTCTACCTAAAAACCGATTTATATACATGTGTGTGTGTGTGTATATATTTATTTATTTATCTTTCTTTTCTTATTCCCAAAATATTATGTTATGTCTGTTGAGAAAAAGAGTTTGAGTGATTTACAAATACATGATTTAAATACTATGTGTTTAAGAAATGCATGACAAAATTATTATGTGACATGTTTTTGTGATATACATGCATCATATGCTTTATATATATTGTTGTCGTACTAACAAGCCATGAAGCATTAAAGCTTACATCAAATGGCAAACATTTGTTGTGTTTGAACTATTTTCAGGTGCCACCATTAGGGAACTAAACTAGTTCATTGAGTGAAGTACTTAAGTTAATGAACTAACTATTTCATTAAATAGAGATATATTTGGAGAAGGCATAATGGCAACAAATTGGAATGGAAAGTCTCCTTATTCACCTATTAAAAACGCCTACATATATATATATATATATATATATTCAGATTTTTTATAAAAAAGCACAATATACATATATTCCGACGTACTACCGACACGTTGCATATATTACAAACGTACGTCAATATCACACCACTATACTTACCTCATATTTATGAGTATATTCAGGTCTTATATCATATGTATAAGTCATGGTGATGACAAAATTATAACAACACATTACAAGGTTATAAACCGAAACTTGTTGTATCGGGTGACTAACGAAACTTCGCCAACGTATAACGTACATGCCATATAAAGATTGCCATTCCATATACTTTAAAAATAGCAAAACATTTCGTGGCTCACATGTTAAATTCAGCCATAAAATCATTCTATGTTGGCACACACAAATCACCCACAATTAAGGCTAAATTGTGGAGATTTCAAATTCATTTTTTTATCACATGGGGCGCCTATACCTCAGCCATTAGACCTGAACATTTAATTTATTTTATTTATATTATGTCTGACATAATATATATAACATGTGCAAAAAGTTTGAATTTAATCGGAGAAAAATCGAGTAATAAGTTGAAAATTTGGTTTCTACGAATATAACACATGGAACGTTTTTGGCATGACATGTAACATGTATCTAGACACTTTTTACACATTCAAGAAATGTTATAGTGTACAAGAATATTCAAATAAGGGATGACTACAATTTACCTTATATGTGTAATTATTCTACAATATTTGACAAAGTTTACCAAAATGAAATTCAGCACATGGCAAGACTTGTTACACGCCTACTTCAGCCTAAATGGAGCCTATGTGGAACTTAGTTGGAATATTGATTAGTGAAGAATATGCCACACAAGTTTAATAACACAAAAGAAGGAGCTACACAAGGTAACAATTCAAAATTTTTGAAATTGTAGCACATGCTAAAAAATCAGCACACTGGCTGATTTTTACCCACTAAATGGTGACTAATTGACATCCCAAAATTGAAGGGATTAGTTGATGATTATTTGCTAACATTTGAATACTAATTGGCACATGTTTTATGAGTTTTAGTATGGATTTTACAGCACACTAAATGGTGACAAGGTTGGAACAATCATGAAGTGTCAAGTAAGCAAAGCAAAGTCATCCATCCAATCAAAATATGCCAAGTGAGTAAGGTGGTGTCATATCTACACAAGGAAATCTACCAAAGCCATTAAAGAGAATTCTCAAGAAGGCAGTGAACCATAAGGGGGCGGCCAACATGACATAAAAGAAGGAGAAGTAGTGCAAAGTGAAGCTAAGCAACTCTCAAGTGCAAAAGGATCCACTACTCTCTTCTTCTACATTTCTTTCTTCTTCTTATTCTCTCAAGCCTATTGTTCTTATATTCTAAATATTGAATAGGCTTTGATCATAGCATCATACACGTTTTATTTGTTGTAAAAGGTTGATCAAGATGTGATCAAACCTTCATCCGCTCGGTGGCGGTGTTCGTGATCCGTGTGATTGATTGTATTGTTTGTGAAAGGGTGGAATTGGTGGTGTAACTCCAGCAACCCTTGTGGTAAGGTGTTTTTTTGTGTTTAGTAATAACCGAGGAAGGTGTCTTCGAAGACTGGAGTAGGTTGATATAACCAAACTAGTATAAAATCCTTGGTGTCGTTACTTTCAGCACTTTACTTTCAGTTTCCAGCATTTTGCATCGTCTTCATTGCAATAGTAAAAATATCAAACAAATTTCAAAAATAATAAAAATTTTCAGAAACGTAGCTGCACCTCTTCATTTTCATTTGGCGCAAATCGCAACCCATTTGGATTAGTATAAGTCAATCAAAGTTGAAAAGTTCTGAGACTAATGCAATCTGATTTTCAGAGTTGCAAAGGTTGAGAACATCAACGTCATTAATATACTTCCCAAAGGAATTTTTGGAAACTGTTTCAACCCATTTAAGTACATATAGTAAGGGTCTTGTCATTACATTTTCAGACCATTCGGAGTCTCTAATCAATTGGAATAAAATTTTCAAATAGGAGTACTGTTTCTGGCAGATTTGTGTAATCTGACTAAAAACGTGTTTTCAAAGGGTTGGGAGTTGAATTTTGGTCTGAAATTTTTAGGAGATACTCATAACATCTGAGAGTAAAATCCCTCCAAATTTTACAATTTTTGGAGGTCTGTAACCAGGTATTTTAATCGTTTCAAGTCAGGATCTAAAAACAAAAAAATGTTTTCATAAGTTAGGTTTTTGGTTCAAAATATTTTAAAAACCAAATTTTCTGCATCTACTATTCAACCTCCCCTTCTAGTGGTGCTATACAGGTCCTAGAAGTGGTATTAGAGCACAGGCACACTCACGACAAGAGAATCCAACGATCTTTGTGAGATGGCAACCACTAGTTACAAAACCGAGCAAGAGGGAATGTCAACCGTAAGGCCTCCTCTTTTCGATGGTGAGTCCTTTATACAATGGAAACTAGAATGAAACTTTTCTTTATGGCCATTAATATAGACTTATGTTCAATCATAGAAGATGGTGCTTTTGTCTCTTCTAAGTTATCTGTTGTTGCTGGTGTCACACGAGAGGTTATAATACTGAAACAAGATATACTAGTGATGACAAAAATAAATTGAGTATGAATGGTAGAGCCATGCAACTACTTTTAAACGGGCTGAGTAAAAGTGAATCAAGTTACGTGTCTAATTGCTCTAGTGCTCAAGAGATGTGGAGAATTCTAGAAATGAAACACGAAGGGACTAGTCAAGTCAAAGAGTCTAAAATAAATATGCTTATGTCCACTCTTAAGTCTTTTAAATTATAGCCAAACGAATCTATTGTTGATATGGACTTACGCTTGACTAACATCTATAATTCCCTTGAGTCTCTGGGAAAAGCTTTTCCTACACAGGAAAAAGTACAAAAGGTGCTAAGAAGTCTCCCATCCAAATGGGACCTCAAAGTCACGGCGATTGAGGAAAGTAAGGAAACAAAATTGATAAAAATGGAGGAATTGCTCGGATCATTAAATGTATATGAAAACAAACTCACTTTAAGAAATTTTGAATCTACTTCTAAACAAGATAAGATTATAGCGTTTAAATCAAATGAATACGTCTCTACTTCTTATGATCGTGTAGATTATAGTGACACAGATTCCGATGATTAATATCTGACCACAATGGCTAGAAGATTGAGAAAGATCATGAGAAAATCAATTAAAAACAAACACAAGCCTACTTCATCTAAGAACCATAGAAATAAAAATAATGAGGAAATAAAGTGTTATGAATGTGGGAAACTTGGACACTTGTCATATGATTGCCCGAATAAGGACAAACAAACAAACAAAAATTGTGACAAGGACTGGAACAAAACTAGAACTATGACAAGGACTGAAACAAAACTAGACTGTCTCAGAACCTAAACAAAGGAGAAGAGCCTTCAAAGCCTCCACTTGGAGTGACTCATCTGACTCGGAGAGTGATGGTACCGAAGAACAAATGGCACAAGTATGCTTTACATCTAAGGCATTAAATGAGGTATCTTCTGACTCTGATTTTGATCCTGAGCCTTCTTATGTTGATTTATTCTATCAATATCTTGAGTTGAATAAGTTTTCTAAGACTCTTGCAAAAGAAAAGAAACGATTAATTAAAGACAAGAAGTTGTTAGAATCATCTAACACAAACCTTGTTGCTCAATTAAACTATTCAAAAGAAGAGTCGTCTTGCACAATCAATGTATTAAAATCAGAGGTCTCATCATTAGCGACACAAAACAATGAAATGAAGTTCGAAATTTCAAATTTGAAATCAAGGAATATAGATCTAGAAAAAATGGTGATACAATTTGAGACAGGTACAAACATGCTAGATCACATAATTTCTTCAGAAAAGCATGATAGCGACAAAACCGGATTAAGATACATTGAGAAAAATAAGACAACTAAATAAATCAACCAAATTCATTCCATCTAAGAAAATAGACGCGTCCAAGATATATGTGGCGCATAAGAAGACGCCTAGATTCCTCCTTATGTCATCTCATCATGCTTCTTCTTCATATCATACGAGATTTAATTATGTGCCATATAGATATGAAAAGAAACCATTGATGCATACACGATATTTATTCAAAAAAATACATCTAGATCACGAACCATGCGCACCAACACAAGAACTTATCAAAGACGATAAACATACAATGGTTATAATTGAATTCTCGACCCAAGGCCAATTGCACTCCCACCTAATGTCTATTATATTACGTATTCATCTCTTTTCTCACCTTTTAGAAGACCTAGGAAGGTCACCCAAATTTGGGTACCAAAAGAGACATTTGAAAAGGGTTGAATAAATAACCCTTAAGAGTGCACTTGAAATGCATGAGTTTTGTTGGTATATTATAAACTACTATTTCTTTCTTACATGTACTTTTGATATTATTTACAAAATAAAGGGGGAGAGAAAGTGTATGACTTAAGGGAGAGAGAGAGTGTGATTTAAGGGGGAGAAAGAGCATGATTGCAAAATTTAAGGGGGAGACAATTATAAATTCAAAATTCGAATTTGTGCTTGATTGGAGGGGGAGCGGTCATATTTAAATCATGAACTAAGGTTATTTTTTAAATCATCAAAAGGCGGAGATTGTTGAGAAAAAGAGTTTGAGTGATTTACAAATACATGATTTAAATACTACGTGTTTAAGAAATGCATGACAAAATTATTATGTGACACGTTTTTGTGATATACATGCCTCATATGCTTTATATATATTGTTGCCGTAGTAAAAAGCCATGAAGCATTAAAGCTTACATTGAATGGTA
The DNA here is from genome assembly GCA_036186865.1 of Eustoma russellianum. Lineage (NCBI taxonomy): Eukaryota > Viridiplantae > Streptophyta > Magnoliopsida > Gentianales > Gentianaceae > Eustoma > Eustoma russellianum. The sequence goes on along the minus strand of AP025041.1, from coordinate 12,503,919 downwards.
AACATTTGTGTGTTTGAACTATTTTCAGGTGCCACCATTAATGAACTAAACTAGTTCATTAAGTGAAGTACTTAAGTTAATGAACTAACTAGTTCATTAAATGGAGATATATTTGGAGAAGACATGATGGCAACAAATTGGGAATGGAAAGTCTCCTTATTCACCTATTAAAAAGCCTACATATGTATATATATTATATATATTCAAATTTTTTACTACACATATATTCTGACGTACTACCGACACATTGCATATATTACAAACGTACGTCAACGTCACACCACTATACTTACCTCATATTTATGAGTATATTCATGTCTTATATCATATGATATAAGTCATGGTGATTACAAAATTATAACGATACGTTACAAGGCTATAAACCGAAAATTGTTGTATCGGGTGACAACCAAAACTTCACCAACGTGTCACGTACTTTCCATATAAAGATGGCCAGCCCATATACTTTAAAAATAGCCAAAAATTTTGTGGCTCACATGTTAAATTCAGCCATGAAATCATTCCATGTTGGCTTACACAAATCACCCACAATTAAGGCCAAATTGTGGAGATTTCAAATTCATTTTTTTGTCACATGGGGCGCCTATACCTTAGCCATTAGAGCTGAATATTTAATTTATTTTATGTGTATTATGTGTGACATAATATATATAACATGTGCAAAAAGTTTGAATTTAATCGGAGAAAAATCGCGTAATCGACGAAAATCGAAAATTCAGTTGTCTACGAATATAACACATGGAACGTTTTTGGCATGACATGTAACTATATCTAGACACTTTTACACATTCAAGACATGTTAAAGCGTACTAGAATATTCAAATAAGGGCTAATTACAATTTACCTTATATGTGTACTTATTGTGCAATATTTGACAAAGTTTACCAAAATGAAATTCAGCACATGGCAAGACTTGTTACACACCTACTTCAGCCTAAATGGAGCCCATGTGGAACTTAGTTGGCATCTTGATTGGTGGAGAATATGCCACACAATGTTAGCGACACAAAAGAATGAGCTACACAAGGTAACAATTCAAAACTTTTGAAATTGTAGCACATGGAAAAATCAGCATTCTGGCCAATTTTTACCCAATAAACGGTGACTAATTGACATCCCAAAATTGAAGAAATTAGTTGATGATTATTTAATAACATTTGACTACTAATTGGCACATGTTTTATGAGTTTTAGTATGGATTTTACAGCACACTAAATGGTGACAAGGTTGGACAAATCATGAAGCGCCAAGTAAGCAAAGCAAAGTCATCCATCCAATCAAAATGTGTCAAGTGAGCAAGGTGGTGTCATATCTACACAAGGAAATCTACCAAGGGAATTAAAGAGAATTCTCAAGAAGGTAGTGAACCCTAAGGAGGCGGCCACCATGACATAAAGGAAGGAGAAGTACAGCAAAGTGAAGCTAAGCAACTCTCAAGTGCAAAAGAATCCATTACTCTCTTCTTCTACATTTCTTTCTTCTTCTTATTCTCTCAAGCCTATTGTTCTTATATTCTACATATTGAATAGGCTTTGATCATACCACCATACGTGTTTCATTTGTTGTAAAAGGTTGATCAAGGTGTGATCAAACCTTCATCCGTTTGGTGGTGGTGTTCGTGATCCGTGTGATTGATTGTATTATTTGTGAAAGGGTGGAGTTGGTGTGTAACTCCAGCAATCCTTGTGGTAAGGTGTTTTTTTGGTATTTAGTGATAATCGAGGAAGGTGTCCTCGAAGACTGGAGTAGGTTGATTTAACCGAACCAGTATAAAATCCTTGGTGTTGTTACTTTTAGCACTTAACTTTCAATTTCTAGCATTTTACATCGTATTCATTGCAATAGTAAAAATATCAAACGAATTTCAAAAATCGTAAAATTTCCAGAAATGTAGATACACCTCTTAGTTTACATTTGGCGCAAGTCTCAACCCATTTGGATTAGTATAAGTCAATCAAACTTGAAAAGTTCTGAGACTGATGCAATCTGATTTTCAGAGTTGCAAAGGTTGAGAACAACGTGATTGATATACTTCTCAAATGAATTTTTCAAAACTGTTTCAACCCATTTAAATACATATAGTAAGGGTCTTGTCATTAAAGTTTCAGACCATTTGGAGTCTCCAATCAATTGGAATAAATTTTTCAAATAGGAGTACTGTTTCTGGCAGATTTGTGCAATCTGACCAAAAACGTATTTTCAAAGGGTTAGGAGTTGATTTTTAATCTAAAATTTTTACGAGATGCTCAGAATATATGATACTGGAATATCTCCAAATATCATAAATTTTGGAGGTCTGTAACCAGGTCTTTCAATCATTTCAAATCAAGATCTGAAAACAGAAACTGTTTTCAGAAGTTAGGTTTTTGGTTCAAAATATTTTAAAAACCAAATTTTCTGCACCTACTATTCAAATCCCCCTTCTAGTGGTGCTATACAGGTCCTACAATGTCCTACTTTGTTTTTCCTTTATTTAAGCAGTCCTAATTTCTTGTGTCATGTCTTTTATTTTTGATGTAATTTAGCCTAATAACTTAAATTGTTGCCAACTAGTCTTATTTAAATTTTATTGTATACCTGAAGGTGTTAGTTATCGAATTCATTAGTTTTTCGACATACCGATGAAGTTAGCACACAAGCATTTATCGACGTTACAGAAGTACGATATTTAATACGTTTCAACATAAATAAAAATTCAGGACGTAACAATACCATGCTTGTGAAGTATGCTTCAGTCCATATAAAGCCCTTTTCAACTGGTAGACCTTTCTTTCTTCTCCTTCGACAGTATACCCATCTAGTTGATAAGCTTACTTCTTTTTCCAGGACTCCGTTTAAGAAATCAGATTTGATATCCATTTGATAAATCTTCCATTCACTTTGTGCGGAAATGGAAACAATCATACGAACTACGTCAAGTCTAGTAATAGGAGCAAAGACATCAAAATAATTAATACATGCCTTCTATTTGTATTAATTTGCAAGAAGTCTTGCTTTATAACAATCAATCACTTTATTTTCCTTGAACTTTATCTTGTAAACCCATTTGACTCGAATGCGTTTCTTCTCTAGTGGAAGAGTAGTTAATTCCTATATATTATTTTTTTCAATAGTATGAATCTCTTGATACATGACATGAATCCAATGGTCATTTTTGAAAGTTTCTTGAAATGTCATTAGATCACAAATTTCAACATAAGGCAAAATTTACAACTTCTTCATCAGATAATTCATTGTCATTACCAATTTCATAATCCTATAATTGGATTGGCAATTGCCTCTCTCGTTGTAGGCGACATAATGATGGTTTAAACACAATTTTGTCCCTTGGTGGTTCTGGTTCCTGTATATAAGAACCAATAATCGGCAAAAGTGAAACATTTTGTGTTTTCTCAGGCCCTCAAGCATCCATCTCTTCAAAAATGATATTTTGACTGATAAAAACTTTTCTTATCATAGGATTATAAAGTTTATATCCTTTTATTTTATGAGAATATCCAATAAAAAGATATTTTTCAGATTTATAATCTAATTTCTTCCTTAAAACATCTGGAACATAAGCATAAGAAATACAATCAAATTCTTTCAAATATTCAACATTTGGTTTCTGACGTGTCTATACCTCATAACAAGTTTTTTCTTCTGCAATATTCCTTGTAAGACATAGATAGCACAAGCAACCGACTCGGTTTAAAATGATTTTGGTAATTTTTTTAAATGCATTGTTTGAACCTTGTTTTGTTTTTCTTTCTGCCACTCCGTTTTATTGAGATGTATATCTCGCTGTCATTTGTTGCTTAATGTCATTTCTCTCTAGATAATCATCACATACAGTATACTCAGTTCCTCTTTAGCCCTCAAAGTTTTGATCTCAAAACCATTTTGCTTTTTAATATACACTTTGAAACTTTTGAATGTATCACATGCATTAGATTTGTTTATAAAAAATACATCCAAACTTTCCGGCTGAAACTATCAATAAAAGTTATAAAATACTTATAACCACCATTTGTAGATACTTCCACATAGGACAAGTCTGACTGGATCAACTCCATTAGCATATTTGTCCACCAAGACGTATTCTTTGAAAACAGAAATCTGTGTAGCTTCCGCAATGTACATGACTCACATACTTCCTATGAAATATCAATCTTTGCCAATTCTAAAACATATTTGGTTTCTGATATGGAACTACAAAATTCCGAAATTCTAGTATCCAAATTACAAGTGCGTAGTCATGTATCATCATATATCATAGAACTAAAGCAAGGTAAACTGCCATATTTGTTTGACAAAAAAACAAAAGACTATTATTCATGTTTACCTATACGATTAGTCATCTACACGAATCACTTATTGTGCAAACTCCATCATCAAAGGCTATGTTGTAGCCTTTCAGGAATAATTGTCCAATGCTCAATAAATTATGATTTAAACTTGGTACATAGAATACATCAGAAATGTTAGAAAACCCATCTTTCAAACTAATAGAAATCATCCATTTACCACGAACAAGTACCTTAGAATTGTTTCCAAATTTCATAGTAGAATTCACAAAATTATCTAAATTTATGAACACATCTTTGTCTCTACATATATAATTGTTGCAACAAGAGTTCAAAATCAATTCATGCTTTTTTTTTGCTTTCAACACCCGAATCAACTAAAAATAAAGTCTCAGGACTTATGTAGTCATTTTTAGTCACTTTCATATGCATCTCTAGACAATTCGTATATCAACAACGACTTTGAATGTCAAAATTTTTTGCAATTAAAGTATTGGATTTTTCATCTATCGTTTTGAACATCGTTATTTTGATCATCTTTATCAAAGCATGATTATTTTGTTGGTAATTAAATTACCTCTACCATGAATTCTTCCTCGGCCAGTCCTCTAGCTCAAAAACTTTGATCGCTGACTAGATTCAGCATGATTTTCAGACTTCCCTTAATCTTTCGAAACAATTGTCTGAAGTTGCAATGCTTCCTCTACAACGCCAACAGATTGCTGATCTGCTGAGAACTTATAAGATAGTAACTCACTTTTCAATTGATCAATAGTCATTTTGCCAAGATCCTTAGTAGCTTCAATGACTATTTTTATATGTGAAACTTTTGAGTAAAAGATGTGAGAAATTTCTTGACAAATTGAGCTTCTGTGACGACTTACTTACCGCTGACGTTTATTTTCCAACAATATCACGTACTTTGGATATGAAATCTGCACCAGACTCCCTTTTTTTTATTTGAGGAATTTCAAATTGTTTTTAAAATTCTTGTAAGCGAACTATTTTATCTATGTCATTTTCTCGATTGATATTCACAAGTATTGTCCAAGCCTCTTTTGCAGACTTGGTACTCATAAATGTTGAGAAAAAGGGGTTTGAGTGATTCACAAAATGCATGATTTAAATAACGTGTGCTAAAGAAATGCATGACACATTTTATGAATTGACATGTTTTTGTGACAAACTTGTCTTATATACTTTATATATAATGTTGCCGTACTAACAATCCATGAAGCTTTAAAGTTACATCAAACGGCAAACATTTGTTGTGTTTGAACTATTTTCAGGTGCCACCATTAATGAACTGAGCTAGTTCATTAAGTGAAGTACTTAATTAAATGAACTAAGTAGTTCATTAAATGGAGATATATTTGGAAAAGCCATGATGGCAGCAAATTGAAGAATGGAAAGTCTCCTTCTACTACTCATCACACGTTTTATATATATTTATATATATGTATATATTCAGATTTTTTTAAAAGGCACAATACATATATATTCCAACGTACTACCGACACGCTATATATATTATGAACGTACGTCAACATCACGCCACTATACTTACCTCATATTTATGACTATATTCAGGTCTTATATTATATGATATAAGTCATGGTGATGACAAAATTATTACGACACGTTACAAGGTTCTAAACCAAAAATTATCGTATCGGGTGACTACTAAAACTTCGCCAACGTGTCACGTACTTGCCATATATAGATGACCAACACCTACACTTCAAAAATGTCCACAAATTTCTACATGGTATATTCAGCCATAAAATCATTCCATGTTGGCATACACAAATCACCCCCAATTAAGGCCAAATTGTGGAGATTTCAATTTCATTCTTTTATGTCACATGTGGCGCCATTTGTCTCAACCATTAAGACTTGAATATTCAAATTATTTTATGCATATTATGTGTTACATAATATATATAACATGTGCAAAAAGTTTGAATTTAATCGGAGAAAAATCGCGTAATCGGCAAAAGTCGAAAATTCAGTTTTCTACGAACACGACACATGGAACGTTTTTGGCATGACATGTAACATATATCTAGACACTTTTTACATATTCAATACATATTAAAGTGTTCTAGAAAATTCAAATTAGGGCTGATTATAATTTACCATATATATGTGAATATTGTGCATTATTTGACAAAGTTTACCAAAAGAAAATTCAGCACAAGTGCAGGAATTTCACACACCATTTTCAGCTTTGTTGGAGCATAGATGGAGCTTATTTGGCACTTTAATTGGTGTAAAATAAGCCACGCATGATGGGTGACTTTGAAGAGGGTAACACACAAGGAAAGATTTCAAAAATGCAACACATGCTGAAAATTTTCAGCACATGTGAATAGTGGCCGAATTTACTACTCATTTGTCCTTAATTTGCATCCCAAAATTGAAGGGATTGAATGGTGATTATTTGGTAGTGTTTTGAATTCTTTTTGGCACATGTTTTTCAAGTTAATCTCAGATTTTTACAGCACATTAAATGGTGACAAGGTTGGACCAATCATGAAGTGTCAAGTAAGCAAAGCTATGACGTTCATCCAATCAAGTTGTGCCAAGTAAGCAAGTTGATGTCACATTTACACAAGGAATTCTTCCAAGGACTTAAAAGAGAAATTCTCAAGATGGAAAAGAGCCCTACGGGGGCGGACAAGGCTAATTAAAAGGAGAAGAGATGTAGCAAACAAAAGCAAGACAATTCTCATATTCTTTCAAGTGCAAAAAGTGTATTCCACTTTCTTCTTCTACCTTTCTTTCTTCTTCTCTCTCAAGCCTATTGTTCTTATATTCAAATATATTTAATAGGCTTTGTATAGACCACCATACACGCTCATTGTTGTAAAAGGTTGATCAAGGTATGATCAATCATTCATTCGTTCGATGGTGGTGTTCATGAAAGGTGTGATTGCTTGTATCATTTGTAAAGGGTTGGAGTTGGTGTGTAACTCCAGCAACCCTTTGTGGTAAGGTGTTATATTGTAATTAGTGATAACCGAGGAAGGTGTCCTCGAAGACTGGAGTAGGTTGTGTTAACCGAACCAGTATAAAATTCTCGGTATTATTACTTTCAGCACTTTGCTTTCAGTTTCCAACACGGTGCATTATTTTCATTGCAGTAGTAAAAATATCAAACGAATTTTAAAAATCACAAAACTTTTCAGAAACATAGATACACGTTTTAAGTTTCATTTGGTACAAGTTTCAACCCTTTTGGACAAGTATAAGTCATCCAAACGTCAAAAGTTCTGAGACTAGTGCAGTCTGATTTTCAGGCTTGCAAAGGTTGAGACTTTGAATGTATTTGACTAACTTCACAAAAGAATATTTCAAAACTGTTTCAACCCAATTAAATACACCTAATAAGGGGTTGGTCATTAAATTTTCCAAGCATTTGGAGCCACGGTTTAATCGAAACAAAATTTTCAAATCAGACTACCGTTTCTGGGGGATTTGCGCAATCTGACCACAAACGATTTTTCAAAGGTTTAAAGGTTGAATTTTGATATGAAATTTTTAAGAGATACTCAGAACATATGAGACTACAATATCTCCAAATTTTAAAATTTTTGAAGGCCTGTAACCTAGTTTTTCAAACATTGCAAAACAGGGTCTGAAAACAGAAACTGTTTTCAAAAGTTGGGTTTTTGGATTAAAACATTTTAAAAATCAAATTTTCCGCACCCACTATTCAACCCCCCTCCCTTCTAGTGGTGCCTTGCAGGTCCTACAAGTGGTATCAGAGTGCAGGCACACTCAAGACAAGAAGATCCAACGATCTTAGTGAGATGGCAACCACTAGACACAAAACCGAGCAAGAAGGTATGTCAAGCCAAAGGCCTCCATTTCTTGATAGTGAGGTACATTCTGATTCCGATTCTGATTCCGATTCTGAACCATCATATCATGATTTGTATGTTAAATATCTTGAATTGCATAAGTTTGCTAAGACTCTTGCAAAGGAAAAGAAAAGCTTAATTGATGACAAGAAATTGTTAGAATCTTTTAACACAAATCTTGTGTCTCAATTAAACGATTTAAAAGAAGAGTCGTCTCGCATCATAAATTCATTAAGGTCTAAAATTTCATCATTGACATCCGAGAAAACTGAACTGAAAGCCGAGATTTCAAATTTGAAAGCAAGAAACGAAGATCTACAAAAGACAATAAAACAATTCAATAAAGGTACTTGCACGTTAGATCGTCTCGTTTCTTCGCAAAAACATGAAACTGACATAATTGGATTAGGGTATATTAAAAATAATCAGGTACAAAACAAATCTACAAATTTTGTTTTATCTTCATCTAAGCGACAACATGTACTTAAAAAGATCGTAACGCCTAAGAAGGTGACAATACAATCTAGCGAGCCCCACGTTGCATTTCATCGCACTACTTCTTTTTCATCAAGTGGAAAGTATGATTGTGTGCCATATAGATACAAAAGAAAGCCATTGATGCATATGCGATATGCATATCATACAAATGCATCTACATCACACTCCATGCACACCAACATAAGAACATATCAAAGACAAAGATTGTACTATGTGCATGATGGGATTCTCGGTCAAAGGCCAAACACATACCCACATAACGTCTATTATGTTACGTCATCATCTCCCTTCTCACCTTTTGGAAGACCTAGAAAGGTCACCCAAATTTGGGTACCAAAAGGGACATTTGCAAAGGGTTGAATAAATAACCCTTAAGAATGCACTTTTGATATTATTGCACAATAAACTTGAAATGCGTGATTTTTGTTGTTATACAAATTGCTATTTCTTTCTAACATGCACTTTTGATTTGATTTCCAAAATAAAGGGGGAGAGAGTGCATGATTTAAGGGGAAGAAAAGAGAGACGAGAGTGATTGATTGCACAAATCAAGGGGAGAGAATTCAAAATTCAAAATTTGAATTTGTGCACGATTGGAGGGGGGTGACTAAATTTAAATCATGAACTTAGGTTATTTTGTAAATCATCAAAAGGGGGAGATTGTTGAGAAAAGGGGGTTTGAGTGATTCACAAAATGCATAATTTAAATAACGTGTGCTAAAGAAATGCATAATACATTTTATGACTTCACACGTTTTTGTGACAAACTTGCGTTATATATTTTATATATAATTTTGTTGTACTAACAAGCCATGAAGCTTTAAAGCTTACATCAAATAGCAAACATTTGTTGTGTTTGAACTATTTTCAGGTTCCACCATTAATGAACTAAACTAGTTCATTAAGTGAAGTACTTAGTTAAATGAACTAAGTAGTTCATTAAATGGAGATATATTTAGAAAAGCCATGATGAAAACAAATTGAAGAATGGAAAGTCTCCTTCTACTACTCATCACACGTTTTATATATATTTATATATATATATATTCAGATTTTTTTTAAAATGCACAATACATATATATTCCAACGTACTACCGGCACGTTACTATACTTACCTCATATTTATGAGTATATTCAGGTCTTATATCATATGATATAAGTCATGGTGATGACAAAATTATTACGACACGTTACAAGGTTCTAAACAAAAAATTGTCGTATCGGGTGACTACCGAAACTTCGCCAACGTGTCACGTACTTGCCATATATAGATGGCCAACCCTTATACTTCAAAAATGGCCACAAATTTCGTGGCTTACATGGTATATTCAGCCATAAAATCATTCCATGTTGGCACACACAAATCACCCCCAATTAAGGCCAAATTGTGGAGATTTCAATTTCATTCTTTTATGTCATATGTGGCGCCTTGTCTCAGCCATTAAGAGCTGAATATTCAAATTATTTTATGCATATTATGTGTTACATAATATATATAACATGTGCAAAAAATTTGAATTTAATCGGAGAAAAATCGCGTAATCGACAAAAGTCGAAAATTCGGTTTTCTACGAACACGACGCATGGAACGTTTTTGGCATGACATGTAACATGTATCTAGACACTTTTTACATATTCAATACATATTAAAGTGTTCTAGAAAATTCAAATTAGGGATGATTATAATTTACCATCTATGTGTGAATATTGTGCATTATTTGACAAAGTTTATCAAAAGAAAATTCAGCACATGTGCAGGAATTTCACGCACCATTTTCAGCTTTGTTGTAGCCTAGATGGAGCTTATGTGGCACTTTAATTGGTGTAAAATAAGCCACACATGATGGGTGACTTTGAAGAGGGCAACACACAAGGAAACATTTCAAAAATACAACACATGCTGAAAATTTTCAGCACATGTGAATAGTGGCCGAATTTACTATTCATTTGTCCTTAATTTGCATCCCAAAATTGAAGGGATTGAATGGTGATTATTTGGTAGTGTTTTGAATTCTTTTTTGACACATTTTTTTCAAGTTAATCTCAGATTTTTACAGCACACTAAATGGTGACAAGGTTGGACCAATCATGAAGTGCCAAGTAAGCAAAGCCAAGACGTTCATCCAATCAAGTTGTGCCAAGTAAGCAAGTTGATGTCACATTTACACAAGGCATTCTTCCAAGGACTTAAAAGAGAATTCTCAAGATGGAAAAGAGCCCTAGGGGGCGGCCAAGGCTGATTAAAAGGAGAAGAGATGTAGCAAACAAAAGCAAAACAATTCTCATATTCTCTCAAGTGCAAAAAGTGTCTTCCACTTTCTTCTTCTACCTTTCTTTCTTCTTCTTCTCTCAAGCCTATTGTTCTTATATTCAAATATATTGAATAGGGTTTGTACAGACCACCATACACGCTCATTGTTGTAAAAGGTTGATCAAGGTGTGATCAATCCTTCGTTCGTTCGGTGGTGGTGTTCTTGAAAGGTGTGATTGCTTGTATCGTTTGTAAAGGGTTTGAGTTGGTGTGTAACTCCAACAACCCTTTGTCGTAAGGTGTTATTTTGTGATTTGTGATAACCGAAGAAGGTTTCCTCGAAGACTGGAGTAGGTTGTGTTAACAGAACCAATATAAAATTCTCGGTGTTATTACTTTCAGCACTTTACTTTCAGTTTCCAGCATGGTGCATCATTTTCATTGCAGTAGTAAAAATATCAAACGAATTTTAAAAATCACAAAACTTTTTAGAAACATAGCCACACGTTTTAAGTTTCATTTGGCGCAAGTTTCAACCCTTTTGGACAAGTATAAGTCATCCAAACGTCAAAAGTTCTGAGACTAGTGCAGTCTGATTTTCAGGCTTGCAAAGGTTGAGACTTTGAACGTATTTGACTAACTTCACAAAAGAATTTTTCAAAACTGTTTCAACCCTAATACACCTAATAAGGAGTTATTCATTAAATTTTCAAAGCATTTGGAGCCACGATTTAATCGGAATAAAATTTTCAAATTAGACTACCGTTTCTGACAGATTTGCACAATCTGACCACAGACGATTTTTCAAAGGGTTAAAGGTTGAATTTTGATCTGAAATTTTTAAGAGATACTCAGAACATCTGACACTACAATCTCTCCAAATTTCAGAATTTTTGAAGGCCTGTAACCTAGTTTTTCAAACGTTGCAAGACAGGGTCTGAAAACAGAAACTGTTTTCAGAAGTTGGGTTTTTGGATTAAAACATTTTAAAAACCAAATTTTCCATACCCAATATTCAACCCCCTCCCTTCTAGTGGTGCCTTGCAGGTCCTACAATAAATTTGTTTAAGACCGATAACTCGACTCAGTTGCTAAGATAATACCGAGCCAAACGATATTGCATCCTCTTTATCTCCAAAGCTTTAGCCTCCACGTCACTTAATTTTTTGCTCCTATCTTGAATGTCAAATCTGTTTTCTATGACATCTCATATGCTGAGAACTTAAGAAAAGTTCTCTATTAAGTATAACCCATTGAACAAAGTTATTTTTACCATCAAAGCTAAAAGCAGGACAAAGTTGGATACGTCTCTATCCTTCCATCTAAAAAACTTTCTCGTTTTGATACCAATTCGAAAAAAATAAACTCATAAATATCTAATAAATTTGAAAGAAGAAAAAAATAGAAGAACGCAAAGCTTTGCTCAATACTCAATGCTCTTGTTTTGGGTCTTACAATTATTTTATGGGGGTGTGTTACAATGTGAAGACGTTAGTCTATTTATAGACAGATATTACACATGTTTGTATGTAAAAGTTATGTAACAAAATAAACAAAGTTGGTAAAAATTATGTGAACAAATAAACAAATTTGAGATTGCTAGCTACTCATTTTGAAAAGTAAAAGCATATGTAGCATAATTGACAAAAGTGTGTTCTCATATGCAAAATTCATGAACTATCTTTTGATTAATTTCTACATTTTTCCATTTCTTGTTTATATATATACACACACATATATGTGTGTGTATGCATGCATGCATTGAGGAGATCATAGAGCGAGTTAAAGTTGCTGTTGGGGTAATGTTAAGGTGGCAATTGTACTCTAAGTTTAGTTGAGGGCAGAGATCACGTGGGTGGGCCGAGCCCATTCAAAAGGCTGGCGACATGGACCCCAGACGGGATTGGCACTTCAACTGTCTGTTTTTGTTTAAAGCGCGAATTATATTATTTAAATTAAAATTTATGTATTTAGATTAGTTGATTACATATTTTATTCAATAAATGTAATTATATAATTTTTGAAACGGATAATATGGTTCAATATATTATCCAATTTAATGTGTACTGTGATCTTCAATATAAGATTACTAATTATTTCTAATTTTTGTTAAATGTACTTTCAATATGGTGGAAGTGTATTGAGAGAAAATATTAATCTGAAACTTTATTTGGAATTATGTTTTAATAATGGTTCCAAATATAAAGATCTCGATTTAATTGGATTGACTTAAATTTGAAATTTTTTTTAATCTTTTTTACTTATAATTTAAACTCTGATTAATTTATGATTCAAATTTAGTTGAGTGACACATGTTATTTTACTGTTTGGTATCAAGTGGAGTTGAAATTTCATATTTCTTTCCGTTACCTTATGTGAGTAATAGGGGAGTTAACCAATCGAGCCGAACCGAATATTATGTTTTCGAATTCAAGTTTTTTAGTTAAACGAACTATTTGGTTCGGTTTGTTTGCTGTAACGATTTCCAAAATTTGTTCGAATTTGGCTCAAAAATACTATAAATCTTTAAACGAGTCAAATAGTTTGTGAATATTTCGGCTCGTTTTAGTAAACGAATCTAATCAGGTATTTGAACTCGACTTGTTTAAGTAAAATTAACGAAATAACTCAAATCAAATAGGAAGATTCAGGTGTTTGAACTCGACTCGTTTAAGTAAAATTAACGAAAGAACTCAAATCAAATAGGAATCGAATTCGAACTATTCGCGGACTGTTTAGTTCACGCAAACCCCTAGTGAGTAAGAATATTCGAAAAGAAAAAGACGTTATTCTTAAAGTTTGGTGTTTTATTTTCAGTTGCCGTGTTTAAACGAGACCAACAAGATTAAATAAGTTACGACAGATCACTTAAAAAGTGTTTAGCGTAGATTATAAGCTAGTTAGCCTTGTTTTTCTAATCGCAAATCACCACTTATTGTAAATGATCTATGTGATTTAACGTCACTTAGCCATAAACTGGTTACTTTACAACTTAACGCTATATGTTATCATCCATGGCTTTAGATATGAAACAACAAACGGGGAATATATGTCTCAAAATCATACTTCAGTTTATACTTGAGTTATGACATACAAGTAGAAAGACACATGTTTGAACCAGGATACAGAGTATGGATGCAATATTGCTATTCCGATTGGGTTAATATGTTGTTGACCTAGTTTGTAGTGGACACCTTGTGGAATTGTCTGGAAAAAAACTTACTAATGTAAGAAGCCATTGAGTTTCTAATTTACATCATCTACAAAACTCTTTAAAGATGAGACGTTCAATGCTCTAGGATCAAGATATGACTTTTTTTGTAACTAGGACAAACGGAAATCTATTAATAAGAAAAATTAAAAGTTGCTTCAAAGACATAGCTCAGTTGATATTTAGGTTGTGATTTGTTCCAAGAGGTCAAGAGTTCGAACTCAGGGACACGCACAGTGTGAGTGTTCCACTGCTCCTAGACCGAATGCCTGATTTGGCGGGGCACTTTGTGTGAGTTACTGCGTAAATCCTCACACAACATAAAAGAGTAATAGATTCTTGATTTACGCCCCCAGGGGCATAGTCCAGTGATAAGTGGCAAAGGTGGTTGGGGCTAGAACCCCGACGTCCCGAGTTCGAGTTCGTGTGGAGACAATCCTTGTTGGAATATTACAAGGATTGCCTCTGGGCTGGCTGAGTCTCGTGTGTCATCTCCCTTTGCAGGACTGCCGGTGGAGCACATCCCTCGATTTATATCCCACCTGGCTAAGGTGCTTCTGGTAACAGGTGGGGGAGAACCCACTCCCTCATCAAAGATTCTTGATTTACATTATTTATAATAATTTTTGAGGCTGAGATCTTCGGATCTTGGAACCAGGAAATGTCCTTTTGATTCCAGAAAAATAAAAAGTTTTCTTTACATCGTACATGGCCAGGCGTCAGGTGTGTCGTCGGGCGTGAGTTATGATAGTGGGCAGACCACTTTCTCTTCAGCTAAAAGTCAACCTCAACCTACTACCATGAGTTATCCTACAAGTCTAAAACTGAATTTGAAAGTGAAGTCTCTAATCACGCATCGTCATGTGCATAAAATCAATTTTTTAAAAAAAAATTTGCAGCACCCTTTGTTTTTGTACACGTGGCGACGCGTGATTGGAGCTCTCAGTTTTAGCCTCACTTTTAGCCTCTTAGGATCTCATCCGAGGTTATAGGCATTGATCGAGAAATCATTCTTTCTGGAAAACTCTATTTAAGAAGCTCATGCATTGTTTTACATGTGACAGATGTTTTTTGTTTGTTGTTTTCTTGTCACAACTTGTGACAGATGTTACTAGATATAAACTTTATTTTCCCTTTTCTTTTATATGCATAAACGTTTTTTTATATCGTACTAGCATATGGCCTACCGCCAATGCCTAATTAGTGTTTGATCAATAAAACAAAATCGAATTGAAAGAAAATAAAACCAATGCATCAATTTAACACAGAAGAATGATTTCTCAAAGTACCTTTATCTATTTATTTATTTTAGCTTTGTTTGTCAATAATCAATAAAGGGGACGAGCTTTAGAGCAATTGGTAAGTTTGTTGCTTTGTGATCTTGATGTTACGGTTTGAGCCGCAGAAACAATCTCTTACACAAAGTGTAGAAATAAGACTGTGTACATCACATCGCGAAACGAACCAGCCCCTCCTCAGACTCTACACAACACGAAAGCCTAGTGCACCGAAAACGATTTTGATCAATAATCAATAAAGAAATCCCTAAAAAAACCATAACGAAGAATTTACTACTTAATCATCATGAACTTACACAACAAACATACACGCAGGCGGCAGAAGGTGCATCCTTTTTTTTTTTGTTCCAAATATTGGCATATGCTTACAAATGGACAAAAGTTACACATAAATTGAAGTGTAACAATTGATACACTGTGATTCCTCAACCCAAACTCAATTTGTAATACCTTTATGTTATATTTCAATCGTTACCGTAATTTTTTACAGCGTGTACATTCTTATAATAGTGGTCTTTTTCCTAAATCAAACTTTGTTGTTCAGCATACCGATGCAAACTTAATTATTTATGTGGTACATTTTGGTGATTATTTATTTTTTAAAATATTTTGATCATTCAAACGACTATTGTCATAAGCTTTTAACCGACGATAATTTTCTGTAGCTTCGCCGAAAATAAAGGGTATTATCGTCTCTTTCAAATTTTAACACACTATGTGCGGCCAAGACATTGACGGTGGCGGGGTACACCGGAATCCTCTTTTTAACTTTTTTCCGTTTCGAATATAATTAAGATGGATTAAGCATAGCACCACATGTTTATTTTCAATCTAATCACGAAATTGAGATTTGTTTTTTTTTTCTCGTTTTCAATCCAGTTCAGTAATGGAATTGCACAAAATGCGTATATTGCGAAACGATTCGATCCCTTCTCGAACTCGTTACAAACACGGTACAGTCCCTTCTCGAACTCGTTACAAACATGAAAAAATAGTGTAACAGGAACCCTCTTTTAACCTCTATATCATCTGCAGATGCCAAAGGTAGAAATTGTAACTTTCAGTTTCTTCATTCACACCAACAGAATTGATAAAACCGGATCTTCACCAAGGATTAGAGATGATCCAAAACAACGTCGTTAGCTTGTTTGGATTTCATAATTTGAATAACTTCCTTGATGGCCTGCACAGGGAAGCAAAGATCAGAGGTTCCGGGGGTGTGACCCCGGGTAAAACCCTCCGACGCTCAAGTCAGTTTGGGCCATTCTCACTGAGATATGATTATATTCGAAGAGTTGAGAAGATCTCACAGTTTTTGAGTAAGAACATCTATGTGAATTACCTCTTGGAGTGGAGAAAATGTTTTTCGAATCCCCCTTTCTTGTGTCCGTTGTCTTGATTTTATTGTTCTCCTCCCTCCCCTGCCTATGACGGCAGAGGGGGCGTTTTATTGTGCAGAGGGGCTATGGCATTATATGTCTGCTGATGGAACTAGTAGGTCTGCTAATAAAACTAGTAGGTCTGCTGATGGGACCATTAGGTCTGCTGATGGGACCTTGATGTGTGTAGGTTGAAAAGTCTGATGTGCATTCCTTTATACTATACATCTGTCTGGTGATTCGACACTCAATAAAGCTGAGTTGCGCTTGACCCCTGGTAAGGGTTTGCTGAGATGCAAAGTTGGATCTGGAGTCCTGCTCTGATCTGGCTGAAGTGTTTTTAGAGTACGCCTCTTTTAGATAGAAGCCAAGGCTGTAGCCCGGGGCTGAGGTTGAAACCTTGGCGTGTTGCTTGTTGTTCCCAATAAGAAGTGGACGCTTTAGTAAAGCAATGCCTTGCTGACCTGAAGTGTAATATGGCCGAGCAGATGTGCATTTCTGCCGAGCTGCATGAGTTGGTAGTCCTAAACATGAATTTTCCGTTGACTGTTTGTTGACTAACAGATGAATATTTTTGGGTTATCAAGAATTGTGGGGAGTTGTTAAAGGAGCTGCTAGTAAATTCGCAGGGAGGGAGAAAAAAGAAAATTGATGATTTTTTTAATTGCCAAAAAAGGGGAAGCTTTTTGTTCTTTGGGCTGAAGAGATTAGACTGTAGGGTTGGTTGAAGAACGGTCTCTTTGATGCGCGCAGGGAGAAGAGACTGAGGAGGTATGGAGGTTGGGGGAAAAAGGTTGGAGGTCATTTGGTGCCTGTTGGTGGGTTGGTCGGAGGGAATTTGGTAGAGAGGGGTGGCAGGTGGTGGTTGTTGGTGGGAAAGTGGTGGTCGTTGGTGGAAAGACGAATAAACCTTTGAAAAGACAACATTGTCCTTTATTTTTGGTAAACCTACTGTAGATATAGTCTTAGGTAAAATGATACGCAGCTCTATATACCTTCATAGCTATCGTTAAAGTCTTAAAAGGATGAAAATCAGACAAACAATACTTTGATCACAAAAGATGAAAAACTTATTTCCAATGAAATATCGTCTCTATACATACATGTATAGGTGACACGTAAGAAGCCTTAAACATACGGGTGATTCTTCTAATTAGAACTTTTTATTAATCTTCTTGATTTTCTAAGTATGATTTGTTTATCATTTTATATATTTTCCTTTTTAACCGTTTAGATGTTTATAAACATAAACGTACAAAGTAATGAACAAAACATACAATAGATTATGTGAAAAACATAAAACAAAATTGAGAATTCATGTGCGATCAAGAACACATTCATTATTTTGTCCATTCTTGAAACCGTCAGCTAAACTTTATTCCAATTTGCAACGGAAACTTAAATACAACATAAATCTTCCACAACTACTAAAGGTAAAAAGAAAAAAGAAAAAGGAAAAAGGAGTCACAAATCCAATTTATTTTATTCCAAATATCATAGGTGACTAACATAAAATTAATCACACCAACTTATACCGAAACTTATAGCACATGACAATTACTTTACTATAAAATATAAATATATAACACCAAGATGATAGATTGAGGGATTTTCATAACAGAAATCTGAAGGAGTAATATTTCAAGGGCATTTGGGCTTGCCCTTAGAGGTCTTCTTGTCTCTATAGCAAGGACATTCATTTTTATTGCCATAAGTACCAGAAGGCACACATTTGCATTCCAAACAGCATATTCCACAATATTTCAAGCATCTATCTTTCACTCCTGCCTTTGAACATCTCACTGCACATTTTGTGTTGCACCAGCCTACAAAAATACAACAGCAACAACATTACCTCGTTGTCCCGTAACAAGAAAAATATAACAATTTTTGTACATAACGTGTAGTTTGACCTGGATCGCCTGGAACTGTGGCTTGAAGCAGAGATGAATTGAGAAAAAGAAGCATAAGAAAGAAAGCTGCAAAGACTGTGATCTTCATTTTGTTTCACTTGAATTTCAGAGAATAGGGGGGCGGGGGGGTGTTGAGATAAGTTGTGTGTGTGAATGGAAGAGCGGATTAGGGTATTTATAGGGGATTTTGATAAAGGGAGATTAGGTAGAGGAGGAGGAAAGTGTTCGCAAGAAGAATTAAATGCAAGTGAAATGCATGCTGACAGCTGGGGTTCAAACTCCACCTTCCAACCCCCACCCCACCCTAGCCCCCACCTTTTTTCATATTGAACTTTTTAGGTTGGTAGAAAAAGGTTATATTCTGTACCTGAGTTCTCCATCTCTAAGAAACATTGTGAAAGATGTAAATTAAGAGTATTCAGCAGTCTCCTAGATTGGTGATGACTTTACGCAAAGACGTCCCACACAAGTTGTCTCTCTGCAAACTAGGTCTTCGAATTAGTAGCAATGAAACACTCACACTGTGCGTGTCTCTGGAATCGCACTTTGAACCTCTTAGTGGAAATCCGATCCGAATACGAACTGAGCTATGTCCTGGAGCCTTTAACTTTTTTATGTTGATTTGTTAGAGATGTTGGTTTGTTAGAGAGTGCAGGATGGATGAGCTATTTTCTACTAGGCGTTTTACGTGAGGTATTAGAGTCTAAATGCTGTAAATTTGTCGCATGAAGTGGAAGGTGATTATGATGAGTTATCTTTAATCACATTTGATAGATGAGATTATGCAGAATTAATTCCATCTTATGTTTTCGCTTGGTACAACAAAAGTTACAAAGGTTGTATCATAAAATTTCTCGACGGTTATTTTCGTTTGTAGTTTATTAGTGTAGCCGAATATATTTTTTTTTAAAACAACTAATAGACAACATGACCTACAAGATGAATAGAGTGAAATGGTTTTGCGGGGTGGGGGGGCGGGGGGGGGGGGGGGGGCAAACTCAGCCAGAAAAGTCCAGATGTCTAGATTATACAGTCATGTTCAGTAAACTAACAAATCATACCATCAACTTTTACATTTGGATTTCTTGTGGCTCTGTTGAAAATTACAAGTTCTACGCACGGCTATTTTAAATGAAACACACGCATCAATTCTAGGAGTGTCAAACAGTTCGTGTATCATGTTTCGTGTTTTGTGTTTTTCAGGTTTTGTGTATCAAAGTGCCATACCCATACCTTACCCGTATGCTTCGCGTGTATGGATGTAGATACCCAAACCTGTACATGTCAGGTTTCGTGTCGTGTATCGGGTATACCCACGAACTTGACAAGTATAAATATTTCAAGTCATGTACATGTCATTTCATGTACTTTTCAGGTAATTTCAGGTTTCGTGTATTTTTCAGATTTTATGTATTTAAACGACTATTGATACAATGTATGAAACAACAATAAGTACACAACCAAATGTTAAATATTAAAATGAGTGAGGTCCTCTAAACTCAAATCAATTGACTCTCAATAATAGATTAAAGAAATGAGACTTAGGAATGGAGGAAGGGAGGAACCAAACAGGGTTACTTAGTAGCGCGATAGTCTTTTTTTTTGGAAAAATTTATTTTTTATTTTATTAATTATAAATTTTATTTAAAATACATTTTTTAAAATTTCGTGTATAAATGGGTATAAACGGGTACCCACGGGTATACCCGGACACGACCCGTCATTGGCGGGTATCTTTCAGGTCTTACCCGATTTGTACACGAAACCCGCCAATGTCATACCCATACCCGCAAAAATTCGTGTCAGTTTCGGGTCGTGTTTCGTGTCGTGTTTGAAATTGCCACCCCTAATCAATTCACATATTCTATAAAGATTTACTAATAAGAAAATAGAAGTCCTTCGAATCAGAATTTCAACCGAAGGACTCAGAATTTCAACCTTTTCTTGTTAAAAGAAAGAGTAAAAGACATCATTAATCAATTAAAACATCGTATACATAAAGGTTGAGTGGTTAAGTGTATACAGAAAATATAAAGAAGGTTTCGAAGACGTAGCTCAGTTGATACTCGGGTGGTAAAATGCATTCCAAGGTTGCATGTTCAAGTCTTAGCAGCCGCAGTGTCGTGTTTGGGCTTTACTTATTGAAGGATACTATGCAGAAATAAAAAGAAGTAAAGTGCCGATCTGAGGTGTCATATTGACGTGAGGAGCAAGCAGAAATAAAAAAAGTACCGAATAGAAGTGCCGAGCCAAGGTGAGGGGGACAGAAGTAAAGTGCTCGAGCTAAGATGATGAAGAGCCGAGCTGAAATATGCAATGCTGAGGTGACAGGGTGAAGTGTCGAAGCTGGAATATGCAATGGTGAGGTGATAGGGTGAAGTGTCGAAGCTGGAATATGCAGTGTCGAGGTGAAGAAGTGTTCGAGCCGAGGTGATGATGTGCCAAGCTAAAATGAATAGTGCTGAGGTGATGCAGTGCCGAGCTAAAATGAGTAGTGCGGAAGAGAACTAAAATGAGTAGTGCAGAGGTGAGCTAAAATGAGTAGACCCGAGGTGATAAAGTGGCTGAGCTAAAAGATGGAATGCCAAGCAGAGGTGACGAAGTGAATGCGCTAAAGATATAAAGAGCAAAGATGGAATGCCAAGCTGCAAAGACAATGTAAAGGCAAAGGCAATGAGAAAGCGGATGTACCGAGCTATGCTGAGCACAGTAACAGTAGAGAAGAACAGGGATAATGACAGGGTCAACAAAGAGACATCATTGCTTAGCTAAAATAACTTAGAAAAATACAAGCATCTCGGAGGAAGCACTAAAAAATAGAGCACTGACACAACTCAGATGTACAAAAAAAGGAACACATTTATTTATACACTGTATATATTTACATTTTATGCATCCACTAGCTCAATGGATTAAAAACTTACTTTTGTAAATAGAATATAACCGTTAGAGAGCCATCGGCCACTTAGGCTTCTTACCTCTTCCCAAACCTTATAAAAGACAAACCATTGTACATTTGAGCGTGAGGCGGTCTGAATAAATTTTACACTTTAGCCTCCAATTTATACTCTCTTATTTCAACTATACACACTTCCGTATTTTATAATGTGTGCTTATGAAATTTCAACATGGTATCAGAGCTATGAGCTCAACAAGAAAAAGAAGTTGTGAAGAGAATACGTCTGACCAGTCTTTGTTGAAAAACTCTTTTAGAAAACTAACCTGGTCGAGCTTTTATCTTGCTAAAACTCTTTCAAAACCCTTCAATCTTCAACCTCACACCATTTTCAAATCTTTTTCGTTGGGCTTTGAAGAGCCTTTGCCTTGGGCAGAAATCTTCATGTGCACACTTTGTTTTTAAATCTTTTTCAATAGGTTGTGAAGGGCCTTAGCCTTTATGCTGAAATCCTCAACCCCACACGACTTAAAAAATCTTTTTCAAACAGGCCGAGAAGAGCTTTAGCCACCGAGCTGAAATCTTTTTCAATAGGTCATGTAGAACCTTAGCACCAGTTGAAATCTTTTTCAATAGGTCATAAAGAACCTTAGCTGCCGAGCTGAAATCTTTTTTGATAGGTCATAAAGAACCTTAGTCGCCGAGCTGAAATCTTTTCAATAGGTCATAAAGAACCTTAACTGCCAAGCTGAAATCTTTTTCGATAGATCATAAAGAACCTTAGCACCGAGCTGAAATCTTTATATGTAATGAAGAATCTTAGCCACTGAGCTGAAATCTTCCGAGACTGAGATCTCAGTTCTTGCAAATTATTGCCTCAATCTTTCTTAGATTACTGCAGTGAAGCTTTTAAACGTGAAGAAGACAACCATTCTTTTCTGTTGCTTGGTAGGAACGTGGTAAATGTTCATCCGGCAGCACCTCCTTTGGATGTCTTCTATTTACCTTACTGTGCAAATGCATTTTAACAATTTTTTGTACATATTTTCTATCTTTGCTTCGTTGGCTTTGAAGAGCTTAGCATAAGTCTGAAATCATCTTCTTTAACAGGATTTGAAGAGCCTTTGTATAAGACTAAAATCTTTTACTTGAATAGGCAATGAGAGCCTTGGCCATAAGGCTGAAATTTTCCAGAGATCTCAGTACCCATATATTAATTAGCTTGTTATTGGCACATGGACAAGTTTTTGATTTCTAGACATCGGCCTAAGTGCCCTTTTTTTAAAAACTCCATATATAAATTTTTTTCGATATCTGCATAAGTGCCTTTTCTTCAAAAAACTTTGTATATAAACTTTCTTGATGATGGCCGAAGTGCTATTTTTTTCAAGAATCTCCATAAATGGAGGTCGGCCGAAGTGCCTCTCTCAACACAACTCTTCGAAAGCCATAGAGCTAAGGTCGTATTTCAACAATGGACTTTAAGCCTTCAAAAGCCAAAGTACCATTTCTTCTAAGCTATAACTCTCAGTGGTTAAGGATCTCACTGAGATATTTTAAAGCCATGAATCTCTCTGTGCCATTTTTTTCATTAGGCTAGAAGAGTCTTGGTTGCAGAACTGAAATCTTCTTTTTAGGCCATTCATAGAGCCTTGGACATAGAGCCGAAATCTATTTCTTCAATAGGCCTTCTATAGAGCCTTTGCCATAGTGCATAAATCTATCTCTTGATTAGGCCTGAAGAACCTTGGTCTTGATGACAGAATCTTCTTGAGTTGTTCAAAACACCATTAAAGGCTTCTTTACTGGAACTTTTATTGCCTAAGTATACACACTTGATCAAAGAATCTTTCAAAACTTATGAAATCTTTTTAAACTATACCACTTAATCTTCAAAATCTTTTTTGGTGTTGGTTGCCTGAGTGTTATCTCAGCCCATTTCTCATTTTTTGTCTATCCTCTTCAAATTTGAATATGAAAAAGGAAGAAGAAAAGTACAGGAGCAGAGAAGAAAAGAGTGATGTGATTGCCTAAGTAGGACCGACGTGTGTTATCCATGTACAGTTGACATGTTCCAACTAGTCCACTTGGAAAATTAATATTTAAATATAAGAATACATACATATGTATGTGTGTATATATATGTATGTATGTATGTATATACATATATGTGTATATATGTGTGTATATATATGTATATAATGATGTCAGGAATACATGCCGCTGCAAGAAGTGCCAGATAGAGTAGATACCAAGCTGAGCTCATATCACAATAGAAAGAGCTTGCCGAGCTAAGTATAAAGTGTTTTTTATGCCAATAACGCAGTATTCCATCTACAACTCTACAACAATGGAATCATGTATATTCGGTTTATTACTTGAGAAGGTAAATTCTTTCTCAAATATAAGTGTTTTTGTTTATGGTTTAAATATATGCTGAAAAATTATATCCTTTCTTGATAGATTATCTATTACCGAGTTGTGCTTCAGTTTAGAAATAACCATGCATCTAAACATGTATAGTTCAAAAATTAAAAATTGTTGCCTTCAGTATAAAGTGAGCTGAACTGAGTAGTATGGTCACCATGATCACAGAGGCCTTATGGTATCTGTGTACCTCATAATGAATTTACCTGATTACAAACAATAATATGTGTTGAACTTATCCAAAGCTTGAAATGCACATAGTATTTCTTCCATTGATTTGATTATGAAATAAACTAGGGATCAACTAAACCTACTAAATGGGCATGAAGATTTTACTATCTCTGAATTACGAAGAACGATTCTATTCATGTATTTGAAATGCCTTACGAAATTGTATATCAGTTAAATAAAAAAGATTTACCTCTCACATCTGAACACACATATTTGGCGTCATTTGAGTATTTTTTTAATGCATAACAAATTGCTAGATTTATGAAGGAAAGATTATATTCATTCTGCTCGAACTTTATGTTAAAATGTTTTGCATAAATTAAGAATTCATTCAGCTATTAAGATTCATTTTTGAGTTGACCTCACTTTCCTTTCTTTTTAAACAAATTTCCACATGGTTTAACTAAATTCCCATTACATTATAAGTTATTAATGATGTAAGCCTAAAGGCGGATTGGATTTACATCACTTAGGTTATAAAGACTAGCTAAAAACTGAAGTAACTGTCTTATCATACCCGTGATAAAGATTAAAATATACTGATGCATGTACGAATGCACTAATGAATATTTCCAAGTTTGTCATAAGTTTTTTTAAGTACTCAATAAAGTCCAATAGCCTACCACAGTTAGAGGCAGACCAAGGAGAAGCCGAGGAATAGTCAATCTTGGTTGTATTTGTTGATACACCAAACTTGAGGGGAGTATAGGGAAAGTCCGTAGACATAATGTCAATCTTGGTTGTATAAATACACCAAGCTTGAGGGGAGTATTGAAGGATAGCCTGCAGAAATAAAAGAAGAAGTAAAGTGCTGAGCCAAGGTGCCATACGACACGAGGAGCAAGCAGAAATAAAAAAAAGTGCCGAACCGAGGTGCCTAGCCGAGGTGAGGAGGACAGAAATAAAGTGCTCGAGCGAAGGTGATGAAGGGCCGAGCTGAGATATACGGTGCCGAGGTGACATGATGAAGTGTCGAAGCTGGAGTATGCAGTACTGAGGTGAAGAAGTATTCGAGCCAAGGTGATGTAGTGCCAAGCTAAAATGAGTAGTGTCAAATTGAAGTAAAATGAGTAGTGGCGAGGTGAGCTAAAATGAGTAGCACCTAGGCGATAAAGTGTCTGAGCTGTAGGATGGAATGCCAAGCCAAGGTGACAAAGTGAAGGCGCTAAAGATATGAACAACAAAAATAGGATGCCGAGTTGAGGAGACGAGGTAAAGGCAAAAGCAATTAACAAGTGGATGTACCGAGCTGTGCTGAGCACAGTAACAGCAGAGCAGAATAAAGATGATGACAGCGGCAGTAAAGAAACAACACTCGCGAGCTAAAATAATTTAGGAAAATTCAAGGATCTGAGAGGCAGCACTGAAGAATAGAACACTCAGCTCAGATAATACCAAAAAAGAAACACATGTATTTACATGTTGTACATATTTATATTTTATACATCCACTAGCTCAGTGGATTAAAAACTGATTTTTGTAAATAGAATATAGCCGTTGGCCACTTGAGAAAAGGCAAACCATTGTATATTTAGGTGTGATGTAGTTTGAATAAATTTAAAGTTCAGCCTCCAATTTATGCTCTCTTATTTCAACTATACATGTTTCTGTATTTTATAATGTGCGCTTCTAAAATTCTAACATTATTATTAGCTCTTTATATCAGAAAATGTTTAGGTCTGGATATCTTGTGATTGTCAAATCTCGTTCCTCCTATCTATGAGGTCGTTGAGCGATTCTAATATGTATCTTTCATAAAACTTACATGACTAAGCAGTAGAGATGCTTATAATTGAGACACAACCCGTTGCAACACAACAAAAGATAAATAATGAAAAGGTTAATAAGTGGACCATTGGTTTTATAAAATCATATTTCGAGCTAAGTACGACGGTTTTCACAAAATAACATGATAGTTTAGAAAACTCCTGCCGTGTGGGTGTCTTAATGTGAAATTGAAGAAAAATGTCTTAATCGAAAACAGTAACTGATGTGTCTAATATTGTAACTACTGATTACAACAATCGTGGGAATATTTACGACAAATACAAAAGAATATTCGACAACTATTAACAAGGACATAGCCTTCTGTCAAGAAGATATGGTATGGATTTTATCAATCTATTCAAGTTGGTGCATAAAGATCACGAATGTCTAACTTATTAATGAAAAAACAAAGACGATCTTCACCAAGAAGCTTAGTAAACATATCCGAAGTTTGATCCATAGATGAAATACTGCACATCTCAGTATCTCGTGATGCAATACGTTTGTGTACAAAGTAGCAATCCATTTCAACATGGTTTATGCGTTCATAAAATACCGGATTATTGATAATGTCAAGAGTAACTTGATTATCACAAAAGAGTGGTGTCGGCTCAAACTGAGGTGCACCTAATTCATACAAAAGCAAATATAACGAAAGAAGTTCACTAATTGTAGTAGCGACCGCACGATATTTAGTCTCCGCGAACGATCGCGAGACGGCATATTGTTGCTTAGTCCGCCAAGAAATAGGTGCACTTCTCAAAGAGATATGGTAACCGGTATGAGAATGAAGAGTCATAGCACACATAGCCCTATCAGCATAAAGAAATGCTTCCATGCGTATAGGACCTGCAATTGGGGGGGGGGGGGGGGGGGGGGATTCATTGCCCAAAGGTGCTCTTCCAATATCGCAAGACTAGCATATATGCATTCATGTTTTTATTTTTAACGGAGTCAAAGACATATTCTTCTTTGACTTTGGAATATGATGGAATAAAGTAAAATGACTTACCAAATTGACTATGTTTCTTATATCGTAAAGTAACAGTTGATGGACACAGCTTGACGCATCATTATGGATAATCGGAAAACAACATCTATGTATTTCTAACACGAGTACAGTTGTGCACATCCGACTCTCATATCCCGTCATAGACGGGAGCTTGTAAGACGATGAGGTAATATTATTGTTGTTATAGAATATATGCATCCCATTGTGACTTTCTTGGTTTTGTCACGAATTGATTTAAAATATTCACAGCATATGTAATATCAGACTTAGTAAGGGTGAGATAAAGAAGTCTGCCAATCAGTCTTTGATAGCAACCAACATCAATTTTCTCCCTATGGCCGCAAGTCTTTGAGCTAAATTGGGCATCAAGATATCTTTTGATTTCTGCCATCTTTTTATGAATATTTTCTGCAAGAATAACATCATCTACATAGACAAGAGAAACCAAATAATCGTATCAGTGTATCGCCCCGTTTCCAAGCCCTAGCATCGGGAACAGTGCTCCCGTCGTATCTCGCTAAGGAGAATACAAGGCGTCAAATCAATCTCTTACATGAAAGAAATGACGTAGAAATTTTTCTCGCTGAAACGTAAATCATAACTTAAATTAAACTCAAATAATCATCATTACATTACTGAATAAAAATTCTGATAATAAAAATAATAAAGAAGTCTGTGAAAATCCCCACGAGATAACTAAGAACAATCAGCTGCAGAGTTCCCTCGTATCATAGATGCAGCTACCAACCAGCCCTAAAGCGTCCCGCTCCCGGGCCCTAGCCTCGGGAACAGTGCACCCGCCGTATCTCGCAAAGGAGAATACAAGGCGTCGAATCAATCTCTTACATGTCAGAAATGACGTAGAAATTTTTCTCGTGGAAACGTAAATCATAACTTAAATTAAACTCAAACGATCGTCATTACATTACTGCATAAAAATTCCGATAATATAAGTACTAAAAAGTCTGTGAAAATCCTCAAACGGTAAATTAGAAACAATCAGCTGCAGTGTCCCCTCATATCCTAGATGCAGCTCTCAACTAGTCCACTCAGCTATATTCATCCCGTCCTCAACAAAGATGTGCTCGTAGTCCTCATCCGGCTCACCTCAGAAGTAGGGGTGAGTGACAGAAAATCATCCAGTAGATGCCCGCCTCAAACTAATACAAAAAGTGCAGACCGAAATAATATAACCACATAGCACATAAACATGATAAAACATGCATAAAATAAAGTAAATGCAGTAAGTAAAGCACTCCACATAAAAATGCGCAACTACGTGATGCTTGCTCCATCTACGTGTCACACGCAACAAGAATCATGTCACACAATATGCCCTTAGACCTATATGCATTGCATGATCCTGGGATTGACTGGATGCCTGTAGCCCGTACACTACAATACACCCTGACCGATGCCCGTGGCCCGTACACCACGGTCCACCATAACCGATGCTCATGGCCCGTACACCATGATCCACCATGAACCAATACTCATGGCTCGTACACCATGATCCACTCCACTCGAGCGTCTGAGACCCGTACATCTCAACCCACTTCAAATGCGATGCACGTGCCACGAATGCAAGAATAAAGTCGCCTGGGGCCCGTACACCCATCCTCACTGTCTCTAGCACTCAATATTTGGTTACGTAAATTTTTTCGAATATTGAAAAGTTGTTATTTATCATCACCCTTATTTTTCCTTAGCTTGTATTAATTTTCTAGAATTTTCTACTAATTTTTTCTATTTCTCTCTCATACAATTCTATTTATCACTAATTATTTTTAATTATTTATATTTACCAAAATTTATAAATTTAGTAGAAATAATTAAATTTTAACATTTTACATTTTCTAGAATTTATTTAGAATTTTTTGATAATTAAATATATTTTTCTGAAATTTAAACTAATTTGTAATTATTTATTTACTATTTATTCATTTCAGAAATTAATTTCTATTTCTTTTTTTTAAATTAATTTCGGTTTGGGCCGACCTGCTGCCATGGTCCAGTCCGATGGCCATCCAGTCCGGTCCGGCAGCCTGGCCGGTCCAATTTTTTTTCTTTTTTAAATTAAATTCTATTTCCTTCTAACCTCGATAAAATCTTCGTTTTAACTCCGATTGACCTCAAACCTGTTGCATTGGACTCGTTATAATGAGACGCATCTTTTGAAAGTGGACACGTCAACACATTTCCGGACGCGCAGTCAGGGGCCGCGCGTGAGGCCCTGAAACGCGTACCTCAGACCTATTTCGTCGACTTCCAACCCAATCCCAACCTATTTCGGACTAGATGAACCTATTCTAAGGCCAAAACACAATTTTAAATAACTCCAAGTATGAAAATTTCTAATCTTTTGGATTAATTTGAGTGTATTTTTAATCTAATCCAATCCTACCACCAAATCCATATACATACACGCACGTATCAGCCATAAACAAATCATCTCATGCTATGCCATGTAAAACATATGCAAAATTCATATCTTAAACAAATAAAAACAACGAATCACATAATTATACCATCAAAGCATGCATGGATTATACCCGTTTGAGGGGAAAAGAGGCACATACCTTAAACTTGTGAATTAAAAACGATAAACAAGAAGCCGTTGGTGCTATATGGCTAACCCTCCTTTTTCTTCCTTCTTCTTTGATCCAAGATTGAGAGAAATTTTTTTTTTGGAGGGAAAATCGGCTGGGGGTTTTGAGGGGAAAGGGGAATCGGCTGGGAAAATCTTTGATGGAGGGGAAGAGGGTTGGAAATGTTTAATGAGAGAGAGAGAGAGAGGGGAGAGAAATTAGTGATAGATTAGGGTTAGGATTTTGATTCATTTTGATTTTCTTCCTTTTCTTTTATCTTTATCCTATATTATCTATTATTATTATTTATTTTATTTTATTTGTTCTTTTAAGAAATAACGGATGTAACATCCTACCCATCTTACAAAAAATTTCGTTCTCGAAACTTGGCGTACCTTAATCGAAGAGGTAGGGATAGCGCTCCCGCATCTGATCCTCTAACTCCCATGTCGCAACTGGGACACATGATTCGCAACTCTTGATACTTACGGTCTATGATTCCGATAGGGGACTCTTAATATGAGGTGTATGGCATAATCTTCAAAGACTGCGCATCTAGAACATGGCTTGGATTCGGAACATACTTCTGCAACTGGACACATGAAATACGTTGTGCACCTGAGCCAATGTTGGGGGTAGCGCCAACCTATATGCCAACATACCAACTCTCTCGAGCACCTCGTATGGACAAATATAACGAGACCTTAGCTTACCTTTAACACCAAAACGAGCCACACCCTTCATGGGTGACACTTTAAGGTACACCTTTTCCCCAACCTCAAACTCCATATGACGTCTCTTTGAATCAGCCCAACTCTTACCTCCGTCTTAAGCGAAATTGAGCCTATCACAAATCATCTTTACCTTCTCTTTGGTTTGGTCAACCAGCTCAGGTCCGGTAATAATACGCTCACTGACCTCGTCCCAATGAACAGGGAACCTGCACTTACGTCCATAAAGCGCCTCAAAAGGGTGACATGCCGATGGCATTGTGGTGACTTTTGTTGTAGGAGAACTCAATTAACTTAATCATATCATCCCAGTTCTCGTTAAAGTCTAGGACGCACGCTCTCAATATGTCATCTAACGTCTGATTGGTCCTCTCAGACTGCCTATCTGTCTGCGGATGAAACGCAGTGTTCAACCATAGTTCCGCCCCCAACCTTCTCTGTCAAGCTGACTAGAATTAGGAGATGAACCTCGAGTCACGGCCTGAGATGATACTGAATTGGACTCCATGCAGTCTAACAATATTGTCGATGTACAACATTACTAGCCTCTCCAGGGTCACATCACTCGGCACAAGTAGAAAGTGAGCAGACTTCGTCAATCGGTCAACAATCACCCAGATCATGTCGTTGCCGTTTCTCGTATTAGGGAGCCCTACAACAAAATCCATCGTCACATGCTCCCACTTCCACTCCGATATCTCTAATGGAAACATCAAACCTCCCGGCCTCTGATGCTCTTCCTTAACCTGTTGACAAACGAGGCATCTCTCAATGAACTCAGTGATGTGTCTCTTCATACCCCTTCACCAATAATGCTTCTTTAGGATATTATACATCTTCGTAGCACCGGGATGAATCGACAACTTCGAATTGTGTGCCTCCTTTAATAGCTCCTTTCTCAGGTCCTCAACGTCAGGCACACACAACCTTCCTTGGTAACAAATACTGCCATCATCATAAACCTAAAAACCCTCAATAAGACTAGTCAACATCCTCTCTCGGATATGTCTAAGCATCACATCCTCCTTCTGCGCCTCCTTAATCCGCTCAATCAGAGATGGTGTAATAACCAAGGCCGCCAGAACATTAGTAGTGGAATCAACAATGTCAAGATCAAATTCAGCCATCTTCTTCTCCAATGACGTCTATCTGCCATGACTAGTCTTTCTACTCAATGCATCTGCAGCACGGTTTGCCTTCCTGGATGGTAACTGATGGTCACGTCATAGTCCTTTAGTAGCTCAAACCATCTCCTCTGACGCATGTTCAATTCTTTTTTGTTTGAATAGATACTTCAAACTCTTATGATCGGTAAAGACTTCGCATTTCACACTGTATAGATAATGGCGCCAAATCTTTAACGCAAACACCACCACTGCCAGCTCCAGATCATGAGTCGGGTAATTTTGTTCATATTGCTTCAACTGTCTCGAAGCGTATGCAATAACCCTATCTCCCTGCATTAACAGGCACCCTAGCCCATTCTTCGAGGCGTCGCTGTAGATGACAAACCCTTCAGTGTCAGAGTGATATGTCAATACTGGTGTAGTCGTCAACCTCCGGTTTAACTCCATAAAACTTTTCTCACACTCGGAGGTCCATAGAGATTTGGTCTTTTTCTGAGTCAGTCGACTCAGAGGTGCTGCGATACTCGAAAATCCCTTCACGAATTTGCGATAATAACCGACAAGGCCAAGAAAATTGCGTACCTGAGTGACATTAGTAGGTCGGGGCCATTCGGTAATCGCCTCTATCTTCTTCAGGTCAACAAAAAATGCCCTCCTTAGAAATCACGTGGCCTAAGAAAGTCACACTCTAACCAAAACTTGCACTTACTGAACTTTGCATACAGCTTTTTCTCCATGAGAGTCTCCAATACCTCCCGCAAGTGTTCAACATGCGTCTCTTCATCAGGTGAATACACCAAGATATCGTCGATGAACACTACTACGAAACGATCCAACTGCTCCATGAATACTGTGTTCATCAAATCCATAAAGGTCGCAGGTGCATTCGTCGGTCTAAAGGGCATTACAAGAAACTCGTAGTGCCCGTATCGAGTGCAGAACGCTGTCTTTGCTATATCCTCTACCCTAATCCTTAACTGATGGTAACCTGATCAGAGGTCAATCTTCGAGAACACTCTGGCATCCTTCAACTGATTAAATAGATCGTCATCCCTTGGTAGTGGATATTTATTCTTTATCCTGATCTTATTAAGCTCACGATAGTCGATGCATAGCCTCACACTACTGTCCTTCTTCTTCATAAATAATACCGGTGCCCCCAGGGCGAAACACTAGATCTGATGAACTTCTGGTCCAACAACTCCTGCAACTGTTCCTTGATCTCCTTTAACTCTGCTGGTGCCATCCTGTATGGCGCCTTCGAGATCGGTTTGGCTCCGGATATAAGATCGATCTCGAACTCTACTTCCCTGCTCGGTGGTAAACCTGGTGGCTCATCAGGGAAGACATCTTTAAATTCTTGAACCACCGGAATATCCTCCCTTTTGCTTTCTGCTGCGTCTGACCCTGTGGTGGATGGGCTTGTGCCGGTGTAGGGCACTCTCCAGCGTAATGTCCTTGTTTGCCACAATTACAGCAACCTTCTGAGCTCTCCAACATGGGCCTGTATACGAACGGTCACACTGTGCACACAACAGAGGTGGCGGTCCAAGCCCTGAGTGGCTGCGCCGCCGTCGCGGTGGGACCCTCAATCGCCAATAGCCATGTCGTTGATCCTGGTCCCTGCTGTGGTGGTCCAAAAGATCGTTCAGTCGGATGGCAGCGTGAAATCTTCAGCCATCTCCCCAATCTCCCAGAGCAGAACTCCTCTCGCGGTCTCTTAGTCCTGTCGACCGCTGCAACCCTCTCGAGATCACCGTCGACCTCAAGACACACCTCCAACAACTCTTCAAAAGTGGTAGCTCAGGCTCAGATGATCAATGACTGAATGTGAGAGCTCAAGCCGGTCTTGAAGTCCAGCATCTTCGCTTTCTCGTTATCCATGATGGCGGGCATGTATCTCGCAAGTGCATGGAACCTCTCAAAATACTAGTCCCCAGTCATGGAGTCCTATTTCAGAAGCTGAAACTCCGTCATCCTCCTCTGAATGACACTTTCAGAAACATAGTGCTTCTGGTACTCCTCCCTGAACTGGGTCTATGTCGGCGGTGGAGTCAGTCTACGTGCCATGCCCTGCCATCATTTCTTGGCATCACCCTCTAAGCATGGTACAACCACATCAACCTTCAGGCCATTCGGGACCTGCATCAACCTTGACTGCTCAGACACATTCTTGAGCCAGATCTCTGCCTCCTCTGGTCGGGTGGTACCTCTAAGCATAGGTATCCGGCAGTTCTGCATCTCCCGATAGAAAAATCAAAGCCCCTAGTGTGGTGGTGGTGGTGGTGGCTGCTGCTGCTGCTCCTGCTGCTACTGCAGATGAGCCATCTGTATCTGCTGCTGGGCCACCAATGTAGTCAGCGTGGCCAGGGTATCTGCAAGGACCTGAGGAATGGTCCTCTGACCCTGATGATCATTGTCATCGTGTCCTCCGTTTCTAGCTGGCGGTTCGCGTCACGGAGGCATTATCGGAAATTTGAGTTCATGAGACGAAGACAGATTAATCAAGAGTAAGTTGAAGGATTGGACGTTTATAAAATGGTAATTAAACAAAGAAAGCTCACCATCGGCACACACCTCTCATAACCCGGTCATAACTTTAAGTCTAAAATCATCTCTTAAGTCTACTTTGTCTATTGGGAAAAATTGTCATTTCGTAAAATATCATAACTTACGTCTAGTGATCTAGTTAATTCTGCGCTTCCGAGGCGGATCTGAAGCCTCGGCTCTGATACCACCTGAAGCGCCCTGCACCCGAGCCCTAGCCTCAGGAATAGTGCACCCACCATATCTCGCTAAAGAGAAAACAAGACTTCGAATCAATCTCTTACATGTCAGAAATGACGTAGAAATTTTTCTCGCGGAAACGTAAATCATAACTTAAATTAAACTCAAATGATCATCATTACATTACTGTATAAAAATTCTGATAATATAAGTACTAAAAATTCTGTGAAAATCCTCAAACGGTAAATCAGAAACAATCAGTGCAGTGTCTCCTCATATTCTAGATGCAGCTCTCAACCAGCCCACTCAGTAACAAAGATGTGCTCGTAGTCCTTATCCGGCTCACCTGGGAAGTAGAAGTGAGTGACAGAATATCACCTAGTAGATGCCCGCCTCAAACTAATACAAAATGTGCATACCGAAATGATATAACCACATAGCACATAAACATGATATAACATGCATAAAATAAATTAAATGAGGTAAGTAAAGCACACCACATAAAAATGCGCAATTACATGATGCTTGCTCCATCCACGTGTCACACGTAACAAGAATCATGTCACGCAATATGCCCTTAAACCTATATGCAATGTATGATCCCAGGATTGATTGGATGTCTGTAGCCCATACACTACAATCCACCCTGAAGATGCCTGTGCCCCGTACACCACGATCCACCATAACAGATGCCCATGGCCCGTACACCATGATCCACCATGACCGAGTAACCATTTCCTGTACACCATGATCCACTCCACTCGAGTGCCTGAGACCCATACATCTCAACCCACTCCAAATGCAATGCACGTGCCATGAATGCAACAACAAAGTCGCTTAGGGCCCGTACGCCCATCCTCACCATCTCCGGCGCTCAATATTTGGTTATGTAAATTTTTCGAATATTGAAAAGTTGTTATTTATCATCACCCTTATTTTTCCTTATCTTGTATTAATTTTCTAGAATTTTCTACTAATTTTTCCAATTTTCCCTTATTCAATTCTATATATTACTAATTATTTTTAATTAATTACATTTACCAAAATTCATAAATTTAGTGGAAATAATTAAATTTTAACATTTTATATTTTTCGGAATTTATTTAGAATTTTTCATAATTAAATATATTTTTCTGAAATTTAAAGTAATTTCTAATTATTTATTTATTATTTATTCATTTCAGAAATTAATTTCAAGAATTTCTTTTTTTAATTAATTTCGGTTGGCCCGACTGCTGCCATGGTCCAGTCCGGTCCGGCAGCCTGGCCGGTCCAATGTTTTTTTTGTTTTTTCTTTTTTAACTTAAACTCTATTTCCTTCTAATCTCGATAAAATGTTCGTTTTAACTAAGATTGACCTCAAACTAGTTGCATTGGACTCGTTATAACGATACACATCTTTTAAAAGTGGACACGTCAGCACGTGTCTGGACGCGCCGTCAGGGGCCGCGCGTGGGCACTATACCCCACCCTCTGGAACGCGCACCTCAGACCTATTTTGTCGGCTTCCAACCTAATCCCAACATATTCCGGGCTAGATGAACCTATTCTAAGGTCAAAACGCAATTTTAAACAACTCCACGTATGAAAATTTCTTATCTTTTGGATTAATTTGAGGGTATTTTTAATCTAATCCAATCCTACCACCAAATCCATATACATACACGCACGTATCAGCCATAAACAAATGATCTTATGCTTTGCCATATAAAACATACGCAAAATTAATATCTTAAACAAATAAAAACAACAAATCACATAAATATACCATCAAAGCATGTATGGATTATACCCGTTAGAGGGGGAAGAGGCACCTACCTTAAACTTGTGAATTAAAAACGATAAACAAGAAGTCGTTGGTGCTATATGGCTAGCCCTCCTTTTTCTTCCTTCTTCTTTGATCCAAGATTGAGAGAATTTCTTTTCTTTTGGGGGAGGGGAAAATCAGCTGGGGGTTTTGAGGGAAAAGCGGAATCAGCTGGGAAAATCTTTAAGGGAGGGGAAGAGGGTTGGAAACGTTTAATAAGAGAGAGAGAGAGAGGGGAGAGAAATTAGTGATAGATTAGGGTTAGGATTTTGATTTCCTTCTTTTTCTTTTATCTTTATCCTATATTATCTATTATTATTATTTATTTTATTTTATTTTTTCTTTTAAGAAATAACGGATGTAGCAAGCCCACTCAGCTATGTCTGTCCCGTCCTGAACAAAGATGTGCTCGTAGTCCTTATCCGGCTCACCTGGAAAGTAGGGGTGAGTGATAGAAAATCACTCAGTAGATGTCCGTCTCAAACCAATGCAAAACGTGCATACCGAAATGATATAACCACATAGCACATAAATATGATATAACATGCATAAGATAAAGTAAATGCGGTAAGTAAAACACTCCACATAAGAATGCGCAACTACGTGATGCATGCTCCATCCACGTGCCACACGCAACAAAAATCATGTCACGCAATATGTCCCTAGACCTATATGCAATGCATGTTTCCGGGATTGACTGGATGCCTGTAGCCCGTACACTACAATTCACCCTAACCGACATCCGTGGCCCATACACCACGATCCACCTTAACCGATGCCCATGGCCCATACACCATGATCTACCATGACTGAGTGCACATGGTCCGTACACCATGATCCACCCCACTCGAGCGGCTGAGACACATACATCTTAACCCACTCCAAATGCAATGCACGTGCCATGAATGCAACAACAACGTCGCTTGGGGGTCGTACGTCCATCCTCACCATCTCCGGCACTCAATATTTGGTTACGTAAATATTTGAAATATTGAAAAGTTTTTATTTATCATCACCCTTATTTTTCCTTAGCTTGTATTAATTTTCTAGAATTTTCTACTAATTTTCCCTATTTTTCCTTATTGAATTCTATTTATTACTAATTATTTTTAATTAATTATATTTACCAAAATTCAGAAATCTAGTGAAAATAATTAAATTTTAACATTTTATATTTTCTAGAATTTATTTAGAATTTTCTGATAATTAAATATATTTTTTGTGAAATTTAAAGTAATTTTCAATTAATTATTTATTATTTATTCATTTCAGAAATTAATTTTCTGAATTTTTTTTTATTAAATTGTGTTTGGGCCGGCTTGCTGCCATGGTCTGGCCCGCTAGCCATCCGGCCCGGTCCGGTAGCTTGGCCGGTCCAATGTTTTGTTTGTTTTTTCTTTTTTTAAATTAAATTCTATTTCCTTCTAACCTCGATAAAATCTTCGTTTTAACTCCAATTGACCTCAAACCAGTTGCATCGGGCTCTTTATAACGAGACACATCTTTTGAAAGTAGACACGTCAGCACTTGTCCGGACACGCCGTCAGGGGCCGCGCGTTGGCCCTATGCGCCACCCCCTAAAATGCACACCTCATACCTATTTTGTCGACTTCCAACTCAATCCCAATCTATTCCGTGCTAGATGAACTTATTTTAAGGCCAAACACAATTTTAAATAACTCCAAGTATGAAAATTTCTAATCTTTTGGATTAATTTGAGGGTATTTTTAATCTAATCCAATCCTACCACCAATTCCATATACATATACGCACGTATCAGCCATAAACAAATCATCTCATGTTTTGCCATATAAAACATATGCAAAATTAATATCTTAAGCAAATAAAAACAACGAATCACATAAATATACCATCAAAGCATGCATGGATTATACCCGTTTGAGGGGGAAAGAGGCACCTACCTTAAATTTGTGAATTAAAAATGATAAACAAGAAGCCGTTGGTGCTATATGGCTAGGCCTCCTTTTTCTTTCTTCTTCTTTGATCCAAGTTTGAGAGAATTTTTTTTTCTTTTGGGGGAGGGGAAAATCGGCTGGGGGTTTTGAGGGGAAAGCAAAATCGGCTGGGAAAATCTTTGAGGGAGGGGAAGAGGGATGGAAACGTTTAATAAGAGAGAGAGGGGAGAGAAATTAGTGATAGATTAGGGTTAGGATTTTGATTGATTTTGATTTCCTTTTTTTTCTTTTATCTTTATCCTATATTATCTATTATTATTATTTATTTTATTTTATTTTTTCTTTCAAGAAATAACGGATGTAACAAGCGCACTCAGCTATGTCCGTCTCGTCGTCAACAAAGATGTGCTCGTAGTCCTCATCCGGCTCACCAAGGATGTAGGGGCAAACAGAAAATCAATCAGTAGATGCCCACCTTAAACCAATACAAAACAAGTATACCGAAATGATATAACCTCATAGCACATAAATATGATATAACATGCATAAGATAAAGTAAATGCAGTAAGTAAAGCACTCCACATAAAAATGCACAACTACGTGATACATGCTCCATCCACGTGTCACACGCAACAAAAATCATGTCACGTAATATGCCCCTAGACCTGTATGCAATGCATGATTCCGGGATTTACTAGATGCTTGTAGCCCGTACACTACAATCCACCCTGACCGATGCACGTGGCCTGTACACTACAATCTACCCTGACCGATGTACGTGGCCCATACACCATGATCCACCATGACTGAGTGCCTATGGCCTGTACACCATGATCCATCCCACTCGAGCCTCTGAGACCCGTACATCTCAACTCACTCCAAATGCAATGCACGTGCCATGAATGCAACAACAAAGTCGTCTGGGGCCTGTACGCTCATCCTCACCATCTCCGACACTCAATTTTTGGTTACGTAAATTTTTCAAATATTGGAAAGTTGTTATTATCATCACCCTTATTTTTCCTTAGCTTGTATTAATTTTCTAGAATTGTCTACTAATTTTTCCTATTTTTCCCTAATTGAATTCTATTTATTACTAATTATTTTTAATTACTTAACTTACAAAAATTCAGAAATTTAGTGGAAATAATTAAATTTTAATATTTTATATTTTTTAGAATTTATTTAGAATTTTCTAATAATGAAATATATTTTTCTGAAATTTAACTAATTTCTAATTAATTATTTATTATTTATTCATTCCAAAAATTAATTTCCAGAATTTTTTTAATTAAAAATTCGGTTTGGGCCGGCATGCTGCCGTGGTCCGGTCCGGTTCGGTAGCGTGGCCGGTCCAACGCCTTTTTTAAAATTTCAGCCCGGTCCATTTAATGGCCAGACCAGCCTCTGCAAACCGGGCCAGCCGGCCCGCTGACATGGATTTTCTACTTTTTTCTTTTTTAATTAAATTTTATTTCCTTCTAACCTCAATAAAATCTTCGTTTTAACTCCGATTGACCTCAAACAAGTAGCATTGGACTCGTTATAACGAGACGCGTCTTTTGGAAGTGGACACGTCGGCGCATGTCCGGACGCGCAGTCAGGGGCCGCGCGTGTGCCCCACACGTCACCTCCTGAAATGCGCACATCAGACCTATTTTGTCGACTTCCAACCCAATCCCAACCTA
This sequence comes from Eustoma russellianum, assembly GCA_036186865.1. Classification (NCBI taxonomy): domain Eukaryota; kingdom Viridiplantae; phylum Streptophyta; class Magnoliopsida; order Gentianales; family Gentianaceae; genus Eustoma; species Eustoma russellianum. The sequence continues at coordinate 12,464,279 of AP025041.1, read as the reverse complement.
TTCCGGGCTAGATGAACCTTTTTAAGGCCAAAACGCAATTTTAAAGAACCTCAAGTATGAAAATATTCAATCTCTTGATTTCATTCAAGATGCTTCCTATCCGAATCACAACTACCAGCAATTTCAATACACACGCACATACACATGTAACCATAAACAACACATCTCATGCTTTCCCATATAAAATGAAAAAAAATTCACATCTTAAACAAATAAAAACAACGAATCACATAAATATAACATCAAAGCATGCATTGATCATATCCGTAAAAGGGAAGAGGCACCTACCTTAAATTTGTGAATTAAAACGATAATCAAGGAGACGTTGATGGTGTATGGCTAGCCCTTCTTTTCCTTCCTTCTTCTTGATCCCAAAATTGAGAGAATCATTATTATTTTTTTCTTCTAGGGGAGAGGAAGGAAACAGCTAGGGGATTTGAGGGAGGGGGAGAGGGTTTGGTACGCTTAATAGAGAGAGGGAGAGGAAGATTAGGGATATATTAGGGTTACGATTTTGATTAATTTTGATTTATTTCCTTTTCTTTTTATCATTATTTGTTATCCCCCCCTTTTTTTCTTTTTTTTTCTTTTTTAAAAAAACATTGGTTATAACATCCTACCCACCTTACAAAAAGTTTCGTCCCTGAAACTTGACGTACCTTAATCGAAGAGGTAGGGATAGCGCTCTCGCATCTGCTCCTCTAACTCCCAAGTTGCTTCATTCTCTCTGTGATTGCTCCATTGTACTTTGACATAGAGGATGATTCTCCTTCGCAGCTCTTGATCCTTGGGTTCTACAATGCGGATAGGGGTCTCCTCATATGATGTGTCTGGCCTAATCTTCAAAGACTGTGCATCTAAAACATCGCTCAGATCCGGGACATACCTCCGCAATTGTGACATATGGAATACGTTGTGCACCTGAGCCAATGCTGCGGGTAGCGCCAACTTGTATGCCAACATACCAACTCTCTCGAGCACCTCGTACGGACCAATATAACGAGGCCTTAACTTACCTCTAACCCCACAGCAAGCCACACCCTTCATGGATGACACCTTTAGAAACACCTTTTCTCCAATCTCAACTCCAGAGGACGTCGCTTCGAATCAGCCCAACTCTTGCTTCTGTCTTGGGCAACCTTGAGTCTATCACGTGTCAATTTCACTTTCTCCCTAGTCTGCTCAACCAACTCAAGACTGTTAATAACGCGCTCGCCAGCCTCATCCCAATGAACAGGGGACCTGCACTTACGTCCATAGAGCGCCTCAAAGGGTGCTATGCTGATGGCATTGTGGTGACTATTGTTGTAGGAGAACTTAGTTAACTTGATTATACCATCCCAGTTCCCCTTGAAGTCCAATGCGCATGCTCTCAACATGTCCTGTAAAGTCTGAATGGTCCTCTTAGACTGCCCATCGGTCTGCGGATGAAAAGAAGTGCTCAATCGTAGCTCCGTCCCTAACCTTCTCTGGCAAGCTGACCAAAACCTGGAGGTGAATCTCGGATCACGTTCTGAAACGATACTAACTGGGTCCCCATTAAGACTAACAATATCATCGATGTACAGTGTCACCAATCTCTCCAAGGTTACATAACTCAACACAGGTAGAAAGTGAGCAGACTTCGTCAATCAGTCAATAATCACCCAGATCATGTCGTTGACATTTCTTTTTTTTTTGGAGTCCTACAACAAAATCCATCGTCACATGCTCCCAATTCCCTTCTGGTATCTTCAGCGGTAACGTCAGACCTCCCGGCCTCTGATGCTCTGCCTTAACCTGTTGGCAAACAAGGAACCTCTCAATGAACTCAGCGATGTGTTTCTTCATCCCACTCCACCAATAATGTTTCTTTAGATCATTATACATCTTCGTAGCATCTGGATGAATCGAAAACTTCGAATTATGTGCCTCCTTCAATAGCTCCTTCCTCAGGACCTCAACATCAGGCACACACAACCTTCCTTGGTGCCAGATACTGCCATCATCATGAATCTGGAAGCCTTCAACCAAACTGGTCAACATCCTCTCACGAACATCTCTGACCGTCACATCCTCCTTCTGCGCCTCCTTAATTCGCTCTATCAGAGGTGGTGTAATAATCAAGGCCGCCAGAACATTAGCGGTGGAATCAACAATATCAAGATCAAACTCTGCCATCTCTTTCTCCAGTGGCGTCTGTCCGGCGTGATTTGACATTCTACTCAAGGCATCTGCAACTATGTTTTCCTTCTCTGGATGATAACTGATGGTCAGGTCATAATCTTTCAGTAGCTCAAGCCATCTCCTCTGATGCATGTTCAGCTCTTTCTGTGTGAATAAATATTTCAAGCTCTTGTGATCAGTGAAAACTTGGCACTTTACACTGTATAGATAATGTCGCCAGATCTTTAGCACAAACACCACCGCTACTAACTCCAGATCATGAGTCGGGCAATTTTGTTCATATCGTTTCAACTGTCACGCTACATTAATACATATTATAGCACATTTTTCGAGACGTCGTTGTAGATGACAAACCCTTCAATGCTGGAGGGTTGTGCCATCACTGGTGCAGTCGTCAATCCTCCGCTTTAACTTCGCAAAAACTTTTCTCACACTCGGAGGTCCATACAAACTTAGTCTTTTTATGAGTCAATCGACTCAGTGGTGCTGCAATACTCAAAAAAAACTCTCCACAAACTTGCGGTAATATCCAGCAAGGCCAAGAAAACTACGTACCTCAGTGACATTTGTAGGTCGGGGCCATTCTGTAATCGCATCTATCTTCTTTGCGTCAACAGAGATTCCTTTCTCAGAAATGACGTGGCTCAAGAAAGTCACACTCTTCAACCAGAATTCGTGCTTGCTGAACTTTGCATATAGCTTCTTCTTCCTGAGAGTCTCCAAAACCTCCTGCAAGTGTTCAACACGCATCTCCTCATCAGGTGAATACACTAAAATGTCGTCGATGAACACTACCACGAATCGATCCAATGAGTTCATCAAATCCACAAAGGCCGCTGGTGCATTCGTCAGTCCAAAGGACATTACAAGAAACTCGTAGTGCTCATATCTAGTGCGGAATGTCGTCTTTGCTATATCCTCTGTCTTAATACCCAATTGATGGTAGCATGATCGGAGGTCAATCTTCGAGAACACCCTGGCACTCTTCAACTGATCAAATAGATCGTCAATCCTTCGTAGTGGGTATTTATTCTTTATCGTGATCTTATTAAGCTCACGATAGTCGATGCATAGCGTCATACTACCGTCCTTGTTTTTCACAAGTAATACTAGTATCCCCTTGGGAGAGACACTAGGCCTGAAAAACTTCCGGTCCAGCAACTCCTGCAACTGCCCTTTGAGTTCCTTTAACTCTGCTGGTGCCATTCTGTATGTAGCCTTTGAGATCGGTTCAACTCCGGGTATAAGATTGATCTCGAACTCTACTTCCCTGCTCGGTGGTAAACCTAGTAGCTTATCAGGAAAGACACCCATAAAATCTCGTACTACTTGAATATCCGCAATCGATGGAGTCTCAGCACTGACATTTAAAGCATAAACAAGAAAACTCTTAGCTCATTTCTTCAATGATCGAAAAGCATGTGCTGCGGTCATGTAGTTCTTCCTGGATGACTTCTTCAACTTGACATACCCTTGGAAGATGGTTTCTTACTTATCCTACATCTGCATGCGGACTTGCCTCTGACGGAGGTCAATAATAGCATGATATCTCACCAAGAAATCCATGCCCAGTATAACGTCGAAATCGTGCATCTGGATCGGAATTAGGGTCATTGAAAACTCCATCACACTAATCTCCAAGTGACATTTCTTGTACTAATAATGGTATACAAGCACCTGATCGCCAGCGGCTTGAGCACGATAAAGGATCTCAAGCTCTCCTGGCAGAATACTCAGGTTCTTGGCTAATCTCCTGCAATGAACGAGTGGCTGGCACCACTATCAAATAGGATGTAGGCTGGGACTTGCTAATTAACATCTCACCTGTAACTACATCCCCGACCTCCTCTACCTTAGTGTTCGTCATAACATGCACACGAGCGTTGGTCCGCCCCTTTGCTTTCTGTTGCATTTGACTTGATGATGGAGGGGGTGCTTGTGCAGGTGTAGGGCACTCTCTGGAACAGAGTGCTTCTGGTACTCCTCCCTAAACTGTGTCCATGTCGGTGGTGAAGTCAGCCCTCGTGTCACACGCTGCCACCATTGCTGGGTATCATCCTCTAGGAACGGTACAACCACATCTACCTTCAGGTCATCTGGGACTTGTAGAACCTCAACTGCTCCGACACATTCTTGAGCCAGATCTCTGTCTCCTCTGGCTGGGTGGTACCTCTGAACGTAGGTATCCGGTAGTTCTCCATCTCCCGGTACAAAATCGAAGCCCCTCGGATGGGGGTGTTGGTGGCTGCTACTGCTGCTCTTGATGCTGCTGTAGATGAGTCATTTGTACCCGTTGTTGGGCCACCAATGTAGTCAGTGTCGCCAAAGTATCTGCAAGGACCTAGGGGATGATCCCCTGACCCCTATGATCATCACCATTATGCCATCCATTACCAGCTGGCTCCCGTCTTGGAGGCATTTTCTCAATGGCAAAGTTCATGAGAATAATTCAGATTAGTCGAGTAAATTGAAAGGTCGGACATGGGGTAAAATGGTAATTAGATAAGAAAAGCTCACAATCGGCACACACCTCCCATAACCCGATCATAACTTAGTCTAAGATCATATCTTAAGTCTACTTTGTTTATTAGGGGTAAAATCGTAATTTTACAAAAGATCGTAACTTATGTCTAAGTGATTTAATTAATCCTGTGTTTCCGAGGCAGATCTGAAGCCTCGGTTCTGATACCACCTGTAGCGCACCGCTTCCGAGCCCTAGCATCGGGAATATTGCACCTGCCGTATCTCGTTACGAAGAATATAAGGCGTCAAATCAATCTCTTACATGTCAGAAATGACGTAGAAATTGTTCTCGCGGAAACGTAAATCATAACTTAAATTAAACTCAAATAATCGTCATTATATTACTGAATAAAAATTCTGATAATAAAAATAATAAAGAAGTCTGTGAAAATCCCCACAAGGTAACTAACCAGCCCACTCGCTATTCCGTCTTGTCCTCAACAAAGATGTGCTCGTAGTCCTCATCCGGCTCACTTGGGAAGTAAGGGTGAGTGATAGAAAATCTCTCAGTGGATGCCCACCTCAAACCAATGCAAAACGTGCATGCCGAAATGATATAACCACATAGTACATAAATATGATATAACATGCATAGGCTAAAGTAAATGCAGTAAGTAAAGCACTCCACATAAAAATGCACAACTACATGATGCATGCTCCATCCACGTGTCACACGCAACAAAACTTTATGTCACGCAATATGCCCCTAGACCTATATGCAATGCATGATCTCGGGATTGACTGGATGCCTGTAGTCCGTTCACTACAATCCACCCTGACCGATGCCCGTGGCCGTACACCACAATCCACCTTAACCAATGCCTATGGCCCGTACACCACGATCCACCATGACCGAGTGCCCATGGCCCGTACACCATGATCCACCCCACTCGAGCGTTTGAGACCCGTACATCTCAACCCACTCCAAATGCAATGCACGTGCCACGAATGCAACAACAAAGTCGCATGGTGCCGTACGCCCATCCTCACCATCTTCGGCACTCAATATTTTGTCACGTAAATTTTTCAAATATTGAAAAGTTGTTATTTATCATCACCCTTATTTTTCCTTAACTTGTATTAATTTTCTAGAATTTTCTATTAATTTTCTTTATTTTTCTCTTATTTAGTTCTATTTATTACTAATTATTTTTAATTAATTACATTTACCAAAATTTAGAAATTTAGTGGAAATAATTAAATTTTAACATTTTATATTTTCTGGAATTTATTTAGAATTTTCTGATAATTAAATATATTTTTCTAAAATTTAAACTAATTTTTAATTAATTATTTATTACTTATTCATTTTAGAAATTAATTTCCACAATTTTTTTTTATTAAATTCGGTTTGGGCCGGCCTGCTGCCATGGTCCGGTCCGGCAGCCTAGCCGGTCCAATGCCTTTTATTTAAAATTTCGGCCCAGTCCATTTAATGGCCAGACCAGCCTCTGCGAACCGGGTCAGCCGGCCTGCTGACCTGGATTTTCTATTTTTTCTTTTTCTTCATTAAATTCTATTTCATTCTAACCTCAATAAAATCTTTATTTTAACTCTGATTGACCTCAAACCAGTTTCATTGGACTCGTTATAATGAGACGCATCTTTTGGAAGTGGACACGTCAGTGCATGTCTGGACACGCTGTCAGGGGCCGCGCGTGGGCCCCACGTGCCACCCCTCGAAACGTGCACATCAGACCTATTTTGTCGACTTTTCAACCCAATTCCAACCTATTCCGGGCTAGATGAACCTATTCTAAGGCCAAAACGCAATGTTAAAGAACCCTAAGTATGAAAATATTCAACCTTTTGATTTCATTCAAAGGTGTTTCCAATCCGAATCACAACTACCAGCAATTTCAATACACACGCACATACACATACGACCATAAACAACACATCTCATGCTTTCCCATATAAAACGAAACAAAATTCACATCTTAAACAAATAAAAACAACGAATCACATAAATATACCATCAAAGCATGCATGGATCATACCCGTTTGAGGGAGAAGAGGCACCTACCTTAAATTTGTGAATTAAAACGATAACCAAGGAGACGTTGGTGGTGTGTGGCTAGCCTTTCTTTTCCTTCCTTCTTTTGATCCAAAAGTTGAGAGAATTATTTTAATTTAAAAATTTAGAGTATATTCATGGACATAGATAGGCGTAGACACTAGCTACGGTTTAGGTTGACTTTGCACTTAGTTGCTTATGTTGCTTATGTTTTACCGTTGTTTTGCATTACATGTACATATACACGTAATGTGTATTTTAATATTAAAAGCATCTTGTTTGTATTTCCTGAATTCCCTCACTAACACACTAGCACAACATATCTCTATTATTATGTCATTTAGGCAGGTACATATGGAGCCAGGGGTCTCACTGGAAGCAGAGTCTCTATCCCTTGGGATAGAGGTATTGTCTGCCTACTACTTACCCTCCCCATACCCTGACGATAGCTTTTGCTGTCGTCGGGATATACTGGGTAAGGATGATGATGATGATGATGATATTTTTCTTCTAAGGGAGGGGAAGGAAACGACTGAGGGATTTGAGGGAGGGGGAGATGGTTTGGTACATTTAATAGAGAGAGAGAGGGAGATGAAGATTAGGGATATATTAGGGTTAGTATTTTGATTGATTTTGATTTTGATTTATTTCCTTTTCTTTTTATCATTATCTATTATCCCCTTTTTTTTCTTTTTTAAAAAAACATTGATTATAACAATCAGTCTTATAAATAAACGTAGAATAATCCACTCTGGATTGCATAAAACTAATGGATAATAACTGCATCAATGAACTTATAGTATCAATTACGTGACGCTTGTTTAAGACCATATAAAGACTTTCGTAAACGACAAAAACTTGTATCCCCTGTCTCACCAAATATTCAGGTATTTTCATACACATCTTCTCCTGTGAACCGCCATGTAAGAAAGCGGTATTGATATTCAATTGATGAATTATCCAGCTCCTCTTCACTGTAACGGCCAAAAGGGTTCTCACATTAACCAATTTTGTAACTTGGGGCAAACGTCTCATGGAAATCTAAGCATCGTTACTTGCTTGACTCTTTTTGCTATAAGTCTTGTGTTATAGCTCTCGACCTTTCTATTCGGCTTATACTTGATCTTGTATACCTACTTCGAGTCAATTGCCCATTTCCTGGGAGGCAATAACCCAATTGTCCAAGTCCCATTCTTCTCAAAGGCAGCAATTTCAGCCTTGATTGCTTCATGCCATTTTGGATCTTTTGCATCCTGAAATAGAACTTTGGCTCATCTTGGGATGTGATGGCTGCCGTAAAAACTTTGTGATTATGTTAAAATTTGTCGTAGCTTATGTAGTTTGCAAGAGGATATGCCTGGGAGATGTCCTGATCGGGTGTAAACTGAGAATGGTCTATAGAAGTTCGGAGGCTGACTTGAAAATCCTGTAAATGTTTGGGCTTACGTCATTCCCGCTGTCCCAGCCGAATCTCAATGCATGACAATACTTCTCTCGCTGAATTGTGTTTCTCCAGTATCCAACAAGAAAGACGTGTTTGCTCGGTCATGTTCATGCACAGTTAATGGAATGTAAGTTCAACAAAATTACCAGGACCCATGGGAACTTCATGCAACATGATATCTTTAGCAACAGATTTAAAAGGGAAGATAGAATCGAAAAAATGCTCATTGTTGAGGATTGTGAAGAATTCAAGAAAGCAGAACATGGTTGACAAATGAATTAAGATGAAGAAGGAGGAGTAGAAAGCATGGTCCAGCTGGAATCGATGAAGGAGAAGCTGTATCGTTAGATGAAAGAAGAGATCAGCGAAAGGGAGCTAGTATGCAACTAGAGTGGAAGTTAAAATCAGGTGCAAGAAGAGAACGAAGGAAGAAGAAGAACTGCATGCGGGCGATATTTTGAATAGGGTGAAAAGACAAGAATGTCCCTACTTACTGAATGATGGTAGATTAGTTATGAAGGGCAAAATTGTAAAATCAATGTAAAACTGCTTTCTGTTTCTTCTGTTTTGCGCGGTTAAATGCTGCAGAGGCAGCTCATCCCAAAGGTAGTTATGTCATTCCTTCTATGCAAAGCTTCTGGTTATTTTCTGTGTGTTCTTTGATTCTTCTCCATTCGGTTGTTTCTAGTATTCTGCAATTGTTCTTGAATTTCCTTGGTTAATTGAGAAAATTCATCATGGTCAGAGCCTAGTGTGTTGGTCTGATGCTTCGCTGTTGATTGATATATTGTAGTTGTTGTGATGGATTTTTTTCTTTTTGATTCAGTTGGTGTTTCCTTGGTTGAATTGATATTTGTATTTGGATCCATTTTCTTTTCAAAAATTCAATGGTTCTAAATTCCAGTACTTCGACTTCCAGAGGCAACCAGCCTCAATCTGTTGAAAATCCCCAGCAGAATCTGTACTACCTTCACTTCAATGATAGTCCTGCGATTATATTAGCTCAGCCAGCCCGTACTCTTCACAAATATCATACTTAGAGCCGGACCTTTGAGATGGCCTTGGTTGTCAAGAATAAGGTAGGCTTCATAGACAGATCAATTGTGAAGCCGCTGCCAATGGATCCTGATTTTCATCTCTAGAGACAGGTAAATACTATGGTAAAGTCTTTGATTATGAACTCTGTGTCTCATTCTATTGCCCAGAGTATTATATGGTTTGATAGTGCTTTTGAGGCGTGGAATGATCTGAAACTGAGATATGGAAGCACAAATCCCTTTAGATTGTCAGACTTAATAGATAACTTCTTCGGAATTAAACAGGATAATCTTAGTGTGAATGAGTATTTCACAAAGCTGAAGGTTGTTTGGGAGAGTTAATGTCAGTGAGACCTATCCCGATGTGTGTTTGTAGAGGATGTAGGTGTGATGTTGGTGGCAAAATGAGACAGTTTGTGGAGAGTGACTACGTTATCAAATTCATAAAGGGTTTGAATGAGAATTTTGATCCAGTATAATCTCAGGTGTTTGTTATGACACCTCTGCCAGACATCAATACAACATTTTCAATGGCTTTGAAATATGAGAGGAAGGTGACATCTGATGCAGGAGGGCCGTCATTTGATGGGAGTCCTACTGCACTAATGTCTGAAGAACAGATAAATGATGTATTTGCTGAAAGTATCCACTCAGGTAGAAAACAGTCTGGAGGATATAGAAGGGGTAATGGAAGGTTCTATGCAGATGGTAACAGACATACGACAGAGAGATGATATAAGAAGTATGGATTCCCACCAGGTTTTAAACCCAAGAGTGAGGCAAATATGGTGGAATATGCAGAGACAACCAGAAAAGTGTCAACTAGATCATTAAACAAAGGTGTTGCAGTCACTAATGCTCACTCCACAGCAGAACCAGAAGCTAATGGCATGGTCGAATAAGGTGGATGATGGACGGGATAACAATACAAATGCTGGCGGCTAGAGTACTGTCTTGTCTGCAAAGGTTGAGAAAATGGCAGGTAACTCTATAACTGTTGCTTCAAACACATGGATTTTAGATTTAGGAGCTACTGATCATATCACCCATAATCTATCCTTGCTTACATCTTGTGAACCTGTGGATCATATTTCTATAAAACTTCCTAACAATATGCATGTCCAAGCTACACTCAGAGGCACTGTAATAGTGATCAGCTTACTTACACTATATGATGTCTTGTATGTGCCCTCTTTTGCCTTTAATTTGCTATCCCTCAGTAAGCTTGCATCTGATCCTAAACTGACTATCCACATAAATGGTCCTTTATGTTTGATTCAGGATCAATTGTCCAAGAGGATAATTGTTCAACTAAGCTCTCTCATGGTCTCTACTATTTGCATATTGGTGATCTGATGTTACAGCATACTGCATTTGCTTCATTGCCTGTTTCAACTTCAATGCTTTGGCACCTTAGACTTGGACATGCCTCACAAGCCAGACTTAAAGACATCCAGAAACAAGGTCCCTCAGTTACAGGAGATTTTCTTGACACTCCATGTACCATATGTCCTTTAGCTAGACTTCATAAACTTCTGTTTCCTATATCTACTTCTGTTTCTGACCATGATTTTGACCTAGTACATGTGGATGTCTGGGGGCCAAATAGGCATCCCACTTTGTATGCTCAAAGATACTTTTTGACAATAATCGATGACTTTTTCAGATTTACTTGGGTGTATTTGATGACATCTAAAGATGAGACCAGACGTATTTTACAAAGTTTCTGTTTGTTTGTTCAAACTTAATTTTGAAAAACACATTAAGATCATAAGAACAGACAATGCCAGGAGTTCAAGATGAATGAATTTTATATGCAACATGGCATCATACACCAAACAAGCTGTATATATACCCCACAGCAAAATGTCCTAGTTGAAAGAAAACATCAGCACCTTTTGGTTGTAGCCAAATCATTTCAATTTCAAGCCGGCCTTCCTATGTCCTTGTGGGGTTTCTCCCTGCTTATGCTGCACATTTGATTAACCTTCTTCCAACACCTGTACTTCACCACAAAACACCCTTTGAGATGTTGTACAATAAACAACCTACGTATCAGACCCTTAAAGTCTTTGGATGCCAAGCATATGCTTACAATACCAGTATTCATAAGCACAAGTTTTCACCTAGAGCTGTACCTTTCTTGTACCTGGGTGTATCTCCTCATACAAAGGAGTATATACTTCAAAATCTGGACACAAAGGTCATCTTTGTCTCAAGGAATGTACAGTTTCATGAACTTACCTTTCCATATTCCTCATCTGATACATTTGTTCTTAATCCACATAACTCATCAGCAAACACCATACCTTTTCCTCCAATTGATTCTCAAAGACCATCCTCCTATGATACATGCCTCCCTACATATCCTATACAGACACCCATTTAACATTCACCTACTACATCTTCTTCTGATTCATTAAGTCATCTAACACCAACATCACCTTCCAACCGTTTACCTACAACACAGACACCTTCCTCCAACTTAAACGTACCAGAGTCACCAAGGTCTATATCTCCTGAGACCTCCTCTAGGTTACCAAACTTACATTTTGACATAGCACTTCCATTTCCTCCTACTGGATCAGATCAAGCTGCTGAAAATTCCATTCCACCTGTCAATCGAATAAGAAAGCCACCTTCTTACCTCAAGGACTACCACAGTAATTACATGTCAACTTGCAATGCCTATACACATTCTTCATTACATGATATTCCCTATCCAATTCAAGATTGTTACAGCCTTGATCATTAGCTCCTGAATATAAAAGATATGTGCTTAACATTAGCTTGCAGGAAGAGCCTTCCACTTATCACTAGGCAGCCAGGTCAGTACATTGGCAACAGGCCATGAACCAAGAACTGGCAGCTTTAGAGGCAACTAATACTTAGAGCCTTATTCCGTTACCTGTTGACAAAAAGGCCAAGGGGTATACCCAAAAACCAGGTATTGACTATGATGATAGCTTCTCCCCTGTTGCAAAAATGACCACTGTGAGGTTAGTTATGGATTTAGCATCTATCAAAGGTTGGCACTTACATCAGTTAGACGTCAATAATGTGTTTTTACATAGAGATATACTGGGTCCGGATGATGATGATGATCTGTCTCAGGACATATACATGTCATTGCCTGACGGTGCTCCAGCCCCTTATCCCAATGTAGTTTGCAAACTTAACAAGTCTCTCTATGGACTTAAACAGGCCAGTAGACAATGGAATGCCAAATTAACATCCTTCTTCATCTCAACATGCTATGTTCAATCCAGACATGATTACACTATGTTTACAAAGTCTGCTCCTGATTATTTCCTAGTATTACTAGTATATGTGGATGATGTGATTATTGCTAGTAATTCAATGCCTGCCATACAATCCCTCAAGACTAGCATTAATCAAGCATTTAAGATCAAGGATTTAGGACCATTAAGATTTTTCCTAGGCTTAGACGTTGCCAGGTCTCAGAGGGGGTTAGTAATTTGCCAAAGGAAGTACGCACTTGAGTTACTAGAAGACACAGGATATCTGTCATCTAAGCCCTCTAAGACCCCCATGGAACAGAATCACAAGCTTGCACACAATGATTCTAAGCTTATCATAGATGTGTCTATATATGGGAGACTAATTGGGAAGTTACTGTACTTGACCATCACTAGGCCTAACATCGCATATACAGTATAACAATTGAGCCAGTTCTTAGACACTCCAACTGAATCCCACTTAGAATCTGCACACAAGCTATTAACATATTTGAAGGGGAGCCCTGGTAAAGGTTTACTGTTTTCAAGTACATGATCCTTAAAACTGAAGGCTTTCTCAGATGCAGATTGGGGAGGATGCGTAGAAAGCAGAAGGTTTGTGGATGGATACTGCACATTCCTGGGTGATGCGTTGATATCTTGGAAGACCAAGAAGCAAAAAAACTATATCTAGGCCATCCTCAGAGGCAGAATATAGAGCTCTTGCCTCAGCCACATGTGAGGTTCAATGGATTCTCTATTTACTGAGGGACCTGGGAGTGTCACATAATGGTCCAGTTGAGCTTTTCTGTGATAATAGATGTGCAATATATGTAGTGGAAAATCCAGTGTTTCATGAAAGGACAAAACATATTGAGATTGATTGTCATATTATGAGAGACAAATATCAAGAGGGGGTGATCATACCAATGCCTATTAGAACTGAGTCACAATTGGCAGACTTATTTACAAAGGCATTGGATTCCAAAAGGTTAGGCATCCTGACTAATTCATTGGGTATGTGTGATATATTCACACAGTCAAGATTGAGAGGGGGTGTTGAGGATTGTGAAGAAGTCAAGAAAGCAGAACCTGGTTGATAGCTGAATTAAGATGAAGAAGGAGGAATAGAAAGCATGGAACAACTAGAATCAATGAAGGAGAAGCTAAATCGTTGGATGAGTGAAGAAATCAACGGAAGGGAGCTAGTATGCAGCTGGAGTGGAAGTTAAAATCAGGTGCAAGAAGAGAATACTGTAGAGGAAAAATTGTAAAATCAATGTAAAACTGCTTTCTATTTCTTCTGTTTTGCGCGGTTAAATACTGCCGAGGCAGCTCATCCCAAAGGTAGTTATGCCATTCCTCCTATGCAAAGCTTCTGGTTATTTTTTGTGTGTCCTTTGATTCTTCTCGATTCGGTTGTTTCTAGTATTCTGCAATTGTTCTTGAATTTCCTTGGTTGCTTGCGAAAATTCATCACTCATCTCTGGAAACGAGAATTTTTCTTCTTTTTTCGATATCGTACAGTCTATAACCCTTTTGGTAACTTGGATACCTAACAAAATGCAACGCTTCCCCCTTTCACCAAACTTGTCAACATCCCTTTTATTCTTTTTAGCATGAACTAGATACCCAAAACCTCGCATGCGATCATAATTGGGTTTTTGTTGAGGAAATTTCATAGGGTGTTTTGTTATCAATAACTGTGGAAGGCAACCGATTAAAAATGTAGGTGGAGGTTAAAACACATTCTTTCCAAAAACTAATTGGTAATCTGGCTTGAAATCCCAATGCTCTACCTGTTGAAAAAAATACATAAAAGTATTTCAAAATATGTTCCAAATTTATATAAAAACCTGTAAGAAGGTTGTTTGGAGAACTGAGAAAACGTGAATTAAAAAGAGGACATCGAACCTTTAAAGTGGAAGTCATCAAACGTTTGATGAAGAATTTAGAGTTTGGCATGAGAATCTGAGACTCAAAAAATGCTTAAGCGAATGTTCGGCGACAGCTTTTGGTGACCTCAGCAGTAATGTCTTTTCATGAGTTGATGCAACTTTTATATCCCGTGACATCTAATTTAATTTAGAATGGCCATAAAATAAATTTGGCAGTTAAATTCTACATAGTGGTGTTAATTTAACACCTTGTTTGTGAAACAAAGTTTATAAATACAGGGATCCCATGTTTTGAAGCTTAGTCTTGAAAAAATTTGTAAAATCGCATTTCTCTTCCTCTTCCGCTTCTTCTTTCCTCTAATAGTAAACCTTCTTATACATAAGTGCAAACTTCTTATCGCACAGCAAACGAACAGAAGCAAGCTGTTATATCCTGTGAAACATTTGCTAGTAGTTCACTTTCCTCACTCGTGGAAGTAAAATTGCTTTAAGAATGATGTTACTTCGGTTACTTCTCAGCTGTTCTCTTTATTATGTCTTGTTTTTCTATTATTTGGTTACCATAGTGTTGTCGTATTGATACGAATATGGTTCGTATGTTGATGTTGTCCCGATCTTTCTTCACTCTCCAAACGTCCCTCAAGCCTTGAATGTGATGGACAATGGTGCCAAGCAACCACCTTCCTTTCAAGCCTCCAAATCCGTTTGGTTATATGTGTTTCAATCCGTCCAATCCAACCAGTCACTCCTAATCCTTGGATTGTGGATCACCAACAAGGAACACACAATCCTTAATTGGGTCTAGCCTTGATTTAGATATGTGTAAACCAAAGGAAAAACACAAACTTTTATTCAAGAAACTCAAGAACAAAAGACAATACAAAACCGTATGGTTCTTAGTCTCAAAGATGAAAATAGTCTAACTACCAAAAGAAATGCTAAGTGATCAATATATTTGATTACAAGTCTTCTTGGCCAATCTCCAAAAACGTCTAGGTGCATTGGGGATCTTCCATGTTTGCGCCATTTCCTTCCTTGAGATGCAAAATCTGAATTTGTTATTTTAGGTAAGCTTCTCTCTCTTGGCAAATCCACAATTATTGTCTCAATCACCAATTATTGCATTATTAACCATCCTTCTAGAACTTGTCTTGTGCATCCATTTGCCTTCATTAAACGCCATTCAGCCTTCCTTGTGACACAAGATCTAATTTTGGTAACTTTCTCTTACTTGAATTATCTCCTTAATTGCTCCAAATCTTCAATTATGACTCCATAATTCATTCCAATCATCCCAATCTGATTTATGACATTCTAGAAGGTCTCTTAATTTCATTTGATGATTCTAGGCAGCTGCCACCCTCTCAAGAAGACCGAAAACCCTAATTTGCACACTTGGGCTTGTTTTGGACTTCTTCCTTGCAACTCTTGTAACTATTTTTTTTTGTGGACTGATTTTGACAAAACCCAAAACATGAAAGATGCTCTAAATTAAGTCTACTTCAAGGTCCAGCTGGTTCCATGCACGCCCAATCTCACTTGAAAGCCCAAAACCACAAAACAGCCTTGTATGGACAAGCTTGGTCCAAATCTGAGAAGCCTTCCTTTCCAAAGCTCAAGGCGTTCGATCCACGACCTGTAACACCTACAAATCACACTCATACACCAAACATAAGTATTCTAAAACAAACTTTAAAAGAATCAAAAGAAAAGGCAACTAAAAGCCACAGAAACGGCACCAACAAGCGGACTGACTATCCTGCCCTCCCACCAACCCTTTAACTTATTTATTGACATTGAAAATCATTGGATAATCAGTTCTTAAGCTCAACAACGAGCACCCATTTAGGAGGAACGTCCATTGGTTCATCTTGCACATGTTTGGTTAGAAAGGAGCCAACCTCAAAACCAAGTTGAAGACAATTAGTCCTCTTGGTTTGGCTCCTTGTCAAAGGCCCCTTATGGTTAAGGGCACCTTGTGCAAGCTCCTCATTAGGGGGCTGCTCCTCAGCCTCATCAATCCCCCGCTCCTCAAAAGGATTCGCCCTCGAATCATCAAGATAAAAATGCTCAAAAGGGGAAAGATCACTTACATTGAAGGTGTTGGAAACTGAACCATACCTGTCTGGAGGAAGATCAAGCACATAAGCATTTGGACCAACCTTTTGAATGACCTTAAAAGGTCCATCTCCTCTAGGCATAAGCTTGGACTTCCTCTCCTTAGGAAACCGTTCCTTCCTTAAATGTAACCAAACAAGATCGCCAGGATAAAACACAACATCTTTTCTATGCTTGTTAGCTTGTTTGGCATACTGTCTATTCTTTCTTTCAAGTTGGAGTTTAACCTTTTCATGCAACTTTTTGATCATTTCAGCTCGTTGTTTACCATCCATGCTAGTACGCTCATCAATTGGAATAGGCAACAAATCAAGTGGGGAGTGGGGTAGAAAACCATAGACAACTTCAAAAGGGGAATACAAAGACCCACTATGAACAGCCCTATTGTAAGCAAACTCAATATGTGGTAAACATTCTTCCCAATTTTTCAGATTGCTTTGGATTAAGGCACGCAACATTTGTCACAAGGTCCGATTTACCACTTCAGTTTGGCCATCTGTTTGTGGATGTGCAGTAGTAGAAAACAAAAGCTTAGTCCCCAACTTGCTCCAAAGCACACGCCAAAAATGACTCAAGAATTTACTGTCCCTATCACTAACAATTGTTTTAGGCATGCCATGCAACCTAACAACTTCTTTAAAGAATAGATTTGCAATGTAGGAAGCATCATCTACTTTGTGACAAGCAATAAAGTGTGCCATCTTAGAGAATCTGTCTACCACAACAAAGACACTATCTCTACCACCTTTTGATCTAGGTAAGCCAAGAACAAAGTCCATAGAAATGTCCTCCCAAGGCGCACTAGGTACGTCCAAGGGTGTGTACAAACCATGAGGTTGTGTTTTGGACTTAGCTTGCCTACAAGTGATGCAACTACTACAAGCCTTTGCAACCTCTGATTTCATGTGAGGCCAAAAGAAATGTTCCTTTAAAGTTTCTAAAGTTTTAAAAACTCCAAAGTGCCCCATTAAGCCGCCCCCATGTGCTTCTTTAACCAACAATTCTCGCATTGATCCCTTAGGAATGCATAATCGTTTCTCCTTAAACAAATAGCCATCATGCAAATAAAATTTACCAAAAGGAGAATCAACACATGCATCATAAATGGAAGCAAAATCAGAATCATCCTTATACAATTCCTTAACAAATTCAAAGCCAAGCAAGTGTGAAGACAACTTAGTAATCAAAGTATACCTTCTAGACAAAGCGTCAGCAACTATGTTATCTTTTCCTTGCTTATACTTAATGACATAAGGAAATTGCTCAATAAACTCAACCCACTTTGCATGCCTCTTATTCAGTTTTCCTTGACTCTTAAGGTACTTCAAACTTTCATGATCAGTATGAATGACAAACTCTTTGGGTTGCAAGTAGTGTTGCCAAGTTTGTAAGGACCTTACTAAAGCATACAACTCCTTATCATAAGTAGGATAGTTCAATGCAGCACCTTTCAACTTCTCACTAAAATAAGCAATAGGATGCTTACCTTGGGTTAGAACAGCTCCAATTCCCACGCCACTTGCATCACACTCTATCTCAAATGTATCATCAAAGTTTGGCAACTTCAAGATAGGTGCTGTAGTGAGACGTCTTTTAAGCTCATCAAACGCCCTTTGTTGGGCTTCCCCCCAATGGAATCCAACCTCTTTCTTGACTATCTCATTCAATGGTGCGGCTACGGTTGAAAAGTCTTTGACAAACCGCCTATAAAAACCTGCCAAACCATGAAAGCTCCTCACTTCTCCCACACTCTTTGGTGTAGGCCATTCAAGGATGGATTTCACCTTGTCTTGATCCATTTCAATCCCTGCAGAACTGATTACAAAACCAAGAAAAACAACTTTGTCCAAACAAAAAGAACATTTCTTAAAGTTAGCATAAAGTTTTTCTTTTCTTAGCTTTTCAAAAACAGCCCTTATGTGATCTAAATGCTCTTCTAAGGACTTAGAATAGATCAAGATGTCATCAAAATAAACCACAACAAACTTCCCAATAAAAGCTCTCAAAACTTCATTCATTAGCCTCATGAATGTACTAGGTGCATTAGTTAACCCAAAAGGCATAACTAACCATTCATACAATCCAAATTTAGTTTTAAAAGCTGTTTTCCATTCATCACCCTCTCTTATTCTCACTTGAAAATAACCACTTTTCAAATCAATTTTCGTATACCATCGTGAACCATGCAACATATCAAGCATATCATCAAGTCTAGGGATGGGATACCTATACTTTACAGTGATTTTGTTGATGGCCCTACAATCTGTACACATCCTCCAAGTGCCATCCTTTTTCGGGACAAGGATGACTGGAACTGCACTTGGGCTCATACTTTCCCTTACCTTCTCTTTGGCTAAGAGATCCTCCACTTGCCTTTGTATTTCCTTTGTTTCCTCCGGATTGGCCCTATAAGCTGGCCTATTAGGTAGGACAGCCCCTGGAATAAAGTCAATGTGGTGCTCAATCCCTCTTAAAGGTGGCAACCTATGTGGTTCCTCCTCGGGAAACAAATCTGCAAATTCTTCCAACAAAGAAACAACACCACTAGGCAAGGTAGATGGTAAGTCATTCTTAGAAAACAAGCATTCAACACTATCTTTGTAAAGTATCACCAAAACAGTTTTATTATCATACAATGCATGTGTAACTTCACGAGATTTTGCAAAGAAAGCATGCTTCTTAGGTGGATGTGAAATTTGTGGGGTGGATGCTTGTGAAAGTGTTTGAACCGTGGGTGAGGGTGGACTGATTTGGGCCGTGGGTTGTGTAACCTTGGCCGAGGAGTTCGTGGCCTCCAAAAGGCTTCTTCTCTCCTTTTTAAGAACCTCTAAGAACCTTTTTTCAGCCTCCTTTTCCTTAGGATCTGAATGGTTCTTCTTCATCCTCTTAGCATCCTCATAAACTTTATGTGGAGACAATGCATGTAACTTTAACTTTTTGCCATTAAAAGTAAAAGCATACATGTTCAATCTACCATCATAAATAACATGCTTGTCAAATTGCCAAGGTCTACCTAACAAAATATGACTAGCATGCATAGGAGCTACATCACACAAAATTTCATCTTTGTAGCCGCCAATAGATAAAGAAATCAGAACTTGTTTAGACACATGAATCTCACCATAATCATTTAGCCAAGATAACCTATAGGGATGGGAATGATCAATCATAGGTAAATCTAACTTTCTAACAAGTTCAATACTTGCAACATTCGCACAAGAACCACTATCAATAATTAAAGTGCAAGTTTTGCCTTTTACCAAACAATGGATGTGGAAAATGTTCTCCCTTTGCAAGTTTTCTTCTTCCTCCTTCATGTGTGCACTTAAGGCTTTTCTTACCACAAGAAAGTCCTTATAAGCACCCTCTTCATCACTCTTTACCTCCTCAGCTGAGTCCTCTTGGTATTCTTCCTTTGTTGCTTCTTCTTCCTCCTCTTCTGAATAGAATTCATTTGTTTCCTCAAGGTACAACACTTTCTTGGCATTAGGACAGTCCCTTGCATAATGCCCTCTCCCTCTACATTTAAAACACTCAATCTCCCTTGTCCTTGGAGGGTTTGCGGTTGCCTTGCCTTTGCCTTTGTCATTTTGACCTAGATTTGCACCATTGGTCCTTTGAGTGAAGTGTGGCTTATTTGGAGTGTGAGGGCTGTTTTGGCCGAGGGTGTTTGAACTTGGCCGTGCTCCTCCATTGCCATTAGACCTAGGCTGCACTTTAGAAAAAGAAGAAGCATTAGTTCTAAAACCAAATCCACTAGCAGAAGAACGTACCTTTAATTGCCTCTCAATTTTCTCAGCTTTGTGAACCATGGAATTTAGATCAACATAGTTAGTGAGTTCAAGTTGAAACCCAATCTCCTTATTAAGACCTCCCAAAAACCGAGCCATGGTTGCCTCCTCAGTTTCTTCAGTATCAGTTTTTATCAACAAACTTTCTAACTCCTTAAAGTATTCATCCACACTTTTATTTCCTTGAGTTAGGCATTGCAACTTTTGGAACATGGATCTCTCGAAAGATTCTGGAATGAATTTCTTTCTCATCTCATATTTCATCTCATCCCAAGTTCCAATTGTTGGTTGTCTAGTCCTTCTCCTTATACTTTGAGTTTGGTCCCACCAAATCAAGGCATAATCCAAGAACTCTATACTTGCATATCTCACTTTTTGCAACTCAGTATAGTTGGTATAGGAAAAGATCATGTCTACCTTTCTTTCCCACTCAATGTAGGCTTCAGGGTCACTTTTGCCATAAAAGGGTGGAATGTTTATTTTGGTTTTCAAATAATCATCCTCTTGAGGCACATGTCTCCTAGGTTGCATTCGGCCTTGAGGCCTTGGGTATACCTCCTCAACCTCTTCCTCTTCATAGTAATCATTCCATTCCTCCCTAACAGGTTGTTGTCTCATTCCTTGTCTCCTATCTCCTCTACCCCTTGCTCCTCCTCTACCTCCCATGCTTGTGGACCCCTTAGGTTCAGTTCCACGGGATGTTTGGCCTTGGTTTTGAGGTGGGGGCTGTTCTTGGGTAGGAGGTGTGTTGGATGTCATCCTTGCTTCCCATTCATCCATCCTAGATTGCATATTACTAAGCATTTGTGCCATCTTTTCCATTGAAAATTCCACTTTGTCTCCTCCTCCTTGGGTACTGTTTGAACCATCCATGGCAACCTGAAATGCTTTCACAAACAAGGAAAGAAGAAAACTAACACAAGAAACAAAAGTGAGTTGTTAGTGAAAACAATAAGGAAAACGAAAATCTGTTTGGCCTTTTTTGTCCTCCCTTGTTTTCTCTCAATTGTTCAAGTGTTTTTCCTTGGCCAATCTTGAGCCAGAACCTCTTAAGGCAAGTCCCAAATTGGCTAACCACAATCTGTTTTGTTTTCTGCCCTTGCAAGCTTCTTTTGCCTTCAAAAACACCAATTGATCAACAAGTGGTAAAGCAGTTTTCAAGAAGTTTAGAGCACAATTTAATCACACTTAATAACTATGACTCAAAGAAACAAGAAACCAAAACTGATGTAGTTGGTTGAACCAAAGAATTGCTAGGGGTTGTCCTGGGCAATCTTTAATTAAACCAACTTATGCAATATCAAATGCAAGCTCTTTGATTGATAGTATGAATGTGTATCCAAGGTTGGGAATTGAAGGGTTTATGTGTGTTGTTTTTTTGGGGTCAAACACACGGTCTTGCTTCGTTTCTTTTTTTGTTTTTTTTGTCAACTTGGATAGTAGATGCAAAAAGATGGAATTTGTGTACAAAAGGAACTTCTTTTCTCTTCCTTTCTTTTGTGCACTTTTCTTTTTTTTTGAACGTCCAAATCAGCCTTGATGCAACCTTTGTTTGCTTTTGCTAGAGTCAGCTGTGTAGGCTTGAATATACTGCTTATATGTAGGAAAGATGATCCCTTTTTGTGCTTGTATGGATGTTTAGTAGAAAACAGATTTTCCTTGGATACCAATACAACCAAAACAAACAAACTTGTATTCAATATCACACAAGCAAATTTAATTAAAAGCTTCGATAACAACAAGGTGTTTGACTCAAAGGTAGCTTCTTTTAGGCCTTGGGCTGATTTTGGATGGAGTTAAATCCTATTCAATGCAAACAACAATGATCCTATGATTAAGTGTGTTGAAGATGAGATCTTTAATGATAGGTGATCAATATTGATGCAAAAGGTGAAGCCTTTTTTTGTGGTTTTTTTTTGTTGGACTGAAGAAAAGAACAATCTTTGTTTTTGTTTTGACGAAATGAAGCAAAAGATCAAATTTTTTTTTGACAAGAAACGTTTTTTTGGATGATTGAGAATAACAAGAATGACACAAACGACACAAGAAAAGATATTTGAGATGAAGATAAACGAGAGCTCTGATACCACTTGATACGAATATGGTTCGTATGTTGATGTTGTCCCGATCTTTCTTCACTCTCCAAACGTCCCTCAAGCCTTGAATGTGATGGACAATGGTGCCAAGCAACCACCTTCCTTTCAAGCCTCCAAATCCGTTTGGTTATATGTGTTTCAATCCGTCCAATCCAACCAGTCACTCCTAATCCTTGGATTGTGGATCACCAACAAGGAACACACAATCCTTAATTGGGTCTAGCCTTGATTTAGATATGTGTAAACCAAAGGAAAAACACAAACTTTTATTCAAGAAACTCAAGAACAAAAGACAATACAAAACCGTATGGTTCTTAGTCTCAAAGATGAAAATAGTCTAACTACCAAAAGAAATGCTAAGTGATCAATATATTTGATTACAAGTCTTCTTGGCCAATCTCCAAAAACGTCTAGGTGCATTGGGGATCTTCCATGTTTGCGCCATTTCCTTCCTTGAGATGCAAAATCTGAATTTGTTATTTTAGGTAAGCTTCTCTCTCTTGGCAAATCCACAATTATTGTCTCAATCACCAATTATTGCATTATTAACCATCCTTCTAGAACTTGCCTTGTGCATCCATTTGCCTTCATTAAACGCCATTCAGCCTTCCTTGTGACACAAGATCTAATTTTGGTAACTTTCTCTTACTTGAATTATCTCCTTAATTGCTCCAAATCTTCAATTATGACTCCATAATTCATTCCAATCATCCCAATCTGATTTATGACATTCTAGAAGGTCTCTTAATTGCATTTGATGATGCTAGGCGGCTGCCACCCTCTCAAGAAGACCGAAAACCCTAATTTGCACACTTGGGCTTGTTTTGGACTTCTTCCTTGCAACTCTTGTAACTATTTTTTTTTGTGGACTGATTTTGACAAAACCCAAAACATGAAAGATGATCTAAATTAAGTCTACTTCAAGGTCCAGCTGGTTCCATGCACGCCCAATCACACTTGAAAGCCCAAAACCACAAAACAGCCTTGTATGGACAAGCTTGGTCCAAATCTGAGAAGCCTTCCTTTCCAAAGCTCAAGGCGTTCGATCCACGACCTGTAACACCTAAAAATCACACTCATACACCAAACATAAGTATTCTAAAACAAACTTTAAAAGAATCAAAAGAAAAGGCAACTAAAAGCCACAGAAACGACACCAACAAGCGGACTGACTATCCTGCCCTCCCACCAACCCTTTAACTTATTTATTGACATTGAAAATCATTGGATAATCAGTTCTTAAGCTCAACAACGAGCACCCATTTAGGAGGAACGTCCATTGGTTCATCTTGCACATGTTTGGTTAGAAAGGAGCCAACCTCAAAACCAAGTTGAAGACAATTAGTCCTCTTGGTTTGGCTCCTTGTCAAAGGCCCCTTATGGTTAAGGGCACCTTGTGCAAGCTCCTCATTAGGGGGCTGCTCCTCAGCCTCATCACGTATTTCCTTCCTACTTGGTTTTTCCACCATTGTGATTCTTCCTACAATTCAGTATATTTACAAAGAAACTTCATCTTTTAGTAAATTACTCCATTGATGTTCTCTTCCATTTTCTTTATACTTTAACTTAGTTATGTTGTGATTTCATCAATGCATTTTTCATGTCATCCAAGCCTAAATTTTCTAACTATCTTAAAGAAAATTTTGCTTTGGAAGATGATAGAAAAACCTTAAAATAGTTAAGTCCTATGAAGGAGTATATGTTATCTTTCTCTTGGCATTTTTCAATCTCCATCTCAACAAAACTGTGGGGGTTGAATCTTCGATGAAAACTTCATAGAGAAACCATAGAAATCAAAGAAATCTATGAAGATTCATTGGGTTTGATTAAGATAATCGGTCAAAGGAAGATGCTCAAAGGAAGACAGCACATGAAGTTCGGAGAAACATGGACTATATGCACAAGAATTGATTTTGGGATGTTGATTGTGGAACACTCATCCCTAAGGTGGCTGATTCTATCAACATTGGACTTGGACACATACAAGCCAAGCATAGAAATGATTCCGATGTCAACCAAAGGAAGCCTGAAAAAGGAGATGAACATGCAATAGAAGCAACGTTATCACAATTCTTGATCATGGACAGAGAGGAGAAAACACTGGGAGTATCAACATGGTGAAAGACAAGAAGATCACTATGGTTGTTATCGTCTTCGAGGTAACCTTGTTAGTAGTATAACAGAATATGAGGTAGACGTTATGCTTATCAAGTTATTACAATCAATAGATATTTATCTCTTGATTTTCAAGGATTAAAAAGTGGTAGATCAGTTTTCTTTAAGGATGCACGAGAAATCCAAGAAGTTGAAAAGTTAAAAGTGCTATCAATGTTGACTTTTTCAACAAGACTGGAATTAACAATATGTTTTGTGTTCCTCTTATACACAGGAATTGATTTCGAGACACTGCCAAACAAGACTAATATTGTTTGTTTTTATATGTGATCTTTTGTTTCATAATATGTTTGTATCTAGTTTATGTGTGATGAATTCATCTGTATTGTCCTATAGAAGATAAGACAATGAAAACGCTAAACACTATTTAGAGAACGAAGAAGATGAATATTCTCTCCTTTAAAATGACTAAAGACATGTAATACATGTTTTTTGTTTATGATTTATGGAAAGAAATCGATGAATGTATTTAACTGTGTTTAAATATATGATATGATTTGACTTAGTGTCTCAATAAAGATGTTATATTTAAACCATGATTATGAGGTTTCCGGTTGGCTTTGTAATTTGACTTGGGATTTCATGTAGAAGAGAAATTCATCTAGAAGTTCAAATGTGGTGCATGCTAGCTGTGTATAATATGTTAATTGAAAATTTTAAGAATTAGAGATGTGATAGATTGTTTTCATTTTTGAGAATATAGATTTTAGTTGAAAATGAAATAACTAAGACTAGTTATTTTTGTGGTTCTGATGATGGTACATATGTGCACATGAATTCTAATATTAGTTTGTGGTTATGCTAAGAGAAGTCTGTGGAAAACCTAGAAATCATTTAAGATCGATTTCTAGGTTTAATACTAGCATTTAGTCTAACTTCATGTAAGTGTTGCTAGTTAGACTTTGTTACCCAAGTTGTTATTTTTATAATATTTTTCAAGAATGAGAAATCTATTATTATGTTGGATAACACTTGGCATATTTAGTTATGGTTTTAAAATCAACAGTCATTTGGTTAACAAGAAATGATTTTGAGTCATGATCATGAATAAGGAGTGTAAGACTTGCATTTAATGTAGTATGTAAACGACTAGATAAGTTTAGTGTTTATGCTATTAAACATAGATAGAAAATAGTGAAAGTTATGTGGCTAAAGATGAATATTAACTAAATATAAAACTTGCGATTAGATGTTGTTGTGTCTAAGGTGTAACTAAAAGATTAAAAGGACGTTTTATTATGAATATTGGCTCATAAGAAAATTGTTGGAGTTTACTTCAAAGTGACATAGAGAGTGAAGTCTATGTTGGTTGTTGAAAGCCTTTTGAGTTGAATGACACCATAGCTTGTTACTTGATCACTATTTAAAGTTGTATGATTGATAGTAATCACGTAGTAAAATGAATGTTGAATTTGATTCAAAGAATGAGATTATGGAGAAATGTGGGGCTTTAGCCTTTTATGTTTGTGTGAAAGTAAAGTTATTTTTAACATGTGAAGTTGAGCATGCGAATAGCTTCTATATGTTGTATAACTTTTTAAAAAGTCTAGAAGATTGAAGAAGAAAGTTAGATCCATAATAAAATGGTTGTTAGTTTGTTGTTTAGTTGGTTGAATTTTTGTTGTATGAGCTTATGTGTATGATAGGTTTTTGTGATCTATATGAACATTAATTTCATTTTGTTTGTTGATAAAACTAACTCACTGATAAAGTTGTTCACCATGAATGTTGATTGCTTCTGTTGAAGAGTTGTTGCATGGAAACGTATTGTTTGATGGTTTGCTTGATAAAACAAAACTTAATGTTTTCATACTTGTCCATGTTAGTCTTTGTGGGCTAAGGGGTGGAGGGCAGTCTCAGGGGTACTGTGTGACAAGAATTTTCCAACTAAACTAAAATAAAAAATTTTATAAGGTGGCGGTGTGACTGGCAATGTTATATGGTACAGACTACTGGCCGTCAAGAGGACACAATCGCAGAAGATGGAAGTGGCAGAGATGAGGATGCTGAGGTGGATGTGTCGGCATACAAGGCTAGACCGGATACGAAATGAAATATTTAGAAAAATGTTAGGGGTGGGTAATATAACGGATAAGATACGGAATGGAAGAATGAGATGGTTTGTGCATGTCAAGAGAAGACAGACAACAGCGTCTGTCAGAATAGTTGAAAGCCTCACTGTAGAGGAGAAGAAGAGTAAAGACATACCCACTGACTTGGGATGAGCGTAGCATGACCTACTAGATTTGCACCTCTCTAAGAACATGGTCCAGGATAGGACTGCATGGAGGCAGAAAATTAAGGTTAAGGAGGTTTAGGTAGGATATAAGGATACCTTAGAGTGTACTTGGGGGCTTAGATATTCTTTACACATTAGGTTGACTTTGCCCTTTTTGTTTTTGGTTTTGTCTTCCATTATTTTGCATCTACACTGTTATGGCTATTTTAAATCTGAAGCTTTCTATTTGTCTACTAAATCCCTTCACTAGTACACTAGCACACCACATTCCTATTATTGTGTTATCTATGGAGGTACATATAGAGTCGGAGGTCTCACTGGACGCAAGCTCTCTATTTGTTAGGATGGAGGCATTGTTTGCCTGCCTCTCACTCTCCCTAGACCATAGCAATAGCTTTTGCTATTATTGGGATATGCTCGGTATAGTTGTTGTTATTGTTGTAAGATCTTTTGTTGAGTGATTCATTGACAGGAATCACTAACGGAAATGACTTGAGAATGTGCTAGCACTTGATGAATCATAAGAAGTTGTGAATTTCTCATGAGTTTTCATAGGATAAATCATAGGCACTCTATGAGAATGGATCTTAGAACATCGAGGAGAATGAGACTTATTCCATTTGATGTGAGCTTTGTATGACGGCAGTCAACCCACTATTAGTAGAGATCCTAGAAGTTCAATGTAGCAAAAACAAATGTCATAAAAGAGTTTATTAAGCACTATCAAACTTGTCCCTCCCTATGGTGTTGTTGCAAATAGTGCTCGCTGCAAGTTTTTAAAGGTGATATTTTAATAATCTTTTAGTGAAATTCATAGCCATGTTTTATGGTGGTGTGAACAGTACACACATGATGAATTTTACCTATATAAATGTAGAGGTGGTGCCACTTCCTATGAGAGTTTGAGATAACTCATTAGAACGCTTACGGAAACCTGATACTAGATGCATGGATGATTCTACACCACACTGTGAACTTGTAAAAAAAAAGTAGATAATGATATGTCTTTTGGTTGTTAATATAAACAGTAGTGGAATATAATTCAAAACTATAATTCATCTTAGTCCTGTTTATATAACTCCATTTTTACTGTCGGCGGTTCAAGACATATGTCATCGTACCCGTTATGTGTCATTATCTTTGTTTAATATCAAATAGATTGGTTTATAACTATTGATGAATGTTTTTATTTAAATGTTGGATCATGTGGGAGATTGTTGGATAAAGTACATAAAAGTGCTTTAAAATATGCTTCAAATTTCTATAAAATATATAAGGAGGTTGTTTGGAGAATTGAGTGAAAGATGAATTGAACATAGGACACCGAAACTTGGAAGTGAAGTCACCTAACATTTGGTGAAGAATTCAGGGTTCCGTGTGAGAATTTGAGGCTTAGTGAATGCTTAAATGAACGTTTGGTGAAAGTCAAGGAATGTTCAGTGACAACGTTTAGTGACCTCACCAGTAATGTCTTTTCATGAGTTGATGCAACTTTTGTATATTGGAACATCTCCTCTAAATCTAGAATGGTCATAAACTAACTTTGGAAGTTAAATTATGCATAGAGGTGTTATATTGACATCTTGTTTGTGAAACAAAGTCTATAAATACAAGGAACTCTTGAAACAGTTTTGAAAATCTTTGAAAAATCCTACAGAATTTATCTTCCTCTTTCTCTTTTTATTTTCTCTGATATTAAACCTTCTTATACACAAGTTCAAACTTCTTCTCGCAGAACAAACAAACAGAAGTAAGCTGTTATATCTTAGAAAGCATATGCTAGTAGTTCACCTTGCTCACGGGTATAATAAAAATTGCTTTAAGAATAGTATAATTTCGGTTACGTCTTGACTATTCTTTTTATTGTGTCTTGTTTTTCTATTATTTAATTATTATAATGTTGTCGTATTTTCTTCCAATTTAGTTTTCATATCATAATTTCAGTTACGTCTCGTCTATTCTCCTTATTTTGTCTAGTTTTTTATTATTTGGAACAATGACCCAGAGACACTGATCAAGAGGTACAAGAGCCTAGGGTGGCCGAACATGACGCAAAGTTAAAAGGTGTTTATAGAATTCGTTAAGGTTTATCTCACCAATCATCATAGAATTCCATTGCTGGTTGTTATTTTGATTGATGCTATTTTGTTATTGTGATTTGACATTATGCATGATATTGTATTTTTATTTATTTTCTTTGATTGTTTACGAAGTAGCACATGCATAATATCGCTAAAAAATTTGCAAATTATTGTGTAAATTGCCCCTTTTTTTTAAAGCATTCATATGAATTTTGGTTTGTGGATTTTTGTTTGTTGCCTATTTGTCACAAAAATTATCTGCAAATTGCAATTTATTTTGACACTAGCTTTTCTGATTTCAATTTTATTATTTGTTTTGTGGCAAATTTAGTTATGTGAGACGGTCTCACTTAGTCGCTTAGGGGCCTAAGAGATGAATTAGCGACAAATTTATAAGTAAATAATTTTTCGGTTTATCTCTAATGTCAGTATCGGTAAATGATTTGAATATTGATTATATGCCACTATACAAAGTCAATGATGGATTTACTGTTCTTTTTTCCTCGAGCGGCTAAGCCCCAAAGAGTATTGTGGATGATGCAAATCAAGAGTCCAGCGGCCTCCTACGTTGGGTGAGAACTTACAAAGTGACCCACACAAGGTGTCCCCTGCAACACAGGTCTTCGTCCTAGCAGCAGTGGAACACCTGCACAGTGCGTATTCCTGAAATCGAACTTTTGACTTTTTGAAACAAATTCAACTCGAATATCAACTGGACTATACCTTAGGAGTTACCCGTTTTTTTTTCTTTCTTTACCTTTAGTCTCGATTACTCACTCAAATTTTACATGAAATTTTATTCTCAAAAATTTCTCAAGGTCTTTTAGTGCCCTCGTGAGTGTCACACTTTATCAGATTTTGATCTTTATTTTATAACTTAAACAGGAGTTAATACGATTTAAGGGAGTAAACGTTGTGTTCAATGATATAAACTTAGTATTGAATATTAAATAGGTGAACTTGAACTTTTTATCTTTCAAAGGGAAAACATGTGACACAAACAAGATTACTTTTAATTTAAAAAAAAACAAGATTACTTTTCGTTTGAATCAGAAATGACTGGCTTTCTGTGTTAGCATATTAAGTTGGCGTTTGGTTGCACTTGAGTATCGAAATCAAAATCGAAATGGATTTAACAGGGTATGGTTTTGGAGTATATGGGTTTGGACCTAAAAATCATAGTTGTTTGGTATTGAAGTGGGAATATGTATGATAGACATTGATGGTGTTTGGAACGTATCAGAATTAAATTGGGTATAAAATGTGGACGGCCGAAAAAATTTGGCCGGCCGGAATAGTGACCGGCTGGCGGCGGCGGACCGGCGACGGATGATGGCCGACGGCGGTGGCCGGCGGCGTTGACCGGCCATTCCCCTCATTTCCCATATTGATAGACAACGCACTAGTATATCAAAAAAACGATATTTATTGCCAAATACTTGGATGTCAAACCGAAACTCATACCCCAGTTCTCCAAACAAACAACTTTAATGGGTTTGAATTCCTCCAAACACATTTCCTTAATCCTAAACCCCCAACCAAACATCTTCTAGTAAATCATTTCCAGAACAGATCGAGCGAGAAAGTGACATACTAAATACAGTAGTTAGAATCTTAAAACATTAAACTTACTGCAAGCATAAATATTTCTCTATTAATAATTTACAACAAAATCTTTTCACATCTCTATCATCTTTGGTTGTATCAAAATCATAGCTAGCTCCTCCTCGGAACTCGATTTTTTGAAATTATATTATTTTTAAGAAATAGTACATAGAATTAATGTGATGCTGTTATTTGTTTGTAACATGACAACGTAGAAGAAGGAACATACATAACTTGTCTGCATATGCATAGCTTAACAGTATCAAGACGTTGGCAATCTAACTAGGTAAACCACAAGATAAATATTTAAATCATACTATTGTTTTTTTGTATATCATAATGAGTTTGATCATTTCTTTATACCAGAATAAGTTTGTATTTACATCGTTCAAACTCATTTCTTTACGTCAGAATAAGTTTATATTTGTATCGTTCAAACTCATTTCTTTACGTCAGAATAAGTTTGTATTTGCATCGTTGTGAAGTTTGTATTTGCATCGTTGTGAGATTTTCCGAAAAAGAGACGCGCTATGACACTATTATTAAGGCATATTTTTCTATGTATATCTTTCAAGAAACCTTACTGATTGACAGAATACTAGAAATCTTTGGTGTTGGATTCAACTTTTAAGGAGGATAATTAACTTTGCTCATGTGGCGTAAACTTTTTTGTGGGATTATT
This sequence comes from Eustoma russellianum, assembly GCA_036186865.1. Lineage (NCBI taxonomy): Eukaryota > Viridiplantae > Streptophyta > Magnoliopsida > Gentianales > Gentianaceae > Eustoma > Eustoma russellianum. The sequence continues at coordinate 12,433,168 of AP025041.1, read as the reverse complement.
ATTATTTTTTTGTTGTAATGTATCCCTTCCAATTATTCTAGAGAAAAAAGGGGGGAAATCACAATCTTTCCTTGTAGTAATAGACAATGATGGATTTGGAAACATTTTATTGTCGCGATTAATAATCTCCAACTAACTAACTAAACTTAAGTGGTTAAAGCTGAGGCATCAAGACAAGAGGTCTTGTGTTCAAATTTTTACCAGTGCAAAGCTTTCTTCACTTTTATAGTGATCTCCTTTCACCTTCATAGTAATGCTTTCGTCAATATGATCATATATTGTACATTATATCTACTCATGTAATGTCTACCATGTAATGTTTGGTGGAACTGAAGTGAGCAGCCGAGCTGAGCTCCCATGCTGAACTTAAGTCTACATAGATAGAACTTAGAGAAACAGACTATGTTGCCGAGCTGAGCAGGTCAGCAGCCGATCTGAGCTGAAAAACAGTGTATATCTCGTATGTTACTCTGATATGAAGTATACGAGTGTGTGGTCATCTTTTGGTGAAGCGTTTACAGTATCCCAGCTGAAGTCAAACACTTCATGTTTATCAGTTAGAAGGATGCATCTCTCTTAGGCTAGCGCGTTAAGTGATATCTACGCCTATGTTGATCATGTTGGTCAAACACCTATAAAATCCTCCTGTTGTGCGCATGAAATCTGGACTGTAATTTGGAGTTGTGATAGTGAATTTTTCAGGCTATCGTCGTCATGGGTTTTCATTCCCCAAGAGGGTTTTCCCACATAACAATCGTTGTCTCTCCTTTGTCTATTGCTTTGTTTTATTACTTCTGCGCCGTTCTTGCATGATTGCGTGTGTTTGTTTTTTGTCGTCATGTTGTTTCCGCCACTATCTGTCCACAAGACCTGGTATCAGAGCAAGGTTTGCTTGTTTCGAGTGGGAGCAATGGCCGACGATGGAAAATCAAGAATTGAGAAATTTGATGGGTCTAATTTTGTGTTCTTGAATATGCAAGCTGAAGACTATCTCTACCAAAGAGATCTATACTTGCCTCTTGAAGGGAAGGAGAAGAAACCTAATAACATGAACGACAGAGAATGGGAAATTCTGGATCACAAAGCTTTTGGTGCCATTAGGTTGTCCTTAGCACAAACCTTTGCCTTCAATATCTCAAAAGAAAAGACCACGAAAGATGTAATAAATGCTCTAACAAGGATGTATGAAAAACCCTTTGCCTCTAACAAGGTTCACCTGATGAAAAAGCTTTTCAACATGAAGAAAACAGAGATGAAATCGATGCAGGAACATTTAGGCGAGTTCAACGCGATTACTAGCCAACTTAAATCAGTTTGGATTGTCTTTGACAATGAGGTTCTGGCACTTGTTATACTGTCAAGCTTACCTGACAGTTGGGATGGAGTTGTCATGGCAGTGAGCAACTCATCTGTAGAAGGTACTCCTAAGTTTGAGAGCGTGGTAGATGTTCTACTGAATGAAGACTCCATGAGGAAGAACAGTGGCAGCTCTGAAAGTTTTGGTGCCGCTATGAACACTGAAGAGCGGGACAGATATGTCAAAAGAGGGAATAACAGAGGAAGTGGACAATCACAGTCCAGGAAGAGCAAATCAAAGAGCATAAATCTGACCTGCTAGAATTGCAAGAAAAAGGGTCACCTTAAACGCGATTGCAGGGTCAAAAAGAAAATTGATCAACCTGACAAGAACAGCAATTCGATTCATGTCTCACAAGCGTCAGAGTCTGACAGTGACAGGCTGATCTTGAGTTGTAAAAACCAAGCTGATGCTCTCTGGATCTTCGAAAGTGTAGCCTCTTTTCATGCCACCTCTAACCGCGAATACTTTACAAATTACAAGAGTGGCAATTTTAGAAAAGTATATCTCGGGGACGATGACTCATGTGACATCATTGTCAAAGAAGACATTATGTTAACTCTACCGGATGGCAGACAACTGAAGTTGCTACAGGCAAGAGACGTACCTCGGCTAACCAAGAACCTGATATCAATTACTCAATTGGCAGATGATGCGCACCTGAAAGCAAGGTTCAGCAAGACGCACTGGAAATTGGTCAAAGGATCCTTAGTTGTGGCACAAGTTTTGAGAGCAGGAACTCTCTACAAGTTCTCAACAAGAGCTCCGCAAATGCAGCCACCTCGGCAAGTGACACCAAGCTGTGGCATTAACGACTCGGGCATATGAGTGTTAAAGGGATGGGGGTAACGGCATCCAAGGGGAAGCTGGAAGGGCTGTCAAGCATTGGCATGTCTCTATGTGAATCTTGTGTGCATGGAAAACAGAAGGCTGTAAGTTTTTCAAAGCACAAGAGAACTCTAAGAACTCAGAAGTTGGAGCGAGTCACACCACCCATTGCTGTTAGAAGAGAGAGAAGGATTATTACTGCTCCCAACAGGTTCTCACCACAATTTATTACTTGCTTCTAACTGACAGTGATGAACCGAACTGCTATGAGGAAGCTCTGAGACCTAACAAAAGTGAAAACTAGAGGGAAACTACGGGCGATGAGATGAATGTAGAGAAAAAAGGGTTTGAGTGATTTCAAAATGCATGATTTAAATAATGTGTTACAAAGAAATGCATGACATATTTTATGACATGACACGTTGTTGCATAAAACTTGCCTTATATAGTTCATATATAATGTTGTCGTACTAACGAGCCATGAAGCTTTAAAGCTTACATCAAATGGCTAACATTTGTTGTGTTTGAACTATTTTCAGGTGCCATCATTAATGAACTAAACTAGTTCATTAAGTGAAGTACTTAGTTAATTAAACTAAGTAGTTCATTAAAGGAAGCCATATTTAGAAAAGGCACAAAGGCAACAAGTTGAAGAAAGAAAAGTTCTTCACCCCCCTTTTATCACACGTTTTTCAATATATATATATATATATATATATATATATATATTCAGATTTCTTTAAAAGGCACATACACATATATTCCAACGTACTACCGACACGTTATATATTTTACGTACATACGTTAACGTCACACCACTATACTTAACTCATATTTATGAGTATATTCAGGTCTTATATCATATGATATAAGTCATGGTGATGACAAATTTATTACAACACATTAAAAGGTTCTAAACCGAAAATTGTTGTATCGGACGAATACCGAAACTTCGCCAACGTGTCACGTACTTGCCATAAATAGATGGCCAGCCCCTACACTTTAAAAATGGCCACAAATTTCGTGGCTTACATGGTATGTGCAGCCATAAAATCATTTCATGTTGGCATACACAAATCACCCTCAATTAAGGCCAAATTGTGGAGATTCCAATTTCAATTTTGTCACATGCTTAGGCGCCACTTTAATCAGCCTTGTGGGATGAATATCAAAGTTTAATTTATGTATATTATGTGTAAATAATATATATATAACATGTGCAAAAAGTTGGAATTTAATTAAAGAAAAATCGGGTAATCGATAAACGTCGAAAATTCGGTTTTCTACGTACACGAGACATGGAACATTTTTGGCATGGCATGTATCTGGATACTTTTTACATGTTCTAGAAAAATCAATTAAGGGCTGATTGGAATATACCATGTGTGTATAATTAAATGTGCACTATTTTACAAAGTTTGCAAAAATAAAATTCAGCACATGCACAAGCATGTCACACGCATACTACAGCCATGGTGGAGCATATGTGGAGCCTTGCTGGCATCTTGATTGGCCAAGAATGAAGCATCAATATTGGTGACATAAAGAAAGGAGATACACAAGGTAACATTTCAAACTTATGTCACATTTGTAACACATGCTGAAAATTTCAGCATGTGTGCATATAGCTGGCCGAATTTCTCAAGTAAATGAGCCATATTTTAGTATCTTGAATCATGTGGATTAATTGAAAGATGTTATGGCAATATTTTGAATATATTATGGAATTAAAATGGTGATATCTTTGAATATCACACATGCTGAAAATTTCAGCATGTGTGGGAATGTATAATGGCCGAATTCTAGGCCTTTTTGGTGATCAATTTTTATTCCAAAAATGATAAGAATGTCTTGTACTAAATGTTGATTGATTTCTTGGATTAAATCAAAATAAACTTGGCAATATTTTGAATGAAATGCAAATGTTACACATGCTGAAATTTCAGCAAGTGCAAGAGTCATAATGGCCGATTTTTGCATGGTAGTTTGGAGAAAATTGGCTTGCTAATTAAGTGGGATGATTATATGCTTTATGGAAATGATTTAATGGCTAATTGGCACATGCTTTTTGAGGATTAATTTCAGATTTATCTAGTCATCAAGTGATGACAACATCCATCCAATCAATGAGTGCCAAGTAAGCAAGAGCTTAATGATCATTCAATGAGAAGATGCCAAGTAAGCAAAGATATCTCACAATGATGCAATACACTCTTTTAAGGACTTAGAAGATAATTTTCAAGAGGAGAAGGGCATCATAGGGGGGCGTCCACCAATGTTAAAAGGAAAGAAGAGAGCAAGACAAAAATAACACATGTCTTACAAGAATACTAGATTGAAATCTTTTTCTAGTCTCTATTTCTACACCTTCTTTCTTTCTCCTCTCAAAAAGCCTATTGTACTCATATTCATATATTTGAATAGGCTTCATATAGTCCACCACATACTCTTTATCATTATAAAAGATTGATCAAGGTGTGATCAATCTTGCACTTGCAAGGCGGTGGTGTTCGTGATCATTGTATTCTCATACAAGGTTTGTAAAGGGTTAGAGTTGGTGTGTAACTCCATCAACCCTGTGGTAAGGTGTTATTTTGTGTTGTGTGATTAGTGCTAACCGAGGAAGGTGTCCTCGAAGACTGGATTAGGTTGTTTATAACCGAACCAGTTTAAAATTCCTGGTGTTATTTACTTTCAGCACTTACTTTCAGTTTCAGCACTGTTTAACGTTTTTAATCACGTTGGTAAAAATAGTAAACAAATTTCAAAAATCACTAAACTTTGAAGAATCATAGCCTCACGTCTTAAGGATCTTTTGGCATAATTTTCAACCCTTTTGGACAAGTATAAGTCATTCAAACGTCCAAAGTTCTGAGACTAGTGCAGTCTGATTTTCAGGCTTGCAAAGGTTGAGACTTTGATCATATTTGACTAACTTTCCAAAAGAATTTTTCAAAACTGTTTCAAAATAATTAAATACAACTAATAAGGGGTTAGTCTCTAAATTTTCAGATCATTTGGAGTTACGGACAAATAGAAATTAATTTTTCAAATCGGACTACCGTTTCTGCCAGATTTGCACAATCTGACCACCAACGATTTTTCAAGGGGTTAGAGGTTGAATTTTAATCTGAAATTGTTAGGAGATACTCAGAACATCTGTGGCTAAGTTATCTCCAAATTTCAAAATTTGTGAAGACCTACAACCTAGTTTTCAAAACGTTTTAAAACTAGTCCTGAAAACAGAAACTGTTTTCAGAAGTTGGGTTTTTGGTTTAAAACAATTTTAAAAACCACATTTTCCGCACCCACTATTCAACTCCCCCCTTCTAGTGATGCCTTGCAGATCCTACAATGAACTTTCTGCAGAGCAACTACACCTGGGATCTTGTAGAAAAGCCACCAGGGATGAAGACAATTCAGAACAAATGGGTGTACAGGTTGAGGCATGAGGCTGATGGTTCTCAGAGGTACAAGGCAAGACTTGTTGTGAAAGGTTTTCAACAGAAGGCCGAGGTTGACTTCACTGAGATCTTTTTTCCTGTGTTCAAGCTCTCGAATATCAGAACTGTCCTAAGCATTACAGCTGCTGAAGATCTGAACTTAGAGCAGCTTGATGTCAAAACAGATTTTTTGCACGGCGATCTAGAAGAAGACATTTACATTATGCAACCACAGGTCTACGAAGTGTCTGACAAAGAAGACCTGGTCTGTAAATTGCAGAAAAGCTTGTACGGGCTGAAACAAGCCCCAAGACAGTGGTACAAGAAGTTTGACTACTTCATGACAGAGGTCGGCTACAAGTGTTGTCATGGTGACCACTACTCTTACTTCAAGAAATTTGAAGGATCGTATTTTATCTTGCTATTGTATGTGAATGATATGCTGATAGCAGGTGACAATATGGACGAGATCAAGAGATTGAAGGAACAAATGGCTACGAAAATCTCCATGAAGGACCTTGGTCCTGCTAGAAGAATACTGGGACTCACATGGGTATCAAGGTTGCAGAAGATTGTTGCACTGTCAACAACTGAAGCTAAATACGTTGCAACAGTTGAAGCTACCAAGGAACTGGTGTAGCTGAAGAGTTTACTAAATGAGCTGCAACACCCACAGACGAGCTGCAAACTATTCAGTGATAGTGAAAGTGCAATTCGCATAGCCAGAAACTCTGCTTACCATGCAACGACTAAGCATATTGACATCAGATACCACTATATAAGAAATATGCTTGAAGGAAAACAGTTCGACTTGGAAAAGATTCACACCAGTAAGAATCCAGCAGACATGATGACGAAGATTGTTCCAAAAGAGAAGCTTGAGCCATGCAATGCTTCTCTGGGTCTTGTTACTTGATGAAAGTGCTGAAAGACGGCAGTCCGAAGGAGAAGAAATTCACGATGTGTCATGATTAAGGTCAGATCCAAGTGGGAGATTTTGTTAAGTTTGGTAGAACGAAAGTGAGCAGCTGAGCTGAGCTGTCGTGCTGAACTTAAGCCTACATGGATAGAACTTAGAGAAGCGAACTGTGTTGCCGAACTGAGCTGAACAGCGGTGTATATCTCATATGTCATGCTGGTATGAAGTATACGAGTGTGTGGTCATCTTTTAGTGAAGACTCGACTTTTACGGTATCCCAGCTGAAGTCAAACACTTTATAATTATTAGTTAGAAGGATGCATCTCTCTAGAATTCCATTCATGTTAGGATAGCGCGTTAAGTGATATATACGCCTATGTTGATCATGTTGGTCGAACACCTATAAAATTCCCAAGTTGTAAGCATGAAATCTAGGCTGTGATTTGGAGTTGTGATAGTAAATTTTTCCTAGCTACCGCCGCCGTGGGTTTTTATTACTCAAGAGAGGTTTTCCACGTAAAAATCGTTGTCTCTCCGTTGTCTATTGCTTTGTTTCATTACTGCTGCCCTGTTCTTGCGAATTGTGTGTGTTTGTATTTTTTTGTCGTCGTATTGTTTCCACCGCTATCTGCCCTCAACATACCATGCACCTCAAATAGTGGTATGTAATATCTCTGTGTATAAAAAAATCAATAATCTCCAATTAAGGAATGGGCTGCTATATCGTCCAAGGATGTAGTAATAAATATTGCCTCCTACTTATGGCAGAATACAGCTAAGAAGTTGTAGAAAGTATATCAAAAGCACAGCTTAATTTGACCCCATAACATGATGTTTTCTTCACGACTTAATGATTTTTGGACCAAAAATTCTGATTGTCCTAACTCCTAAGTGTACCTTCTTCCATTTCGAGCCTAGTGAAGTATGACTTAAGGTATTTGGTCAAGAAAATATCATATGCAACATTTCCAAGCATGTGGGGAAGTTTAATACTGTCATGGTTGCCGCTTGCACCATAGTTTGATTAAAAATTAAATACATTAAATGTCATATCTAGGACACACTCTTTTTTGACTTTAGAATATGATGGGATAAAAAAAAATGACTCATTAAATTATCTGGCCTTCTTGTATTGTGAAGTAGCAGTTGATCGACACAGACTGACGTAATTTTCGTTATGGGTCATCGAGAAACAACCTCTGTGTGTTTCTAACGTATGGGTATGGTTGCTTACATCCGACCTTTCATATCCAACCATAGACAGAGAACTTCTAAGGCAATCGGGTAATGTTGTTGTTGTACATTAGGTGTCTATATTGATTAAATTCTTTTGGCGATATCACATATTAGCTCTGAAATATATTCGATATATAAATTCTTTTAAACAACCTTCCTTTTGTTCAATTGGCATCCAACAAAATAGCAGATTAAACGTTACAAGAAAGATCATTACTGTGTAATAAAGTAGAGGAGAAGCACAATACCCATGTGGGTAAAAATGGTGAATGGGGGAATTCCCAACTTGACGAACAAATGAAAAACAGCAGCTATCAAATTCGCATCATCAACTAAGGGCCTGAAGGTCCGACTTAGAGCAACGGATAAGATTGTTGCGTCGCATAAACAGAATTTGTGACCTTGAGATTACGAATTCGAGACGAAGAAATAGCCACTTACACAAAGCATAAGGTAAGGTTGCGTATACACCACAAAAAAAAGACATATAGCGACAGACAAAACTCGTCGCCATTTCGTCACTACAGGCATATAGCGACGAAATAGCGACGAAAACAGTAGGTCGCGATACGGCTTGTCGCAAAATGAATTTCGTCGGTGAAGCTTCGCTATATTGGGACGGAAAATTTCGTCGGTGTTTCGTCGCATAGTTGCGACGAAAATCTGTCAGTTCTGCGACCTGTTTTTGCCGTCGTTGTTTCATCGGTGTATTTTTTCGTCGCTATTTTATATTTTTTTTTATTTTTTTATTTCCTTTCTGCGACATATTATTTCGTCGCAAAGTTTCGTCGGTATATGTTTTTGTCGCTATTTTTAAATTTTTGATTTTTTTATTTCCGGTCTGCGACATTTCGATTTCGTCGCAGGTTCGTCGCTATTTTTTAATTTAATATTTAATATTAATTAAATATTAAATATTAAATATCTTTAATTTATAAATAATACAATATATTATTAATTAAATAGTTTTTATTATTATTTAATTTTTATAATATATTTTATTTTGTATATTAAATCATTTGTACGAATGTTATACAGAAATACAGTACTTGCGTATTGAAGTTCGTAAACAACACAAACGAAATAGAATCCGTATAAATGTCATACAAAATATAAAAGTACGAAGAATATGTCAATACAATAAACGAAATAGACTATACGAAAAATCAAAAAATAAAATACTATGCAGAGGAAGATGGAGGGGGATCATGTAGAGAAGAGTGACCATCAGGGGGAGGCTGAGGCTGCGAGGAGCTGGAAATGATAGAGATGATGAGATGCGATAGCTGCGAGATTTGCTGGTTCGTCTGCTGCTGCACCTGCATCGTCTGCTGCTGCGCATGCTCAACCGCCTGCTGAAGCGCCTGCTGAAGCGACTGCTGCAGCTACTGCTGGGTTTGAGTCAGCTGCGACCGCAGTGCTCGTACGCTCTCCTCATGCTGCGCCCTGATGGTCTCCACCTCATGCTGCAGCGCCGCATGCTCTGATTCCAGGCGCAAAAGACTCTCTGGGGCCGTAGAAGGCGCAGAGGTGCTGGCCTCAGAGGAAGCACCTGCATGTAGAACTTCGGGAAAGAATCGCGGCGCTGCTGATCCGACCCCGTACACCTCCCTCTTCTTCTTATTCTGAGGGCCGACGGTCCGAACCGCATCCCAATAAGCGCGGTTCTTGTCGGCCTCTTCTCCCCTAAGTGCGAGTAGTCTGTTGTACTCGTCCTGAAATGAGAATAAGAATTGTTAGGGTTTAGGGTTTAGCAATAAAACAAACTAAGGAAAAAACAAATGATATCGTAGTCTACTTACACTGATGTCGCGGGCCTTCGCCGTGATCCAGTCCTCCGTTCCGTCGGAGGCTTTCTTCCGATGCGTCTTGTAGAAGAGATCGTAGGAGGCTGGCCACTCCCCCGTCTCCTCCTGCTGAAAGAATGAAATAAAATATGTTAGTGAAATCCATAATTTTAAAAATTTCGGTATGACCTATTCGTTTATTGGAGGTATCCCGGCCTTAAAGGCCTCTCCCAAGTCAAAGCAAAAATAAAAAGAAAAAGGCAAATGAACACATATACTAGTTAAATTAACCATATACGAATACCAAAAAAACAACAGCGCAACATAAGAAATCAATGAATATAAATAATCCACTTAAGTCAATGAATGTAAATAATCCACTTAAGTCAATGAATCTAAATAATCCAATGAAATCAATGAATCTAAATAATCCAATATTAAAATACTTACCATAGAACGCATCGTGGTGGCGTGGGAAACCGACCCACCTGAGTGTGTGGCAGGTGCTGGGCCCTGTACATTGCGGCTGCGCCGGTTCGCCGCATTCCGGGCGCTGCGGGCTTGGGTAGCAGGGTCCATCCAACCTGCTATCCACCCCGCCCAGGTGGCCTCGGATATGTAGGCAGGCCTGGAATAATTGGGGTCACGCTCCCACTTGGTCCTGTGCGAGTTGATGAAGTCCCTGTAGCGTTTGACGGCCCTATGCCACCAGGCCTGCTCCACGTCGTGGGCGATGTCAGCTGTCCAGCTGTACGCCTTTTGCAATTATTATACGGAGGAAAAGTAAAAACGTGGTTAGAAAAGTAATGATCGATTACGTATCAAAAAGTGAAATTCACCAAATTTGAATACCTGAAACTCATCCCAGTAGAATCTACGTGTTTGCATGGTGACACGGGACCAGACATATCCAGCTGGGTCCTTCCTCAGGTGGAAGGACCGAGTGATGCAACCGGAAATCTGGCCCGAGTCCACTGCAAACCTAAAAGAGGTGAAGTTTTTAGGAAAAAATAACGCGTGAAATATATTTGAAAACGTGTTAAAAAATAAATTATTAGTTACGTATGGGTATCATATGACCAAGGGAGGGCACGACGCCCTTGTATGACACCCTCGTCCGATGCCGCATCAGACGCCGGATGAGGTGCTGAACCGGTGGGTGTGGGTGGCGGCGTAGATCGGGGGGGTGCGGACCTCTCGGCAGACCCTAAAAGGTCTGCGTCCGCAGCAAGAGCTGCGGTCGAAACCGACCCAAGCTGCTCATGCTGAGAGAGGAACATATTAAACTCTCATGAGATGTCATGTGTAGATCGAGTCGGTAAACCACCACTAGCCATCAGATCTGCAAGGGTGAAAAATTTAAAAGGCACATTAAACGAGTTTAGAGTTGGTTGGCCAGACAAATAAGATGTCCAAAAAATGACAAGTGTTTGCATACATTTAATGCAAGATATTAATAATTTTGAAAATTTCGGCATGATCTATTCGTTTATCGGAGGTTTTCCGGCCTTAATGGCCTCTCCAAAGACAAATGTATGTCCAGCTCTCGAACTTAGTAAACACTCCGAACTAGTATCATACCGAAAATCATATGCAAACCTCTTACAAAACAGTTTGTACATGCATCATTCATTGGCCAAGCACACCACATTTCTACTAATTCAACCTTAACAACAATTTTGGTGCATACGCACCCTAGTCACCAACAGCCCTTTTTCAGTACATCACCTATACATACTTATTATAGATAACTTGTAACAGCCCAACCCGCCCACAGCCTTATGCCGCCCACAGCCACCCCCCGCCCCACCCACTCCCGCCAACAGCCAACACCGCCCGTAGCTCACTCCCGCCAACAGCCACCGCTCGCTCCACCCACTCCCGCCAACAGCCCACCCCGCACACAGCCCACTCCCGCCAACAGCCACCCCCCGCCCCACCCACTCCCGCCAACAGCCACCCCCCGCCCCACCCCCCGCCAACAGCCACCCCCCGCCCCACCCACCGCCCGCTCCACCCACTGCCGCCAACAGCCCACCCCGCACACAGACCACTCCTGCCAACAGCCACCCCCGCCCCACCCACTCCCGCCAACCGCCCCACCGCCACATAATTTATCGTTTCATGCCAAAACCACCTCTATTTCCTTAGCCCTCTCCATCGTATGCCCTTTTCATGCCAAAACCACCCCTATTTCCTTAACCCCACCCGCGCCAACAGCCACCCCCCGCGCCGCCAACCCACCCGCGCCAACAGCCAACAGCCATCCCCTCCACACCCAGCCCCGCCCCACAAGACACCCAGCCCGCACCCCCGCCAAACTCAGGCCCACCCCACAGCCCCACTCCCGCACCCCCGCCGCACCCAGCCCCACCCCATAAGCCACCCAGCCCGCACCGCCACCACACCCAGCCCCACCCCACTGCCCCACCCTGCACCCCTGCCACACCCCAGCCGCACCCCAGGCTCAACCACAGCCCGCAACCCCGTCCACAGCCACCACCCCCGCCAACAAACACCCCCGCCACAGCCCACCCCTGCCCACATCCGATATAACTAACCGGGGAAATGGGGAAGAAATCATTAAAAACGTTAAAAACGAAATATAACTAATTAAAATCATTAAAAACAAAATAAGAAGAAAAACTAACCGGAGAAGGGAGGTTACCGGAGAAGAAATGGAGATTTCGCCGGGGGAGGAGAGGGGATTTCGCCGAGGGTCTGAGAGGGGATTTCGCCGTGGGGGTGGGAAGAAGAGGCGGGGGGAAGAAATGGGGAAGAAGAGAAGGGTTTTCAGTTTTTAGTCGAAAATTTTGCGACGCACTAGCGACGAAAGTCCGTCGCTATTACTGTGCCGACGCTATTTCATGTGTCGTCGTTATTTCAAATTTGCGACGAAAGATTTCGTCGGTAATTTGTCGGTGACATCAGTATTGGAAAAAAAATAATACAAAATATAAAGTACTTACAGACAGACATTATGTATATACATGTGTATAAGTACATCAACACATACACACTTTCACCTAATGAGGTGCATAAAAAATTGTGACTAACCTCAATCTTCATTGTCATCCGCATCCTCATACGCATCTTCATTTTCATCCTCATTTTCATATTCATTTTCATCTTCATCTACATGCTCGTCGTCCTCTTCATCCTCGTATTCGTCTTCGCCTACATATTCAATATTGTCAGGCGGTTGTATGTTGAGATGAATTTCGATGACCGCCGGTGGGGTCATTTAGAGGGAGGTTGTGCAGTTCAACATGTGTCGTATCCAGAACGGTCGGGTTTTCTTCTTGAAATGCGGCATCCATGCCATCTGAACCTGGCTGTATACTGACATCAAACTTGCTCGATTTCACTTTGCACACGGCTCGCCAGTCTTTTGAGCTTGCATTCATCCTCGTTGTTGGATACGATAGATAGTAAACCTGGGACGCTTGACTAGCCAAAACGAATGGATCGTACTTTCTGTACCGTCGCCCTTGGTGTATGTCTACCAACTTATATCGGTCGTGAACCTTTGTGCCAGCGCGATAACCTTCCCGAGTTGGATCGTACCATTCGCATTTGAATAGCATCACCCGCTTTATAGGCAATGCGGGATATTCGAGCTCAATTATGTCAGTAAGGTAGCCGTAGAAGTCATCCTCGCCCGGGCTATTGTCATACCGCATGACACACACTCCGCTGTTCTCTGACGATTTTCGACTGGCATGGGAGACTGTGAGGAATCTATAACCGTTGACAAAACACATATCGTGGCGTGTGACTCTGTTCAATGGACCCTCGGCTACTGGTGTCAGAATGTAACCATACTCATCGTCAGCCAGATGACCTTTGCTCGCCTGTAAAACGACAAGTATACATCAGCGGGGCAATAAATGCGTATCACATGACGTACACGTAACCGACAAACATGTAAACTTAAATGCCACCTGAACCAATCAGCAAACTTGGCATCTAACTCATTGTTTATTGCATCGCTCGATATACCCGGTGAACGGTGTTGCAATAAATCAACGAACAAGCTGAAGCAAATTACGAATGAGTACCCTGTATATCTTTGTAATATAATGGATAGAGTAGCGCAAGGTATTTACAAATTAAAATTGGATATCGTTTATACCTCTGGAAACGGTCGACTTGACGGCAGTTGCGCAGAACATAAGAATGAGCAATCTTCAGCTCGCTGTCCCCCAATATCATTTCCTTTCCCTGTCCGTGAAATCTGATCGAATGTGTGAATATCGGGAGGACACCGGATCTGGAAATGCCGTCGTCGTTCCGGGGAACATCTCTGCACCTCGAGGGGACATCTGGATCGAAGTAATGAGACACGAAGGTCGAGGCTTCCTCCGTCAGGTAGGCATTGCACATTGAGGCCTCGACTTTCGCCTTGTTCTTGATGTTCAGCTTCAAATGCCTGAGATATCTGTTTATATAGGGAATATCTGTTCAAATGCTTGCGCTTAGACACATAAGAACGTCACGTAATAAATAAGAGTACCTCTCGAACGGGTACATCCACATGTACTGAACAGGACCACCAACGCGTGCCTTGTATGGTAGATGAACTGGTAGGTGTTCCATTGAATCAAAGAAGGCCGGAGGAAATACAGTTTCCAGCTTGCAAATGATCAATGTGATTTCGCCCTCCAGCCTTGACATATCATTCGCCCTGAGTCTCGTGGATGTAAGACATCTGAAGAACAGACTCATCTCGGTAAGTGCTTCCCATACATTGGTTGGAAGCAGCTTGCGGAATGCAATAGGCATCAACCGTTGCATGAACACGTGACAGTCGTGGCTCTTCATCCCGTGCAAACCGCGTTTATTCACGTCGATGTTCTTAGACAGGTTCGAAACATGGCCGTCAGGAAATCTAGCCGTCCCCAGCCACGCTAACAACGCACTGACCTGCTCCGCATTCAGCGTGTAAGAGGACTTCGGCATGTAGGATTTGCCAATGGGATGCAGCTCCAGTCGCATATTCAGGTCGCGCATATCAAGTCGTGCCTTCAAATTGTTTTTCGTTTTTCCAGGCACATTCAGCACCGTATTGAAAATGTTGTCAAACACGTTCTTCTCAATGTGCATGACATCCAGGTTGTGTCGAATCATATTGCTCTTCCAATACGGAAGCTCCCAGAATATGCTTCTCTTCTTCCACCCGATACAGTAACGGGCCAGGTCTGCGTTGTGGCTGCCGTCCGGATCATCAGCGACCCCCACGAATCCACAACTGTCTATCTCCTCCAAAACCTCCGCACCCGTGAGAAGCTCGGGCTTCATGTCCTTCTCGACGATGCCAGGCATGAACGACGTCACGTTCTTTCTGTACAAATGACGTCTGGACAGGAACTTCATATGGCTGTCGAACCAGCAAATCTTACGTCCATGTTTCAAGGACTTCGTCTTCGCTTGCTTCATGCAGCAAGGGCAAGCGTATTTCCCCGATGTGCTCCAACCCGACAACATAGAATAAGCCGGAAAGTCGCTGATGGTCCACATCAGCGCAGCACGTACCTGGAAGTTTTGTTTGGTCGATACATCGAACGTCTCCACGCCAAACTCCCACAACCACTTCAGCTCATGTATCAATGGCTGCAGGTACAGGTCGATCTTTTGTTTTGGATTCCTTGGCCCCGGTGCGATCACAGTCAAGAACATGTATGGCTTCTTCATGCACATCCAAGGTGGTAGATTGTACGGCGTCACGATTACAGGCCATGACGAATACTGCTCTCCTGACTGTCCGAACGGGTTGAACCCGTCGGTGCATAAACCCAACCTAACGTTCCTTGTCTCCGACGAAAAACCCGGATGTGTCGCATCGAACGTCCTCCAAGCTTCGCCGTCAGATGGATGGCACATCTCACCGTCTTTCGTGTAGTGCTCCGCGTGCCACCTCATCTGGCTAGCTGTGGCACCGGATGCGTAGAGCCTCTGCAGTCTAGGGGCGAGAGGTAAATAGTAGAATTGCTTTCTTGGCACGTTCCGGTTTCTTTTGTTCGTTCTCCACCTGCGTGTCCCACAGACCCTGCACTTGTCTTTATCCTCGTCGATGCCCCAGTATATGATGTATCCCTCTGAACAACAATCGATCTTCTGAACCGGCAGTCCCAACGCCTGCAGCTGTTTCTTCGTCGAATAAAAACTGTCGACCATTGTATTCCCTTCGGGAAGAGATTCCCTCATCAGCTGACACATCCCATCGTACAATCTCTCCGTCATGCGGTGCTCCATCTTCATGCTCGTCATCCGACCGATCATGGACATCTGTGTGTGACTACCGCAACCGGGATACAGCGGCATGTTGGCGGTGTTCAGCATCTCAAAAAACTGTCTCGCTTGAGAGTGCGGATCTTCCTCCACGAATACACGCGGCTGTTCATCCTGATCCTGCATTTGTAAGTACTGCTCTCCCATAAATGCGCCGGCGGCTGCGTCTTGCACCATCTGCACGTATGGGTTGTGAGATCCCTCGCCTATTTCTTCGGCATCAACCTGACCGGGTCCCCCTAAGACGTGTTGAGTTGCAGATGTAGACGCCCCCTCATATTCTCCGTGGCAGTACCATGTATGGTAATTGTGCATGAAACCTTGTTTCAATAAGTGAACCCTCACGTCACCCGGATGCATATATTTACGGTTTTTGCATTTCTTACACGGACATCTAATCTGCGTTCCACTTTCATTACTCGTCGCAAAATCCATAAATTCTTTGAGACCTTCAACAAATCTAAAACTCCACTCTCCGCTGTTTACTCTCTCGTACATCCACTTTCTATCGCTCCTCATCGGATCTATTTTCTCGCTATACCTTCAAAATAACAATAGCTATCTTTCCTCGGTGGTGGAAAATATCAAAATTTCACACAATAAGATTTCTTCCTTCTATATTTTTGTAGAAAAGTTATGATTTTTGTGTTTGAAATGGGAGAAGAATGGGAGAAGAGTGGAAGAAGAAAGCTGCGTTTTATGGTTAAAAGCCTGCAATATTACCGACGTATTAGCGACGATATAGCGACGCTAAGCGACGACCATGAAACACGAATCCCGGAAACAAACAAACACAAATACCGACGACTTAGCGACGACCAAGAAACACAAATCCCGAAAAACAAACACAAACACCAACGACTTAGCGACGCACAGCGACGCACGACGTATCTTCACACCATACGATGTGTTTCGTCGCTGTGTGCGTCGCTACGTCGTCGCTATTCGGCACAGCCCGACTGTTACACTTTCGATGCATTTACGTCGCTCTTTCGTCGCTATGTCGTCGCTGAATTCCCTACATAAACAGGATGGACCGTGACCCCCAACTACATAGAAAACAACCTCCTTTATAATCATAAAAAAAGACCCAAATATGGTTCGTACTAAAGCGCAAGCGCGACGTGGTAGTTGCCATTCAGCGGCAAGACGGCCTATTCAACAACCCTCTTCTTCAGCGGTTCCTCCACCACAAGAATCACCCCCACAGGCTGAGTCCTCTGAACCCAGTCTTTTTGGGCCACGTCGGGATCGCCAAATTGGCGATCTCCATAAAGAAATACAAGAACTGTGGAAAACAGTGGATGACCTGAGGGAGCATATTATGTACCAGGATAAGCGTCTCCAATACCTGGACACAAGGCAGATGCGGATTAAATCCAAAGCTGCATAGCTGAGACGCCTCCTGAAGGCGTGCGCAGAGAGTGTTGCTACTCTCTGTTCGGATGACGAACAGTGAATGGCTCCTCTCCGTTATTCATTTAGATTAGTTTTTCCATTATTGTCCTAGTATATTTTGTAATTTATAATTTTATATTAATGAAGTTTTATTTTTCTAATCATCGCTTTCGTTTTCTTAATTTAAACACGTGTTTAATCTCCTACGAATTTTGACGACGCTAAAATACAAACGAAATGTGGCTCAGAAAAATTTGAGACGACTAATTGACCGACTAAACATCAACTATATACCGACGAAACTTAATACAAAGACGAGAACCTACTAAACATATCGACGAAACTTAATACAACGATGAGAACTTGCGAATTTATTGGAATTTAGCGACGCTTTACCGACGCCCTAGCGACGCACGATGTCATTTCACCCCATTCGACGCGTTTCATCGCGACGGCGTCGCTAGTGCGTCGCTATTCCGTTCAGTTCCCAACGGTTACAATGTATGATATTACGATATTATCTTCACACCTATTTAAAGTTACGTCGCTCATGCATCGCTAATGCGTCGCTATTCCGCAGTGTCCGGTAAGTTCCCAACGGTTACAATTAATTACAACGTGTTTACGTCGCTAATTCGTCGCTAAGTGCGTCGCTAATTCAAACGAGCCGTCACATTTCGTCGCTAATTCGTTGCTAATTCGCACGAAGCGTCACACCCGCACATATTCCCATCTTGGTTAACGGTCGAAGAATGCGTCGCAAGTTCGTCGCTATATCGTCGTTAAAATTACCTATTTATACCCCAAACATCCACACATATATATACACACATACAAAGTTATAAAACATCAAAATATGTCGCGTCGTTTTAGAAGAATCCCAAGGCGTGGTGGAGGGGCAAACAGTGCCCCGCCACAAGGGCCTCCTCCCCAACCACCATCGGTTGAGCGGGAGGGTTCCGTATCTATGTATGGCCCACTACCGCGAGAGGATGCTCAAGACCAAATGCCGGAACAGGATATCGACTACCGTATGCTGATAGCAAACATGCAACAGCAGTCGAGACAACTGCACAGCATGACTAGAAGGCTGCGGAAGTTGAAATTCAGATATTCCAAACTGAAGCGCCTCCTCAGAGAGTTCGCAGATAATGTGGCAGCCACTCTTTCTTCCGATGACGAAGAGTGAACGGCCCCTCTGCGCCTCTCTTTTAGATTTCTTTTTTTAATTTTTCGTTTCATAATGTAAATTTTTATTATTAAATTAATAAAAAAATTTCCAATCACTGCTTTCTTTTTCCTTAATTAATACACGTGTTTAATCCTCGACGAATCTGCGACGACACAATGACAAATCGGAATATGAACGAAAAGTAAAACAAAACGTTTGCGACACGCGGGTTTCATCGACAAAAAAACCAACGATACACAACGCCAAGAACCTAATCACCGACGAATTTATTTTATCATTGTTCTGGAATTTTAGCGACAAAATAGCTACGATATAGCGACGTAAGGCTACAAACTACATAGCGACGAATAAAACACACAGAATAGCGACGCACCACCGACAAAACACCGACGAACCTATTAATCTGACTACTTTTTTGCTAGCGACAATGCTTTTCATCGTATTTTCGTCGCAATTAACGACGAAAATGAGTGTATCGCAAATGCGTCGCAAAGTACCGACGCAACACCGACGAACCACGGTTCGTCGGTGAAGTTTTCGTCGGTAAATGAAATTCTTTTTGTGGTGATATCAGATCGCAAAGCGATCTGACCTCTTTCCGAACTCTACACAAACGCAAGTGGCTATTACATCGGAAACGTTTTTTTAACTAAGGGGCTGAAGGAATGCAACTCCACCGTTTAGCTTGGCAATGGTGCTAAGAGAGTCGCTCCAAATGATGCAATTAACTCCCTGGACCCCTCTACCTCGCTCAATGCCTCCATATTCGATATGTTTTAACGTTATAACTTTTATTTTTTTAGATTAAGCACTTTTTTTAGTTATTTCATTATGGTAAATAAAAATGTAAACGTTTGAGACCAAAGACTTAAAGTGAACAAATTTTATAAAGACTCAATGCACCTTAAGAAGGACATGAGTAAAGTTTACAAACCGACGTTCTCGTTTCTGATTTTTGTTTAAAAAAAATCATTAACCAGTTTTGTTCAAACCACGATTTTGGTTTTTGTTTTGGTTCTGGTTGGTACATATAGAGCCGGGGGTCTCACTGGAAGCAGACTCTCTATCCCTTAGGATAGAGGTATTGTCTGTCTACCACTTACCCTCCCCAGACCCTAACGATAGATTTTGCTGTCGTTGGGATATACTGGGTCCGGATGATGATATATATATATATATATATATATATATATATATATATATATATATATTGTCACAAATCTGTATGGTGATATACGCAACTTGTTGGCCTTTAAGGTTTTTTTGGCACAATATGAGACGGCCTTAAACGAAACAGTTAACTTTACCAAAGTCTTTTTGTGCCATCCTGTGGTCTCTTTGACGTGCCTAAGAAGGTTGGAAGCAGCCTTTATGATGACCTCCACCATCTTTCCCATGCGTTACTTGGGTTTGTACTTATATAAAGGCATAAATCGTGCAAGTTATTGTGTGACTTTGTTGCAGCACTTTGATATGCGCCTAAATGGTTGCCAGAATAAGTTGCTTACGCAGTCACGCAAGCTAGCTCTGATCCGTTACGTTATGAGCTCGTTGTCCCTACATGTTATGGTGGCGGCAAGGCTACCAAAATCGGTGATACATGAGCGGTAGAGAAAAATGGCAGATTTTTTTGGGGATGGGAGTAGCCAATCGGCTAAGCGTCGTTGGGTTTCCTGCCGGAGCATAACAGTGCCGCGGGAGGAAGGTGGATTGAGGATTCGGGATTTGATTACGCCGCAGGATGCATAAACTTGTCGGCTGTGGTGGTAGTATCATCAGCAGGATACTTTATGGAGTCAGTATATGCGGCACGAATATGGTCACCGGGGGGACTACTTGCCGCACCTAACAGACTATTTGCCGCTTTAAGCAGGTGTGTGCGCTGCATTGCATAGGCAAAGGGGAGCATATGGTATAGTCGTTGGCATCTTCGGGTCAATTTACACTGAGTTTTGCGTACGAAATTTGTTGGGTGGCCCATCTGAAGCTATTCTCGTCAATGGCCGGCAGTGTGTCTTATTCTATGGCGTTTATTTCATGGAACCTTGTTGATGGAGGACTACTTATGCAGAATTATGAAAATTATGCCTACTCAGTGCCCCTTGTGTCATGTGGCATCTGCTGTGATTGATTATATATTTTTGAGTTGTCCAGCTATAGAGTCCGTATGGAGGTATTTACAGATTTGTCGGATAATTTTGTACCCAAATTGTGCTACCTTTGTACATATCTTATGTCTTGGTGGTTACATCTAATTTCTCTACGTTATGGGGAGTTTTGAGTGTTATATTGTCCGGAATCATTGTCCTAAATATTTGGCAGTCTTATATTGCTGTGATTTGCGACGATCGTTCATGGAGTGCCATGACAGTGACGATGCCAATACATGTAAATGTTTATGTTTGGTGCCGCGGTATGGATAGGACAAAACGTGTAGTCAATATCCCAGCTTTATTTCAGGCAGGCCTTATGCCTATTATTCATGCTAGGAAGGTGCGGGTAGTGTGCTGGACGCTACCTCCCTCGGGCCGTATAAACCTAAATGCAGATGCAGCTGTGGGGCATACCAAAGCAGCATGAGGTGCGATTCTCAGAGATTTGCGTGGTGTCTGTTGTGGCGCACTACACTTTCACTTGCCACATGTTCTGGCGTTGGAGGCTGAGGCCCAAGCGGCTCACCTATATTTTTTCTCCACAGCATCCTACGTTGATATTAGAGACGGATTGTCTTGCTTCATTGCAGATGATGGTCACGGTTTCTCACCCCCACATGCACAACTTTTGTCGATTGAGGAGTATCATTGAGGCGGCATATATTGACGTCCAGTGCACCCAGCAAGAACCTAATGGTGTAGCACATTTTTGCCGCAACAAGGCTTGGTGGATGATGCTTTTCCAGTCTTCCACACGGCATCCACTTTACCTTCTATAGTTCACGGCTGTATGACTACAGATGTTTGTATTCAGTCTTTGCGTCATGTTTAGTTATCTTATGCTTGTATTCTTATTAGCGTGTGTGGTCTACAGATGTCTGTATTCAGTCTCTACACCATGTTTAGTTGTCTTATGCTTGTATTCTTATTAGCATGTGTGGTATGTATTAATGATTTTCCTCTATCATATAATATATATATATATATGGGATCGTCTTCTCCAGGCGTTCCCGTTGGCGGCGACAGTAGGTCATTCGCCTCTGTCGTTGTAGTTCCTCCTCCTTCTGTACCAATCGCATCCAAAACAATCTCCAAACACAAAGGCCTCCCCATGATCTCATTTACAGATGAAGAAATTGATTCCTTGGCTGAGCCTTACCAGCTTACACTAGTGGGAGCTTTTTGGTTCGGCCGGCCGCCGCTGAAGATTATCCGGGATGTTTTTGATGGTTTTTGTTCTGATGTAAAGATCACGCTTTTGGATCAATCACACGTTTTATTGAATTTTCATCATGAGCCAAATTACCTCCGCTGCTTTTATTGTCGATCATGGACGATTGCAGGATGTACAATGCGCATAACAAAATGGACAGTGGACTTTGATCCGGCAACAGATGTCCCAATAGTACCGATATGGGTTGAGTTCCCGGGTCTACCTCTTCACTTTCAACAAAAGACAGCACTTTTCGAGATTGCTAAGGTAATTGGACATCCAGCCAAATTGGATGTCGCCACAACTGATGGGATTCGGCCTTCTGTAGCACGTGTTTGTATCCAAAGATCTGCCAAAAATTATATTTACAAGGAAAGCAAAAAATAATGCAGCAACAAATAATATATGAAGATCTCTCGGGATTCTGCATACATTGTCACAGGCTAGGGCACTCAGCGGCAAATTGTGATGATCATCAGCCGCCGCCGCAAAAACCTCAGAAGCCAGGGACGAGATGGACTCCAAAAAAACACACAAGCAAAATCCACATGAAGACGATCCAGTCATCATTCTTAAACGCACATCAACTTCCCATGCAATTGATGCCATTGACGACATGGTTCGCTCCCAACCTCTTGTTCCTGAAGATCATAATATGGAAGTCCCTGCTATGTCGGATCTTACACTATTGCGCTCAGATCAGGAGGAAGAATTGATGCAAAACAAAAATCTCGATGATCTTGACACTTGCCAATGTTCAGACTCAGATGTGGGTCATCCCGAAGCTATAAATATATCTTATGACAATCAATCACGCATAACGTTTAGATAGCAAATAAGAGAGGCTTTTGAACAGATTGGCCAGTGATTATCCAATCGTTCTGTTTTACCTAATGATGATGATATTTTGCAGTCTTGTTTTAGTAACCAGATCCAAGAAGATACAAGGTTCATACCTGTGGCTCTTAGACGCAAACGCAGAAAGAAGAAAGAATTGCCACCATGACCCCCATCCAGTGTAGTTACACGAAGTGCGATGCGTACCGGTACCACCCAACCCCACAATTCTCAATGAATGCATTAACATGGAATGTTGGAGGTATACGTACCTCTTTAGATTGTTTGATCACACTGTTACGTCATTCGCGAATTGATTTATTAGTTCTTATAGAACCAAAACAACGTCTATCCAAACTTATCTATATCGAATGAAACTAGGATTCAGTGATGTAGCTGAAACATGTGAAGGAAACATATGGGTATTTTGGCGTTCGTCTGTCTTTGAGTTGCTGAGTATAGATCATGGACCTCAAACCTCTTTATTTTCATTCATGTGGAGACAATTGCATCAACGCTTGGCTTGTCGGTGGTATATGATCGACATACAGTTTCACAACGACAGCTTCTTTGGACTTCTTTGGATCAGACCTATCGTAATTTGTCGGACCCATGGATTTTTGGAGGTGATTTTAACACCTTTCTTTCATTGGAGGAACAGCGAGGTCGTACTAATCCATCTATTCGTTCTCTAGAGGATTTCAGATCCTATGTCCATCAATGTCAGTTGCAAGAAATTCCGTTTGTGGGTTCTCGTTTCACTTAGGCACGTGGAAGCGGTCTAGCAAGAGTATTGCGTCGTTTAGACCGTATGTTGTGTACGGTTTCTTTCACCAATCTATTTGCGGACATTGTTGTTCATCATTTATCTCGATATACATCGGATCATGCACCATTATTACTAAAGTGCACTCTCTCATCCACCGTGCCACGTACTCCATTTCGATATCTTAATGCTTGGGCTTTGCATGAAGATTTCTATTCATATGTTCAAGGTCAATGGCAATCTTACCCAACTGTAGGAGGGATGCGTGGCTTGTATAGCCAGCTTCGTCTACTTAAGCATGATCTTCGCTGTTGGAATTGTGATGTTTATGGAAATATATTTAACAATGTGGCAGACGCTGAGGCCAATTATGCACGTCATGAAAAGGCATATGACAATGATCCAACCCCGGAGAATCGTGCTTCCTTCTCTTTATCTCAAGTGCAACTTTTGCAAGCCCATAAAGCACAAACTTCCTTCTGGTCTCATAAGTCGCGGGTACGGTGGATGGCAGAAAGTGAGGACAACACGGCTTACTTTCATGCTTTGGTCAAAGACAGGTACCATTGCCAACACATACGTAGCATTAGTGATTCAACGGGAGCAATATTAGAATCCAATGATGAATTAGGAGCGGCTGTTGTGGACTTTTTTCAAAAATTAGTCATAGAGGAGCCTGTGGTAGAGGTAGACGCTTTTCTTGCTCCTATTCCTACCCTGGTCACAACAACGGACAATGATATGCTTATGTCCATCCCAGACCATGATGAGATTAAATGTGCGATTTGGAACCTAAGTCCACATAGCGTAGCTGGACCTGATGGTTAAAATGGCCATTTTTTCGAACATGCTGGGACATCCTACAGATTGATGTGATCTGTGCTGTTCAAGAATTCTTTTTGGGTGTACCCCCTCCACAGGTTATGATATCGTCTTTAATCACATTAATTCCAAAAAAGGATCATCCTATTACTTATGCAGACTTCAGGCTCATATGCCTATCCAATTTCATAAGTAAGTCACAACGCGCATACTTGCTTCTCGTTTGTTTGTCATTCTTCCACAGTTGATCTCGGTGGAGCAGATTGGGTTTCTCAAAGGTCATGACATAAGCGAACATGTGTTAATGGCAAATGAAATGGTGCATTTGATTGACAAGAAAACTCGTGGTGGAAATGTCATGGTTAAGCTAGACATGACAAAAGCTTTCGATAGAGTCAATTGGCATTATCTTCAGACTATTCTTCAAAAATTTGGATTTCGCTCAAGATTTATTCGAATTATAATGAAAAATATGAGGTATTCTAAGTTGTCGGTGGCGATCAATGGTACTTCCTACGGTTTCTTTTCACCTACACGTGGAGTAAAAGAAGGCGATCCTCTATCACCATTATTGTTTATTCTCAGCCCGGAAGGATTAAGCCGCGGCCTCAATCATTTGTTCAATAATGGATCCTTTCGTGGCTTTGCATCAGGACGAGTACCAGTAGAATCTCATTTGGCCTATGTAGATGATCTACTTCTATTCCTCAATGGTTCAAGTCATAATTTACACATCTTTCAGTTATTTCTTCACTCTTATCAGCAGGCTTCGGGTCAATTAGTGAACTACAACAAAAGCCAATTTGTTGATAGTACTTATATCAATAATCAACAGCTACGAAATATAGGAAGAGTCTTGCTTATGTGTCCATCTTTGCCCATCAAATACTTGGGCTCTTATTTATATCGTGTGATTAATCGGTCTATTTACTGCACTTCACTCCTTCAACATTTTGATGCTAAATTAACTGGATGGGCTCGTCATCTTCTTACTTCAGGGAGTCGACTGGTCTTGCTTAAGTCGGTTCTTCAGGCCATTCCCCTACATATTTTGGCATCCGCGTGATTGCCTAAAAGCATAATCCATTCTATCAACAGGAAAATATCTTATTTCATTTGGGGGAATCGCTATCATTGGGTTTCTTTATCGTCCCTGTGCTTCCCTGAACATGAAGGAGGTTTTGGAATTAGAAATTTGAGTCATGTTCACCAGGCATATGATTGCAATCTTTGGTGGAACTATCATGCAAACACATCTCTTTGGTCTGTATATATGCATCAACGATATGGAACGCGATCATACTACTTCCCTTGAATTTATGACTCTCCTGGATGGAAGAGGATTTGTTCTATACACTCATTATGCATGGCATTATCCACTGGTAAACCGACACCATTATGGCTCTCAAATACATTGGGTATGTTTTCCATTAGACACGCATATGATGATATTCGCCCCTCTCGCCCAACCCTGCTTTCACATAAATTTATTTGGTGGCCTAAGTTGCCAAATTCTGCTAGTTTGTTTATGTGGCGTCTTCTCCACCGTGCATTGCCTTTAGAGGATAATTTGACCCGTTTCACCTCCATTTGTCCTGCAACATGTAGGATCTGCAAGGCACCACTAGAAGGGGGGGTTGAATAGGTGGTGAGGAAAGTGTGGTTTTTAAAATTTGTTTAAAACTAAACAACTCAACTTCTGAAAATAGATTCTGTTTTCAAAACCAGTTTTAAAACGTTTTTAAAACCAGGTTATAGGTCTCCAAAAATTCTGAAATTTTGAGAGAACTTAGCCTCAGATTTTATGAGGGTCTCCTAAAAATTTTAAATTAAAATTCAACCTTTAACCCCTTCAAAAACCGTTGGTGATCAGATTGCGCGAATCTGCCAGAAACGGTAGACGGTTTTGAAAACTTTATTCCTATTTGTGTGTAATTCCAAATGCTCTGAAACTTTAACCACTAACTCCTTATATACTATATTTAAGTGGGTTGAAACAGTTTTGCCAAATTATTTTGGGAAGTAGGTCAATTACAATCAAAGTCTCAACCTTTGCAAGTCTGAAAATCAGACTCCACTAGTCTCAGAACTTTTGATTTTTGATCGACTTATACTTATCTAAAAGGGTTGAAACTTGTTCCAAATTAATCCTAGAACGTGTGGCTATGTTTCTGGAAATTTTCATGATTTTTGAAAGTCGTTTACTAGTTTTACGAATGCAAACAAAAAGAGTAAACTGTGCAGTAACAGAAATTAAATGCTGAAAGTAAATGGCACCAAGAATTTTATACTGGTTCGGTTATAAACAACCTACTCCAGTCTTCAAGGAACACCTTCCTTGGTTCATACTAG
Source organism: Eustoma russellianum (assembly GCA_036186865.1). NCBI lineage: Eukaryota > Viridiplantae > Streptophyta > Magnoliopsida > Gentianales > Gentianaceae > Eustoma > Eustoma russellianum. The sequence continues at coordinate 12,406,574 of AP025041.1, read as the reverse complement.
TCACACACACGCAATACATCTTACCACAGGGTTGATGGAGTTACACACCAACTCCAACCCTTTGCAAACCTTGTACGATGAATACAATTCGCACGAACACCACCACCTCGCAAGAATGAAGATTGATCACACTTTGATCAATCTTTTACAAAGATATAGAATATGTGGTGGTCTATAACAAGACTATTCAAGATCGAAAATATGAATACAATAGGCTTTCAAGAAGAAGAAAGAAAGAAAGAGTAAAAGAAGAGAGGCTAGGCGTTTTGATCACTTGATTTTGTAATGCTTGTTCTTGTTTTGTTTTTGCTCATCTTCTTTCCTTTTAATGCTTGCAGCCGTCCCCCCTAGGTGTCCTCCCCCTCTAGAAAATTATCTTCTAAGTCCTTGGGAGAATTTAAGACATCATTGTGACATGGTCTTGCTTACTTGTCACCTTCTCATTGGATGATCATTTAAGTTTTGCTTACTTGGCACTTCATGATAGGTTGGATGTTGTCATCATTGATGACTTGGAAAAATCTGAATATATCACTCAAAACATGTGCCAAAATCAACATAAAATAATTTCCATAATCCATAAGATTGTCACATAAATTTGCAAGACAAAAGTTCCTCTCACACAAGGATAAAAATCGGCCATTAAGAGTGATTACCATGCTGAATTTTCAGCATGTGATACATGGTATTAAAGTTCAAAATAATTCCATTTTTCTTTGATTTTTCTAATTAAAATAAATCACCAATTGATGGCAAATATCCTTATCACATTGGAAATGAATTTGGACACCTTTATGACCTTACATTCGGCCAAGACATATCACACACATGCTGGAAAATTTCAGCATGTGTGATATATAAAATATCACTCTTTATGACTTTGAAAAATATTCAAATTGCTTCCATTTCTTCTTCTAATTAATCACATAATTCAAGATGATAAAATATGTCTCATTAAGCATCAAAATTCGGCCAGCCTATTAGCACATGCTGAAATTTTCAGCATGTGTTACAAATGAGATAAAATTTGAATTGTTACCTTGTGTGGCTTCTTCATTTATGTTATCAACATTGTATGCTCGATTCTTGACCAATCAATATGCCAACAAGGCTCCACATAGGCTCCATCTCAGCTGTAGGTGGCGTGGATGATGTATATGCATGTGCTGAAATTTTATTTTTGCTAACTTTGTAAAATAGTGCACATTTAATAATACACACATGTTATATTCCAATTAGCCCTTAATTTAATTTTCTAGAACACTTTAAGATGTATGACATATGTAAAAAGTGTCTAGATACGTGTCGTATGATGTGCCAAAAATGTTCCATGCATTGTGTACGTAGAAAACCGAATTTTCGATATTTATCGATTACCCGATTTTTCTCTAATTAAATTCCAACTTTGTGCACATGTTATATATATTATGTTACACATAATATATATAATATATACTTTAAATCTCAGCACTTGGCTGGTCTAAAGTGGCGCCATTAACATGTCACAAAATTAAAATTGGAATCTTCACATTTTGGTCTTAATATGGGGTGATTTGTGTGTGCCAATATGGAATGATTTTATGGCTGATAATATCATCATTAGCACGAAATTTTTGAGCATTTTTGAAGTATAGGGGCTGGCCATCTATTTATGGAAAGTACGTGACACGTTGGCGAAGTTTCGGTATTCGCCCGATACGACAATTTTCGGTTTAGAACCTTTTAACGTGTCGTATTTAATTTGTCATCACCATGACTTATATCATATGATATAAGACCTGAATATACTCATAAATATGAGTTAAGTATGATGGTGTGACGTTAACGTACATACGTAAAATATATAACGTGTCGGTAGTACGTTAGAATACATGTGTATGTGCCTTTTTCAAAAAAATCTGAAAATATATGTATATATATGTATGTATGGCGTGTATATTTAATAAGGAGAGGAGGAGAAGACTTTCCTTCCTTACCCTTGTTGCCTTTGTGCCTTTTCCAAATGTAGCTTCCTTTAATGAACTACTTAGTTTAATTAACTAAGTACTTCACTTAATGAACTAGTTTAGTTCATTAATGGTGGCACCTGAAAATAGTGTAAACACAACAAATGTTTGCCATGTGATGTAAGCTTTAACGCTTCATGGCTCGTTAGCACGGCAACATTATATATGGGCTAAATAAGGCAAGTAATAAGCAATATCATGCACACATTTGTTTATATCATGCACGTTTTATGTCATTCATTTAAATCACATATTTTGAAATCACTCAAACCCCCTTTTCTCTACAAAACATGCCCATTTTGTCACATGCATTCAGCTACTATCAATCATGTTTTCCTTAACTGCTCTTACGTCAAGGACGTTTGGTTGCGATTTTCATGGATATTAGAGGGTCCTATACATGAGATTATTCAGCTTCAAGCATATTTGCTCAAATGGTGGCTGACATCTACATCTAGGACTCTAAAGAGACACTTTCGCGTCATTGGACCCATTATGATTTGTTTGGCAATTTGGAAGGGTCTACACCAACAGAGTTTTTGGGGATGCTGATTTATCTCCTGAGAGTATATATAATCTGGCACGTCAATCTTGTTATGATTGGTCCTCAATGTTATATGGCACATCCTTGGCGACCACCATACCATCTCTCATCTCTGCAGGTTTCTCACCAAGACTTCGTCCTAAATTAGTCCGCAAACTAAAATGGGAATTACCACCTTCTGGGAAATTAAAGTTGACTGTGGACGCTTCTGCTAGCAAGAATTCATCCTCGGCCGGAGCAATACTACGTAATTCAGATGGACAACTGGTTGCTACTCCTTCATTCACTCTTCCTTGTGTTTCGCCGCTAAGAGCAGAACTTCAAGCAACATTATACAGCATAATATATTTCGGTATGTTCTATCGTGACATATTCATAGAGACAGATTGTTTGGGTGTTACTCAACAAGTCGATGCTTAGTCTTCAAGACTTCCTGAATACTCCCGGCTTCATATGTTCTTAAACCTCACTGGGAGTTGCATCCGTTTTATACCTCGGGAAATCAACATGGTTGCTCATCATCTTGTACAATATGCGCGTTTGCATCCTGGCACAACAATATTTTCTACAGAAATGCAGCTTCTATTTGTGGCTCGTGGATTCTATCATACGAACTATACAACTCATGCATTATGATCATAGTCTCTTAAGACACCGCATAACATTGCTGCATGTTGCCTGTATTGATTTAATACAGGAAACTTGGGTATGGTTTCTTTCCTTCTTTCTTTATTTCTTATCTGCACTATCCTATCCATACAAGATGCATGATCTCCTCAAAATGTTGCCTGCAGTTTTTAAACTACGGGCAACTCTGGTATGTGATTATTTCCTTCGATATTTTATTATGCTAATCTCCATCCTGCACTCTAATTTATGTGTTTTTGCACGTTGTCGAGGAACTATGCCGTGGTGGTGGATGATTTTTTTATACTGGAGCGCCTACAGTTTACCCATTTCCCCACAACGGTTGACCAACTCATGCTTTGTGTTGCCTTGGACTCACATAATCCAAGGCGACGTAGCACATCATTGCAACATCAGACCTTCTGCTTGTACTTCAATAGGGCTACACTTCTGGACACGCAGACCGTTATATTTGTATCAGTAGCTTCTACATTCTTAGATGTATCATTTTTCGCATTGTACTTTCCAATTTCTCCAATTGTATAAATATGTACGCTTTTCTTTCGACAAGTTTTTATCAACAAGGGTGGTTTTTCTTGGCAAGGCTTTAATGCGGCATATCATATATGATTGGAGATTGGAAATCATTTCTTCTTTACACTATCGATTCTCATATGATGACATTTGCTATGATGTACTATGGTATTCTTCCACCATAAGTGAGGTATTTATTCAATAAAAAGTCGCTTTTATAAAAATATATATATATATATATATATGTGTGTGTGTGTGTGTGTGTATATATATATGTATATATGTGTGTGTGTGTGTGTCTATGTATATATATAGTCACAAAAACTAAATAAATTTATATTTTGTTCATATTTTATTTGATTAAGCTATAAATTCAAGCTCAAAATTTATACTTGTCTATTTAAGCTAGAAACTACTTCTGTTTGCGGTTTGTCCAGAATTCACAATCTCGCTGTACATGTTATTGCTAAGGACACAAGTTGTCCAAAAGACCAAAATCCACGTTGCACATACCCTATCAAATATATATACACATATGTATGCATATACACACATATATATGTGTATATGTATATGTATATGTACGTATATGTATATGTATATGTATATATATCATGACAAAGTGACAACTATTCAATTTAAGAAAATTAAAATTTATATTAAAAAACAAGGTTCAAACATGGTTTTTCTTTGTCGATTTAAAACCATAATTTCACCGGTCGGTATTACGGTTTGGCCAAACAAAAACTGAGAAAACTATAAATCGTAAGTAAAAATAGTTGCTAAAGTTTAGGTTAAAGTTTGAACTCAGTTACAGTTTTACACGTTTTTGGTCTTGGTATTTCCAGTTATGCTACCTGTTTGGTTAAAGTTTCACACATTTTTTTGTTCATGTCTGAAAGCAAGAGAATAGACAAATTCAGGGAGCAAAACTCGTCACATTAATTTCTCATTCAAATGATCTAATAAAACTTACTTGGTGCTTTACAGTTTGATCTTTATATACTTGAAGAGATGTAAATCCCTTCAAAGCAACTAATTTAACAAAATTCTAATTCCCCATTTTATATATTGACGTTTTTTCTTTTGCCTTTTTTACTTCCATGTTGTCTTTTAGCTACTCTTGTAACACAAGACCATTTTAAAAAAAAAAATTTTTGTTCAATTGAGAATGATCGGATTGCTGAGCAATCTATATGTAAACTCTTGTAAACTAAGGGTCGTAATTGCATTGCTTTAAAAATACTATCTCTGTTCTAAATATAAATTTGCATTAACTTTTGAATATAGTATAAATTACACTGAAAAATCAAAATAAACTTCTATTTTGAGACAGATAGAGTAAACAAATAAATAGTCGGAATGACATGGATAATAACATCTAACTGTGAACAATTGGTTCCAATTGTCTCACACGTATAAAGACAAAGAATGAGACGGAAAAATAGACTTGGTGTGAAAATTTTCAATCAAGCAAAAGATGATTACATAATGGGATTTTATTAATAGCTCACTAATTATCCTGACGATGACCAATTTAGAAAAAGAAATCCATGGAACTCACTATGATGACCCAATCACTATTTGTGTTTTTTTTTTATATTTTGTATCACTGCTTTTTTTTTGCTAAACTGCGCAACTTCGTCATTTTTTGTACCCATCTTACTATAGCCCTTTCGATGAGAAAATGCTAAGACTGAGTGGATGAGCCGAGAGTATCATATCCGTAGGCAAGGAAATCTGAAGAAGGCAAAGCTTAAGGACTTTTGTGCAGCCATGATGTTTGTATTATGAACTATATTAAACTCTTCGGGGGTATATGTGAGGTGTTTTGTGGACTATTACTTTTGGGGACTCTGTACTTTTGTGATGCACGTTTAATTTGAAAAGTTTTAATTCTGCCGAAATTTTACTACCATGTTAAATGTTAACATGAGAGTCCATGTCATAAATTATGGATTTTCGCATGTTATGCATGACGCTTTGTACTCTCCTTAGTGAAGTACGGTGGGTGCACCGTATTCGGACGAGTCCGGATGGTGGGCGTAGTGTGATCTCCCAGGGATGGATAGGAATATGATGGTTTGGTATTTATGAATTGTATATGGTAGAGTGAAATTTGTGAAATATCATTGCAGGTAAATTAATTGGAGACCAGTTACTCAATTAACATTAAGAATTTTTCATGCCGGTGGAACAAGTTACGTAACTGAAACGAACAAAGAAGCAAGAGGTGCTATAGAATATGTGAGATTCTTCGGTTCTTTAATCTATTAATTTTGATAATACATAATTAGATTTTGGATTTTGTTTGTGTATTCATTTTTATCGCTACGAAATACCAGATGAAATAGAACACTTAAAAATAAAAGGGACCTGATGCCGACTTCTTTATCTGGGAGAAAAGAATCATGCCTTCCAAAGGTTCCTACAAGACAAGCCAGATGTTATTAGAGCGACAACCTGAGAGCGGATTTCGATGATTTGGTACTTCTTGTAAATCCTCTAAATAATTTTTGTGTCACTAGAGGCCCGGGAAATAAAGAGAAGATGTATAAGAACGAGATATCGGTAGTATGACGGAGTGATGTTTGCGCAATTTCATATTTTCCGAAGCTGATCCACTATGATCACCTGATTGAATTGCTTGATCACCACATGGATTTAATTATCTAAACATCTTTATTGATCTCACTGAAACTGTAACTCAAGAAAAGAAATGGCCAGCAAACTACTTATGCTCATTCTCATCCAAGCAAACCGCAAGGCCACTATTAGTTCAACCGAGTGATTAAAAAATTTATGAAATTTCAAAAATTTCACTTCGTCATTATACAACTCGTAAGTATCAAATCATCATGATGATTCGATATTTATGAGTTGCAATATGGTGGAGCGAAATTTGCAAATTTTCATTAAGCGATGTTTTGTTGTCTTTTTCTCATTTTCATCAAACTCTCCCTTCTTTGTAATAGAGGTATTGTTTGACTATCTTTCATCTTCTCTAAACCCTAGCGATAGCTTTTGATGTCGTTGGAATATACTGGGTATGGTTGTTGTTGGTGGTGTTCTCATTTTCAGTCAACCCTACTCCACCAGAATCACTAGAGAGACTTGTTTGTTATGCTACTAATACTTGTACTTGTCTCCTTTTATTTTTTTTAACATATCTAAATTACACATATTGAAAAGTAAAAGAGAACAACATTTTGAGATAGAAGAAGTAACTAATTATATTACACTTTGAGCATTATAACCTACAATTTAAAAAAAAAAAAATTGCATTGGCTGGAATGGAATATTAATTAACCTGCCAAAATTTCGCAGGCTTATAAAATTGTAAGTCAAATTGGAGTCATTTGCACCCTTAACCAAGGTCGCTCTTTAGTTCATATTAAAATCGTGGGGGGAACCACAAGTCCATGAATAAAAACATTAATAACAAACAAATTTATATGTTCCTCATCGGAAAAAAATGTCAAATCCATCTAAAACCTTTGGCAATATAAAGTCGTTAGCTTTTGTCTCTGATGGGTTATTGTTTGTTTGTCTCTCACCTTCCTCAGACCCTGACGATAGTTTTTGATGTCGTTGCAATATACTGGGTATGATTGTTGTTGGTGTAACTTTTGTCTCTGATCAAAAACCCCATCTGTATAGAGATCTTTGAATACTAAAAAGATGTAAATTCAGAGAAATATTTAAAATAATAGAAAAAAAACAAGATAGGTCTTCAAGAAAATGGCATTAATTGTCATCTTCAAAGAAACACCATGTATTCTAACAGTACGGTAGTTTTAGTCTAAACTATTTCATCAAATTCAATCTTTGTAGAGTGAGATAGATGAGAACTAGAAAAATCTATTTTATTTTGTTCAATCTTTATAGAGTGAGTTAGATGAGAAATGAACAAAGAGAAAAGATATTGAATCAATTTAGAGATACGTCAATAGTTAAAGTGAATGCTTTCAACAGAGGTAAGGAACAAGTTCCATACTCCCTATTTCACTTGCTTCCTTGTGAGCTGTCTCAAATTTACATATCTTGATATTGATTTAGTAGATTTTTCACTTGCTCTTTTATCATCTAGCTCACTTCATCTTTAAAAAAAAAAAACACTATTCTAACAGCACGGTATTTTAACCATCGACTTAACACGAAAAATGTTATCATTTTAAATACACCGTTTATGATCATTGATCTATGCCTGGAAGCTAACTTATTACCAGCACATGTCCATAGGTTTCTTACTCAGATACAAAAGTTACATCAGCACAAGGCTCAATAGTCAATTGTCACGCCAAAAGTTGTTTAAAGTGACATTTTATATTCTTGCCAAAGGAAAGAATGCTCCTTCCTTGCAATTGCATAGTATGGGAGCTTCTTGGCCTGTAGGCTTTTCTGCAGTGCTGGGGGTTTCTTATGTAGACTACTGTGTAAATGACCAAACATCTGCTAGCGGGTCGTTAAGTACTTGATTTACCTCTCTACACTAACTTTAGGACTGAATGTAATAGAGACCCTTACTGACCGGGGTTCAACTTTTTTTTTAGAACATAACCTTAGATTGTTGTACCATCATATCCGACTACAACGGCTTTTGAACGACAATTTTAATGGACTGCTCAGTTGCTTTCTTGAATTTTAGCTCGGAATAAAGGTTAATAGTCAAAAGACAAAGCCCAAACCTTGAAGTAAGTGATAAGTTTGCTGATTTGTAACTTTCAGGTTACAAGTTTGAGACGCAAAAACAGTATCTTTCACAAAGTGTAAGTTAAGACTGCGTACATCAGATCGTAAAGCGATCCGACTCCTTTCCGGACTCTGTGCAAACGCGAGAGACCAGTGTATTCGAAACAGACTTTTAGTCGAAAGAGACTCTTAGTAATTGATAATGTCGAAATCTCAACTATAATCAGTTTAATATAATGGCATTGCGTATTATACATATTCAATAATTGTTTAAAATAATCACATGATTAATATGCCATGTCTTTTTTTGTGTGTCAAAAGGGTTGTATTAAATTATTATTTCAGTTTAGTTCTTCAACTCTTTGTCGGGGATGAGACAAGAGAATTTCATGATTCAAAAGTAAGTAAAATATTTCTGCCGGGCCTGTGGTCTAAAGGGGTTAATAGTGGTATTATAGCTCAATTAATAATACAGTCCGAGAATTAATGAATGATCATAAGCCTATAATAACATTGTCAAAACAACTGAATAACATTAGGTCTCATTGGATGGTAAGACTACGACTCTTGCCTAGTTAGACTATTGCCACTTTTTGTTTCCAAACCATATCTCATTTGGTATTCGGATTGGGATTTGTTCCAAGAACTCAAAAGTTTGATTCTAGGGACACGCACAGTGTGGGTGTTCCATTGCTGCTAGGCCGAAAGCCTAGTTTGCGGAAGGACACCTTGTGTGGGTTACCGCATAAGTCATCATCCAACCTAAGAAACCGCTAGACTGCTGATTTACATCCTCCACAATGCTCTTAAGGTTGGGACAGTGAGACTCTCAAGGCCTGAGAATGACATTTTCCTTGTAGCGTCCCGGCCCGGACAACGGACCCGAACCGGTGCACCCGTCGTAGCCTACTGAGAGGACTACAAGACGTCTTATCTCTCGAATACACATCATCAATGACGTAAGAGAGTAAGCACGGAAACATATGTAAAACAAATCTAAACCATCAAATACGTACTTCAAGATGTAATGTGTTTACAAAAGATTATTTGTGGTCACAACCAACTAAATTCTCAACGAATGAAAGAAACTGAAATAATCAGAAATAGTCTCGACTATCCCCCAATAAGAACTCTAAGCATCCCATTCGGCCCACTCGCCGTCGTCCTCTATGAAAATCATATCGTATTCGGGCTCATCTGCAAAACAACAGGGTAGAACCCTTAGCGAAAAACGCTAGCAAGTAACCCACTTATAAGACATACGGGATCAACACATGGCAAGACATGAGTAATATATATATCAAGGGGTGAAGGGACACATGTCTTGTATAATTTCAAGAACGTAGGTTACTAACGCAACAGAGCAAGAATAGTAATTCATAAGCAATTAACAGTTCAATAACAATCCACTTACAATTTAGCCATGCCAGAACGACTCACGTGATGTATGACAGTTCAAAACATGCACTACACTACACAAACCCAAATGCTTATGCTTCGCTTTTCAAAAACAGTGCAATGCATGTCATAATGTCCGGTCACATAACTTTATACCCTGTGATGGGCCACAGCATGTCTTTATACCCTGTGACGCACCACAGCTTAACTTTATACCCTGTAATGTTTCACAGCTTGTCTTTATACCCTGTGTCATATTACAGCTCACTTTATACCCTGTGATGGTTACAGCTTGTCTTTATACCCTGTAACACATCACAGCTCATTTCGCAAACTTTATACCCTGTGCCAAGGCACAGCTCTTATCAAAACATAATGCAAATGCAAGTGCCATGACGCAAAAATACACAACTTCTCATCATTCAATCACATTGTCACTTTCAAACGTATCATCATATGCTCAGGCCTATCTCACATAAACGTTCATACTAAAGATACAAGGAATGGAGTAGACTCTCCTCACACGTTCCATTTGAACCCTATCGAAGCCTCAAGCGTTCATTCTTAACCCCTTAGATCATTCACATTGAAGTCCGATTCAAATAACCTACGAAGTACTCACCGTCGATTCATCATCCTAGGTCGTGTTCCCAAGGCTTATACTAACCTCAATCAGGTCCTAAGAAGTCCCTAAGGTCACCCAAAGGATTCCTTAGCTTCCCTCTTTCTCCCTTTATTTTCCCACAAATCAGATGGACGTCATCCCCTGACGTCGATCAATCCACATCCATCTGAGGCACATCGATCTCTCACTCAACCTACATCGATCGATTGATGTGACATCGTTCCCTCACATCGATCGATCGATGTCCATATGGACACATCGATGTCTCCCTCACCCTATGGCAATCGATCCACGTTCAGCTGAAGCACATCAGTCTCTTCTCCAGCTATACATCGATCGATCGATGTACATCAGCCTCTGACATCGATCGATCGATGTCAGCATTTTCCAGCATTCTCATTGTGCGATTTCTACAGAAACTGCAGATCTAACCCCAATCGATTTCCAACTTCCTTCCAACCATTCCAAACCTAATCCTCACTATCAATCCAAAATTATTCACCAACACAAAACCTTTCACGTACAAATCACGGATTCAAGCCTAAAACTCAAATCATCCATCAAAGCAAACCCAAAATCTTATCTTTTCACTCTCCCTCCCTTCAACTGCAAATAGCAACAAAAAGGATTTCAAGGGGTTGGGATTTGCAAGATTTCACGGGATCAACAACAAGAACAAACGATTTTCAATATACAGTGGCCAAATCTCAAAGCCAGAACACATATTTCACATATAGATCCACGGAAAGAAACTACTGCATGGTAATCCATTTTGATATCAAAAATAGGCCTTTTCTTTCGCAAATCGTAGGAACTCATAAGTAGATTACTTGCCTTTAATTATCTGAAGAAGATCCGAAGAATAAGTGAAGAACGAATAGAAAATCTTCCCTAGGGTTGCAAGGGATGGAGAAACCGCCTAAGGAGAGGGGAGAGAATGTCGTCCATGCTTTCTGATGAAATGAATCAGGAACTGACGTTCTGTCAGTTTTGATAAGGGTAGGGTTGGAATTGGAGTTTCTAAATTATATCATATTATCTCATTTATCTTAAATTTTTAAATTTTAATATTCAATTCTAAATTAAATACTAATTAATTCCAATATTTAATCCCTCAATAAATACCACTTAATCCAATATTTAATTTTTAATTCATTACAACTAAATGTCATCAATCCCATTTAATTTCATTTTACCCTTTAATTATTCTTCGGAGGGTGCGGGGCATAACATCCCACCCCCTTACAAAAAGTTTCGTCCTCGAAACTGACGTACCTTATTGGAAAAGATGTGGATATAAATCCTTCATCTGCTCCTCAAGTTCCCACGTGGCTTCGCGCTCCATATGGCTACTCCATTGAACCTTGTCATACGGAATTACACGCTTGCATAGAACTTGATCATCTTTGTCCACAATCTTCACCGGATACTCTTCGTATGTGACATCATCCCTAATCTCCAAAGGTTGGGCCTCAAGAATATGGCTCGGATCCGATACGTATTTCCTCAATTGAGATACATGAAACACATTGTGGACTTGCGATAAGATTGGAGGCAGTGCTAATCGGTATGCTCTTTCTCCAACCTTGCCAAGCACCTCGTATGGACCGATATATCAAGGGCTTAACTTGCCTTTCATTACGAAACTCGCAACTCCCTTAGTGGGTGAGATTCACAGATAAACCTTTTCACCTACTTCAAACTCCAAGAGTCGCCTTTTAGAATCTGCCCAACTCTTACTGCGATCTTGTGTCACCCTTAGTCTCTCTCTTATGATCTTAACTTTCTCAATCGTTTGCTCAATCAACTCAGGTGCAGTGATCGTCCTTGCCCCAACTTCGTCCCAACAAACCGGAGATCAGCACTTCCGCCCGTATAGAGCCTCAAATGGAGCCATACCAATGGCACTGTGGTGGCTATTGTTGTATGAGAATTCCATCAGTTTCAACATGTTATCCCAGATCCCTTTAAAATCCAATGCGCATGCTCTCAACATGTCCTCTAAAGTTTGGATGGTCCTCTCAGACTGTCCATCCGTTTGTGGGTGGTATGTTGTGCTCATCCTTAGTTCAGTGCCCATGGCTTTTCGGAAAGCCATCCAAAACTTAGAAGTGAACCTGGGATCGCGGTCCGACACAATACTGACGGGGATTCCATGCAAGCTTACAATGTTATCCATATAAATGTTGCCCAGTTTCTCATAAGAAGTACCATGTGGCATAGCTATGAAATGAGTTGTCTTCGTCAAGCGATCGACAATTACCCAAATCATCTCATTCCCATTTCGGGTCTTGGGCAACCCCATCACGAAGTCCATAGCCACATGCTCCCACTTCCATTCTGGGATTTCTAGTGGCATCATCAAGCCGCCGGGTCGCTGATGCTCCACTTTGACTTGTTGGCATACTAGGCATCTCTCCACATACTCCGCAATACTTCTTTTCATCCCTATCCACCGATAGTTCCTTTTGAGGTCCTTGTACATCTTTGTGCTTCCAGGGTGAATAGACATCCTCGAGTTATGCGCTTCGCGTAGCAATTCTCTCCGAAGTTCATCATTATCTGGTACGCATAACCGATTCTGGAACCATATGTAGAGAAAAAGGGGTTTGAGTGATTTCAAAATACATGATTTAAATGTGCATGACATATTGCATAAAAACGTACATGACATAAACGTGTGCATGACATATTGCATACAACTTGCCTTATATAGTTCATATATAATGTTGTCGTACTAACGAGCCATGAAGCGTTAAAGCTTACATCAAATGGCAAACATTTGTTGTGTTTGAACTATTTTCATGTGCCACCATTAATGAACTAAACTAGTTCATTAAGCGAAGTACTTAGTTAATTAAACTAAGTAGTTCATTAAAGGAAGCAATATTTGGACAAGGCACAAAGGCAACAAGGTGAAGAAAGGAAAGTCTTCCACTCTCCTCCCTGTTAAGTTGTAAAATGTTTTGATGATGAAAAGATGTTGTAAACAAGTTAAGTTAATGTGTGAGACTTGATGCAAGATGAGAAAATCACATTATGTCCAAGATGGTTGAGATTGGAACTCACTGTTCAACATCGATCTCTCAAGCTGGGGACATCGATCGATCGATGTCACTTCAGCCGCTGACATCGATCGATCGATGTATGTCAGTGAACATCGATCTCTAAACCAAGTGACATCGATCGATCGATGTCACTTCAGCCCCTGACATCGATCGATCGATGTCAGGCAGTGTCAAAAACTGCAATGTTCTGGAGGACATCGATCTGCCCCCCAGGCACTTCGATCGATCGATGTCCCCCAGATTTCAAATTTTCTGAATGTTGGAACAAAATCCAAGGGAGATTTATGATGTTTTCTCTTTCCAATCTTGTTCAAATTTCTTGTGGACTTTAACCCAACCTATTACATGCTTCCTTGACTATTGTATACATGTCTAAGATTCTCTAGGGTGGCTATCCAAGATCAAATCACTCCATAGGGTGGCTAGAGACTATTTGGGCATTATCTTGACATTTTTAAAGATGAAGACTTGGTGGAGAGCCTCAAAAACGTGGTGAACTTCATCTATAAATAGAGGAGGCTTGGATGAGGAAAATACACACTTTCAACATCATCTAGCTTCATCTTTCATTGTTGTATAGTTATCTCATACTTGTAAATTTGCTTAAAGCTTGTTTAGCTTTTCTTTGCTCTTCATTGTTGTATATTGAGAGAAAGAGAGTCAAGCACAAGAGGAACCATAAATATTTGATCTATTGCTTGTGCTTAGACTTGTGAGAAAGTGTGAACCTTACTATATTTCTTCAACCCACTGCGAGAAGTTCTTGAGGGAACTTTTGTTGAAGTTGTGAGGAAGCAAGAAGTTGTTCTTGCTAAGAGCTGTAGTTGATGTAGGTGCACAAGTGTGTTTTGTGCAAGAAGTTGCTGTTGTTGTTGCTTACACTAAGGTGTTAGTGTAAGTGTTGCTGTGGTTGTTCTTATTGTTCATAATAAGAAGAGTAGTTGTTGAAAATCCACTTTTGCAACAAAGTGGTAATGGAGTAGAATCATTTACGATTCGAACCACTCTATATCCGGTGTACTCATTCACTACTTCTCATCTCCAATTCTTTCTCTGATTTTGAATATCTTTTTGAGTTGAGCCAAACGAGAAAATTCCGCAAAAGAGCCAAACACTCTATTCACCCCCCCCCCCCCCTCTAGAGTTCGGACCTAACACTCCCTACACTAAATACACGCCATTTATATATATATATATATATATATATATATATATTCAAATTTTTTGAAAAAGGCACATACATACATATTCCAACGTACTACCGACACGTTATATATTTTACATACGTACGTTAACGTCACACCGCCATACATAACTCATATTTATGAGTATATTCAGGTCTTATATCATATGATATAAGTCATGGTGATGAAAAATTAAATACGACATGTTAAAAGGTTCTAAACTGAAAATTGTCGTATCGAGCGAATAGCGAAACTTCGCCAACGTGTCACGTACTTTCCATAAATAGATGGCCAGCCCCTACACCTCAAAAATATCAATAAATTTCGTGGGTATGATGATATTTACAGCCATAAAATCATTCCATGTTGGCACACACAAATCACCCCACATTAAGGTCAAATTGTGGAGATTCCAATTTCAAATTTGTCACATGTGTAAGGCACCAGTTTAAGACCAGCCAAGTGCTGAATATTAAAGTTTAATTTATATATATTATGTGTAACATAATATATATATATATAACATGTGCAAAAAGTTTGAATTTAATTATAGAAAAGGTGGGTAATCAATAAACGTCGAAAATTCGGTTTTCTACGTACACGACACATGGAACGTTTTTGGCACATCATACAACATGTATCTTGACACTTTTTACATATTTCATACATCTCAAAGTGTTCTAGAAAATTCAATTAAGGGCTGATTGGAATATACCATGTGTGTATTATTAAATGTGCATTATTTTACAAAGTTTGCAAAAATAAAATTCAGCACATGTCTAAGTCACTTCACACGCCATTCAAGCTGAGTTGGAGCATATGTGGAGCCTTGTTGGCATATTGATTGGTCAAGAATGAAGCATACAATGTTGATGACATAAAGGAAGGAACTACAAAAGGTAATGTTTCAAATTTTGTCACAATTGTGACACATGCTGAAAATTCAGCATGTGCACTAAAGAGCTGGCCGAAATTCTTCTCATTATGGCTCATATTTTGTGTCTTGATGGATTAATTAGAATACAATTTGGAATTGTTTTAAATATTTTATAGATTAAAGAAAGTGATATTCTTGAATATCACATATGCTGAAAATTTCAGCATGTGTGTAATGCATCTAGGCCGATTTTGAGGCCTTGTTGGTGTTTAAATTTTATTCCATAAAAGAAGAGAATATTGCATACTAAATGATGATTCATTTTCAAGAAATAAATCAAAGAAAATTTGGCAACAATTTGAAAAATACTAATGATTCACATGCTGAAATTTCAGCATGTAAAGTCTCTTAATGGCCGATTTTTTCATACTATTTTTGGAGAAATATTGTCTTGTTTAATTTATGTGATGATCTTGGAAGTTATGGTAATTGTTTTATGGTGATTTTGGCACATGTTTTAAGTGGAATTCTAAGATTTTCCTAGTCATCAAGTGATGACAACATTCAACCAATCAATGAGTGCCAAGTAAGCAAGAGTTTAATGATCATCCAATGTGGAGGTGCCAAGTAAGCTAGAACATGTCATAATGATGCCACATATTCTCCCAAGAACTTAGAAGATAAATTTCAAGAGGAGAAGGTACCAAGGGAGGCGGCCAACATAAGGTTAAAAGGAAAGGAGGAAGAGCAAAACAAAAACAAGAACAAGCATTGCAATCTTGAAGCATAAAAACGTCTAGCACTCTTCTTCTACTCTCTCTTTCTTTCTTCTTCCTAAAAGCCTATTGTACTTACATTCATATACTTGAATAGGCTTCACTTAGACCACCACATATTCTTCTATCATTGTAAAAGATTGATCAATGTGTGATCAATCTTGGACTTGCAAGGTGGTAGTGTTCGTGTGCATTGTATTCATCATACAAGGTTTGTAAAGGGTTGGAATTGGTGTGTAACTCCATCAACCCTGTGGTAAGGTGTTTTTTTGTTGTGTGATTAGTGTGAACTGAGGAAGGTGTCCACGAAGACTGGAGTAGGTTGTTTATAACCGAACCAGTATAAAATTCTTGGTGTCATTTACTTTCAGCATCTATTTTCAGTTTCAGCACTGTTTATCCTTTTTGATCATGCTCGTAAAAATAGTAAATGGATTTCAAAAATTACGAAAATTACAGAAAACATAGCCGAATGTTTTAAGATTCTTTTGGCTCAAGTTTCAACCCTTTTGGACAAGTATAAGTCATTCAAACGTCCAAAGTTCTGAGACTAGTGCAGTCTGATTTTCAGGCTTGCAAAGGTTGAGACTTTGATCGTATTTGACTAACTTCCCAAAAGAATTTTTCAAAACTGTTTAATCACATTTAAATATAACTTATAAGGGGTTAGTGGTTAAAATTTCAGAGCATTTGGAGGTACGTACAGATAGGAATTAATTTTTCAAATCAGTCTACCGGTTCTGGCAGATTCGCGCAATCTGACCACCAACAATTTTTGAAGGGATTAAAGGTTGAATTTAAATCTGAAATTTTTAGGAGACACTCTTAACATCTGAGTATAAGTTATCTCAAAATTTCAGAATTTTTGAAGACCTACAACCTAGTTTTAAAAACGTGTTAAAACTGGTCCTGAAAACAGAAACTGTTTTCAGAAGTTGAGTTCTTGAGTCAAAACTAGTTTAAAAACCACACTTTCTGCATCAACTATTCAACCCCCCTCTAGTGGTGCCTTGCAGATCCTACAAGTGGTCAGAGCGCAGGAACACTCACTTCAAAGGATCCAACGATCTCAGTGAGATGGCAACCACAAATCTCAAAACCGAACAAGAAGGTATGTCGAGCCAAAGGCCTCCTCTCTTTGACGGTAAGTCTTTCATTCAATGGAAATTAAGAATGAAGCTTTTTCTTATGGCAATCGATATTGATCTTTGGTCGATTATAGAAGATGGTCCTTTTGTTCCATCAAAGTTATCTACTGTAGATGGAGTCACACTAGAAGTCGTTAAACCTAGACAAGAATAGACAAGTGAGGATAAAAAGAGACTAAGCATGAACGCTAGGGATATGCAGTTACTTGTAAATGGATTAAGTAAGAGTGATTCTAGTTATGTTTCAAATTATTCTAGTGCACAAGAAACGTGGAGAATACTCGAAATGAAACACGAAGACACTAGTCAAGTAAAAGAGTCCAAGATCAATATGCTTATGTCTACACTCGAGTCATTTAAATTATTGCCTAATGAATCTATTGTTGATATGGATATTCGCTTGACTAACATTTACAATTCTCTTGAGTCTCTTGGAAAAGCCTTTACTATGCAGGAAAAGGTACAAAAGGTCTTGCGAAGCCTTCCATCCGAGTGGGACCCTAAAGTAACGGCAATAGAAGAAACCAAAGAAACCAAGTCAATTAAGATAGAAGAATTAATTGGATCACTTAAGGTTTATGAGAACAAACTCACCATAAGGAAATCGGAATCATCGAAACAAGGTAAAGCTATTGCATTTAAATCAAATGAATACGTCTCTACTTCTTCCGATCACCTAGATGATAGTGATTCTGAATCGGATAACGATGACTTAATTCGATTGGCTAAAGGCTTAAGGAAATTCATGAGAAAGTCATTTAGAAACAAAAATAAGGCTACTTCAACTAAAAGAAATAAGAACAAGACAAACGATAAAGATGTTAAATGTTATGAATACGCCAAACCTGGACATCTATCATATGACTGCCCTAATAAAGAAAAGCAAACAAATAAATACCCTGACAAGGAACGAAGCAATAATAGACTCGTCTCAGAACCTAAGCAAAGGAAACGAGCTCTCAAAGCCTCCACTTGGAGTGATACATCGGATTCTGAGACTGAAACCGAAAAAGAGACTGCACAAGTATGCTTTGTGTCCAAAGCATCAAACGAGGTATCATCTAACTCTGATTCTGACTCTGAGCCTTCTTATGATGATCTTTTTAGTCGGTACTTAGAATTGCATAAATTTACTAAGACTCTCGCGAAAGAAAAGAAGCGATTAATTGAAGACAATAAACTGTTAGAATCTTCTAAAGAGAATCTTGTCGATCAATTAAACGATGCAAAGGAAGAGTCATCATGAATCATTACTGCATTAAAGACAGAGATCTCATCATTGACCACGAAAAATAATGAAATGAAATCCGAGATTTCAAGTTTAAAATCAAGGAATACAGACTTAGAGAAAATGATGAAACAGTTTGATACGGGATCCAACAGGCTAGAGCGTATTATCTTATCACAAAAGCATGATAGTGATAAAACAGGTTTAGGATACATTGAAACAAATGGAGTATCCATTAAACCAACCAAGTTTGTAGTGTCTAAGAAAGTAGACACCCCAAAACAAAAAACGACGTCTAAGATGACGCAAAGACCCTCTCTCCCCTCCTCATGCCCTACTTCTTCCTCATATCATGCGAAATACAATTTTGTGCCATATAGATATGAGAAGAAACAAGTGATGCATACACGTCATCCATTTCACTCATCTAGATCACGCACTACAAACACAAGGACATACCAAAAATGTCCTACATATAATGAGTATAAAGGAGTACTTGGCCAAAGGCCAAAAGTGTACTATGTTTACTACATTGCACCTTCATCTACATTCTTGCCATTTGCTAGACCGAGAAGGATCACCCAAGTTTGGGTACCGAAAGGTACTTTTATTAAAAGGTAAATAACTAACTCGTAAGGACCCAAAATTAAAAGGGTACCTAAATCATGTTTATACATTGCAGGGAGCCCACACATCAAAAGATACATCTATAAAATGGTTCCTTGACAGTGGTTGCTCGAGGCACATGACGGGAGACCCGAGCTTATTCACGAAATTAAAGAAGGTCACAAAAGGCAGATCCGTGACCTTTGGAGACAACAACGAAGGCAAGATCATCGGAAAAGGTACAATCAGAAACTCAAGCACTCTTCAAATCTCCAACGTCTTTTTGGTAAGAAATTTATCCTATGATCTTCTTAGCATTTCGCAATTTATTGACAATGGTTTTGATGTGTGTTTCACTCACCCTTATTGCAATATAATAAATAAAAATAGAGAAACCGTTTTAAAAGGAAAACGAGAAGGAAACATCTTTACGCTTTCTATGGATGATATGTTAGACGCTAAAGTTAAGTGTTTCATGTCAAATGAACCCAAAGTAAATTTGTGGCATAGACGTTTAGGACACATTGGCATTTCTAAACTAGAAAAACTCCAACGAAAGAACCTAATACGAGGATTGCCTACGCTTGATTTAGACAACTTTAAGTTGTGTCAATCTTGCATAAAAGGCAAACAAACACGCGAGTCACTTAAGCCTAAGAATGAAATAAGCACGACTAGAGTCTTAGAACTATTACACATTGATTTGTTTGGCCCTAGTCGCACCATGAGCCTTGGTGGGCGACATTATGCTTGCGTGATTGTTGATGATTTTTCTCGTTATACTTGGACTTTGTTTCTTGCACAAAAGGACGATAGTGCCATTGAAATTGCGAAATTAATAAAACAACTTGAAAATCAATACGGTGTCAATGTGAAAAAGATAAGAAGCGATAGAGGCGGTGAATTTAAGAATAAGGATATGATTTCATTTTGCAAAGAAAAAGGAATTAAGCACGAGTTTTCTCCACCTAGAACTCCACAATTAAATAGAGTAGTAGAAAGAAAGAATATGACATTACAAGAAATTGCCAGAACGATGTTGTGCAAAAATAAATTGCCTAGATTTTTGTGGGCGGAAGCCGTAAATTGTGCATGCTACATAGTGAATCGCTTATCCATTAGAAAGAAAATAAATAAGACACCTTATGAGATACTAAATGATCGCATGCCTAAAATTGACTATTTTCGTGTGTTTGGATGCAAATGCTTTGTTTTAAATATAAAAGATAATTTAGATAAATTTGAATCAAAATCAATTGAATGCATCTTTGTTGGATATTCTGTAAATTCAAAAGCATATAGATGTTATGATCCTCTCACTAGACAAATCATAGAATCTATTCATGTGAAATTTATTTGGTGAGATTGATAAAGATAAAGAATATGATGATGATTTTGAATTAAAACCCGTTTTGAATGATGATGATGGCACGTTTGACATGCATGATACACTAGAAATGCATGATCACTTAGAAATGCATGAAAACATAGAAAATAATCAACCAAGATGGCATAGAGATCACCCACATGATCTCATTATAGGAGATATCACTCACGGTGTGCGGCCACGTAGAAGAATAACTTCGGATGAAATAAATCAATTTCATGCTATGATTTCCGAAATTGAACCCAAAAATGTGCATGATACTTTGAGTGATTCTACTTGGATTGATGCTTTGCACGATGAGCTAAATCAATTTGTTAGAAATGACGTATGGGATTTAGTGCCACGACCACAAGATAAGACCATAATAGGCACAAAGTGGGTGTTTAGAAATAAAGTGAATGAAGAAGGAAAAATCGCTAGAAATAAAGCTAGACTCGTAGCACAAGGCTATAATCGAGAATAAGAAATTGACTATGATGAAACATTTGCACCCGTAGCACGTTTAGAAGCTATACGACTTTTACTTGCCATTTCTTGCATGGAAGATTTTAAACTTTATCAAACGGATGTGAAAAGTGCATTCTTAAATGGGTTACTACAAGAAGAGGTATACATAAAACAACCACCCGGTTTTGAAGATTTGAAACATCCTGATCACGTGTACAAACTAAAGAAGGCACTATACGGACTAAAGCAAGCACCTAGAGCATGGTATGATCGTTTTGCTACTTTCCTTTTAAAAAATAGTTTTAAACGAGGTACTATAGACAGTACATTATTTTTGAAACAAGATAAATCGGATTTACTTATTATTCAAATTTACGTTGATGACATTATTTTCGGCTCTACCTCTCATAAACTTGTTGAAGATTTTGAAAATTGCATGAAATCTGAATTTGAAATGTCTATGGTTGGGGAACCGAACTATTTCCTTGGCTTGCAGATTAAGCAAACGAGTAAAGGCATTCACATAAGCCAAGCTAAATATGTAAATGACATGATTAAAAAGTTCAATTTTGAGAATTTAAAGCCATCCCCCACCCCTATGAGTGTCACTACTAAATTAGATAAAGATGAACATGGTAAAGATTTTGATAATGCCTTATATAGATATATGATTGGCTCTTTGCTGTATCTTACTGCTAGTAGACCTGATATCATGTTCAGTGTATGCATGTGTGCACGTTTTCAAAGTCAACCTAAGGTGTCTCACTATAATGCGGTAAAAGGAATATTCCGCTATATTAAGCACACGCCCACCTTAGGCATTTGGTATGATAAAGATTGTGAATTTAACTTACATGCTTATACTGATGCAGATTACGGTGGATGTAAGATAGATAGAAAAAGCACGAGTGGCACTTGCTAATTTATAGGAAACTCACTCATTTCATGGTTTTCCAAAAAGCAAGTAAGCATAGCTTTATCCACTACTGAGGCTGAGTACATGACACTTAGTCTATGTTGCACACAATTATTATGGATAAAACAACAACTTTCGGATTTTAGAATTGCCGTAAATAGAATTCCTAAATATTGTGATAGTATGAGTGCAATTAATCTGTCTATGAACCCCGTATTACATTCTAAGGCCAAGCATATAGAAGTACGCTACCACTTTCTTTGTGATCACGTAAATGATGGTGATATCGTCATAGATCACGTACGCACAGAAGCACAAGTAGCGGATATCTTTACTAAAGCCTTAAATCAAGCCACGTACGAAAATCTTCATTCTAAATTAGGCATGATTTCTGCTGATTTGATTTGATTCTTTTTTCATATTTACAGGCATATTTTGATTGAATTTCCAAAATAAAGGGGGAGAGAAAACATGATTTAAGGGGGAGAGAGATACTGATTGCAAAATTAAGGGGGAGCGGTTTGAAATTTGAAATTCAAAATTTGAATTTATGCATGATTGAAGGGGGAGCGATAGGATTTAAATCATGAAAGTAGGTTATTTTGAAAATCATCAAAAAGGGGGAGATTGTAGAGAAAAAGAGGTTTGAGTGATTTCAAAATACATGATTTAAATGTGCATGACATATTGCATAAAAACGTACATGACATAAACATGTGCATGACATATTGCATACAACTTGCCTTATATAGTTCATATATAATGTTGCCGTACTAACAAGCCATGAAGCGTTAAAGCTTACATCAAATGGCAAACATTTGTTGTGTTTGAACTATTTTCAGGTGCCACCATTAATGAACTAAACTAGTTCATTAAGTGAAGTACTTAGTTAATTAAACTAAGTAGTTCATTAAAGGAAGCAATATTTGGACAAGGCACAAAGGCAACAAGGTGAAGAAAGGAAAGTCTTCCACTCTCCTCCCCACACTAAATACACGCCATTTATATATATATATATATATATATATATATATGTATGTATATTCAAATTTTTTGAAAAAAGGCACATACACACTGTTACGTTCGTGACTTCGAGGGAAAGAAAAAGAAATTTAAATAAAACAAAGATGATAAATCCTAGTCTATTTAGAATTTTGAAATTAGGATAAGTCCGAAACCAAATACAATTAGGTGAACTAAAGATAGAATTACATGGAAGAAATCCTAAACAACTAAGATATATACCAAAACCTAAACTATCCTTCTATTTAAATAACCTAAACTATCCAAACCCTACCCCTTGCACCTCAGCTGCCGCCTCTGCTGGAAGAAAATACTTCATTCCCTCAAGATTTCGGCCATCAGCAACAATATCAAATATTGATATTTGATTGCTGCAATTTGGCCTAACGTGAACAATCAAATAAGAGTAAGGAAAAAAAAAAGAAAAGGTACAGCCTTTGAGTCTCAGCGAGCCGAGGGTTTGAGGAAGAAACACGGTCACGCCTTCAACAAGCCTTAATTCAATTGTACGGTATAGTATACGTAAATCAAGTAAGTAATCTTGCTATAGTTGCTATGTTTTTGCGAAAATTATATGGTTATACTTTCGACTATCATCTTGGATCATGCATTTGTATATGTGTTTGGATAAATGATTGTCAACTTGTATATGTTCAAATGTGTGTGTGCGCGCATATGTATATAGGTATGTATACACGATTGTGGTATGCAAAGGTTGCGGGTGTTTATATGTAAGGGTGAAAAATATTTGTAGAAAATGGCAGGTCATTTTAGTGTGTGAAGGAAAGAATTTGATAAAATTCATTGGGTGCCAATTAACTGAAGGCACCCACTTGCCGATGTGGGATTAAATGTAAATGTGTAGATATGATGAACAGAAACAAATGGTATGCAGATTCATAGGGTTGTTTATAAGAATATTTTGGTATTCTATGTTGCAGTGGCCAAAAGGAAACAAAAAAAGGACAGTGTTGTTTGGTTTCTTTCTTTCTGAATATTGGAATTTTCATGCATGTTAACGATGTGGGGCAAATCACATTTGAGTATATTTGTTGCATGTTGCAAGTTAGTTATTTGGTATATCAATATTAGAATTGGTATTTGACATGGGATATTTGGTTATTGGTCTATTTGGTTAGGGTATTTGGTAATTGAGGGCATTTTGGTAATTTTGACAAATTTGACCTTTTGGCCCCTTTTTGGAATTTTGGACTAACTTTGGTAATTGGAAATGATTTCGAAAAGTTGCATTTGCATATTTTTGGAAATTCACCCTTACAAATGAAATATATCGGTGAGCCGAGTTGATTCCTATTTTGGTTATCGAGCGCTACAGATGTAACTACCTCGTCAGGGACAGGGTTTCTGTATGCCTATTTGGATTGCTGCAGATATAACTACCTCGTCAGGGACAGGGCTTCTGTATGCATATATTGGGCCTGAGCGTAACAACCTAGTCTGGGACAGGATGCAAAGGCATATATTTGGTGCTATAGACGTAACGACCTAGTCTGGGACAGGGTGTCTATAGTATGTTTGGTTTTGGGGGAATCAATTCGTAAGTCTTATGGTATAAGTCACTTGTAGGGAAAGTGCTATAGCCATTGTATTTGATTTTGGACTTTGGACCGATTAAACCGGATTTGGTTATTTGCATTTTTGGATCGGTTTAATCGGATGTGGACATTGGATTTGGACATTGGACATTGATATTGGAAACATTAGTTTTGAGATAAGGAGAACATTGGCATTGCATTGCTTTGAAAAAAATTGCATCACGTTTTAGCTTGGACTAACTTTTGCTTGGATGTCGTTTGGTTTGACTTGGTCATCAGTCTATTTGTTGACTTTGTTACGTACTTAATTGGACTTTGTTTTGTACTTTGCTGGGTCTATTTGCTCTATTTGCTTTTGGATGTTAGGGGCAGAGTTGTAAATTTACTTGCGAAGAGAAGCATGATATTATTTTATGTTGCTATATATCGTTATCACACTTGCTTCTCTGTGTATGATCCCATGGTAAGTATAGTGGGATTACTTGCTGAGCGACTTGTCGCTCAAACCACGCTTTAACATATTTTGCAGATAGACAGGTGATTGAGTTAGCATACCGAGGATTACCAAGAGTGGGGATATTGAGGTCGATGACACTCCAATGAGACTTTCGAGGGCTTAGTTGAGATAATGATTTTCGATACTCGAGGTTTATGTACTTTAGACATTTAGTTATATCTACATTTGACATTTGTATCGGATTTAGATTTTCCTAGACATTGATAATTATGATGATGATTATTTCGAGGTTTTAAATTTTGACTTCCGCTGACGTGTATCTGTTTTGATTTTGACGCTTTGTATTCTCCTTAGTGAGATACGGCGGGTGCACTGTTCCCGATGTTAGGGCTCGGGAGCGGGGCGCTACATGTGGTATCAGAGACCAGGCTTTAGATCCGCTTCGGAAATGCAGGATTAATCAGAACACTAAGACATAAGCTATGATTTTACCCATAATAAGCAAAGTAGACTTAAGCGATGATCTTAGACCTAAGTTATGATCGGGTTATGGGAGGTGTGTGCCGATGGTGAGCTTTTCTTGTCTAATTATTGATTTATCTGCGTTCCACCTTTCACCTTGTTATAGACTAATCTGATTTTCACCTCATGAACTTAAATTACAGAAGATGCCTCCACGACGTGATCCAGCTGGTAATAATGGTGACGATCAGCAGGGACAGAGGACCATTCCCCAGGTACTGGCAGACACGCTGGCCACTCTTACTGCATTGGTGGCCCAGCAGCAGGTGCAGCTGGCTCACTTGCAACAACAACAGGAACAACCGCAACCACCACCACCACCACCCCAGGGGCTTCGATTCTTTTACCGGGAGATGCAGAACTCCAGGATACCTATGTTCAGGGGTACCACCCAACCAGAGGAGGCAGAGATTTGGCTCAAGAATGTATCTGAGCAGTTGAGGTTATTAGAGGTTCCGGATGGCCTGAAGGTGGATGTGGTGGTACCATTCTTGGAGGGCGACGCAGAGCGATGGTGGCAGGGTGTGGTACGTGGACGGACTACACCGCCGACATGGGCCCAGTTTAGGGAGGAGTACCAGAGGCACTACGTTCCTGAGAGTGCCATTCAGAGGAGGATGACAGAATTTCAGCTCCTGACACAGGGGTCCATGACTGTTGATCAATATTCTGAGAAATTTCATGCACTCGGGAGATACATGCATGCCGTCATGGACGACGAGAGGACAAAGATGTTGAAGTTCGAGACTGGTTTGAGCTCACGCATTCAGTCATTGATCATATGCGCCCAGCCTACCACTTTTGAGGGATTGTCGTAAGGTCGAGGGTGACCTTATGAGGGTGGAAACGGAAGAGAAAAGTAAGAGACCTCGAGAAGAGAGCAGCAATGGTGGACCCGAGAGGTGGGTCAAAGTTCCTTAGAGGGGTCAGATAGCTCAACCACGACCTCAACAGCAGCAAGAGCTCGGAGATAATGTGCTGACAGTGATCCCTACTTGCCCCATATGTGGACGAAGACACGCAGGAGAATGCTGGAGAAAGGTGGGAGCATGTTACAACTGTGGAGAAATGGGCCATAAGGTTAGAGATTGCCCAAAGCCGAGGAGACAGCCCCAGGGGTCCGAGTGATGCGATCAAGGCACCTTTAGTTATGAATTTCAAATGATTAGGTTATACCTGTGTAACTTGTATTTGAACCCCTGAACATGATGAGTGTTATACTAGTAAGCAACTGGTTGTAATCAATGATACTAACCACAAAACGGGTTAGATGATGGTTAAGATGTAAATCTTAGAAATTATCAACATAAGGTGATGATATCAATATCGTTTAAGGAAATTAAGATGAACATAGAAAAACGTAAGAATCGATGAATCTAGTAGGCTTGAACTGAGATAATGTAAGCATGAACAAATAGATACTGTCGAATCTAGTAAGCTTGAAGCGAAGGTGAGTAAGCGCGAACAAGTGGAGATCGATGGATGTAGCGATTACATTGTATATATGCAAGCAATGATCTCGACGTCTAAGTCCTATGTCGTAGAAGTGTAATGATTAGCAAATTGGAGTAAGTGATGGATATTTGGTTGGTTATTTATCTAGGAGGTGAATCTTATATGATGAGTTTAAGAATTCGGAATTGTAGAATACAATAAGTTGAATGATATATGTTAAGTGCTATAGGTGGAAATTGAGGGCTTAACAACCTAAAAGTGAAGTCGATATAATGATAACGGTGACATATACTAGGTATTGAATCAAGTAGAAGTGTACTAAGTATGATCACGTAATACGCAAGTTTCGAGGACGAAATTTATTGTAAAGGGGGGAGGTCTGTTACGTTCGTGACTTCGAGGGAAAGAAAAAGAAATTTAAATAAAGCAAAGATGATAAATCCTAGTCTATTTAGAATTTTGAAATTTGGATAAGCCGCCCTAAACCAAATACAATTAGGTGAACTAAAGATAGAATTACATGGAAGAAATCCTAAACAACTAAGATATATACCAAAACCTAAACTATCCTTCTATTTAAATAACCTAAACTACCCAAACCCTACCCCTTGCACCTCAGCTGCCGCCTCTGTTGGAAGAAAATACTTCATTCCCTCAAGATTTCGGCCATCAGCAACAATATCAAATATTGATATTTGATTGCTGCAATTTGGCCTAACGTGAACAATCAAATAAGAGTAAGGAAAAAAAGAAAAGGTGCAGCCTTTGAGTCTCAGCGAGCCGAGGGTTTAAGGAAGAAACTCGGTCCCGCCTTCAACAAGCCTTAATTCAATTGTACGGTATAGTATACGTAAATCAAGTAAGTAATCTTGCTATACTTGCTATGTTTTTGCGAAAATTATATGGTTATACTTTCGACTATCATCTTGGATCATGCATTTGTATATGTGTTTGGATAAATGATTGTCAACTTGTATATGTTCAAATGTGTGTGTGCGCATATGTATATAGGTATGTATACACGATTGTGGTATGCAAAGGTTGTGGGTGTTTATATGTAAGGGTGAAAAATATTTGTAGAAAATGGCAGGTTATTTTAGTGTGTGAAGGAAAGAATTTGATAAAATTCATTGGGTGCCAATTAACTGAAGGCACCCACTTGCCGATGTGGGATTAAATGTAAATGTGTAGATATAATGAACAGAAACAAATGGTATGCAGATTCATAGGGTTGTTTATAAGAATATTTTGGTATTCTATGTTGCAGTGGCCGAAAGGAAACAAAAAAAAAGGACAGCGTTGTTTGGTTTTTTTCTTTCTGAATATTGGAATTTTCATGCATGTTAAAGATGTGGGGCAAATCACATTTGAGTATATTTGTTGCATGTTGCAAGTTAGTTATTTCGTATATCAATATTAGAATTGGTATTTGACATGGGATATTTGGTTATTGGTCTATTTGGTTAGGGTATTTGGTAATTGAGGGCATTTTGGTAATTTTGACAAATTTGACCTTTTGGCCCCTTTTTGGAATTTTGGACTAACTTTGGTAATTGGAAATGATTTCGAAAAGTTGCATTTGCATATTTTTGGAAATTCACCCTTACAAATGAAATATATCGGTGAGCCGAGTTGATTCCTATTTTGGTTATCGAGAGCGCTGCAGATGTAACTACCTCGTCAGGGACAGGGTTTCTGTATGCCTATTTGGATTGCTGCAGATATAACTACCTCGTCAGGGACAGGGCTTCTGTATGCATATATTGGGCCTGAGCGTAACAACCTAGTCTGGGACAGGATGCAAAGGCATATATTTGGTGCTATAGATGTAACGACCTAGTCTGGGACAGGGTGTCTATAGTATGTTTGGTTTTGGGGGAATCAATTCGTAAGTCTTACGGTATAAGTCACTTGTAGGGAAAGTGCTATAGCCATTGTATTTGATTTTGGACTTTGGACCGATTAAACCGGATTTGGTTATTTGCATTTTTGGATCGGTTTAATCGGATGTGGACATTGGATTTGGACATTGGACATTGATATTGGAAACATTAGTTTTGAGATAAGGAGAACATTGGCATTGCATTGCTTTGAAAAAAATTGCATCACGTTTTAGCTTGGACTAACTTTTGCTTGGATGTCGTTTGGTTTGACTTGGTCATCAGTCTATTTGTTGACTTTGTTACGTACTTAATTGGACTTTGTTTTGTACTTTGCTGGGTCTATTTGCTCTATTTGCTTTTGGATGTTAGGGGCAGAGTTGTAAATTTACTTGCGAAGAGAAGCATGATATTATTTTATGTTGCTATATATCGTTATCACACTTGCTTCTCTGTGTATGATCCCATGGTAAGTATAGTGGGATTACTTGCTGAGCGACTTGTCGCTCAAACCACGCTTTAACATATTTTGCAGATAGACAGGTGATTGAGTTAGCATACCGAGGATGACCAAGAGTGGGGATATTGAGGTCGATGACACTCCAATGAGACTTTCGAGGGCTTAGTTGAGATAATGATTTTCGATACTCGAGGTTTATGTACTTTAGACATTTAGTTATATCTACATTTGACATTTGTATCGGATTTAGATTTTCCTAGACATTGATAATTATGATGATGATTATTTCGAGGTTTTAAATTTTGACTTCCGCTGACGTGTATCTGTTTTGATTTTGACGCTTTGTATTCTCCTTAGTGAGATACGGCGGGTGCACTGTTCCCGATGTTAGGGCTCGGGAGCGGGGCGCTACATGTGGTATCAGAGACCAGGCTTTAGATCCGCTTCGGAAACGCAGGATTAATCAGAACACTAAGACATAAGCTATGATTTTACCCATAATAAGCAAAGTAGACTTAAGCGATGATCTTAGACCTAAGTTATGATCGGGTTATGGGAGGTGTGTGCCGATGGTGAGCTTTTCTTGTCTAATTATCGATTTATCTGCGTTCCACCTTTCACCTTGTTATAGACTAATCTGATTTTCACCTCATGAACTTAAATTACAGAAGATGCCTCCACGACGTGATCCAGCTGGTAATAATGGTGACGATCAGCAGGGACAGAGGACCATTCCCCAGGTACTGGCAGACACGCTGGCCACTCTTACTGCATTGGTGGCCCAGCAGCAGGTGCAGCTGGCTCACTTGCAACAACAACAGGAACAACCGCAACCACCACCACCACCACCCCAGGGGCTTCGATTCTTTTACCGGGAGATGCAGAACTCCAGGATACCTATGTTCAGGGGTACCACCCAACCAGAGGAGGCAGAGATTTGGCTCAAGAATGTATCTGAGCAGTTGATGTTATTAGAGGTTCCGGATGGCCTGAAGGTGGATGTGGTGGTACCATTCTTGGAGGGCGACGCAGAGCGATGGTGGCAGGGTGTGGTACGTGGACGGACTACACCGCCGACATGGGCCCAGTTTAGGGAGGAGTACCAGAGGCACTACGTTCCTGAGAGTGCCATTCAGAGGAGGATGACAGAATTTCAGCTCCTGACACAGGGGTCCATGACTGTTGATCAATATTCTGAGAAATTTCATGCACTCGGGAGATACATGCATGCCGTCATGGACGACGAGAGGACAAAGATGTTGAAGTTCGAGACTGGTTTGAGCTCACGCATTCAGTCATTGATCATATGCGCCCAGCCTACCACTTTTGAGGGATTGTCGTAAGGTCGAGGGTGACCTTGTGAGGGTGGAAACGGAAGAGAAAAGTAAGAGACCTCGAGAAGAGAGCAGCAATGGTGGACCCGAGAGGTGGGTCAAAGTTCCTTAGAGGGGTCAGATAGCTCAACCACGACCTCAACAGCAGCAAGAGCTCGGAGATAATGTGCTGACAGTGATCCCTACTTGCCCCACATGTGGACGAAGACACGCAGGAGAATGTTGGAGAAAGGTGGGAGCATGTTACAACTGTGGAGAAATAGGCCATAAGGTTAGAGATTGCCCAAAGCCGAGGAGACAGCCCCAGGGGTCCGAGTGATGCGATCAAGGCACCTTTAGTTATGAATTTCAAATGATTAGGTTATACCTGTGTAACTTGTATTTGAACCCCTGAACATGATGTTAGTGGCAGAGTTGTAAATTTACTTGCGAAGAGAAGCATGATATTATTTTATGTTGCTATATATCGTTATCACACTTGCTTCTCCGTGTATGATCCCATGGTAAGTATAGTGGGATTACTTGCTGAGCGACTTGTCGCTCAAACCACGCTTTAACATATTTTGCAGATAGACAGGTGATTGAGTTAGCATACCGAGGATGACCAAGAGTGGGGATATTGAGGTCGATGACACTCCAATGAGACTTTCGAGGGCTTAGTTGAGATAATGATTTTCGATACTCGAGGTTTATGTACTTTAGACATTTAGTTATATCTACATTTGACATTTGTATCTGATTTAGATTTTCCTAGACATTGATAATTATGATGATGATTATTTCGAGGTTTTAAATTTTGACTTCCGCTGACGTGTATCTGTTTTGATTTTGACGCTTTGTATTCTCCTTAGTGAGATACGGCGGGTGCGCTGTTCCCGATGTTAGGGCTCGGGAATGGGGCGCTACACACACATATTCCAACGTACTACCGACACGTTATATATTTTACGTACATACGTTAACGTCACACCACCATACTTAACTCATATTTATGAGTATATTCAGATCTTATATCATATGATATAAGTCATGGTGATGACAAATTAAATACGACATGTTAAAAGGTTCTAAACCGAAAATTGTCATATCGAGCGAATACCGAAACTTCGCCAACGTGTCACGTACTTGCCATAAATAGATGGCCAGCCCCTACACCTCAAAAATATCAATAAATTTCGTGGGTATGATGATATTTACAGCCATAAAATCATTCCATGTTGGCACACACAAATCACCCCACATTAAGGCCAAATTGTGGAGATTCCAATTTCAAATTTGTCACATGTGTAAGGCGTCACTTTAAGACCAGCCAAGTGCTGAATATTATAGTTTAATTTATATATATTATGTGTAACATAATATATATAACATGTGCAAAAGGTTGGAATTTAATTAGAGAAAAATCGGGTAATCGATAAACGTCGAAAATTCGGTTTTCTACGTACACGACACATGGAACGTTTTTGGCATATCATACAACATGTATCTTGACACTTTTTACATATTTCATACATCTCAAAGTGTTCTAGAAAATTCAATTAAGGGCTGATTGAAATATACCATGTGTGTATTATTAAATGTGCATTATTTTACAAAGTTTGCAAAAATAAAATTCAGCACATGTCTAAGTCACTTCACACGTTTCAACCTGATTTGGAGCATTGTGGAGACTTGTTGGCATATTGATTGGTCAAGAATGAAGCATACAATGTTGATGACATAAAGGAATGAACTACAAAAGGTAATGTTTCAAATTTTGTCACAATTGTGACACATGCTGAAAATTCAGCATGTGCACTAAAGAGCTGGCCGAAATTCTTCTCATTATGTCTCATATTTTGTGTCTTGATAGATTAATTAGAATAAAATTTGGAATTGTTTTAAATATTTTATAGATTAAAGAAAGTGATATTCTTGAATATCACATATGCTGAAAATTTCAGCATGTGTGTAATGCATCTAGGCCGATTTTGAGGCCTTGTTGGTGTTTAAAATTTTATTCCATAAAAGAAGAGAATATTGCATACTAAATGGTGATTCATTTTCAATAAATAAATCAAAGAAAATTTGGCAACAATTTGAAAAATACTAATGATTCACATGCTGAAATTTCAGCATGTAAAGTCTCTTAATGGCCGATTTTTTCATACTATTTTTGGAGAAATATTGTCTTGCTTAATTTATGTGATGATCTTGGAAGTTATGGTAATTGTTTTATGGTGATTTTGGCACATGTTTTAAGTGGAATTCTAAGATTTTCCTAGTCATCAAGTGATGACAACATTCAACCAATCAATGAGTGTCAAGTAAGCAAGAGTTTAATGATCATCCAATGAGGAGGTGCCAAGTAAGCAAGAACATGTCATAATGATGCCACATATTCTCCCAAGCACTTAGAAGATAATTTTCAAGAGGAGAAGGTACCAAGGGGGCGGCCAACACAAGTTTAAAAGGAAAGGAGGAAGAGCAAAACAAAAACAAGAACAAGCATTGCAATCTTGAAGCATAAAAACGTCTAGCACTCTTCTTCTACTCTCTCTTTCTTTCTTCTTCCTAAAAGCCTATTGTACTTACATTCATATACTTGAATAGGCTTCTCTTAGACCACCACATATTCTTCTATCATTGTAAAAGATTGATCAATGTGTGATCAATCTTAGACTTGCAAAGTGGTGGTGTTCGTGTGCATTGCATTCATCATACAAGGTTTGTAAAGGGTTGG
This sequence comes from Eustoma russellianum, assembly GCA_036186865.1. NCBI lineage: Eukaryota > Viridiplantae > Streptophyta > Magnoliopsida > Gentianales > Gentianaceae > Eustoma > Eustoma russellianum. Next base: position 12,373,102 of record AP025041.1, on the reverse strand, counting down.
AGTTGGTGTGTAACTCCATCAACCCTGTGGTAAGGTGTTTTTTTGTTGTGTGATTAGTGTGGACCTAGGAAGGTGTCCTCAAAGACTGGATTAGGTTGTTTATAACCGAACCAGTATAAAGTTCTTGGTGTCATTTACTTTCACTATCTATTTTCAGTTTCAGCAATGTTTATCCTTTTTTATCACTTTCGTAAAAATAGTAAACGAATTTGAAAAATTACGAAACTTTCAAGAAACATAGCCGCACGTTTTAAGGTTCTTTTGGCGCAAGTTTCAACCCTTTTGGAGAATTATAAGTCATTCAAACATCCAAAGTTCTGAGACTAGTGCAGTCTGATTTTCAGGCTTGCAAAGGTTGAGACTTTAATCGTATTTGACTAACTTCCCAAAATACTTTTTCAAAAATGTTTAAACCCATTTAAATATAACTTATACGGGGATAGTGGTTAAAATTTCAGAGCATTTGGAGGTACGTACAAATAGAAATTAATTTTTCAATTCAGTCTGCCGTTTCTGGCATATTCGCGCAATCTGACCACCAACGATTTTTGAAGGGGTTAAAGGTTGAATTTAAATCTAAAATTTTTAGGAGACACTCTTAACATCGGAGGATAAGTTCTCTCAAAATTTCAGAATTTTTGAAGACCTACAACCTAGTTTTAAAAATGTTTTAAAACTGGTCCTGAAAACAGAAACTGTTTTCAGAAGTTGAGTTCTTGTGTTAAAACTAGTTTAAAAATCACACTTTCCGCACCAACTATTCAACCCCTCCCCTTCTAGTGGTGCCTTGCAGATCCTGCACCATAGACTTCCATCTTCTCTCGACTGAAAATCTCTTACTGATCCCGTAGACAACTTGTCGCGGATTCCTCTCAGGGTCGCATCCTCATACTGCGCTCCTTTAATTCTATCTACCAAGTCTGGACTGATAGACAGAGCTTTGAGAACATTCGCCACTGAGTCTATAACATCTAGACCAAACTCTTCGATCTCTCGCTCTAAAGGAGACTGGTTTGCATGGCTAGACTTTCTGCTCAACGCGTCTGCCACTCTGTTGGCCTTACCAGGGTGATAGTTGATGGTTAAGTCATAGTCTTTAAGCAATTCCAACCATCTCCTTTGTCTCATGTTAAGCTCCTTCTGTGAGAATAAATATTTCAGGCTCTTGTGATCTGTGAACACCGCACATTTCTCTCCATACAAATAGTGCCTCCAGATCTTAAGAGCAAATACTACAGCTGCAAGCTCCAAGTCATGCGTCGGATAGTTCTGTTCATACGGTTTCAACTGTCTCGACGCGTACGAGGTAACTCGTCCATTTTGCATCAAAACACAACCTAGTCCTTTCTTGGATGCATCACTATAGATCACGAAACCGTCGGTGCCGGAGGTTTGCGCCAACACCGGGGCTGTGGTCAATCTCTTCTTGAGCTTAGAAAATCTCTGCTCGCATTCAGCAGTCCATTCAAACTTAGTCTTTTTCTGAGTAAGTCGACTCAATGGAACTGCTATTGTCGAAAACCCTTCAACAAACTTCCTATAGTAGCCTGCCAAGCCTAGGAAACTTCTGACTTCGGTCACATTTGTAGGTCTTGGTCATTCAGTATTGGCTTCCATCTTCTTAGGATCTACTGAGATCCCATCCTCTGAGATTACATGACCGAGAAAGGCTACACTTCTTAGCTAAAATTCACACTTGTTGAATTTGGCATATAACTTCTGCTGCCTCAAAATTTCCAACACCACTCTTAGGTGTTCCACATGGGATTGTTCATCAGGGGAGTAGACCAAGATGTCATCGATGAACACCACTACAAACTGGTCTAACTATTCTCGGAATACGGTGTTCATCAAGTCCACAAAAGATGCTGGGGCATTAGTCAATCCAAAAGGCATCACCAAAAATTCATAATGCCCATATCGAGTCCGGAAAGCTGTTTTAAGAACGTCACCTGCTTTCACGAGCAACTGATGATACCCCTGACGAAGGTCAATCTTTGAGAACCATCGAGCTCCCTTTAGTTGATCGAATAAATCCTCAATTCTTGGCAGCGGATATTTGTTCTTAATAGTGATTTTGTTCAACTCTGGGTAATCAATACATAATCGCATGCTGCCATCCTTCTTCTTCACAAATAATACTGGAGCTCCCCAAGGTGATGCACTGGGACGAATCAACTTCTTATCTAACAACTCCTGAATTTGTCCCTTCAGCTCCTTAAGTTCGGCTAGGGCCATTCTGTAAGGTGCTTTAGATATAGGTTCCGTACCAGGAATCAAGTTGATTTCGAACTCCACTTCTCTTGATGGTGGCACTCCCGGCAAATCCTCAAGGAATACGTCCTTAAATTCATTGATTACCGGAATCTGATCCATGGAGGGAACCTCCTGCTTCGCGTCCAAAGCATACACCATAAGTCTCTCTGCTCCCTTCTTCAAAGCCTTGAAAGCCTTAATCACTGTTAAGTATATTTTCTTCGGGGCTTTCGTTAGCTTGATGTTCCCTTGAACTGTCACTTCATTCATTTTGGGATCTTTGACAGTTACTAGTTTCAGTCTGCAGTCGATATTGGCATGATACTTGGTCAGCCAATCTATGCCCAATATCACATCGAAATCCCCCATCGTAATTGGGACCAACATAACGGGAAACACTTTCCCATCCAACTCCAATTCACAGTCTTTATACTGGTGGTGTTAAACCAGTACTTGTTCACCAGCTGCCTGCACCCTGAAGGGGGTTTCAAGCCACTCGGGTAGGCAGTCGAGTCCTTTGACGAATCGCTTAGAGATGAACGAGTGACTCGCTCCACTATCAAACAATACATTTGCAGGCACTTCGTTAACTAGAATCATACCTAAACACAAGGAGTGTAGCACATAAAGGTTTTCATGTATAACACATTCAATTTCAACTTTAACGACTAAAATTCAACTTAAACAACTAAGATGTATCTTAAATTGTAACTGTCACAACGTCAGTGCTCTCCTGCACTTCAGTTTCGGTCATGACATGTACCCTTGAGTTGGTCTTGGGCCTACGCTTTTGTTGCTGCGATGGCCCTGCTTCTCCTTGTGACTTTTGCTTCCACTCGGGACAATCTTTTATCCTGTGGCCCGTCTTACCACACTTAAAACACGCTCCCGTTTTCTTCCAACGGTCCCCTACATGATTCTTTTGGCAATGGGGGCACACACCGGTCGTCTGTCGATCAGGTTGATTCTGCTGTGATGCCATCTGAATCTGTCCCGTCTGGCCTCTTCTAGGAATCTTGACCCAACGTTCGGGTCTACCTCCACTCCTATCATCCCTCGGCCTCTTGCTGGTATCGTCACGAGCCTCTCTAGGCTTTGACCTGCGCATATCACTTTCCATGCGATAGCAGGCATCTAACATCTCTTCAAAAGTTTTCAGGCTAGACCCTGCTATAGCCGTCCGAATACGGGGATTCAATCCTTGCTCAAACTTGAGCATCTTCATCCTGTTGTTTTCCAACACCATGGGCGTGAATTTTCCCAAGGCATGGAATCTATCAGCATAGTCAGAAATAGACATCCGATCCTGTTTCAGCTTATCGAATTGTCTCATCTTCTCCAGTATAGCAGTTTCAGGTACGTAATAGTCCTTATAAGCCTCAAAGAATTGCCTCCACAAGATAGGGGGAGTCATCTTGGGCAGAATACCATTCCACCAGGCATTTGCTCTACCACTCAATAATAGCGTGGCCACATCCACCTTAAGTTCCTCAGGCACTTGCACCAGCCTGAAGCATTTCTCTAGCTCGTCTAGCCAGAATTCTACCACCTCTGGATCAGTGGTCCCCTCAAAGGTTGGGGCATGCATCTTTCGCATCTCCCCAATATAATACCTGATACCGTGATGGGGCGGTGGTGGAGGAGGAGGCTGCTGCTGTTGCCGAGCAACTCCCTGTGCTATTACTGTTATAGCGTCCATTAAGGCCTGTGGTACTACCATCTGCGGTGGCGGAGGATTGTCGTTTCTGTTACCGCCATTTCCCTGGTTTTCTCTTCTGGGAGGCATTGTCTGCAAAATCAACGCTTATTAGCATTCAGTAGTTCCAAGGATAATCCTGAAAGCCCATATGCGTTGTGCAGAACGGAACTCGTAAGCTAAAAGGAAAATAACGCTTATTGATTATATTTTATCGCGCTCGCACACATCCAACCCAAATCATCTTATATCTAAGATCAAATACTTATACCTTGTATCAACTTAGGGTCAAGATCATAGCTTAGGACTCTATATGACATAACCTAGGTCTCCGAGGTAGATCTGAAGCCTAGGCTCTGATACCACCTGTAGCGGCCTCGGCCCGGACAGCGGACCTGAACCGGTGCACCCGTCGTAGCCTACTGAGAGGACTACAAGACGTCTCATCTCTCGAATACACATCATCAATGACGTAAGAGAGTAAGCACGGAAACATATGTAAAAAAATCTAAACCATCAAATACGTACTTCAAGATGTAATGTGTTTACAAAAGATTATTTGTGGTTACAACCAACTAAATCCTCAACGAATGAAAGAAACGGAAATAATCAGAAATAGTCTCGACTATCCCCCAATAAGAACTCTAAGCATCCCATTCGGCCCACTCGCCGTCGTCCTCTATGAAAATCATATCGTATTCGGGCTCATCTGCAAAACAACAGGGTAGAACCCATAGCGAAAACGCTAGCAAGTAACCCGCTTATAAGACATACAGGATCAACACATGACAAGACATAAGTAATATATATATCAAGGGGTGAAGGGGCACATGTCTTGTATAATTTCAAGAACGTAGGTTACTAACACAACAGAGCAAGAATAGTAATTCATAAGCAATTAACAGTTCAATAACAATCTACTTACAATTCAACCATGCTAGAACGACTCACGTGATGCATGACAGTTCAAAACATGCACTACACTACACAAACCCAAATGCTTATGCTTCGTTTTTCAAAAACAGTGCAATGCATGTCATAATGTCCGGTCACATAACTTTATACCCTGTGATGGGCCATAACTTGTCTTTATACCCTGTGACGCACCACATCTTAACTTTATACCCTGTAATATTCCACAGCTTGTCTTTATACCCTGTGTCACATTACAGCTCACTTTATACCCTGTGATGGTTACAGCTTGTCTTTATACCCTGTAACACATCACAGCTCATTTCGTGAACTTTATACCCTGTGCCGAGGCACAGCTCTTATCAAAACATAATGCAAATGCAAGTGCCATGATGCAAAAATGCACAACTTCTCATCATTCAATCACATTCTCACTTTCAAACGTATCATCACACGCTCAGGCCTATCTCACATAAACGTTCATACTAAAGATATAAGGAATGGAGTAGACTCTCTTCACACGTTCCATTTGAACCCTATCGAAGCCTCAAGCGTTCATTCTTAACCCCTTGGATCATTCACATTGAAGTCCGATTCAAATAACCTAAAAAGTACTCACTGTTGATTCATCATCTTAGGTCGTGTTCCCAAGACTTATAGTAACCTCAATCAGGTCCTAAGAAGTCCCTAAGGTCACCCGAAAGATTCCTTAGCTTCCCTCTTTCTCCCTTTATTTTCCCACAAATCAGATGGACGTCAGCCCCTGACGTCGATCGATCCACGTCCATCTGAGGCACATCGATCTCTCACTCAACCTACATCGATCGATCGATGTGACATCGTTCCCTCACATCGATCGATCGATGTTCATATGGATACATCAATCTCTCCCTCACCCTACGGCAATCGATACACGTTCAGCTCAAGCACATCAGTCTCTTCTCCAGCTATACATCGATCGATCGATGTACACCAGCCTCTGACATCGATCGATCGATGTTAGCGTTTTCCAGCATTCTCATTCTGCGATTTCTGCAGAAACTGCAGATCTAGCCCCAATCGATTTATGTATACCAGCCTCTGACATCGATCGATCGATGTTAGCGTTTTCCAGCATTCTCATTCTGCGATTTCTGCAGAAACTGCAGATCTAGCCCCAATCGATTTCCAACTTCCTTCCAACCATTCCAAACCTAATCCTCACTATCAATCCAAACTTAATTCACCAACACAAAACCTTTCACGTACAAATCACGGATTCAAGCCTAAAACTCAAATCATCCATCAAAGCAAACCCAAAATCTCATCTTTTCACTCTCCCTCCCTTCAACCGCAAATAGCAACAAAAAGGATTTCAAGGGGTTGGGATTTGCAAGATTTCACAGGATCAACAACAAGAACAAATGATTTTCAATATACAGTGGTCAAATCTCAAAACCAAAAGACATAATTCACATATAGATCCACGGAAAGAAACTACTGCATGGTGATCCATTTTGATATCAAAAATAGGCCTTTTCTTTCGCAAATCGTAGGAACTCATAAGTAAATTACTTGTCTTTGATTATCCGAAGAAGATCCGAAGAATAAGTGAAGAACGAATCGAAAATCTTCCCTAGGGTTGCAAGGGATGGAGAAACCGCCTAAGGAGAGGGGAGAGAATGGCGTCGATGCTTTCTGATGAAATGAATCAGGAACTGACGTTCTGTCAGTTTTGATAAGGGTAGGGTTGAAACTGGAGTTTCTAAATCATATCCTATTATCTTATCTATCTTAAATTTTTAAATTCTAATATTTAATTCTAAATTAAATACTAATTAATTCTAATATTTAATTCCTCAATAAATACCACTTAATCCAATGTTTAATTTTTAATTCATTACAATTAATTGTCATCAATCTCATTTAATTTCGTTTTACCCTTTAATTATTCTTCGTAGGGTGTGAGGCATAACATTCCTTCAAGACTATTGCGAGTTTCTATTGAACTTTGAAACACCAATTTTTAAAATTTTCCCTAATTTTATTATTTGTTTACTTGTTATTATTTCTTTTGTCATATGTAATAGATATATGCGTCACCATTTGATAGATAGACAAATCACTATACTTCATAAAATAAATCAAATAGATCATTGTATTAAGTGTCAAAAACCACGATTGTACATAAAAATAAACAATTATACTAAAAGGGAAGAATTTTATACTAGAATAAATTAAAATCGATATAAGACCTCTTAATTTTTTGATATTATCTAAAGTCACACATTTGCATTTTCCACCCATTTGCTTCGTTTCAAGCGTCAAGGTCAAATTGGATTCCCATACGTGATTACTACTTGTATCTAAGCTTGCCATTTCGAATTTTAGCAACCACGGTGTAGATGTTTGAATTATGTCATCAGCTTTCTATATCAAAACAGGTTTATATTCATGTACCTTGTAGACATCAAATCATGAACCTCTTATCTAATCGACCACGTCGAAATGAAAATATAAAACTTTTTCACGTTATAGGAATATGTGTCGAGAGAGTCCATGCCAGTGGACCCACTTAATTGGAGCCTATCCAAGTAACCGGGCCCTTGACAATTCTTGGTGAAAAATTAGGGTTGAGATCTCCTCACCCCCATTTTTCTCATCTCTTTTATGACCGTGTGACGCGTGGCAGCAAGGGTGGGTGGTAAAGCTAGATGAGGGTCACCTGCATCTAGCCTCACTGATGAACCAAGAAATACCACCCGTTAGTCAACAGCAGTCAACGGAGGGGTACAGACAAAAAACGTTAAGCCCCCCAGGTCGGCTCAGAGTTTGACAAGGTCATATACGGACAACAATTCATCTCGGCCAAATGGTCACAGTGCCATCTCGGCCTAAAGGCCTCATCTCGGCCTCTAGCTTCATCTCGGTCATAGAGTAACTCGGCCATAGAGTAACCCGGCCAAAGAGCTGTATTCGGCCTCGGTTCCGTTATACCCGATGAACTCGGATCACACTTATGACGTCAGCTGCGGACATCATTGAAGGCCTACCCACGCTCACTCAAGTGGCCCACCCACGTCTCGGCAAGCTGACCTCACATCCTAAGTCATCTCGGGCGCTTCTGAGTACTTCTGGAAGATTTGGCCTCGGCTCTAGAAGTTCACCTTGGGTAATTCTACCAGGTGAAAACTCCTAGCCAGATGTCTCAAACTAGCTTACTCAGCACAGTACCGAGACACGTGGCAGATATGCAAGAGCAAGAGTCATCCCTATGACCTCCTTGCCTGTCACGATTTCCAGTCTCTGCCCATGCATTGGCCCAAGCCGTCATATAAAAGGCAGAAAACAGGAGAGAGAAAGGGAGAACAATTTTTGACAACTTAATACGGTGAATCATCTTCCTCACGGTGAAATCACAGGTTTATCAGAAAACCTTTACTTAAAAAACTTCCATCAGTATATAAACCTTTCCAAAAAATGGCTTCAACTGATTTGACCATCGGAGGGTATTACCCGGGGCCATAGATCTCGGGTCCTCTGACCTCGTTCCTTTGTGCAGGTCGGCCAACCGCCTACTACAGACAATTGACGGAGAACTGACGGCATAACCCACCACATCACACTTAATACTTGGTGATAAATCCGACATCATCAAATTGGCCATAGAAGGAGGGCCTGAACCTCCGTCGAATAAGTTTACTTTACTGCACTATTTAAGGTTTTAAGTCAGTCTGATGGGAAAAGAACCACGCGAAGGACTAGGGGAGTCTTCAAATCCTCACCGTCGTAAAGATACTTGCTCTGCTCATCCTGGATAGGATTCCAGGAGGCCAGAGCTGGAAGCGAAAAAGGCACCAGCGGTGACCGCAGATGAGCGAGAAAAGGCCATGAAATATGTGGTCGAAAACTTAGATGTGTTTGAGGCCGTTGTAGAACGGCTCAAAGGAAAGCGTTCCGAGGTCGAGTACATGGAGGAGGATTCCACTCCTCTCCATGCTAAGGAGAAGACTCAGCAACAATCTTCTCACGGCCCTCAAGGTTTTATGGCGGATGCCAGAAGGGGTAGTGTTGCAGCTCCAACGGTGGAGTCGGCATAAGGCCTCGATCTTTCAAAAGTGTTCACCAGGAGGCTGACCCTCGCAGGCCAAGGAGCCGTCCTGAGGAGCCTAAGCCGGAATACATGAGGGTGATTCAAGAAAGTCCATTTTCTTGGGATATTGCGGAGTATTTGGCACCGGATAACTTTAAGGTGCCAAAGATGGATACATATGATGGAACGTCTGATCCTACCGATCACCTCTTTCAATTTCAGACGGCCATGAGCTTGAAAAATATTCCTCATCCACTCCGATGCAAAACCTTTCCCATGTATTTGCGTGGGAAGGCGAGAAGATTGTTTCAGGAGCTTCCACCGCAGTCAGTGGATTCCTTCAGACAATTGGCGCAGAAATTTAAGTCTCAATTTGTCTCTTGTGCGCCATTTATCAAAAACTCTTCACACCTGATGATCTTGAAACAGGGTCCCGAAGAGTCAGTGTTGAAGTACATGCACCGCTTCTCGGACGAATCACTGCAGGTCAGTTATTGAAAAGAAGGAGTGAAAGCTGCTGCATTCATTAATGGTCTCAGAGCGGGTCGCCTCTTCTCTCAGCTGGCTGAAGAGGGGCCCACCACATTGAGGGAGTGCTTGGAGAAGGCACACCAGTTTGTCCAAGGTGAAGAGGCAAATCGGTTGAAGAAGGAGGCCGAGCAAAGTACTCGGCATGAAACTCGGCCCAGTTTCAAGGGGGACCGACGTGATGACAAATGCGATCGACGTAGTGCGTTTGATCTCCTTGGTGGCCGAGGCAAACGAGGCAGGGAAGGTCTGCCCCTTTTAGCCTCTAAAGACAGAATTTTGGCAGTGATGGAAAGAGATGGTTTGAGGACGAACCCTAAACCTCTGGCAGGTCCCAGAGATAAAAGGGATCCTAAGCTATACTGTTGTTATCATCGTAATGTCGGTCATGATATAGAAGATTGCCGGCAATTGGCTCAAGCGATTCGGAAGTTGATCGAGCTGGGGCATTTGAAGCAATTTTACGATCCACGCTCACGACTTCACAATCGTTTGGACTTCCGAAAAAATGCCCAGAAAGACAAGTGCCGACCTGAGACTCCACCTGCGCGTCCCAGGTCGGACGATGATGATGACAGAGGCCGACATGAGGTTGTAGTGCAGCCCCAAATCAACTCTGTAATTTATACCATCTTCGGAGGGCCACCTCAGAAAAGCCAAGGGGGTCCCAGTTCGTCAGGGACGTCATCTGGGCCTCCCCCTAAAAAGAGAAGGTTAGCCCGAGAACTAGTTTACTGACCAGAAGACATTATTCCACTAGACTCCAATAATACGGGTGTGGTGATAGGTTTGTGTATCCATTTGGCACCAGATAAAATTGTTTGAAGTGTGAAGGGTCTATGTAGATACTGGAAGTGCTGTAAATATCATGTATTATCATGTATATAAGCAATTGGGCTTAGCAGATTCCCAAATGACCCTGGTGACCTCCCCATTGTTCGGATTTATTGGTATGCCAGTTCGGCCAGCTGGCATGATCACACTCAGCGTTAGCTTTGGCAAACCTCCTGCTTGTCGCTGTTTGTGGATGGATTTTGTGGTAGTCAAAGAAAGGTCGGCGTACAATATCCTCTTAGGCCGACCAGCGTTGATAGCTTTGGAAGCAGTAATATCCCCTCTGCATGTGAGCATGAAGTTTCCTACACCAGGTGGAGTAGTTACCTTACAAGGGGATATTCCTATAGCTCAAAACTGTTACGCAGTTGCTACCCAAGGGGCTGGGGCCATCCAATAGGTTGTTTTGGATGATCTCATTCCCCTAACTGAGGAGCGTTTGCACTCAGATGACGCAGTCCAAGAATTCATCCTAGATCCAGGTCGGCCTGATAACACTATCAAGATTGGGACATGGATGCCAGCTGAGACGTTGGCTCAGCTTCAAAGATTGCTGAGGGAGTTCGCGGAAATGTTTGCATGGACGACAGAGGATATGCTCGGGATCCCGACTTCCTTAGCAAAACATCGGCTTAATGTTGATTCTCAGGTCAGACTCATTAAGCAGAAGAAAAGGAACTTTGCCCTGGAAAGGAATAAAGTGATAGCCGAAGAGGTCAAAAAGCTCCTTGCCGCAAAGTTCATTGCAGAGGTCTTGTATCCGACATGGTTAGCCAACCCTGTTGTGGTCCCCAAACCCAACAAGACCTGGAGAATGTGCGTTGATTACACTGATTTGAACAAGGCATGCCCAAAAGACTGCTACCCCTTACCAAAAATTGATAGGTTGATGGACTCCACTTTGGGGTATGAGGTCTTCGATTTTCTTGATGCTTTCAAAGACTACCATCAGATCATGATGGCAAAGGAGGATCAAGAAAAGACTTCCTTTATAAACGAGTCGGGCACCTACTGTTATGTCAGCATGCCCTTTGGTCTTAAAAACGCAGGGGCTACTTACCAACGCTTGGTCAATTCGGTATTCCGGGATCAGATTGGCCGAGTTATGGAAGTGATATGTTGATCAAAAGCAGGTCTCTTGATCAATATATCTCTAATCTTCGGGAAGTGTTTGTCATCCTAAGAGACTCTCGTATGAGGCTGAAACCAAAAAAATGTACCTTTGGAGTGCGTACGGGAAAGTTTCTCGGATACATGGTTTCCAAGGAAGGAGTGCAGGCCAATCCGGCCAAGATTGAAGCTTTAGAAAGTATCCATTCACCTCGGAACATCAAAGAGGTTCAGAGATTGATAGGCCGAATTGCTTCCTTGAGCAGATTTCTTTCTAAGTCAGCTGCGAGATCGCTACCTTTCTTCCAAATTTTGAAGAAAAGAACTGCTTTTCTCTGGGATGACCAGTGCCAGAAAGCCTTTGATGATTTAAAAGCACACTTGGCCGAGGTGCCCATGCTGACATCTCCTTTGCCTGGGGAAACTTTGTACATATATTTGTCAACCTGCCCTGAGGCAGTGAGCGCAGTTCTGCTCAGGGAGCAGGATGCTGTACAGAGACCAATTTATTTTGCTAGTTAAGTTCTGCATGGAGCTGAAGTGCGTTACCCTAATGCGGAAAAGATCATCTTAGCATTGATAGTGGCGGCAAGGAAATTCCGACCCTATCTCCAAGCCCATCCTATAATAGTAGTGACGGATCAGCCTTTAAAGCAAATTCTATCCCGGCCAGACACCTCTGGCCGAGCTGCTAAGTGGGCTATGGAGCGTGTTGAGTATGATATCGAATATAAGTCACGCACTTCTATTAAGGCTCAAGCTTTGGCCGACTTCTTGGCTGAAGGGATATCTGTTGAAGAAGACCATCCTCTAACGCAAGGTTGGATCTTATACGTTGACGGATCTTATTCAAAAGAGGGAAGTGGAGCAGGGCTCCTTATAATCAACCCGAATGAGGAAGAGATGGAATACGCTCTGCGCTTTGATTTTGAGGCCACTAACAATGAGGCCGAGTACGAGGCTTTGATAGCAGGGCTAAGTTTAGCTCGAAAATTGAGGGCACAGCAAATAATCGCCCGAAGTGACTCACAGCTCATAGTCTCTCAAATTAATGGAGATTATGAGGCAAAGAAGGACAACGTGAAGCGATATTTGGCTAAGGTTCAACATTTAAAGGGAATGTTTGAACACTTTATGATAGAGCATATCCCCAGGTCCGCCAACAAACGGGCCGATACACTCTCTTGGCTAGCCTCATCCACCTCGGCCACTATAGGGAAAAAGATTGTTGTGGAGCTGGTGAAACATCGTGCCTTTGATGGAAATGAAGTCTTATAACAAGACTACCATAATACATGGATGGATGAGATAGTCACCTACCTGCAACATCAAACTCAGCCTGAGGACAAGTCTCAAGCTCGGCGTCTTCGCCTAAAGGCTTCCAGGTACGCACTCTTTAAAGAGCACCTGTACAGAAAGTCTTTTTCACAGCCGTGGCTACGTTGCGTACCTGAAAATGAATGAGACTATATTCTCCGAGAACTGCACTTGGGGATATGTGGAAGCCATTCTGGTGCACGCTCTTTAGCCCGCAAATGCTATCTAGCTAGTTATTATTGGCCCACCATTCGTAAAGATGCAGAAGAGTTGGTTAAAAAGTGCCAATCATGTCAAGCTCATGCCCCGACCTTTCATTTGCCGAGTCATGAGTTGACCATCATTTCTAGTCCTTGGTCGTTTGTACAGTGGGGTATGGACTTAGTGGGGCCTCTACCTCGAGCTCCCGGCTCAGTCAGATTCCTATTAGTAGCTATTGACTACTTTACCAAATGGATAGAGGCTGAGCCACTAGCCACCATAACTGGGGCCCAAGTAAAAAAGTTTTTATGGAGGAATATCATCTGTCGATTCGGCTTACCTCAAGTTTTGGTCTCAGATAATGGTAGGCAATTTGCTAAGGATCCGGTGAAGAGTTGGTGTCTTGATCTACACATCAAGCAACGCTTCACCTCGGTAGCTCGTCCTCAGTCAAATGGCCAAGTAGAGCTTGCCAATATGATCATTAAAGATGGTCTTAAAAAGCGTCTGGACAAGGCTGGCACTAGTTGGGTGGAGGAATTACCTAGCGTCTTATGGGCCTACCGGACTACTCCATCTACTTCAACAAAGGAAACTCCTTTTTCATTAGTATATGGTACAGAAGCCATTATTCCTGCGGAGATCGGTTCTACATCGACTCGAATGGATTATTACTCTGCCCCAGATAACGATCAAGAACTACGATTAAACCTGGATGAACTCGAGCAGAAAAGAGACCAAGCTCACATCCGCATGGCACAATACAAAAACTTGATCTCTCAATATTATAACTCTCGAGTACGTCCGAGATCTTTTCGAGTAGGAGCTCTAGTGATGCGCAACAATGAAATCAGTCATGCAATCCCAGCAGGAACTTTTAATCCTAAGTGGGAAGGTCCTTACCGAATTGTTGAAGTATTCCCAGCGGGAGCTTACAAGTTACAGACCTTGGAAGGACGAACCCTTCCTCGAACTTGGCACACTTCTCATCTCCGGCTTCTACATCAGTGATGTAACTATAGCTATTTTGTATATCAATACAATTTTTCTGGAGCATTTATCGAGAGTGAAGTACTGAATCAAGTGTCCAGGCGAATTTCGATCACTATGGAAGGCTCATATAAGACCTCGACAGGTCCGAGGCAAATGCCCGCTAAAGGGTACATCAAGACCTCGGCAGGTCCGAGACAAATGCCCGCCAAAGGGTACATCAAGACCTTGGCAGGTCCGAGGCAAATGCCTGCTAAAGGGTACATCAAGACCTCGGCAGGTCTGAGAAAAATGCCCGCCAAAGGGTACATCAAGACCTCGGCAGGTCCGAGGCAAATGCCCGCCAAAGGGTACATCAAGACCTCGGCAAATGCCCGCCAAAGGATACATCAAGACCTCGGCAGGTCCGAGGCAAATGTCCTCCAAAGGGTACATCAAGACCTCGACAGGTCCGAGGCAAATGCCCGCCAAAGGGTACATCAAGACCTCGGCAGGTCCGAGGCAAATGCCCGCTAAAGGGTACATCAAGACCTCGGCAGGTCCGAGGCAAATGCCCGCCAAAGGGTACATCAAGACCTCGGCAGGTCCGAGGCGAAAACCCGCTAAAGGAAAGAATAAGACCTCGGCAGATCCGAGGCACCGGCTTACTAAAGGGAAAAAACAAGACCTCGGCAGGTCCGAGGCAAAAGTCCAAAGAATGACTTGCAAAACCTCAGCAAGTCTGTGGTAAAAATTCACTAAAGGGAAGACTTGTACAACAAGCTTCAAAAGTCCTCTTAACTTAAGGAGGCCGAAGTGAAATCAAATAAGGTGCGCATGCCTTATTTGATCTAGTCCAACTAGATGAAGTTGCGCTAAAAAGCAATATAACGCACTCAAGAATTTGAAGTACAACTATAGTCAAAGTCAGAGCCTGATTTAAACAAGGCAAAGTTCATCTCAAGTTTATTCATGAGTTAGCCCAGCCCAAACAACAGGTTTATTCTATGACTTGAAGACTTAGTTTATTTTCAATGAAGTTGATCAAGTTTGATAAGACTAACATGAAAAATCAGCAACAATAACATTGGAAAATAAACTTGATAAAAGTGCTAAAAACAAAAGAGAAAACTGAGCCAGAAAAGAAGTTTTCATTGATGAAGAATTGGAAGTACAAGTTACAAGTTGATGCCTGCTCAATTAAAGATAAACAAAGAAAAATCCTAAGCCTAGTCATCTCGGTCTTCCTCCCTCAAGTCAGCTCCATCCACAAATTTTTGGAATTGTTCTTCAAAGTCTTGAGCAGCAAGAGGATTATACAGCTCAGCTAGGCGGGGATCCTCTTTGTTTAGATCTGGATAAACAGTTGAGCAGACATCAATGGCTTTTCTTTGGCCGACCTCCATGGCTGAGCTCTGTAGGAGGATCATATTTTCTTCAAAGAACTTGGACTTTTTGAAGTCCATAATTGTTTTGATCTCAGCCTCGATCAACTGATGGCGCAATAAGCCAATCTGCTCATCATCAGCTTTGCTTTTCTGCATCACATCGGCCAATTGTTTCTTCAAGGACTCAATCTCATTTAGAGATTGAGTGGAGGCCAGCTCCAGATCGGCCACCTTGTTCTCCAACTCATCCACCTTAGATTTGGAGGTGGCCAGCCTCATCTCAGCCTCTTCAACCCTTCGCCGGAGTTCAGAGATCTCAGCCCGCAGGTTAACATTGTCTTGGGTCAGCTCAGCATTCTTTTGTCCAGTTTCTTCAAGCTGCTTGCTCTTGTTCTCGAGCTCCCCAAGAAACTCTTTACTGCGAGTTAGAATCTTTAACTCTTGGGCTCAGACCTGCGAAGGAAGCAGAGTTAAGAAAAAGGGGGTTAATTGATAAAAAGCAAACGAGGCATTCAAAGAAAGTCTTGCTTACCAAAGCGATGTTGGACTGGAAGGCGTTTGTCAGCTCGCCCCAGCCAGTTGCCCTAAACTTCTGATGGTCCAAGGGCAGGAATGTAATCTTGTTCAGCTTTTCGGCTATGGCGGGGTCCCAAGCTGAATCCCCTTCAGAAAACCCAATGAGGATTGGGTCTTGGACATCTCCCGGCTGAGGCAGATTTTCCTCAGCCGGCTCAGCAGCGATCATCTCCGGGGGCTGAGATGGCCCCGGATCACGACTGCTGGAACCTTCACCCCTTTGCCTTTTCCTGGGGCAAGGGCGGGAACTTTCACCAGCCTCTGCTGGAACTTCCGACTCAGCCTCAGGCTCATCATCCACTACCATAATTGGCAGGGCTGCAAAGGAGTAAAGCAAGTCAGAACCTAAACAAGTGTTAATACTTAGAGGGTTTTTGCATTTGAAGGAAAAGCTTACCTGATTCAGGCTCCGCTGGCTCGGGCTCAGCAGGAGCAGCAGTTGCAACTGGGGGCAAAGCCGAGGTAGAAGCTCTTCCAGAACCAAGGGTTGCAATCCTCCTCTCCCTTCGGGCCCTCTTCCTGGCTTGAGCCTCAGCCATTAAATCAGCACGAGTAGAAGGACCAGCCATTGCACCTGCATCCAAAATTAAACAGTTAGACACTGAAGAAAAGAAAGTGGTTGAGAAGAAGAATAGCAATATCCACCTCGGATAATGGTTAACTGGTCCGGAGAGAGAGGTAAATAGTTGTCACCCTGAGCCGAATGAGCTATGTCGGCAGCTATCCAGATCTCAGAATCAACTTTCTGCCAGTCGATGACAACAGGGAATGTTCGAATTTTGTCTGCTTCATCGCAGTAGTCTTGGCTCAGCCTCATGTTATCAGCTCGGCCAGACTTCCAGATGTTCCAGCTTGGCAGCTCAGACTTTTTGGCATAAAAGAATTTCCCCTTCCATCTTTTGTTGGAAGTGGGAATATTAATGGCGAAAGGAAAATCTATACTAGACGCTCGCTTGCTGAAATAATACCAGCTATGCGAGGTCCGACATGCAAAAAGGGCTCAAAAAATGGTGGCATTGAAAGGAAACTCAACTATTCTGAGAAGAAAAATGTAGCAGAGAATAAGTTTGAGGCCATTTGGCTGAATTTGAGGAAGCCTGAGCCCGTAAGCCCGTATGATATGGACAAGTGGCTCAGGAACAAGAAGAGTGAAGCCAGATTTAAAATAGTCTTCATAGACTGCTTCGTAATCCCTAGGGGGATCATAAGCAGTCTGACTCGACAAAGGAAGGATTAGGCCAAAGCGGTTTTTGTCAATTTTGTAAAATTTACATATTCTGTCCAGGTCGGCCTCAGACAGAGTAGAAGAAGTCTCCTGGACAAGGGGAGAGGGCCGACCTCTTTTAATGACTCCAGAAAAATGAGAAGGGCCCGTCGATGGGGCCGGAGGGTTTACGGACGCCGGAGCAGAAGCAGTCATTGCTTGCTCCGGCGAAGAGCTGATTACGGTGAGGGCTCTGCTGGATTGAGCAGAGTCACTGGTGGTCCGACGCAATCTGCCGATGGGAAGATCATCGGCATAGGCAGATCTGCCTGACGGAGATGAAGAGCTGATGGTCACTCCACCGCCGGCGGTGTAAGAACCACCCTCCATGAGGTTTTGGGAATCACGAGAAGGAGAAGACATAATGGAAGAATGAAGAAGAAGACTTACAGAAACTCTTAAAGGAAGGAAGAAGGAAGCTGAACGAAGGCTGAGGAAAGCCGGAGTTGCTGGAATCAGAGGAGATCGTCGGAGAAGCAAACAGAAAGCTGGAGTAAGGAGACAAGAGCAAATAGAAGGTCTAAATGACTGGCGGAGGACCTATTTATAAGGCTTCATCTCGGCAGCTCAAAGGTCATCTCGAATTGATTAGCCTCGATTCCTAAAACAGCCAGAATTTCAAAAGCTGCGTAATTGATGCTTCGTGCTCTGCGCCAGCAGTAAATGCGCAGAACGAACCCATCAGAAATGGACACGTGCCCAAAAAGACGGTGTACTTATGAATCTAGTCAGTTCGGTCTGATCAGCTCGGCCAAAATTGCCATCAACGTTTCGCACTCTGTGCAACTAATAAATACGTTGAGCGGCCTAATCAGAAATTGGCACGTCATCATGAGAAGGATGACACATTCAAAATTCTTAATAGATTATCCCGCCCTCTCAGGTCAGCTCGGCCAAACTAATCTGGGGGCAAGTGATGAACCAAGAAATACCACCCGTTAGTCAACAGCAGTCAACGTAGGGGTACGGACAAAAAACGTTAAGCCCCCCAGGTCGGCTCAGAGTTTGACAAGGTCATATGCGGACAACAATTCATCTCGGCCAAACGGTCACAGCGCCATCTTGGCCTAAAGGCCTCATCTCGGCCTCTAGCTTCATCTCGGCCATAGAGTAACTCAGCCATAGAGTAACCCGGCCAAAGAGCTGTATTCAGCCTCGGTTCCGTCATACCCGATGAACTCGGATCACACTTATGACGTCAGCTGCGGACATCATAGAAGGCCTACCCATGCTCACTAAAGTCGGCCACCCACGTCTCGGCAAGCTGACCTCACATCCTAAGTCATCTCAGGCGCTTCTGAGTACTTCTGGAAGACTTGGCCTCGGCTCTAGGAGTTCACCTTGGGTAATTCTACCAGGTGAAAACTCCTAGCCAGGTGTCTCAAACTAGCTTAATCAGCACAGTACCGAGACACGTGACAGATATGCAAGAGCAAGAGTCATCCCTATGACCTCCTTGCCTGTCATGATTTCCAGTCTCTGCCCATGCATTGGCCCAAGCCGCCATATAAAAGGCAGAAAACAGGAGAGAGAAAGAGAGAACAGTTTTTGACAACTTACTACAGTGAATCATCTTCCTCACGGTGAAATCACAAGTTTACCAGAAACCCTTTACTTAAAAAACTTCCATCAGTATATAAACCTTTCCAAAAAATGGCTTCAACTGACTTGACCGTCGGAGGGTATTACGCGGGGCCATAGATCCCGGGTCCTCTGACCTTGTTCCTTTGTGCAGGTCGGCCAACCGCCTACTACAGACAATTGACGGAGAACTGACGGCATAACCCACCACATCACACTTAATACTTGGTGATAAATCCGACATCATCACTCACCAACCCCCCTTACTGCCACATGTCGCGTGGTCACGCGTCACCGCACCCCCTTGCGGTGAGGGGATTGATAGACCATGATCGGATCGTTGGTCTACGGTTAAAACGTAACCCAATACTGCAGTTTAGCAGGTTAGCACTTAGGTATGGTTGACCGACCTCAGCAGCAGCTCGGCAGGGCAACATGACGCCCATACAACATCAAAGAATCTATTAAGGTTTGCACCTCGGCATTAACTGTAGTATATGATGCACGTCGGACTACACTTGGGCAATGCTTATCCATGCATTTTGGTAAGGCCAAGTCACGCACTTCGGCAGGGCTCAGCTGTGTACCACAGCAGTTCGTGCACTTCAGCAGAAGGCAGCTGTGTACCACAGCAAAATGAACCCAATACGACAATACTTCGTGGGACCCTCAAACGCAGATACTTCTCCAATATATCGACTACAGCAATTTATCCTTCCTGAACATGCCAAGGTCACAACGGTCGACCTACTAAGTCACATCAGCCGGACTACTGATCACATCAGCAGACCTACGACGTCCTAGGCTCTCTGCCCTAAACGAAGCTTCTTCGCCAAGCTATCATCAGAGTTTTTGGGGTGAGAAAGAAATCTATAAAGGTAAGGAGATCAAGACAAAGAAAGGGACGAGACTTAACAATATACACACACCCCTTGCTCTTCGGCCAACACTGTGAGAACCTCTCAACTCATTCCTTTACATAATAATCTCATCGAGATATGACTCAAACTGACTTGAGCGTCGGAGGGTTTCTCCCGGGGCCAACCCCCCGGGACCTCTGACTTATGTTACATTGTGCAGGATATTTGGCGCTATTCCAGCTACATATTATCAATTCCAGTTGACAGATTCTTTGTGTCAACTGACGAAGTTAAATCGAGGTCATCTTGACCCTTGGTGAAGATCCGGCTTCATCATTTGGCGCTAGAAGGAGGGTCCCTTAAGTCCCTTAACCCAGAAAACGGCCCCTCAAAGCTTCTCTAGCAATTATTAAGGAGCCTTTATAATCATCTTAGGAAGCTATCGAGAGAAAAATGAATAACAGAGATAGTCAAGGGACCAAACAACCCATGACATCTGGAAGGAGTCAGAAATCTTCTCAACAACAAACTGATCAATGCTCAACGGAGCCGGGGGAATCTTCAACTCCCTTGGCTTTCACATATGAAGAGCACATGCGAGCCATTCGCTATGTGGCTCAAAACCCAGAGGCTTTTCAAGCAGTAGTAAGGGAGATGAAGGGGAAGACGCTTGCAGAAAAGTCCAGCGGACCCCATTTCGATAACTCCCATCCACTGGAACACATGGAGTATTCTCCTACTCGGCCTGGTTATTGTTCCAGGCATGAGGAAAGACCTGTGCCCAAAAGGAAGTGGTCAGAACAAAAGCCTAGCCACCAAACCTCTAGATATAATCAAAAAGTTTCCCTGCCTTTCAAACATGGCAGGAAAGCGGGAAACCAGGGCAAAGCACCGTTGCAGGAAAGGTGCTCTGTTAGAATTTGGCTGGGGAGCCGAGGAGAGGAAAGGAATTCTCTGCTGGCCTCTAAGGCTTATATCCTTTCTTATATGAGGAAAAAATCCCTAGCAAAAGAACCCTCGCCCCTCCCCGGGCCAATCCGTAAAAGAAACCATCAACTGTACTGCCTTTATCATCACAATATTGGGCATGATACGGAAGATTGTAGACAGCTTGGGCAAGAAATTGAACACCTTATTGAGCTGGGTCACCTACAACGCTTCTATAATCCCAAGTATAGGCTTCACAACAGGCTAGACTTTGGTAGACCCCCTCCGGTGGGGGGTTGTAGACCCGGATATCACCAGGATTATCCAGGAGACACCGATTCGGATTTCAATGAGAGAGAAACCCGGACTTCTGAGCATATAAGGCTGATCTAATGACCGTTTTGAATCGCGGTCTGATTCTTCTTCATCCGGAATTTCCCGGTCCTATATTATCAGAGGATCAACCTCTTATATTTAATTGGGCCCCTTTTTAAGTCACCATATGGTACATAATTCATGGCTGTCAATCACCCACGATAGAAGTGGGGGCATACCCAGCAGGTCTGCAAGGTTGAGCATGTCTCAACATCATTCTTACCCAGCAAGTCTGGAAGGCTGAGCAGGTCTCAGCAGGATGGGACAGGTTTCCTGATATTCTTACCCAGCAGGTCTGGAAGGCTGAGCAGGTCTCAACAGGATGGGACAGGTTTCCCGATATTCTTACCCAGCAGGTCTGGAAGGCTGAGCAGGTCTCAGCAGGATGGGACAGGTTTCCTGATATTCTTACCCAGCAGGTCTGGAAGGCTGAGCAGGTCTCAGCAGGATGGGACAGGTTTCCCGATATTGTTACCCAGCAGGTCTGGAAGGCTGAGCAGGTCTCAGCAGGATGGGACAGGTTTCCCGATATTCTTACCCAGCAGGTCTGGAAGGCTGAGCAGGTCTCAGCAGGATGGGACAGGTTTCTCGATATTCTTACCCAGCGGGTCTGGGTGGCTGAGCAGGACTCAGCGGAACAAAACAAGTTCCCTACATTTCTTCCCCAGCACGTCTGGGTGGCTGAGCAGGACTCAGCGGAACAAAACAAGTTCCTTACATTTCTTCCCCAGCAGGTCTGGGTGGCTGAGCAGGACTCAGCGGAACAAAACAAGTTCCCTACATTTCTTCTCCAGAAGGTCTGGGTGGCTGAGCAGGACTCAGCGGAACAAAACAAGTTTCCTACATTTCTTCCCCAGCAGGTCTGGGTGGCTGAGCAGGACTCAGCGGAACAAAACAAGTTTCCTACATTTCTTCCACAGCAGGTCTGGGTGGATGAGCAGGACTCAGCGGAACAAAACAAGTTCCCTACATTTCTTCCCCAGTAGGTCTGGGTGGCTGAGCAGGACTCAGCGGAACAAAACAAGTTCCCTACATTTCTTCCCCAGCAGGGCTGGGTGGCTGAGCAGGACTCAGCGGAACAAAACAAGTTCCCTACATTTCTTCCCCAGCAGGGCTGGGTGGCTGAGCAGGACTCAGCGGAACAAAACAAGTTCCCTACATTTCTTCCCCAGCAGGTCTGGGTGGCTGAGCAGGACTCAGCGGAACAAAACAAGTTCCCTACATTTCTTCCCCAGCAGGTTTGGGTGGCTGAGCAGGACTCAGCGGAACAAAACAAGTTCTCTACATTTCTTCCACAGCAGGTCTGGGTGGCTAAGCAGGACTCAGCAGAACATGATAAGTTCCCTATATACTCACCTCGGAAAAGTCAAAAAGTTTGGCATAAGTTTTGCCAACATTTCAACTCAGCCAAACTGAGAAACCAAGCGTGAAAGCAGAAACTTGAGATACACCTATGGCCGAAGATAAATACTTGCAAACTGAGCAAGTCAGGCCGAAGATAAATACTTGCAAACTGAGCAAGTCAGGCCGAAGATAAACACTTCCAAACTGAGCAAGTCAGAACGAAGATAAATACTTCCAAACTGAGCTAGTCAGACTAAAGGCCAAAAGCTTACAAACTATAACCACAGGGCAAGTGGAAAGCAAATAAAAAGAACTGCGCAGACTAGAAGGCCAACACCCGCCATCTAAGGAAAAAGAGCAAGATTACGCTTCAAAATATTAGCCAGAACAAATCAGAAGGCAAAAAACAGACTTTTATTGAATATGGAATCTATTACAACTACAAGTTGTTTACAAGGGAAAATCTTGTTCGACTATGAAATCTTCTCCTATAAAACTCGGCAACCTGGATACAGCCTCGGACTTGGACTATGAAGAGCAGCGAAAGATCCTTATCCAGGACCAGGTAGACTTCTTGGCAATCGTCCCCTCTATGGTTACATGACAGAGGAAAAGTTTTGCGTCATTGTTGCCGCCCTTGCTACACCTCTACCATACCTTGAAAATGGCCTGCGAATAATGTAATTGCAATTGTTTCTTGCTTCACTGGAAGAAAAGAAGTTTGTGCGATTACAAAACAGCAAAGCAGAACCTTCGCTGGAGAGGGATATGTCGAAGGAGAATCTTCATCATGAAATGACAGAGGCGCTAAAGCAAAAGATACGACGATAATCAAAAAAGGGTTACAGGAAAGGGATAATCTCTGTGAGGAAAGATTGTTCCCATCAGAATCAAATTCTTTAGGAAAGGACTGAATCTCACAGGTATCTTCCAGATTCTTGAGACATAAAAGGGCAAACATATTTCGGAAATTCATACATGGAGGAGAAGGATCGGATTGAAAGGAAGAAAGGAAAGAGATGCCGACATAAAAGATGAGGAATTCAAGCGAAGGATGAAGAAGGAAGAGGTAGAAGCCTCTCTATTTATAGGCGGGAGAAGAAAAAAGGACACATTTTCGTTTTAAATTTGAAATTCGAAAAGGCAGAGATTCACGTATCTCCCCCCCCCCCCCTCAGGGAACGGGATCGACAAAGAAGCAATAATGGAGCATTGGAACCACCACCTGCGTAGAAAGCAGACGAAAAAAGATAAAACATGTGGCTAAAGAGGTTGGCCACGACATAAAGACAAGATTTGTATACCTTCGCAGTTCAGCTCAGTCACACAAAATCTGGGGGCAAATGATAGACCATGATCGGATCGTTGGTCTACGGTTAAAGCGTAACCCAATACTGCAGTTTAGCAGGTTAGCACTTAGGTATGGTTGCCCGACCTCAGTAGCAGCTCGGCAGGGCAACATGACGCCCATACAACATCAAAGAATCTATTAAGGTTTGCACCTCGGCATTAACTTTAGTATATGATGCATGTCGGACTACACTTGGGCAATGCTTAGCCATGCATTTTGGTAAGGCCAAGTCACGCACTTCGGCAGGGCTCAGCTGTGTACCACAGCAGTTCGTGCACTTCAGCAGAAGGCAGCTGTGTACCACAGCAAAATGAACCCAATACGACAATACTTCGTGGGACCCTCAAACAGAGATACTTCTCTAATATATCGACTACAGCAATTTATCCTTCCTGAACACGCCAAGGTCACAACGGTCGACCTACTAAGTCACATCAGCCGGACTACTGATCATATGAGCAGACCTACGACGTCCTAGGCTCTCTGCCCTAAACGAAGCTTCTTCCCCAAGCTATCATCAGAGTTTTTGGGGTGAGAAAGAAATCTATAAAGGTAAGGAGATCAAGACAAAGAAAGGGACGAGACTTAACAACATACACACACCCCTTGCTCTTCGGCCAACACTGTGAGAACCTCTCAACTCATTCCTTTACATAATAATCTCATCGAGATATGACCCAAACTGACTTGAGCGTCGGAGGGTTTCTCCCGGGGCCAACCCCCCGGGACCTCTGACTTATGTTACATTGTGCAGGATATTTGGCGCTATTCCAGCTACATATTATCAATTCCAGTTGACAGATTCTTTGTGTCAACTGACGAAGTTAAATCGAGGTCTTCTTGATCGTTGGTGAAGATCCGGTTTCATCAGGGATCATATCCCGAAAAATCATACGAGCAAGATAAGGTAGTATATGATAGGGATGTCAAACGGATAAAACGAATACGGTAACACAGTATCCGTATTCGAATTCGTTTTTGTCTAACTATATCCGAATTCGTATCCGAATCCGGACGGATATTTAGGAAGTCATCCGAATTCGAATTTGTTCGGATTCGAATTCAGTGTCGGATATCCGAATCCGTATTATATCTATTTCAAATTTGTTTGAATATCCGAATCCGGATATCCGAATTCGAAATCAGCAAATTTACAATAGTTATACGCCGGCCGTATACATATTTTCATATATATTTGTTTAAAATTTTAAAAATAAATATTTTTACATATTTTTTTATATATTATTATATATTTTATTATATATTTTTATTTAATTTTAAAAATATCTATTCGGATACGGATATTCGGATACGGTAATGACTATACCATATTCGTATTTGTTTTTCTAATACTATTCGGATACGAATTCGAATACGGTGAAACGAATGTACAGCTCTTACCATATTCGATTCGGACAGCCGAATTCGAATTCGGATGTCGGATATCTGGTAAGTTTTGACAGGCCTAGTATATGAAACATTCACAAAATTTCTTTTATGATATCTATATAACAATGTTACACTTTTATTTTTAAACGGACAATTCACCAGTCAGATATGTCTACAATAACAATTATGGCGTCTATAAGTCCATTCTGATTTTTAAATTTTGTTTCTCATGTTACGCAAACTTATATATTTTTACTTCGTCTCTGTCCCCTGATATTTGAAAATATTTTGCCGCCTTCATATCAAAAGTATTATTTTAAAACATAAGAGTAGTATCTTAAAACATAACTTAAGAAGACATTTGACATGGACGAATAAAAAATACATAATATATGTTCTACACAATCTCTCCTCTTTTTATCGATGATGTCAAGTGTTTCTAAAAATTTATTTAACATACCTTTCTTTGACTTTGAAATATGATGGAATAAAGCAAAATGATTCACTAAATTGGTTGCGCTTGTTATATTCTGAAGTAATAGTTGATCGACATAGCTTGACGCATCATTATAGGTCATCGAGAAACAACCTCTGTGTGTTTCTAACATATGGGTATGGTTGCGTACATCCGACTCTCCCATATAGCGGAAGTCTCTATGACAATAGGATAATGTTGTTGTTGTTTGTTGTGTTATTTTGCCATTACTGTTAAAACAATTTTGCAAGTTCTAGTAGCATAGATTTTAAATTTGGCCCAGTCATTGATCCGGCAATTAGGAGTGGCAATTTCATACACGACACGAAATATGACCCGAACCTGACACAAAGTTTCGTGGGTATGGGTATGACCTTGGTGGGTTTCGTGTACAAATCGGGTAAGACCTGAAAGATACCCGCCAACGGCGGGTCGTGTCTGCGTATACCTGCGGGTATCCGTTTATACCCGTTTATACACGAAATTTTAAAAAATATATTTTAAATAAAATTTATAATTAATAAATAAAAAATAAATTTTTCAAAAAAAAAGGACTATTGTGCTACTAAGTAACCCTATTCGGTTTCTCTCTTCCTCTATTTCCAAATCCCATTTCTTTAATCTATTAATTTGTAGTCAAGTGATTTGAGTTTAGAGGACCTCACTCATTTTAATCTTTAACCTTTGGTTATGTACTTATTGTTGTTTCATATATTGTATCAGTAGTCATTTAAGTACATGAAACTTGAAAAATACACTAAACCTGAAAATACCTGAAAAATACATGAAATGACATATACATGACTTGAAATATTTGTACTTGTTAATTTCGTGGGTATATCCGATACACGATACGAAACCTGACATGTGCGAGTTTGGGTATCTACATCTCTACACGCGAAGCAAACGAGCAAGGTATGAGTACAGCACTTTGATACACGAAAACCAAAAAACACTAAACACGAAATACGATACACGACCTGTTTGACACCCCTACCGGCAATGAGGATCGGATCAACCAATGGGTTTTCAGGTCAGCCCTTGGACTTTAAATATAATAAGACAATATAACATTTAATAAATCGGTCGAACTTCGGGATTGATTGGTTGAACCACCCAGCAACTCTGGTCAACTGCTTGGGTAACCGCTCAACCGTTTGAACCATCAGGCCAACCAGGGAGTTGCTTGGACAGTTTAACTAGCAGCGGAGTCCAGTTTTATACTGGGTCAACCAGTCTAACGGCTGGGTCGGACCAAATTTAGTACGCCCTCTATTCTAAAATATAAGTATACTTTTTACTTTTTGATAGGTTGTAATTTATACTGTATTGAAAAATCAAAATAGACTTATATTTTGAGGCAGAGATAATAGTAATATATGTGTAACGACCCAGATTCCAGACATGTCGCCTATTCAGGCCTGACTTTGTCACTGTGTACAAACACTACTGAATGTCAAATGAATCGTGTTTTCTTTCTTGGTGATCCTAAAAAGATTAATCTTTGTTGACATTTTGCATTTGGACCATACTTATAAATCATGACATCATCTCTCTCCTATTCGATATAGGATTTTTATGCCTTTATAATTTATCCCTTAATAAGCCAACATTCTTACTGGACCTCACCAAGGGATCAGAATCCCTCTTATGTCTTGAATTCGGCACTTTCACCCCTAACGAGTTAGATTCGTTTTGCCGATTCCAAGCATGATGTCTGTTTAGCCCCTCGTTGTCATTGTAAATAAGCATTACTGAATATGAACTGAATCGGACTTTTGTTCTTGTTAGTCAAAGAATATTTAATCCTTATTGATATTTCATAATAGACCATACTTATATCATGCTAGATTACTTTTGCATCTTTGAAATAGCATCTAGGAGGTTGCTCACTACCATTGAATGATTGAGCTACAAAACATGTGATCTTCCTTTTTCTTTCTTTCTTTCTTAAAAAAAAGGTTGAACTAAGGGTCCTTCCCACACCCAGTCTCAAATGTAATGTAGGAAGGTAAATCAGGTACCCAACGGCCCGCTAGCACGAGCTTAGTCATTTACACAGTAGTCTGCATAAGGAGACCCATGTAATGTAGGGAGGTAAATCAGGTACCCAACGGCCCGCTAGCACGAGCTTAGTCATTTACACAGTAGTCTGCATAAGGAGACCCCAGTCTCAAATGTAATGTAGGGAGGTAAATCAGGTACCCAACGGCCCGCTAGCACGAGCTTAGTCATTTACACAGTAGTCTGCATAAGGAGATCCATGTAATGTAGGGAGGTAAATCAGGTACCCAACGGCCCGCTAGCACGAGCTGCATAAGGAGACCCCAGCACTGCAGGCAAGCCTACAGGGCAAGAAGCTCCCACACTATGCACTTGATGGGAAAACCGAAGCTCCCACACTATGCACTTGATGGGAAGGGGTTTTCTTGCTTTTGGCAAGAATTGAACCCCTGACCTCCCTTTCGAGAACCCCTGCCCGAAACCAGTTGGGCTATGTCCTGGGACTTTTTTTTTTTGGTCCGTCTTCTTTGTATTCTTCTTTGACACTAAAGTTAGCTCGATTGCTTTGAAATTCTCAAATCTTTACAGCCTCCTAAACTTTGACTTTTGTCTTTTTTGTATTGTGCTTATGTTACATTAGCATATTTATGAAGTCTATCGTTTTCGCCTTGTCATTTGATATACTTCCACTATTCCAAAAACATTATACTAACTTTAATATAATTTAAAAAATTAAATTATTTTAGCTATTATTGTATTTCATTCTTGATTAGTTTAGTAACATAAACTAAAAAATCGTATAAATAATTATTGAAAAAGTACCACGATAATTTTAACTAATGATGTATTTTTATTTTTAAAAACGTAAAGATATTTTTAAGATGTGTCAAAATAAAGACTAAAACGATATTTTTTAAAACTGAAGGAATAATATTTAGATTGACTATTACAGTCATTCTTCGATTATGAAATAAATCAACTAAATTATGGAGTCAATGACATACTCTTCCTTGACTTTGGAATATGATAGAATAAAACAATATGACTCACTAAATTGATTGCGCTTCTTATATTGTGAAGTAGCAGTTGATCGACACAGCTTGACGTATTTTTCGTTATGGGTCGTCAGGAAACAACATCTTTGTGTTTCTAACACATGAATGTGGTTGCGTACATCTGATTCCTTCATACTCCGCCATAAACGAGAGACAATGTAATGGTGTTGTTGTTGTATGCTCTAAATTCATATGACGGATGTCAACGTATTTACTCCCTTATAATTTATTGTGAATTATTATGGTGTTAGTGGAGATAGTGGATATCAAATATTTACACTCAGTAAGGAAGTGAATGTCCAAACATTAACATCCCACTAAGACCATTAACACCCACTAAGGATCATAGTGATAGTGGGTATTAATCTTAAGAATAGGTTACAATTTTCATATCCTATAAATAGGACAACTTCTTGTAAGATTTGATACACCTTTGAAGAGATATATTATACAATCTTCTTGTTGTTCTCTTTACATTTTTGTTTGAGTTCATAACACGTTATCAACACGAAGATTTACCTGTTATAGAAGATCCAACGTAGTAAGAATGTTTTTACAACTTTAGAAATTGTATTTTTTTTCGTAATCACGTTTTGAAACTGTAAATTCAATATTTTCACTTGGTCGGATGTTACAATGAAAGATAATCATGTTTTTCCATTAGAGCAGCTTACGAATAATCTGATTATGCAGTGATAATATTTGACATGATCTGAAATGGTTTGATGGTTTTGAAACTGACAGGTAAGTGTCATAATGACACCGTGGAACTTCCCTGTAGTCACGTAAGTCTCGCATATATAGCACGGTAGCAGACAACAAAGCTACACCGTCCCATAATTTACTGCATTTTGTTGCATAAGAACTTTGCTTGCTTAAGTGTACTCAAAATTTTTGTGGTGAAATATTTTTTTGCATAGAAAGCTGATGGAATATAGTTCCATATGCAATTTTTTTTTGCCCTGCCATCTTGCACCACTTCTGTTATAGTTACTCTAGAATGAACTCCCACAAAAAGCAATTTGCATCTGTGAGGACGTCTCCTCCTCTTGTATTGTTATTTATTTCATTCTTTAATTGGAAACTTTCTGGGTTTGGTTTCTTGCATTTGCAACATGTATGGTACTGAGCACGTTATTAAACTTTAGTTCATAGAGTTTGATTTTCTTATTGCTAATATAAGTTGTGTCAACTAGTCAGAACCAGGAACTTAATGACTAGTAAATCTGTCCACATACTAAGATATGGCTTCTCTGTTTTAGTAGAAGTTTATTTGTGCTGCTTTAGTAATTATGGTCCTAATCTTTCTTTGTTTGCTTTTGAATTTGATATTATCTAGTGGTTTCTTTCAAGTTCTTGAAGTATTAGTTTTGTTTGTTTTGTTATTTATATGGTTTAAGATGGTCAGGTTGCAGATTATATTTTCTCAAACCTGTAGTTTTGAGTGAATATATCATCTTCTGACATATTTTTTTATGTATAAATCAGACCAATGGCAAACATCACCAAACTGGAATTTGCAGCCCTTGATATTTCCGGCAGAAATTACATGGCATGGGTTCTTGATGCTAAAATCCATTTGATGGCCATGAACCTCGGGCATACAATTAAGGATGATGTTGTGGCTAGTGAGCAAGATAAGGCTAAAGCCATGATATTCATTCGCCATCATCTCCACGACGGGCTGAAATCCGAATATCTTGGGGTGAAAGAGCCTCGAGAATTGTGGAAAAATCTGGAGGAACGATATGATCATTATAAAAGTGTTATCCTCCCAAAGGCTCGATATGACTGGTTGCACCTGAGGTTGCAAGATTATAAAACAGTCAATGAATATAACTCTGCTATGTTTTCTATTGTCTCCCAATTGAGGTTGTGTGGAGATAAAGTTACGGATGCTGACATGTTAGAGAAAATATTCACCACTTTTCATGCATCAAATATGCTCCTGCAGCAGCAATACAGGGAACGAAATTTTGAAAAATATTCCTAGCTCATTTCATGTCTCTTAGTTGCCGAGCAAAATAATGAACTATTGATGAAAAACCACAATTCTCACCCGACCGGGTCAAAACCATTCCCTGAAGCGAATGCAACTTTTAATGGTCGTGGTAGAGGTCGCGGTCATGTCCGTGGTCGTGGCCGTGGTCGTGGTCGCGCTAGAGATCGTGGTCGTGGTAGAAGCTCTGCACGATACCACCAGAAGTGGGAAAATAATGAAAAGCCGCGTGAAAATGCAAAAGCTGTAAAAGATGGTGCAAATACTAAGCATCACGATGAGACATGTTATCGATGCGGATCTCAAGGGCATTGGTCTCGTACTTGCCGTACACCAAAACATTTGGTTGATCTTTATCAAGCATCCCAGAAGGATAAAGGCAAGGGAAAACAAAGTAATTTTGCAAACTTTGGAAACATAGTAGATAATGATGACACAATCCTCAATCATTTTGATGATTTGGATCTTGAAGATTATCTTATGGGCCCAAGCATGGATGGTAATGGAATCCAGTTTGTGGATGATGTTAAAAATAAAAATGGCCGAGCATAATTATGTAGGATATCTAGTTATTAGTCATGTTTTTTTGGATAAGTTTTCATTTAGTTTATGACATCTGAGCATGTAACTTTGTTTCAATTTAAACTTATTTGTTTGCATAAATAAAATTTCGTTGTCGTTTACATTATAACTTCTATTATGTGTTGATTATTTGAAATTAAATTTAATTATGAAAATTATATATGTTATGCTAGACATATATTTAAGATGAATGGTGGGGACATCTGTCTGGTTGACAGTGGAACAACACACACAATTCTTCGTGATCGAAAATATTTTTCGACATTGCAATTGACAAAAGCAAATGTTAGTACAATTTCGGGTACTACATCATTGATTGAGGGCTCTAGAAGAGCAACTATTATAATACCGGGTGGTACACCTATATTGATAAATATGACATTATTTTCTACCAAGTCGAAACGAAACTTGTTGAGTTTCAAAGACATACATCTAAATGGTTTTCATATTAAAGCCATGAATAAAGGGAATATGGAATTTTTATATATTACATATGAAGAATCAGGCTAGAAGCTTGTAAAAGAACAATTCCCAATTTTCTCATCTGGATTGTATTATGCGACTATACATCCAGTAGAATCTAATATTGTGATGAACCAGAAGTTCAATAATCCAAAATTATTCATGTTATGGCATGATCGACTTGGCCATCTGGGATCGGTAATGATGCGTAGAATTGTACAAAACTCACATGAACATCCTTTAAAGAACCAGAAGATCCTTTTAGCTCGTGATTGTGTGTGTGTTGCTAGTTCATGAGGGAAATTAATCAAGAGGTCATCCCCGATGAAGGTTTATGTTGAATCTCCTATATTTTTACAAAGAATACAAGGAGATATTTGTGGACCTATTGATCCCCCTTGTGGGCCATTTCGATATTTTATGGTCTTATTGGATGCCTCATCACGATGGTCTCATGTGAGTTTGCTTTCGACAAGAACAGTAGCATTTGCCAAGCTTCTTGCTCAGATTATATGTTTAACAGCACAATTTTCGGATTATCCAATTAAATCTATTCGTCTTGATAATGCTGGTGAATTTACTTCCCAAGTTTTTAATGATTATTGCATGTCGATTGGGATTGATGTTGAGCATTCAGTGGCACATGTGCATACTCAAAATGGCCTAGCAGAGTCATTTATAAAACGTTTACAACTGATTGCTAGACCTATGCTCTTAAGATATAATTTACCCATGACAGCTTGGGAACATGCAATTCTACATGCATCTGCATTAATACGGCTTAGACCCAGTTCGTTTCAACCATATTCGCCATTGCAAATGGTATCTGGCCAGCAGCCTGATATTTCACACTTAAAGATTTTTGGTTGTGTGATTTATGTTTCGATTGCTCCACCACAACGGATAAAACTAGGTCCTCAAAGACGTCTAGGCATATATATGGGTTTTGATTCTCCAGCTATTGTGAGATATGTTGAGCCCCTGACGGGTGATTTATTTAAGGCAAGATATGTTAATTGTCATTTTGATGAGAAAGTTTTCCCGCCGTTAGGGGGAGACAAAGTACCGTTTCCTGAAGAACGACGTAAAATTACATGGAACGTTCATTCACTTTCTCATCTTGACCCATGAACAAATCAATGCGAGCAAGAAGTAAGAAGGATAATTCATCTACAAAATATTGCAAATCAGTTGTCTGACGCATTTACTGATAGTCAAAAGATAACAAAATCCCACGTTGCGGTGATGAATACACCGATTCGGCTTGATGTCTCTGAAAGACATGATAATGGTATACCAAGAGCAAGTATAAAACATGGGTGCCCTGTCGGTGCAAAAGATAAAAGCCCTCGAAAGAGAAGGGTACAAGTTAATGCTCCCGAAGAGAATTCTCCAGAAGAGCAAAGAAGTTCACAACCTGGAAGCGCTATAAAAATTGAAACTGATCAGTCTAAAATTGATAAACGAGTTGCTCCTGAAGAAGCAAGTGAACAAAATTTTGAAGAAATCTCTTTGAATTATGTAAGTTCATGAGAAAATTGGGATAGACAAAAGGTTATTATTGATCATGTTTTTACTTATGGTATTGCATGTGAAATTGTAGATGAGGATCCTGAACCGAGATCTATTGAACAATGTCAACACGAAAATGATTGGCCAAAGTGGAAAGATGCAATCCAAGCAGAACTGAAATC
The DNA here is from genome assembly GCA_036186865.1 of Eustoma russellianum. NCBI lineage: Eukaryota > Viridiplantae > Streptophyta > Magnoliopsida > Gentianales > Gentianaceae > Eustoma > Eustoma russellianum. Next base: position 12,339,881 of record AP025041.1, on the reverse strand, counting down.
ATTAGAAAGTCGCAAAGTATTTGGACCTGTAGTCCAAACCCCTGAAGGGATAAAACCTATTGGATATAAATGGGTTTTTGTACGAAAACGCAATGAGAAAAATGAGATTGTGTGATACAAGGCACGTCTTGTTGCACAAGGTTTTTCACAAAGACCTGGGCTTGATTATGATGAAACATTCCCCAGTAATTGATGTTATAACATTACGATATCTAATCAGCCTGACAGTTGCTAAAAACCTTGATATGCGATTAATGGATGTGGTTACCGTATACTTATATGGATTTTTAGATAATGATATTTATATGAAGATCCCTGAAGGATTAAAATTGCCTACAATATGTGATCAAAAGGCACATGGATTATACTCAATCAAATTACAGAGGTCCTTGTATGGACTAAAACAATCTGGCAGGATGTGGTATAATCGCCTCAGTGAGTATCTCATTAAAGAAGGATATGTAAATAATCCAATTTGTCCATGTGTATTTATCAAGAGATCTGAAAATGGGTTCTCTATAATTGCTGTATACGTTGATGATTTGAATCTTGTTGGAACTCCTGAAGAGCTTACTAAAACTGCTAATTATCTCATGAAAGAGTTTGAGATGAAAGATCTTGGAAAAACCAAATTTTGTCTCGGCCTGCAGATCGAGCATTTGTCCAATGGAATCTTCCTTCATCAATCTACGTATACAGAGAAGATCTTGAAGAGATTTTATATGGATAAAGCTCACCCATTGAGTAGTCCTATGGTGGTAAGATCATTAAATGTAAAGAAAGATCCATTCCGACCACCAGAAGATAATGAAGAATTATTAGGTCTAGAAGTACCTTATCTTAGTGCTATTGGTGCTTTAATGTATCTTGCAAATCGTTCGAGACCAAATATAGCATTCTCAGTGAATTTATTGGCAAGATATAGCTCTGCACCGACACGAAGACATTGGAATGGTGTCAAACCTATTTTACGCTATCTTCGTGGAACAATAGATATGGGTTTATTCTATTTAAAGAATTCTGAGTCACAATTGGTGGGATATGCTGATGCGGGTTATCTATCTGACCCTCATAAGGGAAGATCACATAGTGGATATGTTTTTACTTGTGGAGGTACAGCTATATCATGGAGATTAGTGAAGCAGACATTAATAGCCACATCTTCCAACCATTCTGAGATTTTAGCATTACATGAAGCGAGTCGTGAATGTGAATGGTTAAGGTCGATGATGCAACATATTCAAGAATCATGTGGATTATCTTCACTAAGAAAAACTCCAACAATATTGTTTGAAGATAATGCTGCATGTATTGCTCAAATTAAGAATGGCTACATCAAAGGAGAAAGAACGAAACATATATCACCAAAATTTTTCTACACTCATGATCTTGAGAAGAATGGCGACATTGATATCTAGCAGATACAACCATACAAGAATTTTGCTGATTTGTTCACCAAAGCACTACCAACAACTACATTTAGAAAGATGGTCTACAGCATTGGAATGCGTCAAGTCAAAGACCTCTTGTCAGCATCAGGGGGAGTGTGATTACTATACATACTGTACTCTTTTTCCTTTGTCTAAGTTTTTATCCCACAGGGTTTTTCTTGGCAAGGTTTTAACGAGGCAGTATATCACACTTACCAATTTTATGAATGTGTACTCTTTTTCCTTCGACCAAGTTTTTTATCCCACTGGGTTTTTCTTGACAAGGTTCTAACGAGGCATATTCAATAAAATTTGGACATCCAAGGGGGAGTATTGTGAATTATTATGGTGTTAGTGGGGATAGTGGATACCAAATATTTACACCCACTAAAGAAGTGGATGTCCAAACATTAACATCCCACTAAGACCATTAACACCCACTAAGGATCATGGTGATAGTGGGTATTAATCTTAAGAATAGGTTACAATTTTCATATCCTATAAATAGGACAACTTCTTGTAAGATTTGATACACCTTTGAAGAGATATATTATACAATCTTCTTGTTGTTCTCTTTATATTTTTGTTTGAGTTCATAACATAATTATCCAGTTATAATATATTTATATGTGTGGTACGTCCACCAGAAACATCGTTTGTTTTCCTTTTCAATGGAAAATGTCCTTGTCAATCTTTTTATGTAGAAGGAAGCTGGGATATAATGTGTGTAAATATGTAGTATATAATTTGAAGGCGGGACTTGGAGCAACTGGTAACGTTGCTGCTTTATGACCTTGAGATCACGGGTTCGAACCGCGGAAATAGCCTCTTGCACAAAGTGCATGGTAAAGCCGCGTACGTCAGATCGCGAAGCGAACCAACCCCTCTCCAGACCCTGCCATACACAGAATTCTAGTGCATCGAGAACGTCTTTTTTTTTAATTCGCACAAATAGAAAAAGGTAGAAGGAATGAAAACAAGATTTATCCTACAATAACTCTGGCTTTTTCTATCATAAGATACATGCAGTAACTCTTATTTACTTTCTCAAGAAGCATATGAAGTTATCCTTGTGGTTCACAAAACTAATATATTTTGATGCATAAAACTCTTTATGTATGGTGGTTTATTTAACATTTTGAGTAAAGTAGGAAGTTGAATGACTATTGCGTAACGTACGGTAAATGATAGTTCAGACAGTAATACAATTAGAATATTATATCCGTCAAACTACACGGTAAAATATAAATTAAAGCTGATTTATATTTTGTGACGGAAGAAGTATAATAAAACAAGATACAAAATTTGGGTCCAAATTCACAAAAGATTATATATAGAATGTTAGAATATTTGGTTTAAATGTGATTGATTGTTTACCTTAATTACAGAGATTGTAAATATCAGTTTTATAGTAGGAATCGTAATTGTAGGCTGTTATCATAATTAGAATGATTTGACTACCATGTATAGAGATACTATACTAGCTATTTAACATGTACGAAATACACAGTGAATGACAAGAAGAAAACTTCCCAGAAATCGTTCTCAGTTTTTCTTCTGCTCTTTATTTTTCATGGTATCAGAGCAGGAATACCTCCTCTCTGATTGAATTAAAATCTTCCTGGCTCAGAATTGAGTCTCATCACTGCCAGGGGGCTATTACCCTCAACCGTACCTTACCAAGTGAGTATCTGTACTCATCCGTTATACCCAGATTGCATCTGCAATTACCCAGTCCAATATCCCTGCAATATATTACAACATGTCAAATAACCCAGAAAAATTACCAGCTATACCGGAAACTTCAGAACAATACCCAAAATTTCCTGAGAATTTCGACTTATCTGCGGAATTTGCGAAATTTTTACAAAGCCAAAAGCAACAACCAGTTCAAAACCCGCCACCGTCTGCAACCTCAGAAAATTTAACCATCAAAGTCAAGTTAAATTCGGGCAACTACGCCCTATGGTGTAATTTGATGAAAAGGGCTCTCATGGGCAGGGGGAGGAGCACCCACATCACAGGGGTTCCTCCACCCCCCCGCCTACTGATGCTAATTATGCGAAATGGGAACAAGACGATCAGCTAGTTTTCACATGGCTGATAGATAACATGGAAGAGAATTTGGTAAACAGTGCGTCCAGCTACCCCATCGCCAAAGCTCTTTGGGATGGTCTAGCTGTGACTTATGGATCTGGTGCAGATCCATTACAGGTATTTGATCTACAGAAACAAGCATACACGATGAGGCAAGGAACCAGTTCCTTAGATGTTTGTTGGGACAAATTACAGAGCATCTGGCGGAGTATTGACAACCGAAGCCCTAACCCGATGGAGTGCCCACGAGATATACAACGATTCAACGAATACATACAGGAGCAACGCCTATATCAATTGCTGATGGCAGTTGATGATAGGTTTGCAGCCACCAAAAAGGAGCTGCTAAAACGCGATGCAAAACCAACGGCAGAAGCAGCATACGGCGAATTACGAAGGTCAAATACTGAGAATATTTTATTAAAACTAACCCCTTCAGTATTACCATCATCAGGGGTTGGATTGGGGGCAAGGACTAGCAGCGAAGGGACAGAACCAAGGAGGACGAAACCCCTGCTCAGGACAGCCATCACGGCGGGGGGAGGACAGAAGTCAGATGGAGTGCACACACTGTCGGAAAAAAGGCCACAACAGAGAAACTTGCTTCAAACTCCATGGATACCCGGAGTGGTGGGAAGAATTCAAGAAGAAGTCATTGGCCGCCGCCACCCAAGCCATCGGAGGGAGTGAGGGTGGCAGCCAACGAAAGGAGAATACAGGTGGTGGCCCTGGAGGAGACCAACCACAGCAGGGAGCCGCAGATTGCACCGGAGAGGAAGGGACGGGAGTGGCGGCTGCAGCCGCTGGAGGTAAATGGGTTAGGGTTAAAACCCCTAACCCTTTAAGCTTATATACCTGTGAAGAGTTAGATATTATCCCTCAGCCCCCCTCTGTTGCTTATAATATCAAACAGGGCCTTGCAGGATCCGTATTTTCCAAATCTGACCCTCCAGTTTCCACCAACGAAAAGGAGACCCCCACAATTCCACATTATCCGCAATTAACCCCTGCATCTCCAACTAATTTCACTTCAGCCCCTCAACATCACAAAATTACACCAGAAGCACCCCAAACTTTGCCAATATCCGCTTCTAACCCCTCACCAAAAATGTACCACACCAAAGGTACCTCACAGTGGATCTTCGACTGTGGGGCTACCGATACCATGTCATTCGACCCACACGACTTCCTCACTAATACACCTCCTACAAAAACATACGTTGAGACGGCCAATGGAACGTCTATTCCTGTCCAAGGAAGCGGGACCATAACCATCACCCCAAACATCACACTTAAAAATTGTCTTTATGTACCTGCACTATCCACAAAATTACTTTCTGTCAGTCAACTTACCAAAGAATTAGATTGCATTGTTATGATGTATCCTTGCTTTTGTGTCTTACAGGACATTCATACCAAGGAGATCATTGGGCGTGGTACTGAACGCCATGGACTTTACTTTGTCGACACAGTGGTGCAATAGGGATAGTCCAATCTTGCCACCGGGACCGTGAATTGACAGTTATGGTTGTGGCATCGCCGGTTAGAGCACCCGTCTTTTCCTTATCTCAAACAGTTGTTTCCTTCATTATTTACTTCCAAATTTGAACCTTTGCAGTGTGATACATGCCTCCGGGCTAAACAAACCCGAGCATCATATTTGTCTAATAATACACGAGTCACTCGTATGTTTTCTTTAGCTCATTCTGATGTCTGGGGGCCATCCCCATATAATACACCCTTGGGGTTTCGATATTATGTGATTTTTGTTGACGATTTCTCTCGTATGACGTGGCTCTATATTATGAAAAACAAGTCTGAAGTCGCTAGTAAATTCCTCACTTTCCATAATATGGTCAAAACACAATTTCAGACGTCCATCCAAATATTACGCACAGACAACGGGGGTGAATACCTAGATGGGAAGTTGGGGCAGTTTCTCAATAAAATTGGTATCCTTCACCAAACAACATGTCCATATACCCCCGAACAGAATGGAGTGGCCGAAAGAAAAAATCGAGTCCTCTTAGAAATGACCCGTGCAATGATGCTCGAGTCCAATGTTCCCATGAGTTTTTGGCCGGAGGCTATATCAACTGCTGCATACCTTACCAATCGCCTTCCTACAAAAATACTTGACTTCAAAACCCCTCTCTCTATATTGTCCACCCAACATACCATCCCCTCTATATGCACCCTTCCCCCAAAAGTCTTTGGCTGCACTGTCTTCATACACACCCCCAAACCTGAACGCACCAAATTAGATCCATGTGCAGAAAAGTGTACCTTTGTCGGCTATGCCACCACCCAAAAAGGCTACCGCTGTTACAACCCCAAAACCCACCGTATCCATGTCACCATGAATTGTGTTTTTGTTGAAACAGAATTCTATTACTCCACCCAATCCCGGGTTCAGGGGGAGCCCACTTCTGACGGAACCCTAGATTGGTTGGTGTCACAGTATGACTGCTCGACCGTGGTTCCAACACGGCAAGTAGGTGGCGCCGACTGTGCCGCCGATTCCGACAAAGTATCGCCCAGTGGCCCAGGACCATCTCGTGATCCACCTGGGATGAACGACATACCAGAGGTAAGGATTTATCATAATGAACAATCTACTTCTATTCCTGCTTCTATTCCTGAACAGTCTGTTACTGCTGACCATAATCAAATATCCATATCTAACGCCGAAAATGACCATGAGCCACCTGTAGGTCCTATTGATATTATGCAGGAACAGCAGGAGGTGCGGGTACTACTCTAAGGGCCAATCGTGGGATACCTCCAGCCAGATATTCCCCTGACAGAGTATCCAGATCTTCACGATACCGTCCGAATAGCACACGGAGTGGGGTAAGTAGTATGGCCCAAGCCTTTTTTTGTCTCCATATGCAGTGAAAAGATCCCTAGAGGTGTAGAAGAAGTTTTGAGTATACCGGAGTGGAAGGAGGCGATGCTGACTGAAATGAGTGCACTCCAGAAAAATGAAACGTGGGAGAAATGTATTATTCCTTCAGGAAAACAGCCAGTAGGATGCAAGTGGGTGTTTACCATCAAGTAAAGGGCAGACGGAAGTGTGGAATGACATAAGGCACGGCTAGTGGCCAAAGGATACACCCAGACCTACGGTATCGATTATTCTGAAACATTCTCGCCCGTAGCAAGAATAGACACGATTCGAGTTTTGTTTTCAATAGCGGCAATCAGAAACTGGCCTCTTCACCAATTTGATGTCAAAAATGCATTTCTCCATGGGGATCTGAAAGAAGAAGTGTATATGAAACCTCCTCCTGGGTTCTCTTCAGAGTTCAGACAAAGGGAGGTATGTCGTCTAAGGAAATCTTTGTATGGGTTAAAACAATCACCTCGTGCATGGTTTGGCAGGTTCACCGATGTGATGAAAAACGATGGATACTCTCAGAGCAATGCAGATCATACCTTATTCGTGAAAAGGCAAGAAGGGTTGGTGACATGCTTAATTATCTAAGTGGATGACATGATCATCGCTGGAGATGACACAAAGGAAATGGCTCGACTCCGTAAGTATCTATTCACACAGTTCGAGATGAAGGACCTTGGGGGACTTAAATATTTTCTTGGAATAGAGGTACTCCGCTCCAAGACAGGCATCTACATTTCACAGCGGAAATATATCCTGGATCTTTTGGCTGAGGTAGGGATGCTCGACTGTAAACCTTGTGATATGCCGATGACAGCAAGTACCAAACTACAGATAGTTGATGGAGCGCCTTCCGCTGACAAGGGACAATATCAACGACTGGTAGGCAAGTTAATCTATCTCTCTCATACTCGACCTGACATTGCATTTGCTGTTAGTCTCATCAGTCAGTTCATGCAAGAGCCCCAGACACATCATATGGATGCAGTTATGCGGATTTTGAGGTATCTTAAGGCTGCCCCAGACAGAGGAATCGTGTATCGAAATAATGGACATCTAAACATCCAGGCATATACTGATGTTGATTGGGCGGGAAATTTGGTAGATCGGAGGTCTACGTCCGGGTTCTTTACTCTTGTGGGAGGCAACTTGGTCACGTGGAGGAGTAAGAAACAAAGAGTCGTTGCGCTCTCTAGTGCAGAGGCAGAGTTTCGAGGAATCGTAAAGGGGATTACTGAGATACTATGGTTACATAAGCTGTTTAGGGACTTGGGTATACCAGTAAATCAGCCTACAACGTTGTACTGTGATAATAAGGCTTCTATCAGTATTTCAGAGAATCCGGTTCAGCATGATAGAACCAAGCATGTGGAAATAGACCGACACTTCATCAAGGAAAAGATAGAGACTGGACTTGTTGAGTTGCCATTTGTTCGCTCTGAGGATCAATTGGCGGATATTCTGACCAAGGCTGTGAATGGGAGGTCTTTCGAAGCAAGCTTAAGCAAGTTGAACATTGTTGACCCCACTGATCAACTTGAGGGGGAGTGTTAGAATATTTGGTTTAAATGTGATTGATTGTTTACCTTAATTACAGAGATTGTAAATATCAGTTTTACGGTAGGAATCGTAATTGTAGGCTGTCATCATAATTAGAATGATTTGACTACCATGTATAGAGATACTATACCAGCTATTTAACATGTACGAAATACACAGTGAATGACAAGAAGAAAACTTCCCAGAAATCGTTCTCAGTTTTTCTTCTGCTCTTTATTTTTCATAGAAGGGTTTGTTCTTTTCGTGATGATGATCAGTAGTACCTTATGCTGACTTGAATCTCTACTTTCCTTTAGAACTAGAGGTTAACAAATATAAATAATAATAACAAATAAATGGATAATGATTAAAAGATTAAGGATAATAATAATATGATAATGATTGCTAACGAAAAATTGTCAATTTTAATCTTTTTGGGAAGAAATCTGAAACAGTTAACAGACAAACCAAGAAAAAATGTTTTAAATAGTCAGGGGTTAAAAATTGAACGGTTTAAATATCTGTCTTATTTTAAAACATTTCAAAAAAAAATAATAGAGGTTGAACTGACCATATCAAAATATACACTAACTATACATACATGCACATATATATACATACATATGTATATATATACACATATATGTGTGTGTATATTTATATGGCATGTGTGACTGCTGAATTATGTACGTAAAACAACAAACAATAAACTTACATGCTTAAATAGCATCGGGCAAGGGTTCCGGGCATAACCCAACTGGTTCCAGACAGAGGTTCTCGAAAGGGAGGTTAGGGGTTCAATTCTTGCCAAATGCAAGAAAGCCCCTTCCCAGCAAGTGCATAGTGTGGGAGCTTCTTGGCCTGTAGGCTTGCCTACAGTGCTGGGGGCTCATTATGCAGACTACTGTGTAAATGACCAAGCTCCTGTTAGCGGGTTGTTGGGTACCTGATTTACCTCCCTACACTACCTTTGGGACTGGGTGTGGCAGGAACCCTTACTGGTTGGGGTTCTGTTCGGACAATACATATGAGAAAATACTTTTTCTGTATATTTCTTCATACAATCTTCAGAATACAAGCCTATTCTTATACTGTGTACAGCTCTGATCTATAAGGTAATTACAATCACAAATTTATGTTGATTTCCTAAACTTACGCTAATTCCTGATTCTATGGAGTATACATTAATTTCGATAGTTATCTATACACAGCATACATGGAAACAGTATATTCTTATTATAACACTCCCCCTCAAGTTGAATAGTGGGGTCACCAATATGCAACTTGCGCAATATCGAGTCAAACATTCGTCCATTGATAGCCTTGGTCAAAATATCGGCAAGCTGATCCTCAGAGCGCACATGCGGAAGAGAAATAATACCATTGTCAAGTTTTTCCTTGATAAAGTGCCGGTCAACCTCCACGTGTTTAGTACGATCATGTTGAACAGGGTTTTCAGAGATACTTATAGACGCCTTGTTGTCACACATTAGGTGGGTTGGACTAGTGACTGGAATACCGAGCTCTTGTAGTAGCTTACGGATCCACAGGATTTCGGCAACACCTTTCACGATACCTTGAAATTCTGCTTCGGCACTTGATAATGCAACTACTTTCTGGTTTTTGCTTTTCTAAGTAACAACATTGCCTCTAACCAGCGTAAAATAACCGGACGTCGAGCGTCGAACAACCTAATTACCAGCCCAGTCAGCATCAGTATAGGCCTCTATATCCAGGTGTCCATTATTCTTGAACAATAAACCTCGTCCAGGGGTTCCTTTTAGATACCTCAGGACCCTTAATACGCCATCAAGATGATGTTTCTACGGATTATGCATGAATTGGCTTACTACTCCAACAGCATATGCTACATCGGGTCGAGTATGAGACAGGTAGATGAGTTTGCCCACTAGTCGTTGGTACTGTTCTCGATCTGTTGAGGGTGCCCCTTGTATAATATACAGCTTATGATTCTGGACCATTGGGGTGTCTACTGGCTTTGCGTCTAGTAATCCCACTTCAGCCAATAGGTCAAGAGTATACTTCTGCTGGGATATATATATGCCGGTTGATGACCGCAGGACTTCAATGCCTAGGAAGTACTTGAGTCCTCCAAGATCCTTCATCTCGAACTTTGTGAACAAATGTTCCCTGAGACGAGAAATCTCATTAGTATCATTCCCAGTGATAATCATATCATCAACATAAATAATTAGACAAGTAATAAGACTTCCTTGTCTTTTAATGAAGAGAGTATGGTCTGCATTGCTCTGTCTAAACCCATCTTGTTTCATAACCGATGTGAACCTCCCAAACCAAGCTCTAGGTGACAGTTTGAGCCCATAGAGAGCTCGTGTAAGCTTGCAAACCTCCCCGGGTGCGAACTCCTTTGAAAAACCAAGTGGTGGTTCCATATACACTTCTTCTTTTAATGCTCCATGCAAGAAGGTATTTTTTACATCGTACTGCTGTAAAGGCCAATCTCTAGCTGCAGCAGTGGAAAAAAGTACCCTTATAGTATCAATTCGGGCAACCGGTGAGAAGGTCTCCGAGTAATCTACTCCATACGTCTGTGTGTATCCTTTGGCTACCAACCTTGCCTTATGTCTTTCTATACTTCCATCAGTATTGTATTTAATCATAAACACCCATCGACACCCAACCGGTTGTTTTCCTGGCGGTAACTGACACTTCACCCATGTCTTATTCTTCTTTAAAGCGTCCATTTCTACTATCATAGCCTCCTTCCATTCTGGTTGACTGCATGCTTCTTCGACAGTTTGGGGAATTTGCTCAGTACAAATCTTGGTAAGGAAATGCTTTGCAGTTTTACTCAAGTTTCTTTCTTACGTTGGTATAGAGTACCTGGAGGCCCTGGCTACCTTTGTGGTTGAGTATCTGGCTGGTGGGATTCCCCTGTTCCTTCTTAGTGGGAGCACCCGTCCCTGTTCTTCTGCACAAATGTCAGTATGGTCATGTGCTAGGTACTCATGGTTAGTGATAGAGGTATCAGCAGAGGTATTTTCAATGGAGCTATCAAAGGAAATAGTGCGGGAAATGGTCTTACTTAGAACAGGACTATCTGTATTAACATGTACACTTTCTTTTACCTGTTGAGGAACATTCGCCTGAGGAGTCTCATTGACAGGTGCTGGAGGAGTAGCCGTATTATCATAGGGAGCTGTAGCGCCGTTAGTGTCACTCACTTGCTGTGTTGAATCAGTCACTTGCCAGTATGGGTCAGACAACCAATCAAGGGATCCATCTCTAGCTATCTTCCCCTGAGATCGAGGTTTGGTGGCAAAGAAAAACTCGGTTTCAAGGAAAACGCAGTTCATAGTAATATGTATCCGCTGAGTGCGGGGGTTGTAACACCGGTATCCTTTCTGAGTAGAGGCATAACCAACAAAGACACCTTTGTCAGCACAAGGATCAAGTTTGAATCTGTGTTTTTTTAAGACATGGATAAAAATAGTACACCCAAAATTCTTGGGTGGTAGTGTCAACAAGGAAGGTCTAGACGTCTGAGAGGCTAAAGTATCAAGTGGAGTTTGACGATTAGGATGGCTGAGGGCAGTCGGTTACTGAGGTAGGTGGCGGTGGACACTGCCTTCGGCCAAAAAGCTCAGGGAACTGAGGAGTCTAACATCATGGCCCGGGTCATTTCAAGAAGCGTGCGGTTTTTCCGTTCTGCAATACCATTTTGTTCAGGAGTATCTAGGCAGGATGTTTGGTGGATAATGCCATGGTCGCGAAAGAATTGTTTAAGTGCCCCATCAAAATATTTGCCCCCATTATCAGATCGCAAAATTTGAATAGTCGAAGTGTATTGGGTTTGAACCATTTTATAGAATTCAACGAATGTAGCAGCAACTTCAGATTTATGTTTAAGAATGTATAACCAAGTCATTCTAGAGTAATCATCGACAAAAATGACAAAATATTGAAATCCCAATGGAGTAGGGTGAGGGGACGGTCCTCAAACATCTGAGTGTGTCAAAGAAAAAATTTTGTTGACCCGAGTATTATTCAAACGATAAGTGGCTCGGGGCTGTTTGGCCCGGAGGCAAATGTCACAAGTTAACTGTTGAGAGTTATTGGAAAGCAAATTGGGAAAAAGTTTCTACAAATAGCTAAAAGACGGGTGTCCTAACCGACGGTGCCATAGCCATATCTGACGAGTAACCGATCCGGTAGCAAGATGAGACTTGCCGTGTTGCACCACTGCATCTACTTAATAGAGGCCCTCTTTCTCAGTACCATGTCCAATGATCTCCTGAGTACGAATGTCCTGCAATATGCAAAAGGAAGGATACATGAGAACAACACAGTCAAGCTCTTTCATAAGTTGACTAATAGAAAGCAGTTTAATGGAGAGCGATGGAACAAGTAAGCAATTTTGGAGAGTAATGTCAGGGGTAATGGCCACAGAGCCACTCCCTGTAACTAGGACAATTTCACCACTGGTTGTTTGCACATGAGATTTTAAAGGGGCTGTATTAGTCATAAGATCGGTAGGGTCATAGGTCATGGTGTCCGTGGCGCCACAGTCGAAAATCCACTGTGGGTCCGTGTTTTGAGTAGTACTGGTAAACATATGGGGTAAGTTAGGTTTTTTAGGAACTGTGGGGTGAAAGTTAATTTTTGGATTACGTGGGGTGGATTCTGTAATTTCGGAAGATGTTGGGGTGGAAAACACATAAGGTGGGGAACTTTGGGTGGAATTGGTAAGGGTGGAAGACTGTGGGACCGTACTGACATTAGTGAGACGAATAGAGGACGGCAGTGCAATTTTAAAAGTTACAGGGGTACAGGGGATAATTTGGTTAGGGACCTTTTGCGCAATTAACGATTTAAAAGGAGTGGAATGGGAGCTAGGGTTTGACCCCAGCCCCTTACCTCCTGCGGCGGGATTTTCATCTTCTTCCTTGGCGCTGCTTCGTGGGTATGGGTCTCTTCTTCCTTCGTTTGTTTTCCTTTCGCGGTTGCTGACCTCTGTTGATGGGGTTCTGGCAGCAGCAACCTTACCCCCTTGTCCGGTGGTAACGCGTTTTCCTTCCCACCATTCTGGGTACCCAAAGATTTGAAAGCACTTATCTTTGCTGTGCCCTTTATTCTCACAGTGTTTGCAGATGGTATTGCTTTTGTCTACTCGTGATGATGGAAAGCCTGAACGAGTAGAGTTCTGTCCCTGTTGAGTTGAGGTATTTCGGTTAATTTGTGGTCCTCGACCACGTCCTCGTCCCGTGGGTGGTTTCACCACCAGTCCTTGGCCTAACCCCAATGATGAGATTGTCTCTGAGGGGCCGTGTTTCAGTAAATCCGCCTGAGATTCATCCTTTTTGAACTCAAAGAAGGCTGCTTCGACTGACGGTAACGTTGTCCTTTTTCTCAGCTTCAAATTTGTCACTAACTGTAGTCAAAAACTGATATAGTCTAAATTCCTGCATCTTTTGATTGTATAAGGAGATGTCTTCAGGGTATTTCATTGGGTTAGTATCCAGTGTATTAATTGATACCCAAATATCCTGAAGACTGTTCTAGCAGGCTTCAAGAGTCCCTTCTCCCTGTCGGATGTTGTTGGCTTTTTGGTGTAAATCAAACACCTGCAGTGAATCACTCCGAGAGCCATATGTAAGCGTCAGCCCATCCCAGGGGTAACGCGATACATTATTAATCATGCTTGCATCTACGTTCTGTAAAATCCAGGTAAAAACTGAGTTATCATCTTGTTCCCATCTAGGGAACCTTGGATCAGTCGGTGGTGGAGGGGGTGGTACCCCCGTGAGATGGTTTTGTCTGCCTCGTCCCAAGATGGCCCTGTATATCACCATGGACCATAATGAGTAATTGTTGCTTGTTGGCTTAACTGTGATGTGAAGATTTTCAGGTAATGGTCAGATTGTTGGGGATGGAGCTGAGGCTGTCTTTGAGAATTTGAGCCACTTAGATGGTCAAATCTCCAGGGGTTGAGTTGGACGGTGTTTCAGGTTTGGGTTCAGTATCTGACATGGTGAAATTTTGCAGGTATGCAGTGCAAGGAAGACACTCAAACTGTCTGAGCAATGAATCAAGGCTATATGGCCGAGAAAAGGTATATCCGCCGGATATTGGCCGGAAATGTATATATGGGCAGTGATGAGACTTTCTCTGACCCTATACTCAAAGATCTCACAACCGATGGGTAAGGCCCTGACCGTATCGCTCTGATACCATGTTTGGACAATACATATGAGAAAATATTTTTCCTGTATATTTCTTCATACAATCTTCAGAATACAAGCCTATTCTTATACTGTGTACAGCTCAGATCTATAAGGTAATTACAATCACAAATTTATGTTGATTTCCTAAACTTACGCTAATTCCTGATTCTATGGAGTATACATTAATTTCGATAGTTATCTATACACGGAATACATGGAAAGAGTATATTCTTATTCTAACAGGTTCAACCTTTAAATAGCATCGGGCAACAACAACAACATTACTCTATTGTTTTAAAGGTTTTTGTGTATAATAGAGTATGACTTTAGAAACTTACATCTATAACAAAGTGTGATGAATCAGATCGGGAAGCAAGTGGAACCTAAATAAAGTGAAAGGCGTTGAATTACGTACACATGGGGTGGCATGCAAAGCCCTTCGACAGTTCCACTTTTTTCTAAGCATATGGCAATTGGCACATGGGAAGTGCGAGTAAATGCCACCTCCTGGAACCACAATGCCACGAGGTTATTTTTCAGGGAATAAAGGACTAAATCTGAGGTTTCGGAAGTTTTTACTATTTTAGCCTTAAATCAGAAGTTCAATAGGCTCTTAGATTGATAACGTGGTTTCAAAACCCACACAAAGAATTCACTGAAACCGGACATGTAATCCTACACACAATTGGGGCTGATTTAGTCATTTGGTCATTCAGGCACAAATAGCAGTATTGGTCTTACTCTAAGTGTGTCTTGGTTCGAACATGGTATTTTTCTGAAAGTAATTTTTCAACCTAAATATTAACTGAGCTATGTCCTGAAAGCGTTAGTAGCTTATTTTTGCTTCTTTTGCTTCTTTAGAAAATTCACATTCATTGAGAATTATCTCCCTTTTGTCCAAAGTTATTATTTAAATAAAAAGTTGGGTCTATTGTAAGATTTTCTTCTGTTAAATTAATTGAATTTTGATCATTTTGCGCCATCAGATATGTCAAACTTCAATTATCAAACAATTTTAAGAATGGTTGAACCAGGCAGTCAATTGAATAAGAGAAATATGCGTTCTCTAATGGTACTGATGCTATACATAATCTAATACCACCACCGACTTAAAATATAATTCGATTTTGACTTTTGAATATAGTCTAAATTACATATATTAAAACGTTTAAATATAAATTTATATTTTGAAACAGAAAGAGTATATATCTATAACCAAAATAAGCATTATAATTAAATCCAACAAGTTATATATGATAAAGAATAGGTGTCTAGAATTTGAGTGTTGAAAAGTAGTGCTTCAGAGTAGTATCTTTTAAATCACAATATTCATTCAATAGTATGGTAATGTTACATTTTATATTGCTAAATTTTTGCAGAACTTTTTCTAGTTTCATTATCGCTCATGTCCATTATGTTATCCAGCCATTGTGTTTTAACCCAAGCAACATAAACTCTTTCTATGAATAATTAAGAGAATAGCTGATTTATCTCATCTTCGATGTTATAATTAGTCTTAATTTTTTTCCTTATCCTTCGTCAACTGGCAGGCTCAAACTAAAATGGGATGAGCAGATTAGGCATTACTTATTAGAGTTGCACCTCTCTGAGGACATGGTCCAGGATAGGAGTTCATGAAGGCAAAGAATTAAGGTTAAGGAGGAGTAGACAGGATATAGGGGCGCCCTAGAGGTTTAGATAGTATTTACACTGTAGGTTGACTTTGTACTTTTTTTTTTGCTGTATTTGTCTTTTAACTATTTGTGCATATTCACTGTTAGGACTATTTTAATATCGAGAAATTTTCATTTATGTTTAATAAAATCTCTTCACTAGTATATATTCTTTTTATTGTGCTACTTCTGCAGGTACATATAGAGTCGTCGGTCTCATTGGAAGCAAACTCTCTATCCCTTGGGATGAAGGCATTGTTTTCCTGCTGTTCACACTCTCCAGACCCTAATGATAGTTTTTGCTGTCGCTGGGTTATACTGGGTATGATTATTGTTGTGTTATAAGTGTTAAAGTACATTTTAAATGCAAAAATACAAGCTATTCTAAGTGGTCCATGCTTCGATTTCTCAACAAGAAGTTTGAGTTCAAAACCATACCATTGTGAATGAAACATACTTTCGTATGATAGATTTATCTGTATTTGAGCAATCTCAAAACTTTAGATATATTTTTTTATTATCGATCATATACAAAACATTTTGATGTTGCATGTATTACATAAATATCGTGTGTTTTTTTAAAATATACTCCATAATAACAAAAAATTGTAATATTTGTCTAAAAAATACATTAAAATATCGGGATACCAAATTTTTACCTTACTGGTCAGGATGTGGGCCTATTTGAAACACCTTTTAAAAGGGGAAAAAAAAAAGAAAATGCCGTTCACTTTTCATTCTTGTCAATTGAAAATATCATTGTGTTTGCAATTCATGGGATAAGATCACCTCACCTCCAATTTTTTCACCCTCCTCTTCACCGTACGCTGTATGATAGTAGCAGAGAGTGATGAAGTTAAATGAGAGGTGGTGAGCAAAGAGTGTATGAGGGTAAGTGGAATACACGTGAAGGACAGAGAGAGAGATGGATGAAAGAATTGGAGGTGAGCAGATCTCATCCAACAATTAATTGTGAATTTATAAGGTAAAACTAGTAACGTAAATAGCGTGGTTTAATAAATACAAATAAGAGAATGTATTTTTACATCATTTTTTTCATTTAATTTTATGCATGTTATTCACGATGGATCTATCTGTATTTGAGGAATCTCAAAACTCTGGATATTTTTTTTTATCATCGATCATATGCAAAATACTCTGATGTTGTATGTATTACACAAATATTGTGTGTTTTTTTGGGTTAAAATATACTCCCATGATAATCAAAAGTAGTAACGTAAATGAAGTAAGCAATAAATAAAAATAAGACAATGAATTTTTACAGTATTTTTTCATTTAATGGTTTATGTTATTTACGTGACTACTTTTATATTTCATATTTATTGATTCTATTATTCACGTTAATCATTATAATTCTACACAAAAAGCATAATACTATGTTTAAAACGGGTTAGGATCCCATCATCCCAAATCCCTCACCCATGCGTCACCGCGCAATACATGGCAGCAGGGGATGGATGGTGAGGCTAGGTGCGGGTCAATGTTTGTTTTAAACGAGCTACATGTCGCACGGTGACGCGTGAGTTGAGAGAAAAATAGGTGATGTGATCTCATCCGTTTAAAACAAACATAAGATCATGCAGTTCACTCTAGATACTACCTAGAGGGCGACAAACCCACGAACCAATGGCAAAAGAAATGCTACAGAGTAATCATGTATTTCGAGTATCCAAACGGCCACGACAGAAACTGACAAATTAAAAAAGCAAGTAACATGCCTATCCCCCGAGCCTAGGGATAGGATCACCTCACCGCAAGAGGATACGGTGACGCGTGACTGCACGACAAGTGACAGTAAAGGGGTGGTCACCCTCATCTAGCCTCACCATCCCCTTGATGTCACGTGTCGCGCGGTCACAAAGGGGGTGAGAAAAGTTAGGGTTAGGAGATCTCAACCCCTGAGGCTAACCCTTTATTCATGTCATAAACAAACCAAGTAACATGCTCAAGCATAACTCTTTGTTGGAGCAAAAGACAATTTCTGACCTTCAAGGCGTCTATTGCTCGGTATCAAAGATCATGGTAGATGATGCAAATCAAGAGTTCAGTGGACTCTTATGTTGGATGAGGACTTACGTAGTGACTCCACAAGGTATCTCCCGCAAACCAGACCTTCTATCTAGCAGCAATTGAACACCCACATTGTGTGTGTCCCTGGATTCCAGCTCTTGAACTCTGATAGCAAATCCCAACTCGATTTTTAACTGAGATATGTCCTGGAGGCAGCCTAGCCTTTTATTTATATTACAAAATATTATTACCAGCTTTCACTAATCCAGTTTTATAAGAATTTATGAAAGATGAAGTATTTGGTCGATAAGCTTATAGATCTTAACCCAACAGTGGCCTAAAGATTACTTTCTATTTTCTTTATTTGTAATGTATTAATCTGAGTATCAACTGAACTATGTTTTAGGAAATATTTTCTGTTTTCTCTCCAAAACACATTCTAATATGGTTCAAGAGAAACTGTTTTTTTTTTTTTACATATGGAATAAATCATTATAGTTTATGCTATAATACGGTAGAATGTTATAATACATGAAAATAAATCATTATAAAAATGAAAAGAAAATGTTTACTAGCAATTATTCAAACCATAGATCTTTCACATCAACTCTGGCTTCACTGGCTAGTGAATCTAAATAAGCAACTAATGTTGCAAAAACAACATGATTAAGAATATGAACTTGATAGCATAAATGAAGTAGAAGAATAAAGATTAAAATGATGATGTAAAAAAAATTAAAAATACACAATCTCTCTTCACATAGAAAATACACGTATACGAACATATAACACATAATATGTGTACACGAACTATACAGAAGATGTCCGGTGTAGCGTCCCGGCCCGATACTAGACATCGGTACCAGTGCACCTGCCGTAGTCTACTACGAAGACTACGAAGCGTCAAAGCAGATCAAACACACGTCATCTATGACGTAAGATACATCAGCGGAAACGTCGTAGAATTAAAAACTTCAATAACAATAATATCCCAAATGAAACACGGCGGAAATAAAGCGTGTCAGGGAGAGTGTCTAAAGTATCCTTCAAAACAAAACTTTAACAGTAAATCCTTCAACTAAAAGATAAGGACTGTAAGCCTGTCTATTTTAGTGACCATCATCCCAATGAGCCCAATCGTCGTTATCTTCTACAAAAAAATCATCGTACTTTGGCTCACCTGAAAAGCAGATAGAGTAATTGTTCTTAGCGAAAACATCGCTAGCAAGTAACCCGTCTATACACCTTACGGGATCACACACGACGAGTCACCAGTACATAAATCAATGCCCAAAATAAGGTGTTCGGGTTGGCAAATAGCATCTTTATAATAACTCATCAAGCCAAATAGTTCACGTAAATGATACACCAAAAATGGAACTAATACATATTGAGCAAAACATACTACATAAACAGAACATATGCGAATATCACTTCTTGCATGTCAAATCTTATGCTTCGTGTAACATGATGCATGTACTTCTTCAAAACCACACACAAAACTCATGCATATATCTTTTTTCGTAAACATGTCATGCGTGTCATTTCACAAAACTTTTCATGATACTTGTTATCTTATTCTTCGCGTAGTAGAACTTTATACCCTGTGGATGATCAGTCCACAGCAAACAGAACTTTATACCCCGTGCTAAAAGGTCCACGGCCCCATTACATATATTATATATCCGTTCTGATATGTCCACAGCCCCATAAAATACTTTACAACATGCTGTTGATTCATAGGTCATGCTTTTATATCCTGCTTTCGCGGGCGTGACTTTTATACCCTGCGATCAACCAGCATCCATAGTTTGCTTTTCGAAAACTTTAATCTTCTCTTGTAAACACATGTTCTTTTGTAAAACAACTCTCATGTCAAAATGCTAGTGTTCATGTCATGATGCAAGATGCTCATGCAACTTCATATCAAACGTGTAAACATGCACACACACTTTACATATCAAGTACAATGTCCTGAACCTTAAGCACACCAAGCTCGTACCATTTCATGTCCCTTCGTATTGCAAGAATCATATCGAGTTCACACTTAAACTTGCTCATTCATACTTCCCCAAACACACCTTATTCGTACCATTTTATGCCCTTTCATATTGTTAACTCACTTCGAATTCATACCTAACTTTATTCATTCAAACTTAATGTTTATAACGCAATCACACCTCATTCATACCACTTCATGCCCTTTCGTATCGCAAATTCACTTCGAATTCATACTTAACTTTACTCTTTCACACTTAATATTTACACCTCAAGTACACCTTAAATACCCTCGTATTTTAAGATCAAAGGAAGGGAATAACGTTATCACACAAACATGGGGCACTTAGTGGGTCAAAGAGACTTCCAGTACACTTGGAACGCCTTCATGAGGCGCCTAAAATGACTTAGAGCGCCTATACTAGACGTTCAAAGTGTTCTGAAATGTGCTGGTATACATCGAACGCCTACATGAAGCGCCTTATGTGACATCGAACGCCTTTGGAGGTGTTCGAAGTGTTCTGGAATGTGTTGTGACACATCGAACGCCTACATGAAGTGCCTTATGTGACATGAAGCGCCTAATGTAGGTGTTCGAAGTGCACGGAGATGCACTGGGACACATTGAACGCCTACTTTAGGCGCCTAATGTGACTTCAAGCGCCTAAAGTAGGTGTTCGAAATGTTCTGACGGTTCCAGAACTGCAGTTTTCTACAGTAACTTCTTCCCATCACCTTCCTCCTTCAACCTTTTTATGTTTACACTTCAAGATCCATCTTAGCACCTAGATTCATCATGCTTAACAGACAACTAACATGAGTTTAATCCTTACATCTATCGGTTTGCATCAACCTTAAGCCTTCTATTATTCACATCTCTAAATGAATCAACAATCTTCTAACCAACACTGAATTTGCGGCAAAACACTTTCTACACCTTCAAACCTTTCTCCATTCATCTTAAATCATCTAAGACAATACTTGAAAAATGCCATAACATATCATAATGCAATATTTACATCAAAGATCACAGTTTAATGGCATGTTTGTAAAGAAAGATCACAACATAGTTGTTTCCAGAAGTTGGCCCAAAAAGCATGACTTTACTCCATCAAACAACAACAAATACATAAAGTAGAGCATGTAACATATACAGTTCAAGATTACTAATGTGTTATCCGAATTTTTCTCTTTATAAGAACATAGGGCCTATTGTAACAAAATTTGCGTAAAGCATATAAAAAGATTACTTGCCTTTGTCTCTAGATGATCTTACGAGTGTATGGCAGTAGTTCGGGAAGGTTTGGACCTAGGCTGCCCGCTCTTTCTTCTTCTTCCTCCTCCTTTCTTCTTTCTCTTTTCTCTTTCCCTTCTCTCCCTTGTCTCAGTGTTTCCCCCTCTCTTTTGGCCTGGTAACAGACGGTCTAATGGCCTAATGGGGAGTTATACTCCTTTGTGTAACTCCCTAGCATTTAAGTGGGGAGAGACATTTTTGGTATTTTGACCTAATTTTCTTAATTTCAGATTTTTGATTATTTATCCACTTACATTTTATTTCACTAACTCTCATAACCTATATAATTACTATAGTTATATTTTAAGTTGTATTATACTTATTCTACGTTGGACCCAAAAATCACGGGGTTTGACATTCGGAGACATAGCTCAGTTGGTACTCGAGTTGAGAGTTGCTCTAAGAGGTAAATGGTTCGATTCCAGTGACACACGCAATGTAAGTGTTTCACTGTTGTTTGGACAAAAGGCGCAGTTTGCAGTGAACATCTTGTGTATGACATCCTTCAACCCAGGAATGCGATGAGCTTCTAATTACGTCATCCACAATGTTTTTTGGGACTGAGGCGGTGGAGACCCTCAAGGCCAGGGTATGGTCTTTGCTCTAAACTATGCGGAAGATACATGCATATATGCCTATTTACCTACACCACTTCTAATAATGAGATCTCATAAGGTCGAAGGTAGGGGTGTTTAGCGAACTAAACTGTTCAGGAACAGTTCGAGTTTGTTCGTTGATTTAATTAAATGAGCCAAGTTCGAGTAGATAATTAAATTTGTTTGTTTAAACAAATCGAACTGTTTGCAAACTATTTGGCGTGTTTACAGAGTTATAACGTTTTCAAGATGAATTCGAACAAATTTTAAAGCTCGTTATAGCAAACGAGTCGAGCTAAATTATTTGTTTATCTAAACAAATCCAAACTAGAAAACTTACTATTCGACTCGGTTCGACTCATTTCCGGCCCTAGTGGAAGGACTCTATCAATTGTTTATGCATTTGAAAGTACGATATAATTGAAGAAATGATTACACATGTATTGTTAGAATCAGATCAACCAAAGCATGGCATGTACGCCAAAAGGGTTGAAAAATGTTGTTTACTACATCAAATGTCCAATTTAAACATTCTTTTTTCTTATACACAATTATAATCTAACAAGGGTAGGCATGACAACATGCAAAGGCTTGGAAATAGCAAGTGGAAGTTGAACCAATCATGAGAATTGGCAGTAATTGACTTTTTTTTGTTAGTTTGTTTAGACTTAGGCTTTTTCGGTTCACTAGTCTTCTGCATTTGCGTAAGGTCTGGAGAGAGGCCGGATCGCTTTGTAATCTGATGTACGTAGCCTTATTCTACACTTTGTATAAGAGACTACTTTCGCGGCTCAAACTCATAACATTAAGGTCACAAAACAGTAATTTTATCGGTTGCTACAAGTTCCGTCCACTTTTAGACTTGATACTTTTAAATTGAGAAATTTGCGACAATGGACAATTATAATATGGGTTCGCTTTGAACTATATCAGTATATTGTACCTCAAAAACGTGGTTTGAATTAATGCATATAGTTTAACTTGAAATTTAATGTAATGATTTTTTTTGAAAACACATACTTAGTATATACCAATGACATCAAAAGATGTCGCTAGAGACTAAGAATTGTGAGAGCAGACAAACAATACCTCCATCTTAAAGGATATAGAGTTTTCTTTCAGTGAGACCATTATTTCTATATGTACCTGATAGACGACACAACAATAGAGATACAACAATAGAGATATAGTGTGCTACTGTCATAACAAAAGAGACAAGAGGAAGTGTGACATATAGGATTTGATGGCATCCGAAGAATACCCTCGCTTCGCTACCATGGATATGGAGAGATTATAAAAGCTTTTATGAAAGAAATCAATATTTTATTTTTTAAAATAACTTGTTGAAAGAAGTTAGTAATATAGATGCTACTTATAAAAGAAGTTGATGAAATTTTATATGGGATGAGATTTCATAGTCTAACTCTTTATTTATTTTCTTATAACATATGTAAAAACAAGAGGTCTCAAAAAAAAAAATCTAGGCTACCGTTGGATTTGACAAACCAAAGGTAGGTTAAGGCTACTAGTTTATATCTAACCTAATTAATTTGATCAATTTGGATCGATATAAATCAATTGAAGTGTTCAAAAATACTTCTTCTTTATACATAATAGGATATATGCAATCACATGAAAAAGATACATGATATACATGTTAAGTAGACATGGTATACATGATATAATACATACTAAGTATATGAATAAATTACTATAAAGCACGAATGAGCAAGGAGCAAATGAAATACCTACTTAGAACGAGCAGGGGGTAGAGTATGTGTAATATCATATACTGTACTAGGAATATCAATGAAGCCGATTTTTTCTATACATTCGAATGATTGTTGGTCATATTTCGAGCACCCATTTCACAGAAATATAGAATAGCATGGACGAAAACAAACCACAATAAAATGAAAAAGGAAAAACTTTACACTTACCTATACTTCAAGCCATTTATCTTAGTCTTTAAACCTCAACTTTAGTCAATTAAGCAATACCTCGTTACAAACACTTTTACATAATTGAAATTGAATTCTTAATTCCATTAAGTGGACACTTTAGACTCAAATGCATATATTTTTGGTCCCAAATGCAAGACTAAGAGTCTGTACTTCTAGTCCCAAGTGCATGTAACTTTAGTTTCCAAACGCATGAACCACAAATCAAATTTTCTTTCAAAATGCATGTACCTTTGGTTCCAAATCCATGAACCAGCAGTCCGATTCTGCTGATATGAAATTGCAACCCACATATGGGTCTATATGAAACCGTACATAGGTCCATCTTTGTATGAAAAGATACAAAAGTATGTTCATATATGGTAAACTCAAAAAATGCATAGTTGAACGACAAGTATTTTTATTTCGATCAGTAACAGTCAATGTTGTTGGGCCTCATTTTTGACGCGGGTCAGCCAGTTTGCCCAACTCAGCCCCACGATAGCGCAGACCCACGGGACAAGTCACCGAATCAGTTGCCTCGGTTAATTCAGCTTAGCTAGTTCAGTTCAGGTCGACAAGGGTTGAAAGGCCACGCCATTCACCTTAGCTCAACTGCACTTCGCATGTCAGTTCATACCATGCCGCCACCAACTTGCCTCCTGCCTCCACTGTCAAGGGACGCATATGAACTCGGCCATGTACGCTAGAGCAGACACCTATTAGCAAGCGATCCTAGTCGTGCACCGCTACACATGACACCACGTGGCCACCATGCAGATGAAGACAAACAGCAGGGTAGCCAGATGTCGTCGCCCTATAGATGTACTACTCACCCCGACGCATAAAAGAGATGAATCACCCAACAGGAGAAGGATCAGATCCAGTTGAAAAATCAAACATAGAACATCATAGGCTGAACTCACAGCTTTCATCAACCACAAAAACATTTACTTTTCTAGCAGGGAAAAACCTAAACAGGTTACCCCGTCCACTATTTTTTATCCACCATTATGTATATGTCCGTAACTTGTTTGAGTATATGTCCGTAACTTGTTTGAGTGTCGGAATGTTTTTTCCGGACAGTAGCCTATGGACCTTCCAATTCTATATGATATGAGAAAAGAATACATCGATAAACAGCTCACGTGAATGTTTACAATTTAACAAATTTCAAAATATCACATAAATAACTATATGATATCATCTTACTTATTTCTTAGTCGTTGGAAAGTAAACATGTGAAGAGTAAACCTTCCAATTCTATAAAATCATCCAAATAACATCATATTATCTCTTTATATATAAATTATTCTATCATTTATAAAATAACCAGTAGAATGTCACATGATTATTATTGAATCAACATAAAACTACTCTTACAATTTTACTTTAGTATATATAGAGGCATTTTTATTAGGAAAAGAGTTTCGAAAAATAAAAGGGCGTTTTTGGTACACTAGTCTTCTGCGTTTACGCAGGATCTGGAGAGGGGTCAGATTACTTCGGAATCTGACGAACGCAGTCTTACTTTGCACTTTGTGTAAAAAGCTGTTTGTGCAGCTAAACTCGTGACATCAGGATCACAGAGTATCAATCTTACTAACTTGTCAACTATTAGATGTGTCGTTCATATGCTGTCGACACAATAAAAGAAATAAAAATTGATTTTTGCATAGCATTAGAATGGGGTTAAGATCCCCTCACTGCAAAAGTCCTCACCACATTCTTCACCGCGCGACACATGACAATAGAAGGTGGTGAGACTAGATGAAGGTCATCCGCATCTAGCCTCACCATCCCTCTCTGCTGCTATGTGTCGCACGGTAAAAAATACTGTGATTATTTTTGCGGTGAGATGATCTCATCCCATTAGAATGACGCACAGTTCACACACTAAATTTTTTTATTTAAAAAAAAAAGAACACCAGGCAGATCCAGTCACACAAACCGAAACACAAAAGCCCAGTGGCCCCTTCCTAACTTTTGTCTTTAAAGCCTTTTTGACTGCAAATTCCACATATTCACACACTACTCTCACTGCCTGCAAAAAAAACCACCCTCTACTGTCTCTGCCAAACCACCAAAACTGCTGGGCTAAACTATACCCATTTCCGCCATTTTCCTCTCTCCTCACCTCTCCGAACCCCCTGCATTTCACGCACACTGCTAATTAATCTTTACCTTTTTTCAATCTAAAAATGGAAAGGAAACAAGGATTCTTTTCAGCCCTTAAGCAGGAAGTAGTAAGAGGTTTATCTCCTAGAAGGTATAGGGGAAGAAGTAGAAGCGAATCACCATCCGGTTCAGGGCTAAGGCCACGGAGGAAAGGAGGCAATGGGCCTCCGCCGGCGGCGGAGGTGTTTATTCCGAGATCCGGGAGTTTAAGGCCGGGTATGGATACTTTGTCGCCGTTGAGAGAAGGTCCGGATCCGAAAATGACTGAGGATGGAGAGATTAATAGTAAGTCTGAAAAATGGGGGAGCTGGCTTTGCCGGAATCCTTCTGTGTCCGCGGCGGCGAATGGGTCGTCGTTTTCGGAGTTTCAGAGGTCGGATCTTAGGTTGCTGCTTGGTGTCTTGGGTGCCCCTCTTGGACCGGTGCACGTTAGCAACAATGAGTTTCTTCCTCAGCTCACCATTAAGAATACTCCCATTGTTAGTCTCTCTCACTTTCTCACTAACTGAAAGTAATTTCTTTTTCTTGTTGGATTAAAAGAGAAGGTAATGGTTGTTTTTTTGGTTTTTATGAATCTTTCCTTTTTATTTTTATTTTTCTAAAAGAAAAGATATCAGGATAAAGGGTAAAAGTTTTCTTATTTCCATTTTCTCTCATAGTTTTATTTGTTTTTAGTGGGTGGGATTAGATTTGATGTCGTTGGGATATAATGCATATGATTGTTGTTGTTATTGACTTTTGCTCATCTTTTGAGTGCTTATGATAAAGCTTAGAACAGTTTTGATTGTTGAATAAATTTGAGTGAATCCTATCAGAAATGATATGTTTACATCTTTATCTCAAATTTTTTACATTTGTCCTTTCAGGGGGAGGCCGGGGAAGGGGGAGGGGGAGGGGGAGAGAGAAAGAGTTTTTACATTTGTTTTATCTTTTCACAAATAATTAGTAACTGGTAAACAATCAAAAAAAGTGCAGGCATCATTTAGTTTTATAATCTAAACTGATAGTTACACTTTTTTTTATCATTCTTTTCTTTTAACGCACTCGTCCTATTCATCCACCTTTAATTTGTCATTCCTTTCACTATTGATTTAACAATGAAACTATCAAATCGGATGCAAATATAATTTCCCTCAAGATTGTGTAATCTTTTTTATACAAACTGATAGTTACACCTTGGCCGTTCTTTATTGGTACTACTTATGTGTGAAATTCGGAATGCTCAATGTTATTTGGAGTTATGTTTTACACTCTCCATTGTGAAAACTATTTTAAGACACTCCTAACATAAAAAAAAAATGTGTTAACTTTTTATTGGTCTTTTGAGATGTGTTTTTACGTCTTCTCTTCTCCTCTTATCGGTGGTGTTCCTATGTTTCATAGGAGTGTTCTAATGCAAAATTCTTTGATAATTGGAAATTATTTTACCTATATTAGTGCTTGTAAGCTATTCTTTGTATATAGTTCCTTTCTTTTAAGAATATTGTCAACCTTTCTATTTTGGTTTATATTAAAAATATTATCTATTTTCTAAAGATGGTAAGTATTAGTATTCAAAGTTTTTATGCTATATTTTCAATTAACAGTTACATGTTTTCTCTCTATTTTACCTTAAGTAACCAATTTAGAGTAGAATAGGAATACCAGTCCATAAAATTTGACTTTCTTAAATTGTGTTCAAGTCAAGCTAGTACAATATTTTTAAGAAGAAGGGAGTAACTGATTAACTGCTCTCTGTTTCTTTCTCCTCTATTCTATTTTTAATTTTCTTTCTTTCTCATGTTTCTAAAAGAAATTTAGCTGGCACCAAGATGGAGAAAGTGTTCTAATCATGTGAACATTTTAAGTTGGGTCTGCTCTGTTCAGTTAGTTGATTAATCAAGTATGTACCATGTAACACTTTGTTAGCACAGGAAGAGATTATCTAGAGGTGATTACCTATCTAGTTGATCAAATTTGGTCTTAATCTGGTAAAGTAGGATAATAATTTTTTATGATTTTTTCTCTTATTTAATAGCTATTCTTGTTTCTTCCTACCAACCACATTTAGATAGGTTAGATAGTTTATGATAATGAACCAAACAAGCACTTTGTCCTGTAATTGATATCTTTATTTGAATACTTTGTTTTGTCTTATAATTTGTTTCTTTTAGCTTCTTGAACTCCCAACCCTCCAAACTAACTCAAAAACGAAGGTGCTTGTAGTGGTTTTATGTTTAATGGTAGCTATATATGTATTTGAGTTCTGCAAACTCTCTATCCTTTGGGATGGAGGTATTGTTTGTGTCTCTCACCCTTCCCTGACCTTAGCGAGAGCTTTTGATGTCGTTGGGATATACTTGTTATGGTTGTTGTTGTTGTTTTAACACACAACAAGGCCAATTCATAGAGAGTATGTATGTGAATTTTGCTACGTGTTTCATGCAGCTACTAACTTCTGCTTAAGTTCAAAATAACCATTGGAATTGCCCTATATGCTGCACTTGGTGCTTAATCTGATGTTTGCTTAAAACTTTCTTTAGGCGTTTTTCTTGCACTTGCAAATGTGCATATGGCCATAAACCTTATGATAGAAAAGTTCTGATATGTGAATTTGTTTACATGCACCTGGCTGTACCAGAGGATAAAAATATAGACTCTGTGTGAGGACATTTTTAGCGTTAGCTAGTGGTCTAATTGTATTTGTTTGTCACCATCCAGGTTGTATCGAAATGTTTCTTCCTTGATGCTATGTCCCTGATTATGGCCTAATGCTGACTTTTCAATCCTATATCCTCTGTGTTTGTAACACACGTGGGTATGGTAACGTACATCCGATCCTCCATACCCCGTCATAGGCGAGAGCCTCTAAGGAAATGGGGTAATGTTGTTGTATCATGTTAAATAGTTTTATGATTATGGTATTGCTATGCAGGAAACCTCTTCGGCTCAGTATATACTCCAGCAGTATACAGGTGCATGTGGGTATAAGTGGCAAAACGCCATCCAAAATGCTTATGCCATGGGAAAAGTGAGGATGTTGGCATATGATATTGAAACTGCTACAAAGGTCATAAAGAGCAGTAATTCGTTTCGAACATCCGAGTCTGGTGGGTTTATACTTTG
Source organism: Eustoma russellianum (assembly GCA_036186865.1). Classification (NCBI taxonomy): domain Eukaryota; kingdom Viridiplantae; phylum Streptophyta; class Magnoliopsida; order Gentianales; family Gentianaceae; genus Eustoma; species Eustoma russellianum. Next base: position 12,310,895 of record AP025041.1, on the reverse strand, counting down.
GCAAATGAATCCAGATATGTGGTATGTTGAGCTTGCTCTTGGTAGTAGCAAAGTTCATGCTGGCTGTAATGGGGATATAGTCTGGAGGCACACACCATGGCTTGGAGCACATACTGCAAAGGGTCCTGTTAGGCCTTTACGCCGTGCCCTTCAGGTAATACTATGGTGAATACTGATGCCGTCAGTCAAAAATGCTATTTTCCCATCTCTAAGGTGGTCCCAGTTAAAGTTTTCATCTTTTACATGTAGGGACTTGATCCGAGGTCCACGGCAAACATGTTTGCGCGTGCAAGATGCACAGGGGAAAAGAAGATCAATGGGGAGGATTGCTTTGTTCTCAAACTCTCTGCTGACACACAAACACTGAAGGCTAGAAGTGAGGGACCTGCAGAAGTCATAAGACATGTCTTGTTTGGCCATTTCAGCCAGAAAACTGGGCTTCTTGTAAACTTGGAGGACTCCCATTTGACCCGTATCCAAACCAATGGCGGAGATGCTGTTTACTGGGAAACAACTATCAGCTCATTTCTTGATGATTACAGACCTGTTGAGGAAATAATGATTGCACACTCTGGGCGGTCAGTGGTGACTCTTTTTAGATTTGGTGACACAGCAACAAGTCACACTAAGACCAGGATGGAAGAAGCTTGGACCGTGGAGGAAGTAGCATTCAATGTCCCTGGTCTATCAGCTGACTGTTTCATTCCACCTGCTGAGTTACGATACGGTTCTCTTGGCGAACCATGTGAGCTTACTCGAGAAGGGAGGGTAAGGATGACAAAAGCACCGTCTGCTCATGCATCATATAGATCAAAAATCGCTACTTTGGAGAAATTGCGCGATGTTAATGTGTCTAACATTGTTCTGAGACATGACCTTTAAGATGCTTGACAGGTTTTACTTTATGCAGTAAACCATTTCCTTGGCGTACAAAAACTAACTTACATTGGTAACTTAGTCAAGCCAGAAGGTTCTTCATCTTGAGGTTTGACGCAGACATCAACACCAACAACAACATTACCTCATACATCGTCATACGTGGGAGCCTCTAAGGCAATGGGGTAATGTTGTTACAATGTAGATGCAGACATTCCTGAAATGTATATATTCATCAGATAGATTTTAAGTCTTAGTTTGGGAGCATCTAAGATGACGATGTTCGCAGATTTTTGACAGGCTGTTGAATCTGATCTTTGAGGTTATGTTGAAGGACCATTGATGTTAATCTGCAGAAGCATTTTCTATTTACATTTCTCAAATGAGCATAGTTGCACTTAGCACTGGTTTTGTTTTCAGAGGTTTAAAAGATAGTTGCCTGTGTGGATGCGGTATATAAAGTTACAAACGACTGTATTGGTAAATTTTAAACTTACACAGGAGGTATTACTTTTTTGCTTCTTCATAAATCATAATGATCAACCTCGACATGCGTAAATTATCTTTTAAAAAAAATCACCATATGCTTGCTTAGTGTAGTCAGGGCTGTTTAATGAATTGAGTTATTCACGAATAGTTTGAGTGGTTTGAGTTGTTCGCTAATTCAAATTAAACGAGTAGTTTACTTAATGAACCAAGCCAAGCCAAATTGAATTTGACTCGTTTAAGTAGGCCAAACCCAGGCAGCTCGTTAAATTATCAAACTGAATTTAAACGCTTATTATTTAGCTCAGTTTGGCTCAGCTGGTTAGCAGTCCTATACATAGTAAATGAAGTTATCGTCCTGTGTTGTTAGATAATAATCTGATTGAATAAATGATGCAATCCTATTGTGTTGTAAGATAATAATCTTCGGCTCTGAATGTAATTGATCGTTCAAAGAAAGCGTTTCAGAGTATGATGTGGTCCTCTCACTCTCTTCCCTCTCACCACATATACCATCGTTCGTTGTGTGTGTTTTATCCATCCTCATATCCTCTTTACTGGTCATCTTTTACCTAGTTTAACCATCTTATCCTACTGTCACATGTTGCCGGATCTTTTTTTTTATTTCTCTCTTAGATGTGAGAGGATCCAGATAAGAGCATAGGCCATGAAAAGAAACTTCTATGACTGCCAACATCATAAAATTTTCATTTTTTTAGAAGAATGGGCCATTTTATTGCCAACTATAACAGAATCACATCAATGCTATGCAGCTAACTCGCTCGTATGTACAAATGTCGTGTAAATATCCATGTGACTATTGCCATGCTATATGAATGTTTCTTACTCTACCATAGATAGTACGCACGACAGTATGCACACTCGGCCACTAAAATTCAACCTCGTGCCTACTCCTCTTCCTAATCCACCAAATCATGTAGGCTGCCTCTCGGAAGATGTATGTCCACTCACCCTAGTGCCGATCGTTGTCTTGCATGTCCAAGCTCCTATCAATCCAGCCATCAATCGTATCCTCCCGCTGGAAAAAGGTCTGCCATTGTGACGCTGGGATCAAAAGCCGTCATACTTTTCATGCCCGAAAACAGTCTCGCAAAGAATGCAAATTAGTGTCCTTCGCCTGATAACAGGTACTGCACATAGGGGAATCAGCTGTTGCCGCCGGTACAACAGGGATCCAGATGGTAACCTACCCCATCGAGCTTGCCACAGCAGAAAACTTGCCCGTTACGAGCCCTTAAATTGCCATATTTTCGTCTATTGTTGTCCGTTATTCTGAGAGCTTTCTCCATTTGTAGCTGGTACGCTGAACGAAAAGTGAATTTCCTGTTAGAGGTGGCTCGCCACCCTATTGATCCCTCGGTGCACGCATCCAGCTCCATCGTGTTCCCATTCCCCAGGAGACCGGCATAGACCACCGATAACACTGAGAGTAGACTCCTCCACGTATGCATACTGGGCTTGCGTGATACAGGCACCTGCAACGGGGACCCATATTTTGCGGGAGTATCTTAACCCATAGGAAATCTTCATTCAACACTAACCGCCACACCAACGTCGCGAGTAAGGCGTGATTCATCAACTGTAAGCGCTTTATACGTGTCCCCCCACACATCTTCGGTTGGCAACTGGTGGACCATGCCACGGCATGTAGCTTCCGACTGTCTCCAAAATCACCCCAAAAGAAGCGTCTGTTGAGCCGTTCAATCGTGACAACAGTAGCAGCTGGCAACGCAGTCGTTTGCATCCCATAAAATGAAATGGTCGATGCAACAGACTGAATCAGACATTCCTCACGACCTTTGACATCAAACGTCCCTTCCACGACGAGAGTTTATGGCGCACCTTCTCAACAATGTGTTCATAGGTTCGCTTTGTGACGCGTCCGTGTAGTAGGGGTATTTTGAGGTACTTCCCCAAATCATTTACAAGCGGAATATTGAATTGTCTGCTCACCTGTTGGGCATGACCAGATGGCACATTCGGAGACACAAACAGATGCGACTTGGACAGACTCACTTTTTGTCTTGAAATTTCCGCCATTAGCGCTGCCATCCACCGCACCTGTGCATCCGACGCCGTACCAAACAAAAGTAAATCATCTGGAAACATCAAGTGTGATATCGCAGGGCCACCTTTGGATACTTGAATGGGTTGTCATGCACCCTGCTCCACTACGCAATGTATCCTTTAACTCAATAAGACCATGTACAACACGAAAAGATAGTGCGCTAGAGGGTCCCCCTGCCGGAGGCCGCGTTGGGGTCGAAAGGCATCTAACTTTCCATCGTTCCATAGCACACTCAACTGAGCTGTGGCTGTCAAAATCATAATTATCTCCACCATTTCGTCACCAAACCCAATTACTCGCAGCACACGGTCCAGGTAGCTCCAATGGATGCGGTTGTACGCCTTCTTTAAATCCAGCTTAACAGAAACGAGCCCCGAACAACCACTCTTCCTCCTCATGGTATGCAATACTTCTTGAGACATAATGGTGTTGTCGCATGCTTCCCGACCCGAAATGAAGCTCGATTGAGTTTTACTCACCAACTAGCCCATCACACGCTTCAACCGATTAGCGATCACCTTTGATATGATCTTGACCACGACATTAGTAAGCGATATGAGACGGAACTAAGTGATCCTCTCAGGCATGTCAACCTTTGGCACCAGCACGATTAGGATTCTTTTATACGCGCCAGGAATCTCTTATCCCGAAATGCTTGTACCACGAACTTAGTTACAGACTGACCCATGACATTCCAATTGTGCTGATAGAATATTGGTGAGTACCTATTCGGACTCAGGCTTTTATAGGCTCCCATTTGCGCAACTGCCATGTATACTTCTTCCTTGCACACCATTCGATTTAACATTGCCTTATCAGCCTCCGGAAGACTGGGGAAGTGCATTTCAAAATTAGGTAGGTCTCCAGTGTACTCCTCTGTATATAAGCTCAACCATCTCCTTTATCCCCTGCGGATCTTCTATCCAAGAGTCCTGAGTATCCTTCAGGCGTGTTACCGTATTCTTCCTCCGACAAACCACGGTTGTCACGTGGAAGTAACGGGTATTCTGCTCACCTGCCATTATCCAGTTGAGATGTGACTTTTGAAACCAGTACTTCTCCTTATGACCGAGTATCTCCTGAAGCTCTGCGTTGAGCTCCTTTTCAAGCCGAAATAGATAATTAGAAGGGCGATGCTGCATGGTGCTCTAAATCCCCTCTAGCCTGGACATACACCTCCGTTTCTTGGCCTTTATGTTTCCAAACACATTCTGACACCATCACTTGAGTTTCCGAGTACACTCTGCCTGTATGGTGTGGAATTATTGGCCACTATCCCTCCATATCTCCTTCAGAAAATCCCTGAAAGATTGATGCTCTAACCAAGAAAATCGAAACTTAAAAGGTCTTTCCTGTACCTCTACTGGTGGCATCAGTTCCAGCTGCATAAGGAGAGGGTCATGATCCGAGCTTGTTTTAATGTAGCACAGCACGCGCAAACTGCACACTCCAGTGTGCATTGCATAGGGCATAATCGATTCGTTCAAATATCCTGCCACGTCCCATTCGGCCATTTGTCCACGTATAGCGAGGTTTTGAGAAGGGTAACTGCATCAACTCACATCTATCAAGCACCTTAAAGAGTCCAGTCCTTGCAACTAAATGCCTTCCGCCTTTCTTATCCGCTTGCGAGATCACCTCGTTGAAGTCTCCAATTAAGCCCTAGGGACACCGAAGCATTAAGCCAACCTGCATCAAGCCAACCTGCATCAAGTCCCTCCAAAGCTCCCAACGGATAGCATCAGTTGGGGAGGCATATACTAGTGTTAATACCCAAACCACTTGCGAGTGACGAACAACAGCCAAATGGATGCACTGGTCCGAATAACTCAGCACTTCCAACTGCAAGGCATTTGAATTCCAAAAACACCACAATCCACCACAAAAACCTACCGCTTCAACAGCGATAAACTATGTAAATGAGAAATTTTGGAGAATCCGGCATCCTTTTATGCTATTTATACGTGGCTCCATCAAAAAGAGCACGCTAGGCTCGTATGTACATATAAGTTCCTTCAAACACAAAAAGAAAGCCATGGCAACTGCACCCCGACAGTTTCACGACATGATCTTCATAAAACATTATGACTCTATGTACCCAAAGGGCCAGGATGCCCTTCGTTATCCATGTCCACATCTAGTACCACTCTCGATCACATACAGCATGCACAACATCGTCTATAATTGTACCATCACTTTCTACCATAGGGTTAGTAGGAATAACTGCATTAGTTGGCACATATGGGGGGTTTCGCTTGACACGACACTCAGATAGAGTCTGGTCACCAATTTGAAGCACCTCTGGAGTAGCTTTATCCTGTATGAACTTGGCAGTCTGGGTCGGCAAGGAATGATGAGGCAAATTAGTAAGGTCCTGCAAATGGTGTCGGCCATGGTCAGCATTCACACTATTATCTGCTTTAGGGTAAAAGGCTGCCGTGCTTCCTGGTGGTTGTATGCTTGTTTTGGTGTGGGGCCGAGCGTTCACTGGATTTTTCCAAGAGACCCTTTTGTTCGTCCGTGTCTTACTACTCTCTCTTTGCGCTTTCGACATTGCCACGAATTCAACATCCTTGGACATAGCCGGTAGTTGGTGGAAGCGAGCCCTTAGGCCCTCCACTGACTCCGCACCCTCTTCCTCGTTATGCCCGTCTTCAACATCTAACACACCAAACCGAAACATAGACACACTCTTAGTGACTATGTTTCTGCCTGCCACTCCATGACGCACCCCTAGTTTCTTGCTTGGCATCCCGCCTGCATTTATGCCCTCATGACTCCCATTCTCCACTGGTGCTCCTTGCCTCCCTTGGGGCCTCCGCCTTCTATTGTTCGAGGCAACCCTCCATGGTCCAAATGCATCACTTTCTGACTCCTGACATGTGGCGGCCTGCACATCCCTAGGCACGGGCCCCTAACTCCCTAATCCACATTCCTCACGCCGGTGGCCATACTTGTCGTATTCAAAATATATCATGTGGAGTCCCTCATACTCGACTCTATGATCAACACCGTTCAGGCACACTATAGACGTGAGTGGCTTGGTAAGATCGACCTCTGCACAGATCCAGGCATACTTCCCCCTCTCCACCCGCAGCGTGGGAGGTCAACCTTAACCGCCTTGCCAACCCTGTTACCAATGTCCATCAATACTTCATCATCATAGAATTCAATTGGTATTTTGCCAATCAGACCCATGTCATAGTGGTGCGAATGCGACTGTTATCTGGCGGAAAAAATGGCTTCCATTTCATAATCGTGTGATAGTGGCCCTGAATAAGCCAGGGACCCCCTTCAAGTACGTATTGATAATCAGTTTTCGAGTAAAACATGATGATATAGTACCCATCTTTTAGGCCAATGATCTTGCAATCCTCATTCAGATTCCACATAGATCGTATTCTTTGGCCCAACATGCGATATGATATAGTCCTGCCTAGAAACTTCACGATGAGCGCACATCGCCACGGCTTGCGCAGCATACGGCACTTCTCTGCCGGCACCACCACAGACACCTGACCCAACTTGTGTTCTTCCGGCCCCTCGTACAATCCGTCGGCTTCATCCACCATAATCTCAGAGTCGGAATCATCTCCATCGCTACTATAGATTGTTCGCTCCACTAGCGGCCCTCACAGAACATCGGTAAAGCTGCGTTGCCCCCCAAATCCCCTGCGATGGTGGCACAAGCTCTTCCTCTGCATGTCGTTTGTACTTCTTTATGTTCCACCGTAACTAATCTGCCTCCTCCATGGTCTTCTCAAAATCGCCAGCCGATTGCTCATACTCCGACATCCCCTCGTTCACGTTTTGGTCTATAAAAAAACTTACAATATAGCGAGTGCAAGTGTAAGCAAAAAACAAAAAGAAGAATAAGTAAATAAATTCATGAAAATGGACCAAATAGGCCAAATATTTTATCGTTAACGTTCTCATCTAATAGCCCAAACTCCAAAAATACGAGTCCGTCTGAAATTATTGTGTCGTGATCGAATTCTTAAGTTTATAACGTCTTTCCTTTCAAATAGCGAAAAAGACGGTAAAAATGGTGATGACAAATTTTAACGGCGCCGGAATCGGCGTAGGTACTTCTTTTTCTCTTATGTTTCTTGGCCTTATGGATATGATGATTTTGTCTCATTACAATCTTCTGTTGTGATCTATCGCTGCAAGACTCTTGCTTTCTGCTTGCGCTGTATAATGTCATGGATTTAATTGATTTACCTGCAGATTGTATGCATTTCATGTTGGAAATAATGGCAAAGCAAACAAGAAAACGATCAAAGTAAAGCCGAGACGAGTTTCAAGATAACTTTGTCTTTAAAGCAATTTCGTCTCTACCGGTGAGCTAGGTAGACAACAAGACTAATGCTTCCCAAGATATAACGGCTTACTCTCTTTAGTTTGCTCTACTAGAGAGTGTTTGAACTTGATGTAGAAAAGATTGATAATGAAGGAGAAAGATGGAGGTAACAAAAATTGCTGAAAATCAAAAATTTTGCAAGACTTGTTGTATATGTTGTAAAACACCAAGGTGTAAATTTATAGACCTTGGGTTGTGTTAAAGACACTTTTAGAAAACCATTTCAACAGTTTTTGACACCCCCAAGTCAGTTACTGCCATTCAAAGGTAAAGGAAGATAAACCTTGGACCAAAAGATGTAATTCAAAATAAAAAGTTATGTCTGTTGGCACATCGATCGATGTCGGACAGAAACTTTAAAATTTGCATCCTCCAACATAGATCGATCTATGTATCGATCAATGTCACATCGATCTATCTATGTTGAATAGAAAGTTTCCAACATTGCATCCACAACACATCGATCTCTCCATAGCATATCGATCGATCGATGTGATTGATCTATGTCCAACAGAACACCAGACTTTATTCCAACTTTCACTTGGTTCAATCCAGATTACACATGGATCGATCCAAGTGACTCTTTTCAAGTTTAAAGTATTCAAACCATCTTTCAAACTCCCAAACAGCATCATACAAGTTTTTATATAAGTTTAAAGCACGTTTTAAAGTACTTTAACGTACTTTTCCAACAATCCCTCACATGATCCAAACTTATATACAAACATTTCTGCACGGTAACAAACTAACCTTTCCACTATCACTGAAGATAATGACACATAACGGATACAATGACTTGTGGTCTTGAATCGCCGGTAGTATAACTTGAGTTATAGAAACGGAAGTAAGATGAACTTTTCTTGAATCTTACTCCACTATTGTTTATATGAACAACAAGAAGACATATCATTATCTACTTCTTCAAGTTCGCGATTTGGTGCGATATCGGCCTTGCACCTATCTTGGGATTCATAGGCTTTCTAGAGAGTTTTCTAGGCTCTCACAGGAAGCGACACCACTTCCAAGCTTATATAGGTGAAATTAATCAAGTGTGCACTGTTCACACCACCATACAATATGGCTATGAATTTTTATTAAGAGATTCTCAAAATCTCACCCTCAAATCTTTACAGTGAGCACTATCAACAACAACACCTTAGGGAGGAACACTTTGATAGTGCAACATAGAATGCTGAGAAATATGTTTGGATAATTTTCAAAGTCATGATTTTAAGTGTTGATTGCATAAAAATATCACACATGATGTTATATGTGATTACAAGTTGAAAAAGTTGAAAAAATTGACATCGATCTCTCAGGTTGTTACACATCGATCGATCTATGTACATAGATCTCTCACATCGATCGATCCATGTAAGGCAGTGAAAGTTCAAGATCGTACGGTGAGACATCGATCTCTAAACCTGAGACACATCGATTGATCAATGTATACATCAAACCCTCACTTCGATCGATCGATGTAGGTCAGAGGCAAACTCTGAAATTTACTGTGAGACATCGATCTATGAAACTGAGGCACTTCGATCGATCGATGTCTAGGGTTTTTAGAAATAATTTTCAAAATGTGTTAAAATTATTGTTTTCATTGGTATATGATTTATACATGCTCATTATGTGAATCTTATGTGATTTTGATGATTTTAAATGTATTGTGGCTAACGTGCCTTGAAAGTTTCTATAACTTACCAAAAAGGGCAAAATTAGTATTTTGAGTTTTATAGGAACATCACATGGTGGAAATAATTCAAGGGTGTATTCTTATACTATTTATCATGACAAAGGTGATATCATGATTATTTCTGACCATCCCGGTCATTTCTGGAGTTTTTCACATACTAGGGGTATTTTGGTCATTTCACCTCCGAGGGTATATTTGTATTTTCACTCAAAGAATCTCTTGAGCATATTATTAGCTTCATTCTGGAGCTTATTTATTATTAATTTGAAGATGATATGGTGATTCTTTATTTTATTCCCTCAAATGATGATATTGTTGACTATAGCTGGATATGTGACGATTTGAGATGTCACATTCTCTTTTTTTTCCTTGAAGACACTCTTTTATATGTTATTGGAGGTTATTATTCATCATTATTCAGAGTTGTTCAAGGTGTTAAAGGTGCGGAAATGATCTCAACATATAAGAAGAAATATTGGGAATTTCGGTGTTACACGTTGACATAATCTTTTCAACTATTATCAATTGATTTCTTCTTCAAAAATCTGAGTTTCTACACATATATGTATGTCCAAAACCGTGATTAATCAGGTGGACATGATGTGGTATTCATTTTATGGCTTGGTGACAAGTGGACAAATCAAAAGGAGCTAGTTGGCAAAAATTGCCAACTTGAAAATATTTAAATGTAGCCAACGGCTACAAGGGTTTTTCAGCAGATTTTTTGAAGTCAAGAGATGACTTTACATGTCCTATTCTTGTGCAAAGAGTTGAGGTTATTTTGGTGGTATTATCCTTTTTTATTTTATCAAGGAAACCCAAAATTATTTTTGGAAAAATAAAAGGTAGCCAACGGCTTTCTATGAAGAGTGTTGGAGCTGATTTTTTATTTTGAACTTGTCAAATTCCCCACATGCCTATTATCTTGCCAAAAAGTTCAGAAGATGATGGAGTTGTTATGGCCATATTATCTTCACATTTTCAAGATAATTCCAAGTCATTTTTGGAGTCAAAATTTCGGCCAAGTGTAATTCCAAGGTGAACCAATTATGTTGTCTTATTTTGCCAAGTGTACAAGGCCAACCAATGATGAGAAGACATTTGGATTTGATGATGAAGATGGTGACACATTGGAAGTCTTATCTTCAAGGCTTAATTCACACTATAAATAGAGGCAATGGTGAAGAAGATGAAACACACTTGAAGCTCATAAGCATTTGTTGAATTGTCTAGCTATCATCTTCTTGTTGTTGTTGTTCTTGTTCCATTCTTTGTAGCAAAGGTGTTCTTGTTGTTTTGTTGAGCTACAAGCCTCTTGAGCTTCATTTGTAATATTGATTAGCTATTTTTATAAGGATATATCAATATGTTATAGAGGTGTTGCAACTAACTGTTGCTTAGAAGGTGATTATCCAAGTCTTGAATAGGGTTAGTGTATAACCCTAAGGATCAAGCTTGGTTCTTGTTGTAAGGTGATTCATTTCATAGTAAAATCCAAGGAAAGGTGTTCATTGGGACTGGAGTATATCACATTGATCGAACCAGGATAAATCTTCGGTGTTCTTGTCTTGTTTCTTCATTTCTACTTTCTGCCCGTTTTTTCTTGCAGTTTTCACACAATTTCTCATGTTTTGAAAAAATAGCTAAACATTTTCAAAATTCGTGATTTTTTGTGGAGTTATACTTTAGACTGTTAGATTTTATTTACAACAAGAATCACTTGATTTGAGCAAGGAAAAGTTAGTCTTTCAGTCTTTGTAAGATAACTGCTCCAATCTGGCTGCAATCTGACCAGTTTTGAGTAAACTTAAATTCTGTATTTATCAAGAATTGTTTAAGGTCAGGGCCTTTTAGAAACTTCATGTAAACATCCTAAAGAGTTTTTTGATATAAAGATCAACCTTTTTGGCTGAGTATTCAAAGAGAAATACGTTTTGCAAAATCAGCAACATTCTGTCCAATTCTGTCCAGATTGACCATCTGAATTGTTTTTATTTGTTTGAAGGGTCAAACGATCTTATTTTTGTCTAATTTTTGGATAGAGTCTTGTTGAATCATTGAAGTTAAATTCTCGAAAGTTTCAAAATTTTTGGAGTTGTGTACATTAGTTTTGATATTTTTTAAGAACGGGTTCTGAATCTGAGGTGGTCTCAGATTCTGTTTTCAAGGGATTTTTCAAAAGGGTTGTAGTGTAATTTTCCGCTAACCAATATTCACCCCCTCTAGTGGTGTTTATTGCAGGTGCACGGTCCAACATTTTGTATCAGAGCAAGGTCTGCACCACTCAAAGAAGCAAGATTCAACACCGTACAATCAATACAAAGCCAAGAAACAATTACTCTTTCTAGCCTGCTTATCACAGATTAAAGGTACATAGTATGGCAATAGTTTCTCACAAAGGTGAGTTAGAAGGTATGTCCACTCAACGCCCTCCACTTTTTGATGGCAATAATTTTGTTCATTGGAAACTAAGAATGAGGCTATTCTTAATGGCTATAGACATTGATTTATGGTCTATAGTTGAAGATGGGCCGTACATTCCAAAGAAAGTTGTACAAGTTAGTGGAGTCACTCAAGAAGTTGAAAAATATAAAAGTGAATGGACATCGGAAGATAAAAAGAAAATGTCAATGAATGCTAAAGCTATGCAATTACTCTTGAATGGACTTACGACTTCTGAAGTAGGATATGTTTCAAATTGCACAAGCGCACACGACATGTGGAAATCACTTGTATTAAAGCATGAAGGTACTAGTGGTGTTAAAGAATCAAAAATAAACATGCTTATGACTGAATATAGTCTTTCAAAATGTTGCCAAACGAATCCATAACATCAATGGATTTGAGGATTACTAACATTTTTATGCCCTTGAAGCTTTAGGCAAATCATTCACGAACAATGAAAAAGTTCAAAAGGTGCTACGAAGCCTTCCTGCTGAATGGGACCCAAAGATGACTGCAATCGAGGAGGACAAAGTCAATCACTAAGATGGATGAATTGATCGGGTCTCTTAAAGTCTATGAGGTAAAACTAAACCAACGGAAGTCCGAGTCATCTAAATCATCAAGTAAGTCAATAGCTTTCGAAACAACTGAAACACAACAAATAATGATGATAGTAATAGTGATACTAAATTAGATGATGCCTGATATTAATTGCAAGAAAACTTAGAAAGTTTTTCAAACGTCCTAATAGAAATAGACAACGTTCTTCTTCTTCTTCTACTCAACCTAGAAAAATAATACAAACAAATGGTATAATAAAGAATTAAAGTGTTATGAATGCGGTCAAAAAGGACATATTTCATATGATTGTCCCACGAAGAAAAATAATAACAATAACAACAATATAAACAAGCTAAGGACAAGGAGGCACAAATGACAAAGACAAAGGAGTTAAAGGCAAGGAAAGGGAAACGAGCAATGAAGGTGAGCACATGGAGCGACTTATCCGACTCAGAATCCGAAACTGAGGAAGCTCAAGTCTGCTTCGTATCCAACGAGGTATGTTCTTCTTCTGATAGTGACATGACATTTTATGAAATGTATGAAGAGTTTTTAAGAATGCATGCTCACTATAAGAGGCTCTCTAAAGAAAAGAAGAAACTAATTGAAGAAATGACAAGTTGAAGACGTCCAACTTGGAATTTTTTGATCAAATAGAATCTTTTAAACAAGAGTCTACTAATACTCTAGATTCTTTAGAGAATAAAATTGAATCATATAGGAAAGATGATCAAAAGTTAAAATGGAAAATAATATGTTAAAGTCTAAGTTGGAAAGTTGTGAACATGAAATAATACAACTTAATTCTTCTAAACATAACTTAGAAAAATATTAGAACAATTTAAATTGGGTGCTAATATGTTAGATACACTAATCTCATCACAAAAGTATGGAAATGATAAAACTGGCTTAGGCTATAAGAAGAAATGTAAAAGTAGATAAAAAGGCTAGTTTGTCTCATCTATGTACAAAGTTGCTGTGCAATACAACAAAATCAACCTTTGCCTGCTACATCTTCTTCTACACATTCTTTTACTTATATCAAGGCAAAATACAATACACCGCACAAATATACACACGCATAAACATACATCTAGGCCAAATTTGCATCTAGACAACCTAGAAATTATGCATATATATAAGAATACAACTAGAAAGAATAAAATGTATCCAACTTATTATGAACCTAAGTATATGCAACACTCATATAGTCTTATAAAAATGCCTATGAACACACTTATATAGCGCCATTCAAGAAACAAAATCGCATGCCTTATACACATTATAGAAATCGGCCATCATATAACGATTATCAACCATGGCGTAACGTGTATAACAATGCATCTTCACTTATGTGGAATGATCATCTATATGCTAATCCTTCTTATTTTCAAAATTACAATCATGCTAAAAATGTGCTTAAAAGGTATGTTCAAGTTTGGATACATAAGGGATATCTAAACAAGATAGTGCCCCTAACATTCAAGGACCCAAATAAAGGGTACCTAACAACTTCGTCTCCATTGTAGGTAAAACACAAGGAATGCAAAAGGAGGCAAAGTCAAAGAATCTAAAAACCAAATGGTTTTTAGATAGTGGATGTTCGAGGCATATGAAGGGAAAACCCAAACTATTCACCGAATTTGAACATATTGATGGTGGAAAGGTGACATTCGGTGACAACAACAAAGGACAAGTTGTTGGAAAAGGAATAATTGGGGGACCCTAACACATTTCAAATACGAAATGTGTTGTTAGTAATAAATCTCTCGTATAATTTACTTAGTATTTCTCAACTTATAGATTGTGGCTATAATGTTTCTTTTCTTCCCAATTCTTATGATATAATAAATGAAAAAGGAGAATAGTATCAAAAGGAAATAGAGATGGTAACATCTATACTCTTACCTTAGATAACATGTTAGATGCTAAGGGTTAAGTGTCTAATATCACATGACTTAGATGTGAATTTATGGGCATAGAAGATTAGGTCATATAGGAATTTCAACCATTAAGAAATTATCTAAGAAGAATTTAATTAGAGGAATGCCTAAGTTAGACTTAGATAATTTTCAAATGTGTGAAACATGTATTAAAGGAAAACACATTAAAGAAACATTAAAACCGAAACATGAAGTGAGTACTAGTCATGTACTAGAATTGCTTCACTTAGACTTATTTGGTCCAAGTAGGACAAGAAGTCTAGGTGGACACTACTATGTGTGTGTCATAGTAGATGATTACTCACGCTACACATGGACATTGTTCTTAACACACAAAGATGATGCTCCATTAGCAATCAAAACACTTATTAAGCAACTTGAAACATTTACGAAGAAAATGTTAAACGAATTAGAAGTGATAGACGTGGAGAATTTAAAAACAAAGATGTAATCAAGTTTTGTGAATTACATGGAATCACACATGAATTCTCACCACCTAGAACAACCACAAACTCAACGGAGTTGTTGAACGTAAAAGAGAACAATTAAAGAAGTTGCTAGAACTATGCTATGTGAAAATAAATTACCTAATATTTATGGGCTGAAGCTGTTTTTTGTGCATGTTATATCATAAATAGGCTTTCTATTAGAAAGAAACTAAATAAAACACCTTATGATTGTTAAACAATAGACAACCTAAAATAGATTATCTTAGAGTATTTGGATGTAAGTGTTTTGTGTTGAACACAGGATAATCTAGACAAATTCGAACCAAAGTCTATTGAATGCATATTGTTGGTTATTCAACTAATTCAAGAGCATATAGGTGTTATAAATCCTGCATCTAGAAAGATAATTGAATCCCATACATGTGAAATTCAATGAAAATGCATGCTTTGAAGTTAGTGATGAAACTCAAACATAAACCTGAGAATAATGATGAAATATGTTTGATGATGATAATATACTTGAGCCTGTAATTGATCATCTAGAACCAACTCCCCCTGAACAAGACATGCTAAATCCTTAGATGAAATAATGAAGAGACTTTGCAATTAGAAGATAATACAACTAATGATCTAATTACATATGATAATATTCATACAAATGAAACATTTGAACAAGATGAGGGTGAACCTAGTCAATCTAGGAATTGGTGGCATCCTAGAGAACTAATCATTGGGGATCCAAGTGTTGGGGTTAGAACACGTAGAAATATAAGTCAACTTGAAGGACATAGCTTAAGCTCGCAATTAGAACCTAAGAATGTAAAGGAAGCCTTAGGTGATATATCTTGGATAGATGCTATGCATGAGGAATTAAATCAATTCACAAGGAACAATGTGTGGGACTTAGTACCGAAACCGGAAAACAAGTCTATAATAGGAACGAAATGGGTGTTTAGGAATAAAATGGATGAACAAGGAAAAATTACAAGAAATAAGGCTAGACTAGTCGCACAAGGTTATAATCAACAAGAAGGAATCGATTATGAAGAAACATTTGCACACGTTGCACGACTAGAAGCAATTAGATTGTTACTTGAGATTGCAAGTCTAAGCAATATTAAGATCTTCCAAATGGATGTCAAGAGTGCATTCTTGAATGGATACATCCAAGAAGAGGTGTTTGTCAAACAACCCCCTGGATTCGAAGATCCAAAGAATCCTAACCATGTCCACAAGCTTAAGAAAGCTTTATGTGGTTTGAAACAAGATCCAAGAGCTTGGTATGATAAGATTTGCAACTCTTATTGCAAATGATTGTCAAAGGAGAACCATAGACAACACATTATTACTAAGAAGAAAAGATAATGATTTGTTAATAGTTCAAATATATGTAGACGATATTATCTTTGGTTCAACCAATCCTACCTTTGTAAATGACTTCGAATAGTGTATGAAGTCAGAATTTGAAATGTCAATGGTAGGAGAGTTGAATTACTTCTTAGGGCTTCAATCAAACAAATCCCTCAAGGAATTCATATTAGCCAACTTAAGTATGTCAATGATATGTTTAAAGAAGTTTGGATTTGAAGAGTTGAAACCAACCCCTACACATATGAGTGTTAGTACCAAACTAGACAAGATGAAAATGGTAAACCTTTTGATGACACACTTTATAGGTCTATGATTGGATCATTGTTATACTTAACTGCATCAAGACCTAATATCATGTTTAGTGTGTGTATGTGTGCTAGGTTTCAATCTTGTCCTAAGGTATCACATTACAATGCAGGGAAAAAGATCTTTAGATATCTTCAACACACACCTCACTTAGGACTTTGGTATGATAGAAATGATAAGTTGGAATTATATGCATATAGTGATGCTGATTATGGTGGTTGCAAATTAGATAGAAAATCCACTAGCAGTACGTGTTAATTCATAGGAACCAACTTGATCTCTTGGTTTTCTAAAAGCAAGCTAGTGTAGCTTTTTCCACCACTGAAGCCAAGTATATAGCTTTGAGTTATGTACTACCCAAATACTTTGGCTTAAACAACAATGTAGTGATTTTGGCATTAAAATGAAAAAGATTCCAATTTCTGCGATAGCACAAGTGCGATCAATCTTTCACGGAATCCGGTACTTCATTCTAAGGCCAAACACATTAAGGTGCGATACCACTTCCTTCGAGATCATGTTCAAAATGAGGATATAGTTATAAACCATATAAGAACTGATCATCAAATAGCTGATATCTTTACCAAACCCTTTAATCAAGCCACTTTTGAAAACTTACGAGCCAAGTTAGGCATGATGACTTACGACACCATTATATAGTTTTATCTTTTGCATGATTTGCAAAATAACGGGGGATATAGAATAAGAACATGATTTTAGTTTGGTAAGTCGTGAGCATAGGTTAAGGGGGAGAGTACAAGTTGAGGGGGAGCGTACTATTTGAAAGTTTGAAAACAATGTGTATAAGATTAGTGAAACAATTGGTAATTGGTGAGGTTTTCAAAAAAATTGAATTGGTAAAAACATTTGGTTATAAGTTGTGACATTAAAATCATGTTAGGTATTTTGAAAATCATCCAAAAGGGGAGAATGTTGATAAATATGCTTGGATACTTTTTAAAGTCATGATTTTAAGTGTTGATTGCATGAAACTATCACACATGATGTTATATGTGATTAAAAGTTGAAAAAGTTGAAAAAGTTGACATCGATCTCTCAGGTTGTTGCACATCGATCGATCTATGTACATAGATCTCTTACATCGATCGATCCATGTAAGGCAGTGAAAGTTCAAATCCTTACGGTGAGACATTGATCTCTAAACCTGAGACACATTGATCGATCGATGTATACATTGAACCCTCACTTCAATCGATCGATGTAGGTCAGAGGCAAACTCTGAAACTTACTGTGAGACATCGACCTGTGAAGCTGAGGCACTTCGATCAATCGATGTCTAGGGTTTTTAGAAATAATTTTCTAAAATGTGTTAAAATTGTTGTTTTCATTGGTATATGATTCATACATGCTCATTATGTGAAAGTTATGTGATTTTTATGATTTTAAATGTATTGTGACTAACGTGCCTTGGAAGTTTCTACAACTTACCAAAAAGGGGAAAAATTGATATTTGAGTTTTGTAGGAGCATCACATGGTTAAAATAATTCAAGGGTGTATTCTTATACTATTTATCATGACAAAGGTGATATCATGATTATTTCTGACCATCCCGGTCATTTCTTCTGGAGTTTTCACATACCAGGGGTATTTGGTCATTTCACCCCCGATGGTATATTCGGTATTTTCACTCAAGGAATCTCTTGAGCATATTATTAGCTTCATTTTGGAGTTCATTTATTATTAATTTGAAGATGATATGGTGATTCTTTATTTTATTCTCTCAAATGATGATATTGTTGACTATAGCTGGATATGTGACGATTTGAGATGTCACATTCTCTTTTTTTTCTTGAAGACACTCTTTTATATGTTATTGGAGGTTATTATTCATCATTATTCAGAGTTGTTCAAGGTGTTAAAGGTGCGGAAATGATCTCAACATATAAGAAGAAATATTGGAAATTTCGGTGTTACACGTTGACATAATCTTTTTAACTATTATCAATCGATTTCTTCTTCAAAAATCTGAGTTTCTACACATATATGTATGTCCAAAACCGTGATTAATCAGGTGGACATGATGTGGTATTCATTTTATGGCTTGATGACAAGTGGACAAATCAAAAGGAGCTAGTTGGCAAAAATTGCCAACTTGAAAATATTTAAAATGTAGCCAACGGCTACAAGGGTTTTCAGCAGATTTTTGAAGTCAAGAGATGACTTCACATGTCCTATTCTCGTGCAAAGAGTTGAGGTTATTTTTGTAGTATTATCCTTTCTTATTTTATCAAGGAAACCCAAAATTATTTTTGGAAAAATAAAAGGTAGTCAACGGCTACTATGAAGAGTGTTGGAGCTGATTTTTTATTTTGAACTTGTCAAATACCCACATGCCTATTATCTTGCCAAAGAGTTGAGAAGATGATGGAGTTGTTATGGCTATATTATCTTCACATTTCAAGATAATTCCAAGTCATTTTTGGGGTCAAAATTTCGGCCAAGTGTAATTCTAAGGTGGACCAATTATGTTGTCTTATTTTGCCAAGTGTACAAGGCCAACCAATGATGAAAAGACATTTGGATTTGATGATGAAGATGGTGACACATTGGAAGTTTTATCTTCAAGGCTAAATTCACACTATAAATAGAGGCAATGGTGAAGAAGATGAAACACACTTGAAGCTCACAAACATTTGTTGAATTGTCTAGCTATCATTTTCTTCTTGTTGTTGTTCTTGTTCCATTCTTTGTAGCAAATGTGTTGTTGTTGTTTTTTGTTGAGCTACAAGCCTCTTGAGCTTCATTTGTAATATTGATTAGTCATTTCTATAAGGCTATATCAATAGGTCGTAGAGGTGTTGCAACTAAGTGATGCTTAGAAGGTGATTATCCAAGTCTTGAACAGGATTGGTGTATAACCCAAGGATCTAGCTTGGTTCTTGTTGTAAGACGATTCATTTCGTAGTAAAATCCAGGGAAAGGTGTTCCTTGGGACTGGAGTATGTCACATTGACCGAACCAGGATAAATCATTGATGTTCTTGTTTGGTTTCTTCATTTCTGTTCTCTGTCCTTCTTACTGGCAATTTTCACACAATTTCTCATGTTTTGAAAAAATCTCTAAACATTTTCAAAATTCGTGATTTTTGGTGGAGTTATACTTCAGACTTTTAGCTTTCATTTGCAACAAGAATAACTTGATTTGAGCAAGGGAAAGTTAGTCTTTTAGTCTTTGCAAAATGACTGCTCCAATCTGGTTGCAATCTGACCAGTTTTGAGAAAACTTAAATTCTATATTTATCAAGAATTTTTTAAGGTCAGGGCCTTTTGGAAACTTCGTCTACACATCCTAAGGAGTGTTCTGATATAAAGTTCAACCTTTTTGGTTGAGTATTCAAAGAGCAATACGTTTTGCAAAATTAGCAACATTCTGTCCAATTCTGTCCAGATTGACCATCTGAATC
The DNA here is from genome assembly GCA_036186865.1 of Eustoma russellianum. NCBI lineage: Eukaryota > Viridiplantae > Streptophyta > Magnoliopsida > Gentianales > Gentianaceae > Eustoma > Eustoma russellianum. The sequence goes on along the minus strand of AP025041.1, from coordinate 12,290,882 downwards.
TTTTTAATTTGTTTGAAGGGTCAAACGATCTTATTGCTGTCTAATTTTTGTACAGAGTCTTTTTAACTCATTGAAGTTAAATTCTCGAAAGTTTCATAATTTTTGAAGTTGTGTACAATTAGTTTTGATTTTTTTAAAATAGGTTCTGAATCTGATGTGGTCTCAGATTCTGTTTTCAGAGGGGATTTTTCAAAAGGGTTGTAGTGTAATTTCCGCTAACCACTATTCACCCCCCCTCGCTCTAGTGGTGTTTATTGCAGGTGCACGGTCCAACATTGAACTATTTCATGACTTTTTTTACCACATTGAACTCCGTTGTAGGATCTCTACTAATAGTGGGTTGGGTTCCCGTCATGAAGAATTCTCTACAGATGGAATAAGTCCCATCCCTCTCGATGGTTCATAGACTAACTTCTTATTTAGTCCTTAAGGGATCAGCAAGGTTAAACTTGATTCTTACAAACTCCAAGTTTACCACCCCTGAACTTATCAACTCACGCACAATATTGTGCCTCAAACGGATGTGCTGGCTCTTTCCGTTATAGATCTTGTTCCTTGCACGTGCGATCGCAGCCTGAGAATCATAATGAATAGACACAGAAGGCATAGGTTTAGACCACAAAGGAATATCAACAAGTAAATTTCTTAACCATTCAGCTTATGTACTTGCCAATTCTAATGCGATAAATTCAGATTCCATTGTTGATTTTGCACTACGTATTTGTTTACATGACTTCCAAGAGATAGCTCCACACCCAATGGAAATGCATATCCACTAGTGGAGTTTATCTCGTCATTGTCAGTCACCCAATTAGCATCACAATAGCATTCTAAAACAACGGATGAACCACTAAACATGAGTCCTAAATTTATTTACCTTTAAGATATCTCAATAATCGTCTTAATGCACAACATTGTTTCTCATTAGGATTATGAGTATATCTTGCAACTCTATTCATGGCATATGCAATGTCATGTCTAGTGCAATTCATCAAATACATTACACTACCAATTATTCTAGCATATTCGCATTGAGACACACTTTCAAATTTATTCTTAGTCAACGTCACATGTGAATCATATGGGGAACTAACAGGTTTCACATCATAATAACTAAACTTTTTCAACATCTTCTCAATATAATGTTCTTGTGAAAGTAGGTAACCCCCACATTTCTTCACTAACTTAAGTCCGAGAATTAAATCTGCCTTCCCATATCTTTCATGTCAAACATAGAAGACAAAAATGATTTTGTGTCATTTACAACATTTATGTTGGTACGAAAGATTAACATATTATAAACATATAGACAACCAATGACACCATCACAATCATCAAATTTGCTATACACACAACGGTCGCTTTCATTTACTACATAAACATTTGATATTATAGCATTATCAAATTTTTCGTGTCATTGTTTAGGTGCTTGCTTAAGACCATACAAGGATTTCTTAAGCCTACACACTTTATGTTCTTGGCCTTTAACTATCATACCCTCCGGTTGTTTCATGTATATCTCTTCTTTCGAAATCTCCATTTAAAAATGCTGTTTTTACATCTATTTGATGAATAACAAGTTTATAAATGGAGGCAAGTGCTACTAACACTCTAATGGTAGTGATTCTAGCAACTGGAGAATATGTATCGAAATTGATACCTTCTTGTTGCGTGAACCCTTTAGCAACAAGCCTAGCTTTAAACTTATTAATTGTTCCATCCGCCTTTAGCTTCTTTCTAAAGACTCACTTACAACTGATAGGTTTACAACCCTCTAGGAAAATCTACCTACTCACAAGTGTTATTACTTAGAATTGATTCAAGTTCACTATTGATGGCTTATTTCCAAAACTTAGAATCTATTGGCTTAATAGCGTCTCCATAAGTTTTGGGATCATCTTCTAAAATGAAAATAGATGTAAAATCATTCCCAAATGATTTTTCAACTAAGTCAACTCCTTTATTACTACGGATTTACTATACTCACCTATCTCAAATTTAGAAACAACTTTGGATTGTCTCTTCATAGGGAAGATATGTTCAAAAATTTAAGCATCTTTAGATTCCAATGTAGAACTATTATCTATAGCCATGAATCTATATGCTGCACAAAATACACTTAAGCATACGTGTAGGTCGTTGCCCAATGAGGATAAAGGCAAGGAAATATGGGGAAGACGGCACCGACCACATTTCCTTGCCTTTATCCTCATTGGGGCAACCGTCTACACGTATGCTTAAGTGTATTTTTTATTTTTAGGATCAGGATCCGTTATTCATTCAATGGAAAGACTTGTGGGGTATTCCCCCCATAAAAGTCAAAATATGGTTCTTATGGGAGGTTTAGGAAAACATATACCAATTACAAAAACTTCTTTTTTTTTAGGTACACTTTCGCTTTCTGGGATTCCACCTTTAGCTTGCTTTTGGTCGAAAGATGAAATTCTTAATGATAGTTGGTTGTATTCAACCACTTTTGCATTAATAGCTTGGTTCACCGCAGGATTAACCGCATTTTATATGTTTAGAATCTATTTCCTTACTTTTGAAGGACATTTAAATGTTCATTTTCAAAATTATAGTGGCAAACAAAAAATCCCTTTTTATTCAATATCGCATATCGAACACACAATCCCTTGTTTTTGACCCGATTTTACTTCGTTTAAAATCAGGAATATCAACTTTAGCTAAACACTCCCACACTTTCAAATAATTCAGGTTGGGTTCGTAGCCTCTCCATAACTCATAAGGCATTTTATCTAACTTCTAATGAGGTATTCTATTCAAAATATGACATGCAGTCAAGATTGCCTCACCCCACATATTGTCTGGCAATCCTGAACTAACCAACATCGCATTCATCATATTTTTGAGTGTTCTTTTTTTTCTTTCGGCTACTCCGTTTGATTGAGGTGTATACGAGGGTATGGCTTCATGAATAATGTCATTTTCTTCACAAAACCTTTGTAAAGAATCTATGTCATAATCACCACCTCTATCAGTTCTAAGTCTTTTGATCCTTAAATCTAACCGATTTTCAACTTCATTCTTGTAGTTAATAAATATAGACTCGGTCTCATCCTTATGACTTAACAGATATACCTTCGTACATCTAGAATAGTCATCAAGAAAATTACATAAGACCTCTTACCACCTTTACTCATATGACTCTTAAAATCACCTAAGTCACTGTGGATTAAAGCAAGTCTTTGAGAAACTCTATCAACTTTCTTAAATGGTTTCTTATGATGTTTAGCTTCAACATAATGTTCACATTTGTCAAGACTATCACCATCATATGAAATCATATTCATGTTTTTGAGTTTCTTTATGACTCCTATGTTTGCATGTCCTAGTCTAGCATGTCACATATCAAGAGACTCAACAAAGTAAATAGAACTATATGCATCTTTATTATTGGAAATACAAGTAGCATCAAGTACATATAACCCCCCGTTACATAATCCTTTACCAATAAATGCCCCATTCCAAGACAAAACAAGTTTATCAGATTCGAGAACAAGTTTGATATTCGTCTTGTTCAGTAGCACTCTGAAGATCAAATTCCTACACATGGTAGGTATGTGCAACACATTGCTCAACTCCAGTTTCTTTCCAGAGGTCAACTTGAGAAGCACCTTACCTTTTCCAAGAACTTGGGTACTATGTGCATCTCCCAAGAAGACTTATTCACCACAACCTATTTCTTGGTAATCAAAAAATAGGTCCTTACTGGTAGCAATATGTCTGGTAGCCCCTGTGCCTACCACCCATTCTGTTGTGCCACTGACAAGGTTTACCTCTGTTAGGATGACCGCTGCAACGACGTCGTCTGCTGCTTCCTTTATCTTCCACAAGTTTGCTTGGTTGCTGGTTTGACCCTTCCATTTCCTGCAGTTGACTGCTCGGTGTCCTAACTTCCCACACACCCAACAGACTCCTTTGATCTTATTTTTGACCTGCACAGCAATTTTCTTACCGTTGGTTCCACCATTGTAGTTGCCACCATTGTTGTTTTGAAACTATTGTTTCTTCATAGCGTGCTCAACAACGTTGGCCTTGACGCCTTCTTGATTGTGAGATTCGTCCTCTATTCTATTGTTCTCTTTGATGTGTATGTGTTTGATCACCGCATCTAGAGACAACTTGGCATCGTCGTGCTTTCCTCTCTTCTTGTACTTGCTACAAGAAGGAGGAAGTTTCTCCAGTAGTGCTGCTGCCTGGAAGGTCTCATCAATCTTGATCCCTTCTTGTTCCAGATTATCCACCAGTTGTTAAAATTGATGGATTTGATCATTGATTGGAGCATGATCAACCATCTGAAACTTCAGAAACTCATTCACCACGTACTTGCGTTTACCAACATCCTCAGCACCGTATTTGTTTTCTAGTGCTGACCAAATCTCCTTTGCTAAAGTAAATCTGACATAGATGTCAAACAAAGGGTTGGACAAAAAGTGCAGGATATGACTTCTGCAAGTGGTGTTATCTGTATCATACTTGCGTGCCTCTATATCATCGCTTGGTTTATCCATCTTGAGCACATATGAAACCGAGAGCATCTCTAGAAAGAATAACACCTTGGCCGCCCACCTCTTATAGAACTTGCCATCAAATGGCTCATTTTTGACATATCAGGAAGTGCTTATTTGGTTGCCATAATAGATTGTTTTAAGATTGTCGCAAATAATGACAAAGCAAACAAGAAAACAATCAAAGTAAAGCCGAGACGAATTTCAAGATAACTTTGTCCTTAAATCAATTTAGTCTCTACCGGTGAGCAAGGTAGACAATAAGACTAATGCTTCTTAAGATATAACGGCTTACTTTCTTTAGTTTGCTCTACTCGAGAGAGTTTGAACTTGATGTAGAAGAGATTGATAATGAAGGAGAAAGATGGAGGAGACAAAAATTTCTGAAAATCTGAAATTTTGCAAGACTTTTTGTATATGTTGTAAACTACCAAGGTGTAATATTTATAGACATTGAGTTGTGTTAAAGACACCTTTAGAAAACCATTTCAGCTGTGTTAAAGACACCTTTAGAAAACCATTTCAGCAGTTTTTGACACCCCCAAGTCAGTTACTAGCCGTTTAAAGGTGAAGGAAGATGAACCTTGAACCAAAAGATGCAATTCAAAATGAAAAGTTCTGTCTGTTGTCACATCGATCGATCGATGGATGTCGGACAGAAACTTTAAACTTTGCATCCTGTCTACATAGATCGATCTATGTACAGATTGATGTCACATCGATCGATCCATGTGATCGATCTATGTTGGACAGGAAGTTTCCAACATTGCATCCACAACACATCGACCAGAAAGTTTCCAACATTGTCATGAATATGGTTTAATCGGAAACATCTCCTTCTGTTTACTTTCTTGTATTGTTAGATCAGCTTAGAATGTTCATCTGCCCTGGCTAGGCTATGTGAATTATTAAGTTCATGTCACTCTTTTGATGATGATCTAATTGTGGTTTCATTATGATCTAGTTATGTATTCAAACATTTAAAATTTGATGATTTAACCAGGCAAAGAATAAAGCTTTTATTCCCTTGCTATGGTGGATTTGGTGACCAGGAATCGTTTATAGCCTGCAGCGCCTACAGTTTCACCCTATAGTTTTCCTTATTTACCTTTTCTCATGAAAGAATCCACTCTGTGATAACATCTGAGTTTATGCCCCATTTTAGCAGGCAACCTGTTATGTGCAAGAATGATTGTAGAATGTTGGCGCTAATCACCTTGGTATATCCTTCATGACAGAAGCGGAGTTTGTTTTTCCTTTTTTAACGGAAAATTTGCGTGCAAGAATGGTTGTAAATAGGCTCCTCGGTATGCACTTGCAACTTGCTTATGTTTAAGATTAGTTGACTAGACATTATCTGAAAAAAGAGTAAGTTTGAGAATCTGATTCCTAGCTGGAACGTGCTATGAAATGGTCTGATGATCAGATTAGTGTGGTTTTCTTTACAGTATAATGGTTTCATAATGATTTTGAGCTAAGTTGCTCTCCAAAATATCCCATAGCCACTCCATGATTAGTGAGTTCAAAAGAATTGTTAGATCTGTACATATAGAGCCGGAGTCTCACTGGAATCAAGCTCTCTATCCTTTGGGATGAAGGTATTGTTTGATTGACTCTCGTATTCTCCAAATCCTAGCGATAGCTTTTGTTGTTATTAGTATATACTGAATATAGTTGTTGTAAAAGAATTGTTAGATCTGAATAGCAACATTCCCATCCTTATAGTCCTTTAGTGGTGTTCGGCGTTATTTCACGAATCTCTTCTTGTTCTCCCTTATTGCCTCAAATCTCATGGAATGATTCAGTTACTTCTCCTGACAAAAGATACCCTCCTTTCCAGGCATGCCTTCAAATTTTTTGGGCCTTGGCGCAGGTAGAGTTATTACATCTTATACTCTTCTGTCCCATTCTATTTCTTCACCATTGTCTGAAGTGTTGGACTTATCATTGATATATATAGGTGGAGAGAGGGCTGTACAAAAATTTTAGAAACCGGACCAAATGACTGAACCGAATTGATCCAAACCGTTCCAAACCAAACCACGGTCTAATAGATGGTTTATAAGTAAAGCAGAAACTGGACTGGATTATTCGATTTGCTTTCAATTTAAAAAATTTAAAAACTGTAAAACCGGACCGGACTAGTTTAGTATTATATATATTAATTATTATTTTTATATATATACTTGGGTTTAATTCATTTGAACATCTACTTGGTTTTTAATTTATTTAGTTGGATACTTGAGTTGTAATTTATTTAGTTGGTTTGTAATTTATTTATTTGTATTGTAATATATTTAATTTGCTACTTGTTTTGTAATCTTAGATTTTTATTGCTCAAAATTGTATTTAATTACATAAACCGAAAAAACCGGAACCAAACCAAACAAAATTGGACTGGTCAAGTAGTGTGTTGACCATTTCTGCTCCAGTTCTGGTTTTGCCCTTTCCAAACCGTTACAAACGGTTTGATTTGTAACATGCCCAAAAACCGGTCGGACGGGACCATGTACACTCCTAGGTGAAGGATGTGGAGTGGGTTTAGGCCTTGGATGGGGCTTTGGCACATCATTTGGTAGTCAGTACCATAATTCTACCATCATATTTCAAGGTATAAGGCGGGCCTTGGAGCAACTAGTAAGATTGTTGCTTTGTGATCTTGAGGTTACGAGTTCGAGCCGCGGAAACAGTCTTTTGTATAAAATGTAGGATAAGGCTACGAAAATCAGATCGCAAACCGATCAGGTCCTTCCCCAAACCCCGCGTAAATGTGGAGCCTAGTCTATCGGAGACGCTCATTTAGATTTCGACCCAAGATCTTCAATCAGAGATGGAGATTCAAACGATTTGGCAGAGATTTCTCATAGAGCCAATGTGTCTCAATAGTTTTCCATTTTCCTCATTGTCTCTGATGTACTCTCTCCCAAATTGAGGACAAAAGTTGATGCTCTTCGCTTTTACCTGATCCTTAGCCAATATAACAAAATGACACACTCTTCTTTGATTTTGGAATATGATAGAATAAAGCAAAATGACTTAGTAAGTTGGATGCCGCTTCTTATATTGTAAAGTAGCAGTTGATCGACACAGCTTGACGCAATTTTCATTATGGGTCATCGAGAAACAACATCTGTGTTTCTAACACATGGATATGGTTGCGTACATTTGGCTCTACATATCCTGTTGTAGACGGAAGCCTCTAAGACAACAAGATAATGTTGTTATTAGCCAACCTAACAAACAAGAAGTAGATAGAAGACAGACAATGATTGTGGTTTGCTTGAGAGAAAACTAGGAGGAAGTGGAAATATTCAGTTTTTGTTTGTATTTATTATCAACACTGTTATTGACTTTGATTCTGGTCTTTTGTTTGATAAATGATTACAAATGCTTATAGCTCTTTCTTAAGAGTAATTCTTGGTTCTTGTGGAATCCAATCTAAGTGCATGCTCCTGAGTCCGGGGGGGGGGGGGGGGCGGTATTTATACATTTCGCACATCCTTTCATGTGTAGACATGCCACACATGCATAGTAGCATCAATAGGAGTAGTATGAGAAATAGGGGTATACAAAATTTTTAAAAACTGGACCAATTGATCGAACCAAATTGATCCAAACTAGAAGAAACTTAACCTTGGTTTTTCAGTCAGTCTACAAGTAAAGAAAATAAACCGGAATGGTTACTTCAGTTTGGTTTTGTTTTTAGTCTTTTAGAAAAATAAAATCGGTAAAAATAGATCGGACGAATTTAATTATAATATATATATATATATGATTATTATTTATATATATATATATATATTAATTTTTATCCTTACCTTCTTCCTCTAACCTTAAATTAGAATTATAATTATTAATTATATAAATATATTTTAATTTTTTATTCCTACTTTCTTCCTCTAACTTTAAAAAGTATTAGCGTTCCATCATTGTAAGTTCTTTTGTTTACTTTTTGGTGCGAACTTAGTTTACTTTTTATTTTTATTTTTATACTTGTATGACTAGTATGCATTGGGTTTCAAAACATGTTTCTTCCTAGTTGCACTTGACTTTCGTCTAATAATTTTTTTCCTTAACAATTTGAGGTAATTTGAGAAACCAAGAATAGCTAAAACCAGACCCAACTAAACACACTCTTTCACTTGTGGACTTAAGTGCATTTGACGCAACAGTAATGACACACAAATAGTAGTACCAATGATAATAATGACATTTAGAAGGTGTTTGGTTGAGGATTTCTCATTAAGGGAATGGGTTTGGAGGAATCCAAACCGATAAAAGATGTTTGTTTGAGAAAATGGAAGGAATGTATTTCGGTTTGATATCCAAGTATTTGGTAATGGATATCGTTTTTTGATATACTAGCCCCACTTGTCTATCAATATGGGGGAATAAGGGGTATGACCGGTCAATGCCGCCGGGCACCGTCCTCCGCCGCCGGCCGGTCACTATTCCGATTGGTCAAATTTTTCCGGCCATTTTTCCAGCCACCCACATTTGATACCCATTTCAATTCTGATACGTCCAAACACCAGCAGTGTCCATCATATCTATTCTCACTTCAATACCAAACAACTATCAATTTTAGGCCTAAACTCATATACTCCAAACCCATATCCTGTCATACCCATTCCGATTCCGATTTTAATTGCGATACCCAAGTGTGAACCAAACGCCACCTTATATTTAGAAAGTGGGCCAACAGGATTTTAATTCATGGCTCTTGCTCTAATATAATATAAGAGTTAATTGCACCTGGTATCCATTCTTTTCCACCAAGTTTTAAGTAGCATCCAATGTTTCATGAAACACACTTGCCATCCAGACTTATAGGGTTAATAGACACCTGGCATCCATGCTGACGTCATAAAGGCAATTTTCATTTATTTTTAAAAGTCTATAGAAAAAATAATTCAAAAATAAAAAGAAAAACCTCACCCCACCCCCACACCCCCCACCATCGACCTCCCTCCCCCATCTTCATCTTCTTCCTCCATCTTCATCCTCCCCATATGAATCTACATTAGTCTATCTTCATCTTCATTCTCCATCTTCATCTTCTTCATCTCTTCTCAATACATGACAGCGTACTGTGAATAGCCGCTGATTCATCTGGGTCCAACTCCGATAGCCGGCCTAAATTCTTCACCAAAAGCTCAAGTGCATTGTTTTCAATCAAAGCATCAACAAGAACATTAGCCGGCTCGTCATTCTCATCATCATCGAGAACCTCCTCGTCAGTAAGATCTTCTATAAGAGTAACAACATCAATAGCAATGTCGACATTATCATGATTCAGAAGCTGGGTAATAAAAGCAACAACACCCAGAGAAGCTGATCTGGCGCAGAGTGCCACGCCGGCTTGAAGGTCCTTGTCGCTTTTCTCGCCGCCGCTGCCGTTGAATTGTATTACCGATAAGGAATACACAGCCTGCGCATGAGAATTAACAGCCGCCTTTGCCATCAAAGATGCACCACTTCTCCAGTTGTTGAAACAATAGAAATGAATCTGTGTAGGAAAAATTAAACTTAGATTAGGAAACATGTAATTAAACTACACAATATGGAAACATAATTATGTTGGAGAATTAAAGGTTTGGGCTTTGGCCCATAGTTGGAGATTTAAAGTTTGGGCTTTGGCCCATTGATGAATGTTGCAAAACTTGGTTGAGCAATTTACTTTGAGCTTAATGAGTTTCCGATAATGAAAATCGAAAACTAGTGTGTCCTTAATTATCTACGTGACGAGTAGTTAATTTTAGGATGTGGAATCACTCAATTATGATGAATGTGAAATTAATGCTCAAAGTAGATGGAAAACATTGGGGATGGATGAAGTGTCATCCTTATGGAGGAATACCACATTGGATGTGTCCATGTGGCGGAAATAGCTTCTGACGGACATCGATCGATGACTTCGATCGATCGATGTCACTTCGATCGATCGATGTATCGATCGAAGTAGGACAGAAAGGGTTCGAAGTGATTCTGAGTACATCGATCGATCACATCGATCGATCGATGTCATCGATCGATGTCGGACAGCGTGCAGAATCTCTTCGGTTATGCAGTTTTGTTTCAAACTTGAAACAAACACTATCCTCCTACAAAAGATAAGATCAATCTGTTGTGATCTAACGGTGGTGGAATAGGCAGTTTTAATCTAACGGCCGAGATTTAAACTGTCTTAACCGCTTAACCGAATGTGGTTTTCATCTAACGATCCAGGTTTAAACCTGTGAATCAATCTTTAATCTAAAGGCTGAGATTAAACCTTCCTAATCGAGATAGGAGGTTTCAATCTAACGGCCTAAATCAAACTACGGTTTTGATCCAACGGTCACGGTACCTTGTTCTCCAACCGACTCCCCTATATAAACAGGGCAAAGGGTGCATTCATTTTACACACTAGCTCTAGCATTCGTAGCATACTATACTCATAGCACTCGAATCTTGCATAACCGTCCAAGAGAAGTCAGGACACTCTAGCGTTCGAAGGAGTTCAAGTTCAGCAGTGCCGCTCAACTGAACAGGTACTCGTTGTATCCTGGGAGACGATTGCTCACACCGGTTGGACACAGTATACCGGAGCAATACGGCTTAAGGACAGAGTCCTTGACTCGCCCCGGGTTTGTTTTATTTTGTTATTTCTTACGCACACACTAAACGACTACATCTTAGTGCAGGAGTGATTGTCTCCAACAATCTTAAGACGTATTCCGTTTTATTCAATTACTTCCTGTACTGTTTTTGTTTATTTATGCAAACCAGTGCTTTACTGATTTGCAGTCTTTTTCTACTCATTCTTGAACCTGTGTCTGTTCTGATCTTTACGTTTTGATCGAACTGAACAGAAATGGAAAATGAGAGCTCGAACTCTGTTCAAGGCTTTAATGGTGCTCACTCCGTGTCCACACCAGAAGGGGCAAACAATGTTGTTTCCGGACCACAGTTCAATACGGTTCCGTTGGCACCAACTGGAGGGCCTCAGATGAACCTGGCTGCCATTGCTGCTCATGTGGAGAAGCCAGAAAAGTTCGCCGGCAGTTTTTTCAAGAGGTGGCAGCAGAAGATGCTGTTCTACCTCACGGTGCTGGGACTGGCCAGAATGCTAAGCGAGGATCCACCCGTGGTTGAGCCTGTGGAGGATCAACAACAAAACATGCAAAACGCCTTGGGTGCTGAGGCCTGGGCGTATAAGAATTTTTGTTGTTTAAATTTGATTCTGAGTTGCCTAGATAATACTATCTATGGCGTGTTTTGTACATATAAAACTGCAAAAGCTTTATGGTCGGCTTTAGATAAAAAGTATCGCACAGAAGATGCGGGTACGAAAAAGTTGATAGTTGGGAAGTTTCTCGACTATAAAATGTTAGATTCCAAAACTGTAATTTCGCAGGTGGAAGAAATACAGATGTTGGTTTCTGAAATGGAAGAGGAGGGCATGACGCTCAGTGAATCTTTCCAGGTTGCGGCTGTGATTGAGAAGCCGCCTCCTTCGTGGAGGGAATTTAATAGCTATCTCAAACACAAGCGAAAGGAAATGAAAATGGAGGACTTCATTGTCCGTCTTCGCATTGAGGAGGACAATCGACGTGCCGAAAGAAAGCCGTCCACATCTTCTGGTCAAGCCAAGGCTCATGTTGCTGAGGCGAAGAACAAGAAGAAAAATAACACTTTGAGTGTCAACGTCAAGGGCAAGGAAATTGCAAAGAAGTTCACAGGTAAGTGTTATAATTGTGGTAAACCAGGGCATCGAAGCAGTGAATGCCAAAAGCCCAAAAAGACCCAGAATAAAGCAAAAGCAAATCTGGTCGGCGCAATGGAAGACTTGAACCTCTGCGCAGTGGTGACCGAGTACAACACAGTGGGAAACCCTCGGGAATGAGGGTGGACACAGGGGCCACTCGACATGTTTGTGCGAACAGGGCCATGTTCAGAGAATACGTGCCCACGACAAACAATGAGCAATTGTTCATGGAAAACTCCAACAGCTCGAAGATCGAAGGATTGGGCAAGGTAATCCTGAATCTGACCTCAGGAAGTGAGTTAACTCTGCAGAATATGCTGCATGTTCCTGACATAAGGAAGAATCTGGTTTCTGGCGCGCTGCTAGTCACTCATGGGTTCAAGCTTGTTTTTGAGGCAAACAAATTTACACTTTCTAAGAATGGGGTGTATTTGGGAAAAGGGTATCTTTCTGATAACATGTTCAAATTGAATGTTATGACAATTGTACACAAAAATGTTGCGCCCACCGAGGCTAATAAAATTGTTTCCTCTTCTGCTTACATGCTTGAGTCTTTTTGTTTATGGCATTTTCGTTTGGGACATGTAAATTATAAGTCAATTTAACGAATGATTAATCTTGACTTGTTGCCCAAACTGGACTTTAGTAATAAAGAAAAATGCCAAATATGTGTTGAAGCGAAATTAACAAAAGCGTCATTTCCTTCAACTGAACGAAACACTGAATCATTGGATTTAATTCACACAGATTTGTGTGATTTAAAGTTTGTGCAAACAAGAGGTGGTAAAAAGTATTTTGTAACTTTTATCGACGATTGCACACGATACTGTTATGTATATTTGCTAAGTAGCAAAGATGAGGCCCTTGATGCTTTCAAGGATTATAAAAATGAAGTTGAGAATCAACTTAGCAAACGAATTAAAACAATTCGTAGTGATAGAGATGGCGAATATGATACATCGTTTAATGAATTTTGTTCAGAACATGGCATTATTCATCAAACGACTGCGCCATATTCACCTCAATCGAATGGTATTGCTGAACGCAAAAACCGTACTCTAAAAGAGATGATGAATGCTATGTTGATAAGTTCGGGTTTACCTCAGAACTTGTGGGGGGAAGCAATTCTCTCAGCCAACGTCATTTTAAATAGGATTCCGTCCAAGAAGACGGATAAAACCCCATATGAACTTTGGAAAGGCTATAAGCCTAGTTACAAATACTTAAAAGTGTGGGGGTGTCTGGCGAAGGTTGCTGTACCTAAACCAAGAAAAGTTAAAATTGGGCCTAAAACAATTGATTGCATATTCATCGGTTATGCAACGAATAGTAGTGCATATCGTTTCTTAGTGCACAAATCGGACATTCCTGAGATACATGAAAATGTTGTCATGGAATCAAGGAATGCAGTGTTCTTTGAAAGTGTCTTTCCGAAGAAAGACAAAGACACTCAAGAAGCCAGCACAAGTAAGCGAGTGTGTGAGACGACTCCTCAAGAAACTGAGGAACCTCGTCAAAGCAAACGAGCCAAAATACCGACGTCTTTTGGACCAGATTTTCTAACCTATATGGTAGAAAATGAGCCAAGGAATTTTTCCGAGGCTATGTCAACTCCAGAAGCTTCATTCTGGAAAGAGGCAATTAACAGTGAGATAGACTCAATTCTTCAAAATCACACTTGGGAGTTGGTTGACATTCCACCTGGAAGTAAACCGCTTGGTTGCAAGTGGATTTTCAAGAAGAAACTTAAAGAGGATGGGTCTATTGGGAAGTATAAAGCCAGGTTAGTAGCCAAGGGCTATAGACAGAAAGAAGGCTTTGACTTCTTTGACACCTATTTACCAGTGACTGGGATCACTTCTATAAGGATGCTAGTAGCCATTGCTGCAGTCTATGATTTGGAAATCCATCAAATGGATGTAAAGACTGTCTTTCTTAATGGTGAGTTAGAGGAAGAGATTTATATGGAACAACCCGAGGGGTTTGTCGTTCCAGGACAAGAAAGGAAAGTGTGTAGACTTGTTAAGTCCTTGTACGGACTTAAACAAGCACCCAAGCAATGGCATTTAAAGTTTGATCAGGTAATGATGTCAAATGACTTCAAGATCAATGAATCCGACAAGTGTGTGTACATTAAGAGCATACAGAATGCATATGTGATAGTATGTCTCTATGTAGACGACATGCTTATCATGGGCAGTACTCGTGACATCATCTTGAGTACAAAGAAGATGTTAACACGAAACTTTGATATGAAGGACATGGGAGTTGCCAATATTATTTTGGGAATTAAGATTTCTAGGGTAACTGAGGGACTCATACTGTCACAAACTCACTATATTGAATCAGTTCTGAAACGGTTCAATATGGATGATGTGAAACCGGTAAAGACCCCGCTCGACTTAAGTGTGCACTTAAGGAAAAATCGAGGCGAACCTGTAGCTCAGCTAAAATACTCTCAGGTGATCGGGAGTCTGATGTACATAACGAATTGTACAAGACCAGACTTAGCTTGTTCGGTAAACAAGTCGAGCAGGTTTACCAGTAATCCAAGTGATGATCATTGGAAAGCTCTTAACGGAGTGATGAGATATCTGAAATACACAATGAATCTTGGATTACATTATACGAGATATCCAAGAGTATTAGAAGGATATTGCGATGCAAATTGGATATCAGACAGTAAGGACTCGAAGTCCACCAGTGGATACTTGTTCACAGTTGGTGGTGCTGCTGTGTCTTGGAAATCCACGAAACAAAAGTGCATAGCTCGGTCCACTATGGAAGCTGAGTTCATAGCATTGGACAAAGCTGGGGAAGAGGCTGAATGGCTTCGGAATTTCCTGGAAGATATTCCGTGCTGGCCTAAGCTGATCGCTCCTATTAGCATACACTGTGATAGTCAATCAGCTATCAAACGTGCTCAAAGCAGCATCTATAAGGTAAGTCACGACACATACGTCGAAGACATAACACCATTAAACAGTTGATATCTAATGGCGTGATTTCTATAGATTATATAAAATCAATGGAGAATCTTGCAGATCCGCTTACAAAAGGCTTGCCTAGAGATCATATGTCAAGATTGACAAACGGAATGGGACTAAAGCCCATAATGCAAGGATCTTTGTAATGGTAACCCAACCTTGTTGACTGGAGATCCCAGAATCTTGGTTCAATGGGACAACTAAGTTATGAAGATTCAGTTAGCACTTACTCATTCCGTCTGATAAAAAGTGCTGTCTGCAGAGAATTTAGGGTA
>AP025041.1:12225713-12275328 GCA_036186865.1 Eustoma russellianum | reverse complement strand
AATCTAAGGCTTTTAATGATGTCCTATATCTTGATACATCAAGTGGAGTATGGCAGAATACTCTTGATAGGAATCACCTATGTAAGTGTGAAGTGGGGCCGCTTCTATGAGAAAGCCTAGGAGGCAAGATTTCTCTAAAACACTTTCTGAAACCAAGTTGTTCATGGCCAAAACGAACACAACCATGAGAACCAAAAGGGTGTTAAAGGAAATATTGTGTGAGTATCGTTGTCTTGGTTCACAACAAAGGCTGACTAGTTCAAGACATCAAGTCACTATTTAGCCGAGTGAATCCGATGGTACATCACTATGAAAGGTTCAAAGCCAAAAGCAACCTCTTCTGATGCAATATTTTCTTGTCTGACTTCTCCTTAGAGTCTGCATATGCATTTGCATTAATTTCCATTCATGTGGGGGATTGTTGGAGAATTAAAGGTTTGGGCTTTGGCCCATAGTTGGAGATTTAAAGTTTGGGCTTTGGCCCATTGATGAATGTTGCAAAACTTGGTTAAGCAACGTACTTTGAGCTTAATGAGTTTCCGATAATGAAAATCGAAAACTAGTGTGTCCTTAATTATCTACATGACGAGTAGTTAATTTTAGGATGTGGAATCACTCAATTATGATGAATGTGAAATTAATGCTCAAAGTAGATGGAAAACATTGGGGATGGATGACATGTCATCCTTATGGAGGAATACCACATTGGATGTGTCCATGTGGCGGAAATAGCTTCTGACGGACATCGATCGATGACTTCGATCGATCGATGTCATCGATCGAAGTCGAACAGAGAGCTTCAGTCGATTCTGTCTTACATCGAACGATCACTTCGATCGATCGATGTCACTTCGATCGATCGATGTATCGATCAAAGTAGGACAGAAGGGGTTCGAAGTGATTCTGAGTACATCGATCGATCACATCGATCGATCGATGTCATCGATCGATGTCGGACAGCGTGCAGAATCTCTTCGTTTATGCAGTTTTGTTTCAAACTTGAAACAAACACTATCCTCCTACAAAAGATAAGATCAATCTGTTGTGATCTAACGGTGGTGGAATAGGCAGTTTTAATCTAACGGCCGAGATTTAAACTGTCTTAACCTCTTAACCGAATGTGGTTTCCATCTAACGATCCAGGTTTAAACCTGCGAATCAATCTTTAATCTAAAGGCTGAGATTAAACCTTCCTAATCGAGATAGGAGGTTTTAATCTAACGGCCTAAATCAAACTACGGTTTTGATCCAACGGTCACGGTACCTTGTTCTCCAACCGACTCCCTTATATAAACAGGGCAAAGGGTGCATTCATTTTACACACTAGCTCTAGCATTCGTAGCATACTATACTCATAGCACTCGAGTCTTGCATAACCGTCCAAGAGAAGTCAGGACACTCTAGCGTTCGAAGGAGTTCAAGTTCAGCAGTGCCGCTCAACTGAACAGGTACCCGTTGTATCCTGGGAGACGATTGCTCACACCAGTTGGGCACAGTATACCGGAGCAATACGTCTTAAGGACAGAGTCCTTGACTCGCCCCGGGTTTGTTTTATTTTGTTATTTCATACGCACACACTAAACGACTGCGTCTTAGTGCAGGAGTGATTGTCTCCAACAAATTATTCTTGGAATGAAAAAAATCATACCATTCCAAGGATAAAACAAGCTTCGGCATTTCCGGCGTCGACAAATAATTTGAGAAATTTGTGGGCGGATTCACACCAGTTTTTAGCTTTGATTGACAACATATCTTGACAAGCATTTGATAATACCAAACGATTCAGGGCTATTTCCTTGACAAGCCTTTGAAAAATTAAACTTAGATTCATATGGGAGGATGAAGATGGAGGAAAATGGGGGAGGGAGGTCGATGGTGGGGGTGTGGGGGTGGGGTGGGTTTTTTTTTTATTTTTGAATTATTTTTCTATAGACTTTTAAAAAAAATGAAAATTGCCTTTATGACGTCAGCATGGATGCCAGGTGTCTATTAACCCTATAAGTCTGGATGGCAAGTGTGTTTCATGAAACATTGGATGCTACTTAAAACTTGGTGAAAAAGAATGGATATCATGTGCAATTAACTCTATAATATAATGTAAATGACCATCTCATCTAATTCCATGTAAAATTGTTAGATGAGATGTAAACTTTACAAACACCCTTGTAAAAAATAATACTATTTCCAGAAGTAACCGTGTGCTTCTTGTACAGACAACAAATACAACTCAACACCACACTACCTTTATCCTTTGCTATAGAAATCTCAAGCCAATTGTACTAACAACTCATTCCACTCTGAGTGCCAAAACATTACCCAAAGTTGGAACTATGTTTCCTTGATTTCGACATGTTGAACTATGTTTCTTTCTGTTGTATAATCTGCCTTGTGCGTCCTCCTTTATGATCGTGCAAAGCCGCTCTGGAAAGTCGACAAGGCTTAACACAGCTTCGTTGAAATCAATATTTTTCTTTACGACAAAATCGGATCTTCAGCAAAAAAAAAATCAGAGATGACTCGTGTGATAACGTCGTTAGCACCTCGTGGTAGTAGTCGAACGCTATGGATAACGTTTGCATGACAAACAACGTTAGAGGTCACAGAGTTACTGTGACGAAAAAACCCTCCGACATTTAAGTCTGTTACATGTGTATACATGGTGGTTGATGGAAAAAACAGGACAGAGTAACCTGTTTGAGGTTTCACCTTGCTGGATTGGTGGTTGTTTTTGTGGTGATGGAGGCTGTGAGCTTAGCCTCTCTGTTCTGTGTTCGATTAGCTGAATTAGCCGCATCCTGGTGATTTAGTGACGACCCGTGGGCTGCGCTAACATGAGGCTGTGTAGGGCGAACTAGCTGACCTGCGCCAATGGTTAAGCCCAACAACGTTGACTATTACTGGCCGAGATGAAAATACTTGTCAGTTATCGGCGGTGCAATTCTTGGGTTATCACCTAAAGTAATCTATTCTTGACAAGTGATCAGTTGCTCGATTGCACTCTTGCCATGGATAGGAAATCTGGAATTTCTCAAACCTTTCTATGCACTGCCAAATCTGGTTCAAGTAGATGGCAGATGTGGCGCGACATGGCAAGTCTTCGTTGATTAAATTTACCACGCCTATGGAATCCGACTCTACGCACAAAAACCTAATCCCATAAGTAATCGCCAACTCGATTCCTCTCAACACAGCCCATAACTCAGATGAGTAAACATCATCTGTAGAAACTTTCACTACTTAGCCAAACAGAGGTTGACCCTCGTCGTCGCGAAATAAGCCACCAAAACCCTTAGAACATCCATCAGTATTCAGCTTGATCTATTGTTAGAAGATTCTACAATCAATCAAGAAGATACGGATCATAATTTAGGAAGCAATCCAAAATTAAGAATATATTTAATTGTGATTCTCATCATTCAGTTTCTTAGTTTATAGTTGATTTGATATGATTTGTTATGATTTGGTTAGGATTATGGTTATGTTTTCTTATGTACTATATAAAGGTGAAATGGTGTTTTGAAGAAGGTGAGAAAGAATTATTCTACCAATGAGTTTTCTCTCACTGAAAATTTAACATCTGGGCGTTCTTCCACGTATACCATTCATCTGGATTTATTGCAGCCACTGTAATTGAAGAGTTTAAACAATCTTTCTTAATGCTACGCTCTAACATCACTTGAGCCTTCTTGATGCCAACTTTTGGTTTGAATTGAGGCTTCTTGATCCCACCTTTTGGTTTCAGCTCACCATTCTTCATCCCGATTTTCGGCTTCAACTTTAGTTATTTTAGGCTTAGCCTCAATTTTAGCCTTAGTAGTAGAAGATTTACTAGACTCTGACATACTAGTCTTAGCAGTTGTTAACATAGATATAAGTTTTGAGAGATTGTAGTCCTCTCTTTTCATGTTAAATTTCGTAACGAATTGCGAAATTGATTTTGGTAATGACTGCAAAATCAAGTCCACAACCAAATCTTTGACATGTTAGCACCTAACTTCTCAAGTTGCTCAATGTAACCATCTTATGCGAATGTTCTCGTTCTAAAGAGTTTCGTAGAGATCCTATATCTCATTACGCGAACATCTGCACGCACTTTTGTATACCCTGCAGAATATCATAGGAATTGTCCATTGCAAAATGTTGCTTTTGAAGTTCATTATTCATTGAAGCCAACATGTAACATGTTGTTCTGTTGTCATCATTACTCCATTTAGCGTAGGCTTTTTCGTTTGTATCTTCTTGAATCTTTTTCATTGGAGGGTTATCTAAGACACAGTCAATTCTCACAAAAGAAAGGAATATCTTGAGATTTCTTAGCCAATCTTTGAAGTTTGGATCCGTCAAGAGATTGGTATCAAGTAATATGAGCAATGGACTTGGGCTATCCATTAGAAATCTGCAGAATATAAGGGTGTTAACGAACCGACCTGAGCCGAATACTAGGTTTTTGAATTC
The DNA here is from genome assembly GCA_036186865.1 of Eustoma russellianum. Classification (NCBI taxonomy): domain Eukaryota; kingdom Viridiplantae; phylum Streptophyta; class Magnoliopsida; order Gentianales; family Gentianaceae; genus Eustoma; species Eustoma russellianum. The sequence continues at coordinate 12,270,873 of AP025041.1, read as the reverse complement.
AGATTCGCTTATCTAAACAAACTGTTCGGCTCGGTTTAGTTAGCTAAACGAGCTTTAAAATTAGTTCGAGTTTGGCTCGATAACGCTATAACTGTTTAACTAGTCAAACAGTTCGCGAACAGTTCGGCTCTTTTAACTAAACGAACCCAAATAGGTGTCCGAATTCTGCTCGTTTAAGTAAAATTAACAACCGAACTTGAACCAAATATGAATCGAACTCGAACCATTTGTTCAACACCCAGAGCAAAAGTGAAATAACAAGCATAAGTACAATACTCAATTTCCAAAACTTACAAAATATTTAAAGATAAAAGAAACAGCCTGATGATGAATTTTATACCGCAAGTTGGAATTACAACAGTAATCACATGAAAGTACCTTAAATACTGTTTGTTAACTATATAGCTTCAAAAACAGTCTTTTGCACAAAAAAGTACAAAGTAAGGCTGCGTATATCAGTTTTCGGGCTCTGTCCAAACACGGAAAACTATTGAACGGGAACGTTTTTTTATCCGTTTCTAAATGTGATTAAGTCAAAGTGCCCAACGGAACTAATTTATCGTATGATTTTACTTGAGGAATCCTAGGCGGTTAGAATACTCATGTCCCCGTTTAGGAGGTTATATAGTTAATTATTAAGATAAGAATAAGATGAGTAATAACCTACCGAGAAGTACATATTTAATTTTACAGAAAAGGAGACTAATAAATATACTTATTTCAATTAGTCTTTTTTAATTCATTAACAAAATAGATATTAGTTAAATAATTTTCGAAAACCTGGAATGTATGCGAGAGTTTAACCTTATAAGTTAATTCTATAATTTCTGTGTCATACTATTTTTGTATAAAAAGGTTAGTCGTTTCATTTGATAATGATAATGTAAGTTTTGTCTCTCCAAAAAAAAATAAGTTTTGGAATTTTTTATCCAATATTTGTTGGTTAACCGTCAGAAAAAGGAAATTGGATCGACGCTTAAAAATGGGGACTAATTTTCTATTGCGTTCAGTATCTCATTAATGAATATGAGAATATGTTACATGATTCCGAGTTGAATAAGAAAAAAACATCTTTATATTTTTGCTCAAATAGTTTTTTTAGCACCCCAAATAACAAAATTAGTAAAAGGAATCTAACAAATATCTACTTCAACCTATAATCTAATAATCTGTTTGAAATAAAAGAAATCTTAATATCCAATTTTGGCATATGCCAAACTAGTTAAGGGAACTAAATTTTAATTTAGAAATAAAATAAAAATGTTCAAAAAGTGATTAATAAGATCAATACTCGATTTTCTATAGTTTTGTAGCACATAGTAAGCGTTTTTCTATGTGCTTGTTTTCAACACAACTTAGACATGGGAATTGATTTTACTTCATTTACATATTATTTGGAATAAGCATTCTTTGCTCCATTCCACAGGTGATCCAGAAATGGAAAATATATGTTACTTAGTATAACTTAATCATGGGAATGAATTTTATTTTGAAAGTTTTGAGTTTGGTGAATTTGGTGCTTTGCTACATTATGCAAAGTGGTAATAATTTCCTCTGGAGTATCTCCGCCAGTTTACTTTATAATTAAAAGTAGATTTTTCGATGCATTAGGCTCCCACGTTTGTATAGGATGTGAGAAGAGGTTAAATCGTTTCGCGATCTGATGTACGCACCTTTAACCTACAGTTTGTGCAAGAAGCTATTTCTACGGCTCGAACCTGTGACTTCAAGGTCACAAAACAGCAATATTACCAGTCGTTCCAAGTCCCGTCCCCAATTTTACTTTATAATTGATTTGCTAAATAGGTTGGGAGTTTCTTCTTGAGATTTTAGGTCCTGAGAATTGAAGGCAAAACTTTATTTAAATGGGTTGGATCAAAGCAACTACTTACACTTTTTTCTTTTTTTGGATCAAAGCAAATTACATGTTAATTTATTTGTATTACTTTGAAATTGTATCATTTGCTATACATTGCGATATTTGCCTTCTTACAAATAAAACTCTTTTTTTCTTCTTCTTTGCATTGCGATATTAATCCCCATGCACAGTAGTAGTTTGAAGTTGATTCAGAATGTTTTAATAACGCGGTTCAGTTATGCAACTTATAATTAAAAAAGATGAAAAGAAATATATGGATTATTACGACACAAATCAAATAGTTGAATCAGACAACTCTAGTACTCACATAGATATAAGCCAAGGCCAAGTACAAAGCAGCCAAAAGAGGTACAATAACATATACGTATTTAGGCAGGGGATCTTCCTTGATTACGAAAGCTTTCATTTCTTTAATCTGGGCTTGATTGTAATCAGCATCTAAATGTTGAAATGAAGGAATAAAATCCCGAGTGAAGTGCGGAACAGATGTGATGAGTCGAGATAACAAGGTGAAGACATACAACAAAAGGTAAAAATGAAATGTCGAGCATGGCCGAGCCGAAGTAACGAGGTGAAGTTACATAGTGAAGCAACAAACAGTGTCCTGGAGGCAGTAATAAGCAGATGTGTCGAGCATAACACAAGAACAGAATACACATATGTGCATACAGAAAACGCACTCATATACATAGAAATATACTATCTAAATGCACTAGATTATCCTATTCATTCAGTTGTATACATGTATACAATTCATAGCAATGCTACATTAGAAAACTAGCCGTGACTGAGAGGAAACTAGATGTTACCAGGTCATGTCTACTGGTTGTTAGGATAAATCAGGCCTTGGAGGCTTTGTAACATCTCTTATGAAGAGATAATCATTTTGCATATTAATCTCATCTTGATGATTCATAAAAACCTTCAAGTTTCTATGTTGTGAGTATTAAAGGTAAAGAAGACTATATCTATGGAGAGGTAGCAATGATCAGGTCTTGGTTAATAAGGTCTATGACCCTAGAAATATGTGACAACTTCATTCTATATTCAAATACTGTTGAGATATGGAAAGCAACAAGAGAGATGTATTCTAAAAAGGATAACATCTTTGAATTATATGAGCTTGAGGCTCAACTTCTTGACAAAAAACAAAGAGACACAGCGTCAACTAATACTACTCCCAGCTGATCAAGATATGGCAGCAATTTGATCTGTTTGAAATACATTCATGGAATTGTCAAACTGGTGATCTGTTATATAAACAGATCATTGAAAAAAGTCTATTGAATGCATATTTGTTGGTTATTCAACTAATTCAAGAGCACATAGGTGTTATAATCCTGCATCTAGAAAGATAATTGAATCTATACATGTGAAATTCAATAAAAATGCATGCTTTGAAGTTAGTGATAAAACTCAACATAAACAAGAAAATAATATTGAAAATATGTTTGATGATGATGATGTATTACTTGAGCCTGTACTTGATCATCTAGAACCAACTCTCCCTGAACAAGACATGCATGAACCCTTAGATGAAATAAGTGAAGAACTTTTGCAATTGGAAGATAACACAACTGATGATCCAATTACATATGATAATGTTCATACAAATGAAACATTTGAACAAGATGAGGGTGAACCTAGTCAATCTAGGAATTGGTGGCATCCTAAAGAGCTAATCATTGGGGATCCAAGTGTTGGGGTTAGAACATGTAGTCAATTACTAAGATGGATGAATTGATCGGTTCACTTAGAGTTTATGAGGTAAAACTAAACAAACGGAAGTCTGAGTCATCTAAGTCATCCGGTAAGTCTATAGCTTTCAAATCAACTGAATCACATGAAAATAATGATGATAGTAATAGTGATAATGAATTAGACGATGACTTAATATTGATAGCTAGAAAACTTAGAAAGTTTTTCAAAAGACCTAATAGGAATAGACAACGATCTTCTTCTTCTTCTTCTTCTTCTTCTTCTTCTTCTTCTTCTTCTTCTTCTTCTTCTTCTTCTTCTTCTTCTTCTTCTTCTTCTCAACCTAAGAAAAATAACTCTAACAACAGAAAATGATATAACAAAGAGTTAAAGTGTTATGAATGTGGTCAAAAAAGACAAATCTCTTATGACTGTCCGACAAAGAAAAACGCAAACAACAACAATAATAATAACATTAAACAAGACAAGGAGATGCAAAAAAAATCAAAGGCAAAGGAGACCAAGTCAAGGAAAGACAAACGAGCAATGAAGGCGAACACGTGGAGCGACTCGTCCAACTCAAAATCCGACAGCAAGGAAGCTCAAATCTGCTTTGTATCCAACGAGGTAAGTTCTTCATCAGATGAAGATTCTGATAATGAAATGTCATTCGATGAAATGAATGAAGAATTTTTAAGGATGCATGCTCACTGTAAAAGGCTCTCTAAAGAAAAGAAAAAACTAATTGAAGAAAATGACAAGTTGAAGACGTCCAACTTGGATTTTTCCGATCAATTAGAATCTTTTAAACAAGAGTCTACTAATACTCTTGATTCTTTAGAGATTAAAATTGAATCATATAGGAAAAATGAACAAAAATTAAAAACTAAAAATAGTATGTTGAAGTCTAAGTTAGAAAGTTGTGAAAATGAGATAGTACAACTTAAATCTACTAAACTAAGATTAGAAAAAACGTTAGAACAATTTAAATCTGGTACAAACATGTTAGATACACTTATATCGTCTCAAAAATATGGAAATGATAAACTAGATTAGGATATAAATAAGAAAAGAGTTAATTGCATCTGATATCTATACTTTGCCACCAAGTTTTAAGTAACATCTATTCTTTCATGAAACTCACTTACCAGCCATACTTATAGGTGAAATTAACACCTGGCATCCGGCAACTGAGAAATCACCTACTATAGGCGGTTTTTAGCAATATTCCTTTTATTTTTAACCTTTAGCACAGTTGGCGCCAAATATTTTCCAACCATGGTTAAATCCTAATTCCCTCCTTTATCCCAACGGAATCATCCCTCCAAAATAGACCTAAACCTCACAGACACCTCTTGTCCTATTGAAACAACATCATTGACATCATCTTACCAATATGATTTACTAAATATGCCTTTTTCCATAATTCTGTTTCTTCCAGGATATTGATAATTCTTTTGAGGACGAGTATTACTGGGAGGCATCATCACCACAACCTCCTCAGGGAGGTGAACCTCAAGCTGCTGGTGCAGAAAGCCCAAATCCGCAAAACGGCCAAGACCCTCATGCTAATGAAAATGGAGTGGTCAACGATGGACAAGGTGCGGATGCAATGGAGACAGACAAGCCTGAGACTGCTGCTGCTTAAACGGAGAGGTGGAGCATACCTTGGTGGTGAAAGATATGGGGATTAGATCACAGTTGGACGGGCGAGCGGGAGCCTTAAATATAGGGAAATACCTTAATTGCAGAGTCTGCTTTGGAAAATCGTGGTTGGGTGGGTCTCCAAAATTTTAATCAATATTATTGTATCATTGGTGTAGATGCTACGGTCATATTTCTTGACGAGTGTTTGTAGGAGGAAGTTTGACCACTTTCATTTTTATTTCCAAAAAATTTTATGCTGAGGTTTTTGAGGGGACTGTTGCTGTTCCCAGCCTTCAATGGTTTGGCGATTGGTTTGCGCGTCTCTTCTAGAATTTTAGGAGCCCCTCCTTGATCTTCGTGATATATGTTGTATCTTTCTATTTTGCTTCACTTGAGGTTGCTTCTGCAAGTGATGAATGCAGAGCAATCTGGGATTGTTCCGGGACTGGTGGTTTATGCCTTTTTGTCTTCATTTATTCGAGAAACACTTCAGCATGTGCACTGCGCTTGCAATTACCTGCGTCAAGCCATATCGCGAGAGACATCATCCTAAGTTTGTAAGAAAGACGGGAAGAGTGAAAAGTGAGGTCGTCTAGCATACGCCTTGCAGAACAAGTGCCATCCTTGGATGTGACATGGGAGAGAACCTTGATTACATTAAGCTACAGGAGAAGCTAAACCAGGTTATGACAGAGAAAAAGCAGGAATCTAGATCTGGAATGGAGATAATGAAGAAGGGCGGCGGGACATGGAAACACGTGGCATTCATCTATTGGTCCGTGTTGAAAAAGGTTTTTTTAAAAAAATTACACTACTGGAACACGTGTAGGGGGGCTTTTTGAATTTTCCCCTTTATTATTGAAATGGGTGTTACAAAACCTTGGTTAAAGTCGAGTTAAAATTGGGGTTAAGTCTGGTCAACGGTGGATTTGAGCAGTCAACGGTAAACCAGCAGGTCACCTGGATGCCAGATGTTAATTTCACCTATAAGTATGGCTGGTAAATGAGTTTCATGAAAGAATGAATGCTACTTAAAACTTGGTGGCAAAGTATGGATATCAGGTGCAATTAACTCAAGAAGAAAATGCCAAAGTTAATAAAAAGACTAAGTTTGTTTCATCTAGTACGAAACTGCCATACAATACAACAAAATCATCTTTGTCTGCTACATCTTCTTCTACTCCTTCTTCTGTTTATTCTAAGGCAAAAATACAACATGTACCCACAAAAGCACACACATATCAACATCCTACTAGGCAAAATTTTGCATCAAGTCAACCTAGAAATTATGCCTATATGTATACAAATGCAACTAAACATAATAAAATGTATCCAACTTATTATAAACCTAAATATAGGCAACATTCATATAAGACTTATGGAAATGCATATGAACACACATACATAGCGCCATTCAAAATCATATGCCTTATACACACTATCAAAATAGGCCAAGACATAGTACTTATCAACCAAGGTATAACATGAATAACCATGCATCATTTTTTAAATGGAATGGACAATTACATGAAAATCCTTTGTATTATTCAACTTATAATAATGTCAAATATGTTCCTAGAAGGTATGTCCAAGTTTGGATACCTAAGGGATATCTAAATAAGGATGGTGCCTCTAACATTCAAGGACCCAAATAAAGGGTACCTAAAACTTTGTCTCTATTGTAGGAAAATCGCAAGGAATACAAGAAGGAGTCAAAGTCAAAGAATCTAAAAACTAAATGGTTTTTAGATAATGGATGTTCAAGGCATATGACGGGCAACCCTAAACTATTCACCGAATTAGAACATATCGAGAATTGAGGAAATGTGACATTCGGTGACAACAACAAAGGAGAAGTTGTTGGAAAAAGAACAATTGGGGACCCTAACACATTTCAAATACGAAATGTGTTGTTAGTAAGTAATATTTCTTATAATTTATTAAGTGTTTCTCAACTTATAGATTGTGGGTATAATGTTTTTTTCTTCCCAATTCTTGTGATATAATAAATAAAAAAGGAGAAATTATATTAAAAGGAAATAGAGATGGTAACATTTACACACTGTCACTAAATAACATGTTAGATGCTAAGATTAAATGTTTGATATCACATGACTTAGATGTGAACTTATGGCATAGACGACTAGGCCATATAGGAATTTTGACTATTGAAAAGTCATCTAAGAAGAATTTAATTAGAGGGATGCCTAAGTTAGACTTAGATAATTTTCAAATGTGTGAAACATGTATTAAAGGAAAACATATTAAAGAAACATTAAAACAAAAACATGAAGTGAGTATTAGTCACGTACTAGAATTGCTTCACTTAGACTTATTTGGTCCAAGTAGGACAAGAAGTTTAGGTGGACACTACTATGTGTGTGTCATAGTAGATGATTACTCACGATACACATGGACATTGTTCTTAACACACAAAAAGGATGCTCCATTGGCAATCGAAACTCTTATCAAGCAACTCGAAAATTGTTACGAAGAAAATGTTAAGAGAATTAGAAGTGATAGAGGTGGAAAATTTAAAAACAAAGATGTAATCAAGTTTTGTGAATTACATGGAATTAAACATGAATTCTCACCACCTAAAACATCAAAACTCAATGGAATTGTTGAACGTAAAAACAAAACAATTCAAGAAGTTGCTAGAACAATGTTATGTGAAAATAAAGTACCAAAATATTTATGGGCTGAAGTTGTAAGTTGTGCTTGTTATATAATAAATAGACTTTCTATTAGAAAGAAATTGAATAAAACACCTTATGAATTATTAAACAATAGACAACCTAAAGTAGATTATCTAAAGTTTTTGGTTGTAAGTGTTTTAAGTTGAACACTAAGGATAATCTAGATAAGTTTGAACAAAAGTCTATTGAATGCATATTTGTTGGTTATTCAACTAATTCAAGAGCATATAGGTATTATAATCCTGCATCTAGAAAGATAATTGAATCTATACATGTGAAATTCAATGAAAATGCATGCTTTGAAGTTAGTTATAAAACTCAAAATAAACAACAAAATAATGTTGAAAATATGTTTGATGATGATGATGTATTACTTGAGCCTGTATTTGATCATCTAGAACCAACTCTCCCTGAACAAGATATGCATTAACCCTTAGATGAAATAAATGAAGAACTTTTGCAATTGGAAGATAATACAACTAATGATCCAATTACACATGATAATGTTCATTCAAATGAAACATTTGTACAAGATGAGGGTGAACATAGTCAATCTAGGAATTGGTAGCACCCTAAAGGGTTAATCGTTGTGGATCCAAGTGTTGGGGTTAGAACACGTAGAAACATAAGTCAACTTGAAGGACATAGCTTAATCTCACACTTAGAACCTAAGAATGTAAAGGAAGCCTTAGGTGATGTATCATGGATAGACGCCATGCATGAAGAATTGAATCAATTTACAAGGAACAACGTGTGAGACTTAGTACCTAAACTTGAAAACAAGTCTATAATAGGAACCAAATGGGTCTTTAAAAATAAAATGGATGAACAAGGAAACATCACACGAAATAAAGCTAGGCTAGTCGCACAAGATTATAATCAACAAGAAGGAATATATTACGAAGAAACCTTTGCACCCGTTGCACGACTAAAAGCAATTATAATGTTACTTGCTATTGCAAGTCTAAGCAACATAAAACTTTTTCAAATGGATGTCAAGAGTGCATTCTTGAATGGATACATCCAAGAAGAAGTTTTTGTCAAACAACCCCCTGGATTCGAAGATCCAAAGAATCCTAACTATGTTTACAAGCATAAGAAAGCTCTATATGGTTTGAAACAAGCTCTAAGAGCTTGGTATGATAGATTTAAAAATTTTCTTATTGCAAATAATTATCAAAGGGGGATTATAGACAACACACTATTCCTAAGAAGAAAAGATAATGACTAATTAATAGTTCAAATATATGTAGATGATTTAATCTTTGGTTGAACCAACCCTACCTTAGTAAAAGACTTCGAAGAGTGTATGAAATCAGAATTTGAAATGTCAATGGTAGGAGAGTTGAATTATTTCTTAGGACTTCAAATCAAACAAACCCCTTAAGGAATTCACATTAGCCAACTTAAGTATGTCAATGATATGATTAAGAAGTTTGGCTTTGAAAAGTCGAAACCAACACCTACACCCATGAGTGTTAGCACCAAACTAGATAAGGATGAAAATGGTAAACCTTTTGATGACGCACTATATAGGTCTATGATTGGCTCATTGTTATATTTAACTGCATCAAGACTTGACATCATGTTTAGTGTGTGTATGTGTGTTAGGTTTCAATCTTGTCCTAAGGCATCTCATTACAATACAGTGAAAAAGATCTTTAGATATCTTAAACACACACCTCACTTAGGACTTTGGTATGATAGCAACGCTAAGTTGGAATTATACGCATATAATGATGCTGATTATGGTGGTTGCAAGTTAGATAGAAAATCTACTAGCGGTACATGTCAATTCATAGGAACCAACTTGATCTCTTGGTTTTCTAAAAAGTAAGCTAGTGTAGCACTCTCTACCACTGAAGCCGAGTATATAGCCTTGAGTTTATGCACTACTCAAATACTTTGGCTTAAACAACAACTTATTGATTTTGACATTAAAATGAATAAGATTCCAATTTTCTGCGATAGCACAAGTGCGATCAATATTTCTCAGAATCCGGTGCCTCATTCTAAGGACATTGAGGTAAGATACCATTTTCTTCGAGATCATGTTCAAAATGAAGATATAACCATAGATCATGTAAGAACTGATCATCAAATAGCTGACATCTTCACCAAACCCCTTAATCAAGCCAATTTTGAAAACTTACAAGCCAAGTTAGATATGATGACTTATGATACCATTGCATAGTTCTATTTTTTGCATGATTTGCAAAATAAAGGGGGATATAGAATAAGAACATGATTTTAGTTGGTAAGTCATGATTAGGTTGGTTGAATAATAGTCACGATTTGGTTGGTTGATTAATATGCTAAGTTTCAATTGGTATAAAATTTGGAGCATAGGTTAAAGGGGAGAGTATAATTTGAGGGGGAGCACATGAACACATATGTTAAGAACATGAGAATTGAGAGTTTGAAAACAATTGGTATAAATTAGTGAAGCAATTGATAATTGGTGACATTAAAATCATGTTAAGTTATTTTGAAAATCATCCAAAAGGGGGAGAATGTTGAGAAATATGTTTGGATAATTTTCAAAGCCATGATTTTAAGTGGTGAATGCATGAAAATGTCACACATGATGTTATATGTGATTAAAAGTTGAAATAGTTGAGAAAAATGACATCGATCTCACAGGTTGTTGCACTTTGATCGATCGATGTACTTCGATCCCTCACATCGATCGATCTATGTAAGGCAGAAAAAGTTCAAAACCTTACTGTGAGACATTGATCTCTAAACCTGAGACAAATCGGTCGATCGATGTACATCGAACCCTCACTTTGATCGGTCGATGTAGGTCAGAGACAAACTCTGAACCTTACTGTGATACATCGACCTCTGAAGCTAAGGCACTTCGATCGATCGATGTCTAGAGTTTTTAGAAATATTTTTCTAAAATGTGATAAAGTGGTTGTTTTCACTTGTACATGTTTTATATATGTTCATTATGTGATTATTATGTGTTTTCGATGATTATAAATGCATTGTGACTAATGTGCCTTGGAAGTTTTTACAACTTACCAAAAAGGGCAAAATTGGTATTTTGAGTTTTGTAGGTTATTTATTATGAAAAAGATGATATTATATCTATTTCTGACTATCCGAGTCATCTCTGGAGTTTTCTCTCACCAAGGGCATTTTGGTCATTTTACCCCTGAGGGCATTTTTGGTATTTTCACTCAAGAAATCCTTTGATTATATTCTTATCTTCATTCTGGAGTTGAGTTATAATTATTTTGAAGATTATATGGTGGTTTTATATTATTTCTCTCACATGATGATATTATTGACTATGGCGGGATATGTGACGAGTTGTGATGTCACATTCTATTTCTTTCTTGAAGACCTTTTTCTATATGTTATTGGAGTATATTTATCATCATATTTCAGAGAATAAAGGTGTTCAAGGTGTGAAAATGATCACAACATACAATAAGAAATATTTGGAATTTTGAAAATGATCACAACATATTCAAATTTCTTCTTAAACAATCTGAATATGAGGTAGTCTCAGATTCTGTTTTCAAAGGAGATTTTTATCAAGGGTAGTAGTGTAATTTTCACTAACCACTGTTCACTCCCTCCTCTAGTGGTGTTTATTGCAGGTGCACGGTCCAACAATGTGGACATATTGACGAGAAATAGATTGTTCATAGTCATTGTAATTATTTGAATTTTCTGTATATTATATGTAATCAATTCCAGAAATAGTTTTGTTCGTTCAGATTAAAAAAATGATTTTCATAATTTTTGTATACTATATCTATCTCATTGTTGATCGTCTGTTCTGTAATATTTGTGTGTAGTATTTACAATATCTGTACTAGTTCTTACAACACAGTCCGAAAGTTATTTTTTTTACAACACCAATCGAACTTTATATCGTTTAATGAACAAGTTCAAAACACAAAGAGAATTGTTAGAACAAAACTGAAACTAATATCTACTATGTGAAAATTGTAATATAAAATTTCAAAATAATTTTTTTATGTGTTATCATCACGATTAGATAGAGCATGTTTAGTGTATTACATAACACATGATTATTATAAAAGTGGTTTGGTATAGCCACTTTTGACCTAAGATGCCATTTAGAACGACACTTTACCTATTTTTTGAACTTTTACAAAACATACCCTAATTGTGAAATTTCTTATAAAAAATGCAATATTTTTCAAATTTTCCCGTAATTGTGTGTATATAGAGAGAGATAAAGAGTGAACATGCACAAAAAGTCTGCCCAATTCCATGATATGAATTTCATGATAGTATTAGATGAAATCTCTCAACTTTTATCTTAAACCAATCTTTTATGTACTCAACTTTCTAACACTAGAAAAGCAGGGAACTTAAAATCCTAAGAAAGAAAAGGATGATGGCTTAATATACTGTTCTTTCCATTAAGCTTAATTTCTTGCTGGCCTTGTCTGTACTAAGCCTTTGCGATTTGGTGGTGGTGAAATCTGCTAGATTTGAAAAGAACATGGATGATGATAATAATGGTTGTCAAAAAGGCGTCCCAGAATGTCGACACATACGAGCAGGTTAAGCTTACTTCTGGTTGTTATGATAAAGGAGGTGGGGTGGGAGGGGGTGGAGGTCCTAAAGCAGGCCATGGGGTAGGACATGGATCAGGTGGAGGAGACAGTGGTGGTGAATATGGTGCGGGTGGCGGTGGGAATGGAAGATAGCGAAAACCGCCTGGTCCCCGCCGGGGGTGGAAGGTGGGGGTACTCAACACCACGAAACGGCAATGCGGGTGGTAGCGGAGCAGCAGGAAGAGATGGCCCTTACAAGAAGAACAGCATAAAATAGGGATCCAGAGATTAGTAAGGTTAGATGCTGGACACAAAGGTTAGGTAGCAAAGCGATCCGCTCCTGCAAACGGAGAAGCCTAATGCACTAGAAACGTTCATTTTCCTAATGTAGCCTTTGATTTTTCCATGCAGCCAACGAATAAATTAAACATATTGCAATTCACAAATCCAATAAATCTAGAAGTGCATGTTCAAATTAGCCACACACGGAAACCTAGGTTGCCTTGAAGCATTACACATACGACACTATTCTTAAAAAGCAGATACAGTTGAAAGAGTTCTTTAAATGGACAATCGCATATAAGCACCAAACATATATAAGAGTGCAGTAAAACCAGGTTCAAGAATGATTTCTTTTATTATATACACAAGCACATCTTAGTTGATCCCAGCCGAAAACTCGTACCGATCCAACTTAAAAATCATACTGCTGTTTGATATACACATTCAAGTTACTTCACCATCATGGACATCAAGGACAAATGGACCAAACAATTTAACAATGAGACCAAATCCAGGACCATGCTCCCACCTTGTTAACAAGTCCTGAATTTTGTGAACACAACAATTTGTTCAAGCTTTCTGCCCGCTAACCTGAGATCTGCATGCAATCAAGAACTATTAAAAGGCAAAAGTCCAGGAGGTACGTATTCACAAAAGCGCACAAAGGAAAGTTAAAGGCACGGCTTAGGAAAACATATTAGGAAATTATTCTATGTTTGACCACTAAAACCAAATTAATTGTTCTGAAAGAACAGCCCTCAAATCGAACAAAATGGGAATTTAGATATCTTGGCAATGAAACCTCATCTGTTTAGATGAACAATGTCAATGGATGCACAGAGATATACGGGCGAATGTAAAATCTTGTCTGAACCAGTTTAACATCAAGCAGAAGCAAGTGGAAACACAATTGGCTTTAAAGCTATAAATTTTTCAGCATGTGTCGACATGGCATAACGAAAGCATGTTAGATTTCAAAATCACCTGTACTCAAGAACTTTTTACCTTTCTTATATTAAAGAGAATGAGTATTTAGAAGTCACCTAACAAGTTTTGAGACAGTCACTACCTCCAATGAGTAAACCAAAACCAAAACCTTTTTTCTCTTTGTATAGAAGATTCCTTTCTCTTTTTCCTTTTTCCTCACACAGGCACCAAAAGATGAAGGTTTAAAAGTTAAACAATTGTTAGCTCAATAGCCTGAGGGCACATAATGGAGTGAGCATAAGTAAGATAAGCCTGAAGCCAAGTTACATAAACCATGTAACTATCAATGGTCTCACTAGGACTGTTTGCAAGCATCATATACTACAAAGAAAGCTCTCCAGTCTCCACATGTTCTTAAATCGAAAATGAAAGTAATCTGAGAGTTGTACTTGTCATGTGAACAACTCAAACAGAATAGCCGGTTCATCTGGGAAGATGTGTACACACAGGAGACTATTAGACTGCACTAGAGCATGTACAGCAACAGTAGGTGACAATGCAACAAGAAAGTAAGCAGTTCAGATTGCTCTTGTTGGTAGGTTTTACTCACATTCCCCATGAACATGGTTCAGTTACTTTCTATCAGCATATGGTCATAAAGAAAGCCAAACAACTAGGCAGTGCAAAATATAGAATATTGTCATCGCGCTAGAGGGCTTTTCTAACATGTTAGAGGAACCCGTCAGACAAAATAAAAAAAATAAAAAATAAATAAAAAGGGTAGCACTTTACCTTTCACCTTCTTCATTGTCAGCTTGAACTTCCTTGAGCATGGTGATCTTGGTATCTGGAACCCCGTCTACTTCACTTTCCATATATTCATCCTTGCCATCACCCGGTGAATACTTACATGAGCATGAAATAAACTCTGTTGGCAAGCAGCAGAGGAATTCTTACATGAACATAGCAAAAAGGAAAAAAGACTTACGGCAGCAGCATGGTAAGTCCAATCAGGATCTGCTTCCGACAAAAGCTTAATATATTGTTCCATCGCCAGCTCCGGGCTCATGCTTCCAAGTCTTTGCCACGCATTCCTTGCACAATGCAATTAGTGGCCTCCATCACTCAAACATAGCAGCTTTCAACCCTGTTATGTAACTAGCAATCAAACTACACCTTGAAAGTCGTGTGTTGGTCGCTCTCTGTTGATCATTTACATCCGGTCTGGTTATGTAGAACATTGACAGTTCTTCCGACAAACTACATTTAGAAGCTCTTGTCTCAAGCGTTTACCAGGAGGCCATCTAGGCACTCCAGCCATTACATTTTCCGTTGGACATCCTTGCCGCACATTACATAATTGGTGAATAGACCAAGTTTTAAAGCAAATACCACAACTGACATGGTATTAATCTTTAACTAGTCTCAAGGGTCTTGTTTAATACGATGTAACTATATAATACTACTACAACAACAACATTACCCCATTGCCTTGGAGGCTCCCGCCTATGGCGCAGTATGGGGGGTCGAATGTACACAACTATACCCGTGTGTTAGAAACACACAGAGGTATTTCTCAATGACCCATAATGAAAATTCTGTCAAGATGTGTCGGTTAACTGCAACTTCACAATATAAGAAGCGTCAACCAATTTAGTGAGTCATTTTGTTTTATTCTACCGTATTTCAAAATCAAGTAAGAGTCTGTCATTGACGTCACTACATAATATAGCTACATATTACCCTATTCATGTGCACCATTTTCTGATCAGACATATGTAAGTGACTCTGTCAAATATAAAAAACGTATTGTACTCCTTGTTTTTACTTCTTTCAAAGGGATTTAGAATGTTGTGCAGCCTCCATATGATCTTAAATGTGATTAATTCAAAAGGTCAGCCATTTTAGCAAACAAATAAGTTTTCTTCAGCATCTTTCTAATGTTTGACAGTCCTAACACCTTATAGCCATATTGCTCACAAGCTTTCCTCACATTACTGGATTATCTAATGCAAATACCATATATCATTAACCCAAATTGGAGCTCAACAAGAAATAGCACACACATGGCACAAGCACAAAATCAGGAACATGTAACTGAAATAGGTAAAATAAGTCAATACCATTTGGCACGGGCCGACATCTTTAAAGCCATAGGTGGAGACTCATAGCAAGGTCCTCCAACTGCAAGCTTATGAAGTCCATATAACTGCATCTGCACATCACTTCCCAGTCTAGTACATTGATCAGCTTTCCCTTTTCCGCCATATTCGACATAATTAATAGCTTCAGCAAACACCTTCTCCAGCTCAGTCCTCTCTATACCCTCCCAATCATCATCTTCATCATCATCACCCTTTTCTTCACCTTTTCCAGAATCATCTTCTCTGTCTGTGCTTTCTTTTGCCTCACTCATTTCGACTACATCTTTCTTTATCCCAACTGCATTATTCACTTCAACAATGACCCTTCCACTATCTTCATTTTCATCAAAGGCATTACTATTCAACATTTCAACCTTCTCCGCCCCACCTAAGGCAACATGTGTACTATTTTCTCCAGCAGAGAAGTTCCCCAAACCACTTTCAGCCGAAGAAATATCCCCATCTAAAGCTTGGCTTGTACTACTTTTTCCAGTGGAAGAATTCTTCAAACCACCATCAACTGCACAAATCTCCTCATCTAAGTCTTGGCTTCTACTATTTTCCCCAGCAAAGAATTTCTCCAAATCACCATCAACTGCAAGAATCTTGGTTTGTTTGACAGCATCAGCAGTGTCAACCTTCTCTGTGTTTACTGTCCTCTCCTCAACAACCCCTTCCTCCAATGTCTCACTGAAAAGCAAAGCACTATTGGAATCTCCTTCTCCAAATCCAACATTCTTCTGATCAACCGAGAGATGAACATCTACTGTTTCCAATCCAACCTCAGAAACAGTTTCTTCATTCCTGATCTCATCAATAGGAGCCAGCAACTCCAGAGAGTTACCTTCAAAAATAAATTCACCAACTTTAACATCTCCAGCCTTTTCCTCTTCCATTTCTTTCTCCAATACCTCATCAATCGGTCTGATCACTCCAAGAACATTTTCTAGTACATCAACATGCTTTAGATTGCTTACTACATTCATGTCTCCAAATATTTTCCCACCAGAGACAATTCCTTCAGATTCTTCATCTACTCCATGAAATTCAACCTTATCAGTCACCTTCGCAGTCCTTACTTCATCTCTGCTCAAAATCTCTTCTTCCAATCGATCAGCCAAAATCCCATCAAGCTTTTTCACCAAGTTAACATCTTTACTGGATTCCTTTTCATAATCAAAACGATTAACATCTCTAACCACAACATCATCCACAAATTTCACCTTTTTCTTGCTTTTACCACCGACAACTTTTGACCCTTTATTATTCACCCTCACTTCCTCCATACTACTCCTCTTTTCCTCAGGACTAGACAGAGCAATTGAAACACCAACAATCAAAGAAAAGACAGCTGCCATACAAGCTGTCAGAAAGAGCTCGTGCAAAAACTCCATGGTTTCACTTTTCCTAGGATCAAAGTTTCGAACTTTTTCCTTTTATCAGAAAAAGATAGCAATACAGCAAATAAAGTTACAGATAAAAAGAACCCACAACGAATTGGAGAGTTAAAGATGAATCAAAAGTGTTAGGAGGAAGAAAACATTAGTGCCATGATGATGGCACAAGTAATCAAAGGTATATTTGCGGAGCAGAGCAAAGCATATTCTTTTTTACCCAAAATTTCTTGGGGGCTAAAATTTCAAAGCAAGCTATATATAGCTGTGGGCCCTTGTTTTATACTTTTTTGGATTATCAGCCAGAGGAACATCAAACGTGCATAAACATCTAATGAGATCCGTTCATCTGTGCACGTTAGCATGACAAACCTCATCCTGTTTTATATTGTCTCCGTTGGTTTATTTTTTTATTCAATCTCATATTTTTTTTCCAAAGAAAAGGATCAATTTTATTAAATCATCAAAGTAATCAAATGCATAGTGTTCAACGTGTAAGCTAGCTACGACTATTTACATATAGTACATCTCTATACATCGTGGAATCCCAAGTTAATTTGATATTACGAGATCTCTCAAAAATTGTGTTGATAATGGTATGTGTTGGTGGTCGTTGAAATGCTTCTTCAAATAGCTCTTTGTTTCGCATGGTCCAAATAGCGTGAATGCTTTCTCGAAAAATATAGGCCCATTTGTGCGGGGGGTTGGAGCCGCCAAACTCTTCCATCATATTCAAACCAATCCATTCCGACACCCCAAATGTATTGCGAAAGAACCGCAGCCATGCTTCCAACGGAATCAATCTTTTCCAAATCTTCTGTGCTTCCCGACAATCTCTTAAGACATGTAAACAGTCTTCACTATAGCAGTTCATTAGTTGGAAGTCTTTCCAGCCGTGATAACCATAGGGTGAAATTGGCTCTTTGAGGTCCTTTTAGCTGCCATAGTTTTATCCACAGTTTATCCACTTGTATGTCCTCATGATTGAACTGTAGAAGGTAGGCGATGCAACAGAGAATCGGCCATTTTGGGAGCCCTTCCATGCCACTGACGGGTTTTATGATACGTCTTGAGACATCATATTTGCCGACACCTGCCGCCCATGCTGAATAGTTTTGAAGGCAGCCCTCATACTCCTTCAAGTGTGTGTCATATCATTCTGAGGTGGTCGCGCATTCCAAATGCTACCATATTTAGCCTTTAGCACTCTTACCCAGAGCACATCTTCATTCTGCAGATATCTCCAAACTAGTTTTGCCAACAAAGCGTGATTCATCAAGTGGAGCCTTTTAATGCATGTACCTCCTGCACTTTTCGATTTACATATCTGCCACCAAGCCACTAGACGCAAGTTTTGGACCTCACCATCTTCTCCCCAGAAGAAGCCACGACTCAATTTCTCAAGCTTATCTATTGTGTCAGCAGGAAGCCGGGATGTTTGCATAACATATAAAGGGATTGTCGAGGTTACTGATTGTACTAAAATTTGGCGAGCTGATCTTGACAGTAGACGTCCCTTTCATGATGCCAGCCTATTCTTCACTTTTTTCACGAGGTATCCGTATGTTGTTTTGTTTATTCTGCCATGCAATAATGGCATGCTCAAGTAGTGACCCAAGTCACTAGTGAGACGGATGCCAAACCTCGCGCTAAGCTTCTAGGGTTGTAACAGATTTCACATTTTTTGACACGAAGAGGCTAGATTTGGATGTGTTTACCTTTTGTCCCGATGCTTGACAAAACTCCTTCAAGCAAGAGGCTATCACTTCCGCCTGAGCTTTTGTTGCCACCCCAAATAGAAATAAGTCATCCGCAAAAAAGATATGAGAAATGGCAGGGCCGGATCTAGACGCTCGAATTGGTTTCCACTCCCTGGAATCTACACTTCTTTGTATGATTTGCGTCAGATACTCCATACACAGAACAAACAAATAGGGCGCCAACTGTAGCGCACTGCTCCCGAACCCTAGCATCGGGAGCAGTGCACCCGCCGTATCTCAGCGGAAATCGATGTCAGCGGAAATCATTACTAACATCCTCGATAAAATAATCATCATCATTAATACAATGCCTAAGAATTTCTAAATCAATACAATAGTCAAATGTGTGTAAACACTAATCTCAAAAATACATAAACCTCGAATATCGAAATAACTGCTTCAACCAATCCTTGAGAGTCCCGTCTGAATATCCTTAGTCTTGAGATCTCCCGCCCCAATCTTCCACGATATACTAATACCTGTGTAAGCATACCCTAACTTCTTCTACCTACAAAACTGGTGAGTGGTGGTGTGAGCCAAATCAACGGGCTCAGTAAGCAACCTACATATACCTGTCATAGAAATCATACATGCAGAAGCAAATACAAATAACCTTTATAGTTAACATACATGTCCTTAGTCCATAATAATTTCACTCGATTATCTTTAACAGTTAAAGACTTCGAAAATAAATACAAAATAAATAACTCATCCGCCCAATCTACCTTACCGTGATGCATGCTCTTCTCAAGTATAACATACACAACAAACAAATAATCACATAAACAAAGAAAAAGACAATGTATACCAACGAAGTAGATAAGCCGCGGAAAGTAAGTCACTCCACATAATAATGCGCAACTTCATGATGCATGTCCTATTAAGCATGTCACACGCAACGAAGTCATGTCACACGGAATGCCGATATCTCCACCATGCAATGCATCAACCTGGGTCCTAGCTGAGTGGCTGTAGGTCGTACACCCCACAGTCACCATACTGAGTGTGCGTGGCCGTGCCACCGCACACCATTCTGAGTGTCGTGGCCTCGCCACCGTACACCATCCTGAGCGCCCGTGACCAGTACGTCACGACCCGCCATCATGCAATGCACGTGCCATGAATGCAAACAACACAATCGTCTGAGGCCCCTGGCCCATCCTCACCATCCTCCGGCACTCAAATCTAGGTTCAATTATTTCTGGAATTTATCTCTAATTTTTATGATATTTATTTATATTTTCCTATAATTATTACTATTAATTAAGTAACATTTATATCAGGTTCTGGGTCGAGGCCTACCACCGCAACCGGCCCGTTGGCCATTCGGCCCAGCTTGATGGTCTGCCTGGCCTGACTCTCTCTTGTTTTTTCATCTCATTTTCATTCTCACTTATGTTCTTCTCATCTTTCTTTAATATGGTGCATCCACACTCATACATACACACAGTTCACATACATCACATATGCACAAAATTCACATATAGAGGAAAACCAATTACATATATGCAACAAGTAACACATTGATGCATAATAAACATAACAAGCACAAATATATCGCTTACATCTGATGCATGACAACATAACAATCATAGATAGACCACTTACATCTGATGTATGACAACATAACGAGCACAGATAGACCACTTACCTCTGATGCATGACAACATAACAAGCATAGATAGACCACTTACCTCTGAATCTGGTATTCACTTCCATCTCTTCTAGGCTTGAATCTAAAAAATTGTAGTATAAAATCAATACTAATAATAAAGGTTAATTTGACTTACTTAAAATAATTAGTTTTTTTTGTTAATTTTTGTTTTCAATTCAAATATATATTTTTTTAAAAAAAGGCACAGCAGCCACAAATTTGGCATACAAAATTTCAAATCACCAACTTGTGATTCCCACATCGGTTTCATGTGGATTTCACAACTAAATGTGCAATTTGCTTGAGACACGTCAAGAATTTACATACATTTACATAATTTGTAAAATTTAAAGTAGATTGTGTGTATTACAAATAGATTACACATACATATATATATGTAAATTAATTTCTCAAACAGTTTGCTATAAATAAATATCTAGTGCTGAAATCTAGAAATATGTATTTATATTCTAAACCAGAATATTTATATATGTATAGGTAAATGGTTTCCTAACCAGTTTAATACATATAAATGTGCAATGCTAAAGCCGAGAATGTGCATATACGCATATACATCCAAAAATACAAAATATACGTGTACACCTACATAATCTTTCGAGATTCGGAGTATACATATATATATTAACTTCCAATGCCGTTTAATATGTGTCCTTATATAAATTTCAGGACATAGAAATTTCATATATGTGTGTGTGTATGTAAAACGATCGGAATTAAATTTACATGAGTTTCGAACAGAATATATATATATATATATAATTATATGCATTATAAAACAGTTGAAATTACGTAAACACTTTTGGAACCGTGAGTATATGTATACACATATGAACTTGAAACGTAATAGTGTTTATGTATATATATTTAGTTCTTGGCCACAAACGTAGGCGCACACACACATATATATATGTATGTATAGTTGCTGAATACAAGAAGTACATACATATTCATATACATGAAGAATTCCGATACATTAAATATATGTAAGTATAGATGTACATAGGACCACAAAAAAACAGAGATATATAGAATAAAAATATTATCTTTATATATGTATAAGATTAACAACGGCAGTCACATAAACATTAATTATCCAACAAAAGTGCCTACTATACAGTACAATATAATTTCTGACTCTAATACATTTGTATCTATATGTATACAATTCCAGTGATAAGAATTATACACTTAAACATATAAACATATAATCACAACCAAAATCTATGCACAAACCGTACTTAATACATCAATAAAAATTGTGATATAAACTCTAAGTAGAGAGAAAAGATACTTACTTGATTCTCGTATTCTATATCATACAATTGAGTTGGGATTGAGTTGAATTGAAGAAACCTCTTCTTTCTCTACACATTCTTTTGGCTGTAGATGGGGGAATTGGAAAAATATATTTTTTTATGTGGTGGTATCTCGGCATAGGCTTGTGAGGGAGAGGTAAAATATTCTCTTTTTTAATAAGAATGGGGTGTGGCTGAAAATGAGGGGGTGAGGGAGATATTTGGGCCATGATGTGTGGAGAGGCGATATTGGGGTTTGACCAAATCTCTAGCAACAATTTTCTTTTTTTTTTGCAAAGATTTTATATTTATTATTATTTTATTTTACAAAATGCATTAAATGAATTATTCCTATAAATTTCTCTCTCTTTTTTTAGTTTAACGCATGGTTATAACAATCTACTCCCCTTACAAAAAGTTTCGTCCTCGAAACTTGCAGTTTACGTGATCAATAACTTAATGCGGTTCTATTTAATCCATTCACCTACTATAAGTCACGATTGTCATCGTATCAATCTCACTTTTAGATCGTTAAGCCTTCAAACTCTGATCGCGGCACTTAACGTGTATCATTCAACTTATACAATTGTGATCTATAATTTCAAATTCTTGAAACTAATCATATAGGATCAATTACCTAGGTAGAACAATAATCTCAAATCCCTTTAAGTCCTCCAATAGGCCAACCATTACTCTTCCTTAACACCGAATCAAGTCCTTGATATCAATTATTATATATATACAGACTAACCTTATGATCATACCCTTACTTCTTAGGAGATATCATCACAACCTAATATACGAAATATGTATATGGACCTGTTTTTCGTTAAATTGCAAACAAGAGAAAAAGAAGTTCATGTAGTTCTAATTATTTGAAAGTATATCCTTTCTTCCCATTTTGTAAACATGAGAACCAAAAGATTATACATTTGTTCTCACAAAGCAACGTCTCACGTGACTTCTTATAAAACAATGACATAACTTGTTCGCAAAAAGTATCAAGGTGAAATCTATTAAAATAGTTGAAACTCAACAAAAAAATATTACGTTTTATAAAACAAGTTGAATACTATATATCTCTTGTTCTAAAAGAAGTATTTATATTTTGAAACTACTTATTGAAATGATGATATACTTGTTTGTAAAAGTATTTCAAGTAAGTTACTTTGAAACAATTGAGACACCATAATCGTAAAAAATTCTTTCTATAAAACGATTTAAGCATGGTGTCTTCTTCTTTTCAAAAGAAATATTTATTTTGAAAGGTATGTTTTGTTTCGCAAATTAATTAAATTCTTTGCAAGATTAATAACTTCAGAAACATTTAATGGATAAATGCTTGCAATCTCGGTAGTTGACAATTAGAATTTATTTTGACAAAATTGCCATGACCAAAAGCGATAATTTGAAATATTGTATGAGAATATGTCAACGTATCGCTCTTCTAAAATATCAACTTTTGGAAATATATATCTATTTTTTAGATTTGTCAATGGGTATTCGAAGTTCCACTGGGTTGATATACAAATACAGAAAGAGAATATAGTCATGTAAAGTTAATGAACTATGTAAATAAACGAACTAGTTAAAATACTTAGAAACAAAATCTTTGAAGTAACTTTAAAATATAGAATATATCTTGATGTTCGTGCTTATATGAAAACGGTGGGTTACTTGGAAATTTACAGTCCAATACTTCGTATAATTATTCTAAGTCATCCTTATTGTCAAATGAAAATTCACCTATGTACCGTTTCTTATAAGTCTAACCTTCGTCTATTATGATAAAATCATTAGCTTAGATTGTCCAATCCAAGAATGGCACACTAAATATTTATCGAATTAAGTTATTCTAGTTCATCATGCTTCCGCGTGCCACACTAATCCACTATTCTCCTTTGCTTGGTTATTTCAACTGCTAATTTTTTTTAAACTTGGTTAAATCTCACACGAAAAGTCACCCCTGCTTGTTCGTGCTTACTCTTTTTCAATTCGTGTATACCAGATTCAAGCCAAATAATTCAATGTTTCTAGAGATCAACACTTAAACTAAATATTTTGTGACAATTTATTTTTCCAAGGCACATACTATAGTCGATTCTTGCATGTTGCTATCAATCAATACCTTCAATAAGACCAATATCATCAACCTATTTTGATAACACTACATTCAACATCTTAACCCTATACTATAAATTCCTTTGTACAATATCTTTCATTAATCTCTACTGATCATAATGCTTACAAATCATTACTTAGTTTCTATCATTCTACTATAATCATTCCTTAGTAGCTATGATCTCAACTTAGTACCTAGTCGCGTCCCGACACTACTGTCAAAGCGAAGTATAAACCCGCTTCAATTACCCTAATGGTACGGGGTCTCATGATGCTGCTAGGGGAAAGCAGCCCTAGTAACTTCCTGGTCCATCTAAATTAATACATCAACCAGCGCATGTGGTAGGGCATACTGGTTAACTTTGCACTTATGTACTATATACTATTCAATTAGGTTTATTTACTCTTGCGGTTAAGGGATTGTGTACAAGGTTACGATCGAAACTTAATTAAGGCGAGTAATTAAAATCTTATAGTATACCCTAGGTATACGAGTCCCTTAACTGATTGTCTCATTAAGTCTCGGGTTGTTTCTTAATTCTACGATCATGCTCAGAATATAATTGTCGCTTATGACTAAGATCACTACTTATGTTCAAGATCAACTCATAATCAGATCCATAACTTATTTCTAAGATCGTGACCTATGAGCAAAATCGTAACTTAATTTCTACGATCATGGCCTAATTATATGTTTCCTCTGTGGATCTAGAGCCATGCTCTGATACCAACTGTAGCGCCCCACGTGCACCCGCCGTATCTCACTAAAAAGAATACAAGGCGTCGATACAAATCAACTACACATCATCATAATAACGTAAATCGATGTCAGCGGAAATCATTACTAACATCCTCGATAAAATAATCATCATCATTAATACAATGTCTAAGAATTTCTAAATCAATACAATAGTCAAATGTGTGTAAACACTAATCTCAAAAATACATAAACCTCGAATATCGAAATAACTGCTTCAACCAATCCTCGAGAGTCCCGTCTGAATATCCTTAGTCTTGAGATCTCCCACCCCAATCTTTCACGATATACTAATACCTGTGTAAGCATACCCTAACTTCTTCTACCTGCAAAACTGGTGAGTGGTGGTGTGAGCCAAATCAACGGGCTCAGTAAGCAACCTACATATACCTGTCATAGAAATCATACATGCAGAAGCAAATACAAATAACCTTTATAGTTAACATACATGTCCTTAGTCCACAATAATTTCACTCGATTATCTTTAACAGTTAAGACTTCGAAAATAAATACAAAATAAATAACTCATCTGCCCAATCTACCTTACCGTGATGCATGCTCTTCTCAAGTATAACATACACAACAAACAAATAATCACATAAACAAAGAAAAAGACAATGTATATCAACGAAGTAGATAAGCCACGGAAAGTAAGTCACTCCACATAATAATGCGCAACTTCATGATGCATGTCCTATTAAGCATGTCACACGCAACGAAGTCATGTCACACGGAATGCCGATATCTCCACCATGCAATGCATCAACCCGGGTCCTAGCTGAGTGGCTGTAGGTCGTACACCCCATAGTCACCATACTGAGTGTGCGTGGCCGCGCCACCGCACACCATTCTGAGTGTCGTGGCCTCGCCACCGTACACCATCCTGAGCGCCCGTGACCCGTACGTCACGACCCGCCATCATGCAATGCACGTGCCATGAATGCAAACAACACAATCGTCTGAGGCCCCTGGTCCATCATTACCATCCTCCGGCGCTCAAATCTAGGTTCAATTATTTTTGGAATTTATCTTTAATTTTTATGATATTTATTTATATTTTCCTATAATTATTACTATTAATTAAGTAACATTTATATCAGGTTCTGGGTCGAGGCCTGCCACCGCAACCGGCCCGTTGGCCATTCGGCCCAGCTTGATGGTCTGCCTGGCCTGACTCTCTCTTGTTTTTTCATCTCATTTTCATTCTCACTTATGTTCTTCTCATCTTTCTTTAATATGGTGCATCCACACTCATACATACACACAGTTCACATACATCACATATGCACAAAACTCACATATAGAGGAAAACCAATTACATATACGCAACAAGTAACACATTGATGCATAATAAACATAACAAGCACAAATATATCGCTTACATCTGATGCATGACAACATAACAATCATAGATAGACCACTTACATCTGATGCATGACAACATAACGAGCACAGATAGACCACTTACCTCTGATGCATGACAACATAACAAGCATAGATAGACCACTTACCTCTGAATCTGGTATTCACTTCCGTCTCTTCTAGGCTTGAATCTAAACAATTGTAGTATAAAATCAATACTAATAATAAAGGTTAATTTGACTTACTTAAAATAATTAGTTTTTTTTTGTTAATTTTTGTTTTCAATTCAAATATATATTTTTTTAAAAAAAGGCACAGCAGCCACAAATTTGGCATACAAAATTTCAAATCACCAACTTGTGATTCCCACATCGGTTTCATGTGGATTTCACAACTAAATGTGCAATTTGCTTGAGACACGTCAAGAATTTACATACATTTACATAATTTGTAAAATTTAAAGTAGATTGTGTGTATTACAAATAGATTACACATACATATATATATGTAAATTAATTTCTCAAACAGTTTGCTATAAATAAATATCTAGTGCTGAAATCTAGAAATATGTATTTATATTCTAAACCAGAATATTTATATATGTATAGGTAAATGGTTTCCTAACCAGTTTAATACATATAAATGTGCAATGCTAAAGCCGAGAATGTGCATATACGCATATACATCCAAAAATACAAAATATACGTGTACACCTACATAATCTTTCGAGATTCGGAGTATACATATGTATATTAACTTCCAATGCCGTTTAATATGTGTCCTTATATAAATTTCAGGACATAGAAATTTCATATATGTGTGTGTGTATGTAAAACGATCGGAATTAAATTTACATGAGTTTCGAACAGAATATATATATATATAATTATATGCATTATAAAACAGTTGAAATTACGTAAACACTTTTGGAACCGTGAGTATATCTATACACATATGAACTTGAAACTTAATAGTGTTTATGTATATATATTTAGTTCTTGGCCACAAATGTAGGCGCACACACATATATATATATGTATGTATAGTTGCTGAATACAAGAAGTACATACATATTCATATACATAAAGAATTCCGATACATTAAATATATGTAAGTATAGAT
The DNA here is from genome assembly GCA_036186865.1 of Eustoma russellianum. NCBI lineage: Eukaryota > Viridiplantae > Streptophyta > Magnoliopsida > Gentianales > Gentianaceae > Eustoma > Eustoma russellianum. The sequence continues at coordinate 12,243,564 of AP025041.1, read as the reverse complement.
GTACAAACCATACTTAATACATTTAATAAAAATTGTGATATAAACTCTAAGTAGAGGGATAAGATACTTACTTGATTCTCGTATTCTATATCATACAATTGAGTTGGGATTGAGTTTAATTAAAGAAACCTCTTCTTTCTCTACACATTATTTCGGCTGCAGATGGGGGAATTGGAAAAATACATTTTTTTATGTGGTGGTATCTCGGCAGAGGCTTGTGAGAGAGAGGTAAAATATTCTCTTTTTTAATAAGAATGGGGTGTGGCTGAAAATGAGGGGGTGAGGGAGATATTTGGGACATGATGTGTGGAGAGAGGATAATGGGGTTTGACCAAATCTCCAGCAACAATTTTCTTTTTTTTTTTGCAAAGATTTTATATTTATTATTATTTTATTTTTATTTTACAAAATGCATTAAATGAATTATTCCTATAAATTTCTCTCTTTTTTTTTAGTTTAACGCATGGTTATAACACCAACGGATCCCCTTGTCGTAAACCACGTTGGGGTTGGAATGTTTCCAACCGACTTCCTTGCCATAATACTTGCATCCTTGCCTTGGTTACTACAAACATGATTAATTCCACCATATTCGAATTAAATCCTGCTGCTGTCAGCACCTGGGATAGATAGGACCAATCAATGCGATCATATGTCTTTTCTAGATCTATTTTTATCGCCATAACACCCTTGAGTCTAGCCTTCCGTTTCATAGAAGATAATAGCTCCTGAACCACTATCACATTATCACTCGCCTGCCCCGGGATGAAGCTGCACTGATTCTCACTCACAAGTTTACCAATTATTAGTTTCAAACGATTTGCTATCACTTTAGTAATGAGTTTAACCATTATGTTTGATAGGGCTATGGGCCGAAAGTTTGATACCTTCTCAGGGGGCTCCACCTTTGGAATCAAGCTAATGAATGTATGGTTCATGGTCTCCGGAAACTGCCTCTTATGGAAGGCCTCTGTTATAAACGAAATTACCGACTTACCAACGATGTCCCAATTATGTTGAAAGAATACCGCAGGGAAACCATCTGGTCCAGGGGCTTTATGTGCTCCCATTTGGAATAGGGCAATGTGAATCTCCTTTCCACAGACTGATCTGTTCAGCGCATCAGATTCCTGGGTGGAAAGACTCGGTAAATTCAGGCTGGTTAGTTTATTAGCCGCTAGACTGTCACTTGAATAGAGGTCAATATAAAAGTCATGTATCATTCTTGATAATTCCTCAGAATTACCAATCCACTCCCCTTTCGAGTTCTTCAGCCTAGTAATTACATTACGACGCTTGCGTATAGCAGCTGTGGCATGAAAGTAGCGTGTGTTACATTCTCCCTGTGTAATCCACTTAAGTGAGACCTCTGCCACCAGTAGGTTTCTTCTTGTTGTAGGATGTTATGTAACTCTTCAGTAATCTTCCTTTCAAGGTGGAAGAGAAACCATGATGGTCTATCAGACAGAGACCGTTGTATCCTATTCAGACATTCCAGACACCTGTTTTTTCTCTTAACAATGTTGCCGAAGACGTTATCCTTCCACCACATTAGGCTTTCTGCACACGGTTTTAGGGCTGTTTCAATATTAGAATCACTTTCTTTCCAACTGGTTTTGAAGAAGTCCTTGAAGTTCTCATGCTCTAGCCAGCAGGCTTGAAATCTAAAACCCGACGCACCTTCCAAACGCTTTGTAGAAGAGTAAAGGATGGTGATCCGAACTAGTTTTGGTCAGGTGGTGTAAGCATGCTTCCGGAAATTTATTACTCCATGTTGTGTTGCTAAGGATATAATCTATACGCTCCATAATAAGTGCACGACCCTCCCGACCGTTAGTTCAGGTATACCTTGGTCCTGCAAATGGCATAGGAATAAGATCACATGTATCTAAAATTGTATTCAGCCCGCTGTTGTTGGCAAACCTTCTACCACCAAACTTATCATTTTGAGAAAGAATTTCATTAAAATCACCAACTAGGCACCATGGGCATCGGAAGACAGTACCCATTTGTGATAGTTGGCTCCATAACACACTCCTCAAGTCTTCAGACGGTGAGACATACACCAATGTAAGGACCCATTCCACCACTGCACCATTCAGTATTGCTAGGTTGATCATTTGGCTAGTGTACTGTAGCGTAGCCAGGCTTATCTTATTAGATGACCAAAAGCACCAAAGTCCTCCAGCAAACCCCATAGCTTCCACGGCAACAAACTTATTAAATAGAAGTTACGGAGAATGCGGCGTCCTTTCCTACTATGTACCCTAGGTTCCATCAGAAATAAAATATCTGGGGAGTAAGTATGTATATGCTCCTTCAAACATATATAGAATTTGGGGGATAAGCCCCCCTACAATTCCAAGATATAATCTTCATTATGCAATATTGTGTATATCAGTGAGCAAATGCTCAGTATTGTATGTCACATCCATGATCAGTCTATGTTCCAAACGAATAGGCATACCTTCCTCCTCCTCCATTTGCGTTGTTGAAGCAGGGTCTGGGGGGTGGTATTTGATCTGGTGATCCAAGATGGCATGTTCCCTGTCATCAGTATGAGGCTTTGAATGGATTGGCTCAGAAATATATTGAACCTCATTAGCCATGTCCGGTTGTAAATTAGTAACATCTCGGAGATGCATACGGTCACGCAGAGCATCTCACAGCTGCCCTTCCACAACGGCGGTTTGCTGTTCTGCCCTTCCCATATCACGATTTTTGGTTTGAGGCTTGAATTTTGGTATATTTTTGATGGATACTCCTTTCCGTCCTTTAGCTTTACTAGATTCGCCAGTCGTTTTTGAGGTCGTGGAGAAGGACACACCTTCATTCATACCCGGTGCTTGCGCCAGCCGATCCCAAACGTCTTGCAGATTAAATCTTGTCCTTACATTTGTTTCCTCCGCGTCCAGCAACTCAAATCGGGAACCAAATTGGACAGTGTATTCGCTGGACGCTTTTCCTCCCTGTTTAACTATTTGTTGAGAGGCTTTGGTGCCAATGTTCTTGTTCATATTCCCAGCTTGTGCATTCCCAGCATTATATTTATTAACATCCACTTGTTCTCCAACTCCCTTTCTCACCTGTGGCCTCCGCCTCCGATTATTAGAAGCTACCATCCATGGACCAAAGTTTGTCACGGGATTATCAGCTTGTGCACTTAGATGCAGTACATGTTGATTTGCCGATGTGATGCCTGTGTCTTTCTACAATCTTCCTTCCTATGACTGTATCGTCCACATTCAAAACATATGAGGTGCAAACCTTCATACTCCACTTGATACTCTCGGACATTTAGCTCCACAATTGAAACTAGCGGCATGGTCACATCAACTTCCACACAGATCCTGGCATATCTGCCATGCGCCACCCGCATCGTGCTATCATCCACTTTAATTGCCTTCCCAAGTCTATTTCATATCTCCATCAACACTGCTTGATTATAAAATTCAATAGGCATGCGTGCCAAATGAACCCAAGCCAGTGTTGAACTAATCTGATTTTTATCCGGTTGAAAATATGGGCGCCATTTCATAATCGTCAAGTAGCATCCCTGTATGAGCCAAGGGCCATCATCCAGCACATGTAAATAATCTGATTTAGAGTAGAAGCGTATGATATAGTAGCTCTCTTCCAAATCTATAATTTCACCTTTCTCCGATTCCCATAGTGATTGCAGCCTTTGCTCAAGCAAACAAAAGGAGACTGTGCGCCCTAATACCTTCACAATGAGAGATCTGCACCATGGCTTCCTCGGTTCCTTACAATTTTCACTTGAAATAACCACCTTGGCTCTACCAATCTTCTGCCTTGCATCTACATCTTCTGCATGCATCGGTTCCTCTATGAATGAAGTTAAATCCTCCTCATCATCATCACTCACATACACTGTCTTGTCCATCGGGTCTCCACGGAGTACATCAGTGAAGCTTCTGCAGCCCCAAAATGGCACAGGTGTTAAATTCTCAGACTGTGGTATCAGATCCCCATTTGCCTGCCTTTTATATTTCTTGATGCTTCTGTGTAACTGGCCAGTCTCATCCATAGATTTCTCCTTGTTGTTAATATCCATCTGTCAGAGAGTATCACAGAGACCCCGTTTCTCCGGCGGAGAAAGGGCTCGGCGGCAGCGAAGAATTGTAGCAGCGGCGGCGGAATTTCAGCCAATAATCTCATATTTTTTTTACTGTTATGTATCACTCAGTAAATTTGTCACAGCTACTATATTGAGCAGATTCAACCTCCATAAACATTTATGGCATAAGAAAGGAAAGACAAAAAAATATATTTTTAATAAGAAAATAACAATGGTTATACGAATTAGAAAAATTCTCCATACAACGAGAACGTTTTTATCAAAAAAGTTGCCACATTGGACTTTTTGACAAAGACGTCCCATGACAAAAAAAATTATAGAACGTCAATGATAAAACGACCAAATATCATCTTAGTTAGTGGAAGTCCTTCATTGTCTATAATTTTCGGCCGGCCAAATCCACACATCACCATCTCTCTCTTCTTCTCCTCCTCATCCTCCCTCCACCATGCCACAATTTCCTATAGCCCAAGTCCACCACCTCCCCATTTTATCTCCAATGCCGCCCCCATCGTTCTGCCACCTAGACGACGCCAGATCACATATTCGACTCGTTCTAGCTCCTTGAAAAACCGTTGCCAACCCCCCTCCTCTCCATTCTTCCTCTACTCCACCACCGCACAACACCATCAAATTTCTACTGCTAAGTCATTTCCGTCGCCAACAGTAGCCCAGTACCGCCACCTCACTCCTCATCCAAACACCAAAATTTCTATTCTCTTAAATCTAGCTTCCGTTCTCTCAAGACAACCACCGTAACAGCAGGGAAAGCTTTCCACCAGCCATCTACATTTCCTTACAATAATCAAACATCATTTCTAAAGCCTAGAAACCGGTTACTCTCTATTCTCCTACCCAATAGCTGACAAGATGCAACCAATTTTGACATCGACGTTCCAAGTGCAGCCGTTTTGATTTAGTTGTCCCAGTTTCTTGTCATCAGTTTTTTTTTTTTTTTGTCAAAAACGTCATATGATGTAGGGATGTCAAACGGATAAATCGAATACAGTAACACAGTATCCGTATTCGAATTTGTTTTTGTCTAACTATATCCGAATTCGTATCCGAATCCAGACGGATATTTAGGAAGTCATCCGAATTCGAATTTGTTCGGATTTGAATTCGGTGCCGGATATCCGAATCCGTATTATATCTATTTCAAATTTGTTTGAATATCCGAATCCGGATATCCGAATTCAAAATCATCAAATTTACAACACTGGTATACATATTTTCATATATATTTTTTTAAAATTTTAAAAATAAATATTTTTACATATTTTTTTTATATATTATTATATATTTTATTATATATTTTTATTTAATTTTAAAAATATCTATTCGGATACGGATATTCGGATACGGTAATGATTAACCATATTCGTATTTGTTTTTCTAATACTATTCGGATACGAATTCGAATACGGTGAAACGAATGACAGCTCTTACCATATTCGATTCGGACAGCCGAATTCGAATTCGGATGTCGGATATCTGGTAAGTTTTGACAGGCCTAATATGATGCTTAGGACTTTTTCACAAATATCTTTATTTTATTGGAAAATTCTCATTCATACTATAGTTATGGTTTTTTTTTTAAAATTAAAACTATATTATTTTTGTTATTTTCCTATAGGATAAAATTGCAGAGGTTTTTTTTTTCCTTCATAATCCATGTATTGGGTTAGAGCAAACGGAGACTTTGTGGTCATGATGCAGTTTTCGCGCTTTTCCATAGAGAAAGAGATACGCATAATATTTAAATTAAAAAAAAAAAGCAACGTAAATTTTTTTTTTTGGGGGTTAATGTTGGTTGTTATTAGTCACTTGTTCCTAAAAATATTGTAGATGACTTAAGTAAATAGTTAAAGAAAATGATACTTTGTGTTTATAATTTTTGTAGGTGTCTAGATTGTACCATAAATTTGCAATTTTTAGCATGTATTTGTAACTATTAATCTTTTTTTTAACCTTTTTGCGTCATAAATTTGCAATTTTCTTTGTGCACCTATAATTTTTAATTTCTTTAACTCTATTACCAGTTCTATTTTTCTACTTTAGACCTGAAAACAGATGCAAAAGAGTAAAATTAATAGTTATTTGTACAGACTGAGGCTTATAAACTGATACAGCAAAAGAGTATGAAAAATTTAACAATTATGGAAGCTCGTTGGGAGTCGCACCGACGGTGTAATATACATATAGTGACAATAGTTATTGACACAAAATGTCATTTTCTCTAAATTTAATTAAGGAAAAGTTTATAGAGCTACAATATGCAATAAAACTTACGATATTTACATATGTAGAAAGATAAAGTCTACTTAGAGATAAATGACATAATAAGAAACTTATCTACATCTTGAATATTTCATAAAAAGATTAAACCTTTAATTTGAAAGAATTTATTGGTCGTCGTCATCATTATCATCCGGATCCAGTATATCCCAACGACACTAAAAGTTATCGTTAGGGTCTGAGGAGGGTAAGTGTTAGACAGACAATGCCTCTATCCCAAGGAATAGAGAGTCTGCTTCTAGTGAGACCCTCGACTCTATATGTACATGCATAAATGACATAATAATAGAGATATGTTGTGCTAGTGTGTTAGTGAGGAAATTAAAGAAATACAAAGAAAACACTTTCGATATTAAAATACACATCACGTGTATATGTACATATAATGTAAAATAACAGTATAACATAGGCAACCAAGTGGAAAGTCAACCTAAAGCGTAGATAGTGTCTACGCCTATCAATGTCCATAAATATACTCTAAAGTGTCTCTATATATGACATATACCTCGTTAACCTTAATCTTATGTCTCCATAAACTCATATCCTGGACCATGTCCTCAGAGAGGTGCAAATTTAGTAGGTCGTGCCTAATCTGCTCATACCAAGTCAGTTTGGGCCTGCATTTACTCTTGTTCCCTCTACAATGAGGCTTTCAATTGCTCTGACCGGCGCCGTTGTCTGTCTCCGCTTGACATACACAAACCATCTCATTCTTTCCCCCTATCTTATCTCCTATATTAGCCACACCTAATCTTTCTCGAAACACAACGTTTCTGATCCGGTCTAGTCTTGTATGTCCATACATCCACCTCAACATCTTCATCTCTGTCACTTCCATTTTTTGTAATTGTGACCTCTTGGTATGACCGTAAAATTTTGTAAAGACATAAATCGATAAATACGTAGTAGTACATCATTACATCAGAAATCTATACGAGATACAAAACAAGGACTATTCTAAATTCGAATCCACGCACTTTATATAGTTAGAATGCGCTCCCTTAAGCACCATTTTTATTGACCTATGTTTGTCATTATAAGCAAATTTTGTATATTTCAAATTTATGAAACAATTAATAGTACTTGTTTTAAGATCGGAAGTATTTCTATTTGTGTTTAATACATTTCTTCAATAACATATCAGCACACAATATTTCTATTATTGTGTCATCTATGCAGATACATATAGAGCCGGGGTATCACTGGAAGCAAACTCGTTATCTCTTAAGATAGAGATATTGTTTGTCTGCATCTCACCTTCCACAGACTCTAATGATAAATTAGTGCTTTTGTTAGAATATTAGTGGATATGGTCGTTGGTCGTTGTTCATCAAATGTACTTCAAAGTTCGTCCATCAACATTTCTTGTAACTTTATTTGACTTTGTTAACTTGATCTTTCACTATTAAACAAATTCGGTTTGCATTATTAATTTGTACTTTTTTCGTCGCAAAATATAAGTTGAGTTTGATTTCTCAAAATAATGTAAATTGCACTATATTAAAAGTCAAAATAAACTTATATTTTAGGACGAAAAAAATACTTACATATAGATTCAGCTAGATGTGTATTTATAGTTGGTAAACTTGCAGTGGCCTAAGAGTCAATATTATATTTATTGGTATCATTTCAGTAAATATATTGATTTTTATAGCTAGTGTATTTATAATTGTGTATACTTAAAAGTGGCTGAAGAGTTACTCTTATTTATTGGTATCCTATCAGTGAATTTATTGATTTTTATTTTAAATATGGTGACGTGGAAAACACGGCAAGGTGCTGACAACCAACAAGGACTAGGAATATAATTTGCTGATGATAATTACTACGTTACCGTCCAAAGTGCAATTAACACAGTCCGGATCGTCTGACCCCCTTTGGAAACGGTGACAAAGGACCTGCTGTCACGTGGCAGCAGGAAGGTGGTGAGGCTGGGTGCGGATGACCTCCACCCAGCCTCACCACCACCTGCTGCCACGTGGCGGACGGTCACGTGAGAGGTGAGGCATTTGACGGTCAAGAGATCTCGCCTGCAATTAACAAGGATTAATTAATAAAATCACTTTCTTTTTATGCAAGTTATTATTGAATCCTTTCTTTTATAGATGGATTCTTGTGTAATTCTATACCTATATTACGGAATGAGATCCCTTCACTCCTTCTCTCTCACCTCCTCCACATTGTTCATTACGTGTTCTTCATTTATCTTCATACACATCTTGCTGACCGCCCCTCATGTAACCTCACCAATTCTCTCCAACTGCCACGTAGCAAACGATAAAAAAGGGGGATGAAGGAGAAGGGGTGGGACCATATTACTATACCATAAACCATTCATCTCACCCCATATTACTATACCATAAACCATTTCTGAGCAAGTGGAACGATTTAACCAACTGAAAAACAATATATATGATGACCTGCAATAGTTTTGGCGTAAATAAAACGTAGACATTTCAATTGGAGTAAAAAATATATTCTTTTATGACTTTTGAAATATGATAGAATAAAGCAAAACGACTTACTAAATTGATTGCACTTCTTATATTGTGAAGTAGCAGTTGATCGACACAATTTGATATAATTTTTATTGTGGGTCATCGGAAAACAACCTGCATGTGTTTCTAATACATGTGTATGAGTGCGTACATCCGACCCGGAAGCTTCTAAGGCAATGGAGTAATGTTGTTGTTGAGTCATTTCACTTGGAACAATCAATTGTACTTCTCCAAAAAAAAAAAAGTAATTCCATAACTACGAGGCAATTCAAAGTGCTAAAATTGAGTCATATAGCTTTCCAAACCCAAATAATTGTGATAAACATGAAAAAAATAAGACCTTAATTTGATTGCTGTAAGAAGAAAAATAATTTGCTGCCTAATTTCATAGTTTTGTGCTCTTTTTGTCATTAAATTTTGTTTGTTATCATGATTAATTGCTTTAACTTATTTGGTTCTAAAAGTATATTTGGAAACGCTAATCATAGGTAAGTATATATAAGTAATATACTCTTTTTGTTTCAAAACTATTGTTTGTTTAGCTTAAGTTAAACTTAAAGATAATATTTTTTAAAAAGAATGAGTAACAAAGTTTGACTAGTAATTGAGAATGGTTTTGATTATTTTAGTAAAAATCTAATGATGTTTTACAAAATTGGACTGTAGCTTTTTTTTATTTAAAAAAAAAGAGTAGACTATAGAAATAAGACGAAGTATTATATTTTTGTTAGATTATTAGAGAAGAATAGAAAGAAAAAAAAAAGAATATCATCGATACCCGTAGGTAAGATAAACAAATCCAACAAGCTATATCAGAATTTATGGCGTTCACTTTTCTGAGTCATTGAGCATATCTATATCTTGTTAAAGATTGCTGTTTGGTCTGATCATTATTTATTCTTTTTTTTTAATGATTGAGTTCATGCATGTGTGTTTCTTTCCCTACCAAGAAAGAAAAAAAAAAAGACTCTAGAATCAAAGATTGATCAACTTCTTTTCTTTATGGAAAAAATGGTGAGCCAAAAAGAAAAAGAAAACCAGTTCTTGTCCTTTTACCAACTTGAGCAAATAAATGAAACCCATCCGTCTCACATGCAGGAAAAAAAAAACCAAATTTATTGGAGCGAAAAGGTAAAATCTTTAACTTCGAGGATTTTTATTGTCTCAACCTCAAAGAACATGTATGGAAGATGCAAATCAGAAGCCAGTAGCCTCCTAGATTGGGTGGATCTTACGCAGTGATCCAGTGTCCCTGGCAAACCAGGCATTCGGCATAGCAGCAGAGGAAACGATGTGCGTGTCCCCAGAATCGAACTCTTGACCTCTTGAAATAAATCACAACCCGAGTTCCATTTGGAATATGCCCTAGAGGCGAAAAAACCAAATTTATGGTTCATAAGAAGTTCACTATCCCATCTTTATAGAGCTTCGTGTAGGATGCAAAATTGATCTAGAAAAACTCTATTGTATTATTTCTATAGAGCTTTATGTAGGATACAAATCAAGATCATTCAGCGGTCTCTTAGGTATAAAGCTTAGACAAGCAGTGCCCACAAAGCATTTAATGCAAACTGACTCAATATTCAAACCACATTGGTTGAAACATCTGACTTACACAACAATGAAACGTTCAAACTTTATCTGTCGTAAAAATAAGACTAATTACCTTAAATGCAATGTGACACTAATCCCATATGAGAGGCTTTTAAACGGTAGAGATTTCTTCCAAACTGACAATGATCGGGACCGAGGGGTCATTTTCTTATGGGTTAATTGCCAAAACGCTCTTATGGTTTTTTTAGTTTCGCCCAAAACCTCTCCAGTGTATAAAAATATATTAAAAATCTCATGCTCTTGGGGTTGTTTTAACTAAATTTATAGATTCTGTTAAAATTGTACCACACTTGTTCTTTAGGCGATTTAGTATATATTTTTAAAATATCAAAATAGTGTATAGTCAAAAATGCCCTCAGTCAATGTGTAGTCTCCTAATTCTCTTTCTCCTGGCCTCCCTTTGTCTTGTTTTACAACCGATCCTTTTTCCCTCATCTACTTTTTCACCGTTTGTCACGTGTCTTCCACCCTTCTTGATAAGCCAAAAATATCCCTCTGTCAGTCAACAAACAGTCAATGACAAATCCATGTTTAAGAGATCAACTTCTGCAGTTCGACAGAAATGCACCTCTGCTCGGCCATACTACACTTCGGCTCAGCAAGTTATTGCTTACCAAAGCATCCACTTATTGGAATAGTAAGCAATACGCAAAAGGGTTTCACCTCAGCCCGAGCTCCAGTCTCGGCTTCTACTTAAAAGGGGGCATATTCCAAATCACTTTAGCCAGGTCAGAGCAGGACACTAGACCCCTCTTTGCACCTCGGCTAAGGAATCAAACGCAACTCCGCCTCATTTAGTGTGGAACCACCTGGCAGATTGCAGTATAAAGAAGGGGTACACATCAGATTTCTTAATTTACACACGTCAAGGTCCTATCAGCAGACTTACCGGTCCCATCAGCAGACCTATAATGTCATAGTTTCGCTGCCCAAGCAAGAGTCACATCCGCCGTCAGAGGCAAGGAACGGAAAGAAGGCAACAAAAGCAAGACCACGGACAGAGAGAAAGGGATTCGAAACATTTTTCTTCTTCTCAAGAGCTAATACCGGAAAATCTCCATAGACAAAACTGCGAGATCTTCTCAACTCTTAAAACACAAAACATATCTCAGCGAGAATGACCCAAACTGACTTGAGTGTCGGATGATTTTACTCGCGGTCGCATCCCCGGGATCTCTGATTTTTGCTTCCCTGTGCAGGTCATTGAGGAAGCTGTTAGATTTTTCAAGTTCAAGCAAGCTAACGATGTGACTTCTGGATCACCTTTGATCCTTGGTGAAGATCCGACTTCATCACTCTTCATACACCTCTTCCTCCCCATTCCCTCATGTAGTCTCACCACTCTCTCTTACTACCACGTGACGGGCGGTGGAAAGGAAGGTGAGGAAAAAAGGTATGAGAAGATCTCATCCCCAAAGCTCTCATCCCGTTGACTCCAATCGACACCAACGCTGCTCCCGCTTCCCGCCCTCTGCCACCGATCCGGCTAAGGAGCTCTCATCCTGTTGACCCCATCCCCTCCATTCCTTTTGTTTTCTCTCTCTCTTTTTTTTTGGTTTTACATGTTCCTACTTTTCTGATTTATTAATAAACTGTAAAAACTTATGCTTACATGAGGTAAGACTCATATGGTGAGGCTCATATTCACTCAAAAGCTTAAAGATAATCAATGGTGGTACTCGTTCTCATATAACCCATATTTTTTTTATCAAAGTAGAAGATGTGGGAATAAACTGTTAAAACTTAGGCTTACATGAGGTAAGACTCATATGGTGAGGCTCATATTCACTCAAAACCTTAAGACAATCAATGGTTGTACCTGTTCTCATATAACTCATATATTTTTTTTATCAAAGTAGACGATGAGGGACAATATTTTCAACACAAGCCCTCATATATTTCTTCTCTAAGTAGATGATGTGGGACAATATTTTCAACACCTGCCCTCATGTAGCAACGCGCCTTGACATGTATACGTGACTTAGAACCCGCCATCAATCACAAATCACAAGCAATGCATGAACACATGGACTTGGTGAGGGGAGACAATAATGACTAACCATGGGTCGGACAAGGTGTGACCCACGTCTTAAACCTGCTCTGGTACCATGTTAAAACTTGAGCTTACATGAGGTGATGCTCATGTCAACTCAAAACCTTAAGGTAATGGGTGGTGGTATCCCATTCTCATATAACCCATATATTTTTTCTTAAAGTAGGCGATATGAGACAATATTCTCAACATATCCTATCGAATAAATTTTGCTTCATTAAGGATTATATATCTAACCATTCATCCCCACACACAAAAAAAAAGGTTTCAAATCCAATTTAAATCTGCAGCCTAATAAAAACAACTAATAGCTTCTTGATAAAATTTAATGAGTGCAACTTTGCTATATAAATTGCTACTCCTAACCTTTACGAAATTGAATGACCAATTATAAAAATAAAAAGAGCTCGAGTGTTTCCTAAAAAAAACGAAAAAGAAAAAAAAAACCGCCTAGGAATTATGGATAGCAAATGGGTGGTATCATGAGGGGTTGTCCGGTTTTAAGATACCAATTCAAACTTAAACTGTGTTTTTTGTCGATCGTGTTTATGTTTTAGCTTGACATGTTTGTTAGTTGTTTACGTTCGGAATGACTTACCAATCTAAAAATTATATAAATATTTCAAGTTTGTGGATTGAGTTAAGGATTAGCAAGAAAGAAAGATCAAACTTTGCACACACTACCATCTAAACAAGAACAAATTATGAGCATATAATCAAATTTTATGCAGGTATCCATAAAAAAAAAGACATAAATTCTAGTTGTTTGGACCCTCATCCCTTTCATTTTTCTTTTCATTTTATGTAATGCATTCTACAATTTTTTTCAATGCATATATATTAACGATAAAAAACTAACAACTTAACAAAACCCACAAACAAAAATTGCTAGCACAACAAAATGGACAATCTTTTCAGTCACCGTAATTCAGATCTCCTTTTACTGTAATTACGGTTGGCAATACTTGTTATACTCTAATTATGGTTACTAAAGATTTACTTGAACTGACCAAAAACTAAAAAAAAAAAAAAACCAACTTCGTCTTCATCTAAATACGGTGCCCACATCGGGATATGATCTCCTCACCCATTTTATGTTATGCCCGCATCCTCCGGAACTTAATTAAATGAGAGAAGAAATTTTAAGAAATTAATAATCAATTAATTTTAGATTAAATATTAGAATTTAAGAATTTTAAAAAAAGGATATAAGTAAAATACAATTTAGAAAGGAAAAAACGTCGACCTCCTTCCCCCCAAGCCCTAGCCGATTTTTTTCAAAGTATAGGAGAGGAAGACAGCCTTCAGGAACCGATCCAACCTCTGTTCGTTTTTCAATCCGATTGTCAGTAATCAAAGGCAAGTAAATTTCTTATAAGTTCTTACGATTTGTGAAGAAAAGGCCCTACTTTTGTATCAAAATTGGATCACTATGCAGTATTATACCCTTGCTTATCTATATGTGAATTATGTGCCATTTCTGTGTTTGGACTTATTGTTTTGGCCATTCGACTTTAAAAAATCAAGTTTGATGTTGGTGAATATATGAATTCATGAAAATCCTTATCTCTTGAATCCCTTTTGCTGCAATTTTACTGCTTGTTAGGGTTTCAGGGTGAAAGGTGGGATATCTGGGTTCGTAGGGTGGAAATCCTTGAGTTTTAGGCTTGAATCTTCGGTAAATATGTGTGTAGTGTTCAATTGGTAGTCTAAGTACGAGATGATAGTAGGGATTAGGCCTGGAATGATTGAGATAGAGTTTGGGAACGGTTGAATGTTTGGGTTCTGCAGATTTTCTGTAGAATCGCGAAGTTTTTTCTAGAAATTGAGGACATCGATCGATCGATGTCATCGAATGATGTACATCAATCGATTAATGTAGGTAGATTGAGCGACTGATATGAGGCAAAAAGTTTCTGACGGACTTTGATCGATCGATGTTAGTGTATGAAGTCACTTCGATCGATCGATCGATGTAGACAGAAGGATCATCGATGTTAAGGGACGAAGTCACATCGATCGATCGATGTCAGGGTATGATGTCAACAATTTTCTTGGGAAAATAGAAGAAGAAAAGGGAAGCTAGAGGACCATTGGGTGACATTAGAGGCTTCTTAGGACTTGATTGAGGCCAGTGTAAGTCTTGGGAACGTGTCTCAAGATGGTGAATCAACACTGAGGCTTTCGAGAGGTATTTGAACTGGACTTCAGTGTGGATGGTCTAAGGGGCTAAGGATAAATGCTTGAGCTTCAATAAGGTTCAAATGTAGCGTGTGAGGTTGTCTACTTCATCCATTGTGTTCCTAATATGAATGTTAATGTCGAGGTAGGCGTGAGCATGTAGATGTATGCTTGAATGTGTGAATGAGAGGAGTCTCAAGTGATTGAAAGACATGTTGAATGTGCATCCTTTCATCATGGCACTTGCATTTGCTTATGTTTTGTTAAGAGCTGTGCTTGGACACAGGGTATAAAGTTCTTTGCGAAATGAGCTGTGATGTGTTACAAGGTATAAAGATAAGCTGTAGCCATCACAGGGTATAAAGTGAGTTGTAGCGTGACACAGGGTATAAAGACAAGCTGTGGATCATTACAGGGTATAAAGTTGAGCTGTGGTGTGTCACAGGGCATAGAGACAAGCTGTGGCTCATTACAGGGTATAATGTTATATGACCGGACATTGTGACATGCATTGCACTGTTTTGAAAAGTATTGCACCAGTATTTGTAACTGTGTGGTGTATAGCATGATTTGAAAAGGCATGGATCATATGTTTCGTTCCGGTATGATTGTTATGTAAGTGACTCGTTGTTTACTTGTGTATTACTTGTTTCTTTTCTTTTATTATGCAAATAAATCAGAACTTTGAACAACTCAGGACATGTTCCCCTATTCCCCTTGATATTGATATTCACTCATGTCTTGCCATGTGATGATCATGTACGTCTTATAAGCGGGTTACTTGCTAGCTTTTTTCGCTAAGGGTTCTACCCCGTTGTTTTGCAGATGAACCCGAGTATGATATGATTTTCATTGAGGACGATGGCGAGTGGGCTGAGTGGGGTGCTTAGAGCCTATCTTGGGGATTGTTATAGACTGCTTCTTATTATTTTAACTTTCTCTCATTCAGTTGAGGATTAGATGGCTGCACAATTTTACTTATGCTTTTGGGAGTATAGATTCAATTGATTCAGATTTTAATTTACAAGTGTCTCTGCGCTTATTTCTCTTACGTCAGTGATGATGTGTATGTGAGAGTAGTGACATCTGGTAGTCCTCTTAGTAGGCTACGACGGGTGCACCGGTTCGGGTCCGCTGGCCGGGCCGGAGCGCTACAGGTGGTATCAGAGCCTAGGCTTCAGATCTACCTCGGAGACCTAGGTTTATGTCATATAAAGTCATAAGCTATGATTTCGACCTTAAGTTGATCCCTAGGTCTAAGTATTTGATTTTAGATATAAGATGGATTGGGTTGGGTGTGTGCGAATGCTATATAACTCAATTAATGACTATACGATTCATTTCCTCAATGTATGCAAGTTCCGCTCCGTGCAACACATATGAGCCTTCAGTACTGTCTTTTGAATTACTGGATGCTGATAAGTGCTGATCTTGTAGAAAGATGACTCCCAGAAGTGAAAACCCTGGAAAAGGGAATGAAAACCCTCAGCCACCGCAGATGGCAATGTCTGAGGCCTTGATGGATGCATTGACTGTGATTGCACAGGGAGTTGCTCAGCAGCAGCAGCCTCCTCCTCCACCACCACCGCCCCAGCATGGTATTCGGTTCTATATTGGGGAAATGCGGAAGATGCATGCCCCCACCTTTGAAGGGACCACAGACCCAGAGGTGGCTGAATTTTGGTTGGAAGAAGTGGAGAAGTGCTTCAGGTTGGTGCAGGTGCCTGAAGAACACAAGGTGGATGCGGCCACGCCCTTGCTGAGTGGCCGAGCCAATGCTTAGTGGAATGGTATCCTTCCGAAAGATGACTCCCCCTATTTTGTGAAGACAGTTTGTCGAGGCCTATAAGGAGTATTACGTACCTGAGATTGCTATATTGGAGAAGATGAGACAGTTCGATAAGCTGGAGCAAGACAGGATGTCCATTTCCGATTGTGCTGACAGGTTCCATTCCTTGGGAAAATTTACGCCCATGGTGTTGGAAAATAACAGAACGAAGATGCTCAAGTTCGAGCAAGGTCTGAACCCCCGCATTCGGTCAGCTATAGCAGGATCCAGTTTGAAGACTTTTGCTGAGATGTTGGATGCCTGTTATCGGGTGGAGTGTGAGTTGCGCATATCTGAACCTAGAGAAGCTCGTGATGATAAGGGCAAGAGGCCGAGAGATGATCGGAGTGGAGGTAGACCCAGACGTTGGGTCAAAATTCCCAGAAGAAGTCAGACTGGACAGTTCCAGAGGACACCGCAGCAGAGTCAGCCTGATCGACAGGCGGCAGGTGTGTGTCCCCATTGTCAGAAAAATCATGTCGGAGAGTGCTGGAAAAAGACTGGAGCATATTTCAAGTGTGGTAAGACTGACCACCGAATCAAGGATTGTCCCGAGTGGAAGCAGAGGCCACAGAGAGATGCAAGGCCACAACAACAGCAGAGAGCTAGGCCCAGAGCCAATGCCAGAGTCCATGTCATGACGGATGCCGAGGTGCAGGAGAACACTGATGTCGTGACATGTATGAGTTGAGTTAAATTTTTAGTTGGTTAAGTTGAAACTAAATTTGCTTTACGTGAAATTTTCCATGCTATGCTCTCTGTGATTAGGTGCTATTCTAGTAAATAAAATGCCTGCAAATGTGCTATTTGATAGTGGTGCGAGTCACTCATTTATATCTAAGAAATTTGCCAAAGGACTTGATTTTTCTGCATGTCCATGGAGTTTTGAAAAATCCAAACATCTCAAATTCTTAATGATAGTTGGTTGTATTCAACCACCTTTTGGAATTTGGTTATTAGCCATGTACGAGGATCCAAGCTAGAACCATTTCTGTTAGTTGTTTCTTTTATCCGTTACCCCATATGTAGGGTGGATCTCAAAATATATGAATAGTTGGTCCATTCTCAGCCTTGGTAAAGTCTATCTTATGGCAATAGGAATGAACAAGAACAAATAAGTTTTACTTAATGTAATAAAGATACTGATTATTGTTCCAAAGACTTTACGCATTTTATATGTTTAGGATCTATTTCCTTACTTTGGAGGAATCAATGAAAGGACATCAATTCGAATCCTCCGAGTGGCTTGAGACCCCCTTCAGAGTGCAAGCAGCTGGTAA
>AP025041.1:12194397-12225703 GCA_036186865.1 Eustoma russellianum | reverse complement strand
AATAGTTGGTCCATTCTCAGCCTTGGTAAAGTCCATCTTGTGGCAATAGGAATGAACAAGAACAAATAAGTTTTACTTAATGTAATAAAGATACTGATTATTGTTCCAAAGACTTTACGCATTTTATATGTTTAGGATCTATTTCCTTACTTTGGAGGAATCAATGAAAGGACATCAATTCGAATCCTCCGAGTGGCTTGAGACCCCCTTCAGAGTGCAAGCAGCTGGTAATCAAGTACTGGTCTCACATCATCAGTACAAGGACTGCGAGTTGGAGTTGGATGAGAAGGTGTTTGCTGCCACATTGGTTCTGATTGCGATGCAGGATTTTAATGTGATTTTAGGCATGGATTGGTTGACTAAGTATCATGCCAACATAGACTGCAGACTTGAACAAGTAACCGTTAAGGATCCTGAGATAAATGAAGTGACGGTTCAAGGAAATGTTAAGCTGACAAAGACCCCCAAGAAAATTTATTTGACTGCGGTTAAAGCTTTCAAGGCTTTGCAAAGGGGAGCAGAGGGATTTATGGTTTATGCTATGGATGCTAAACAGGAGATTCCCTCTATTGATCAGATTCCGGTGATCAACAAATTTAAGGACGTATTTCCAGATGATTTGCCCAGAGTACCGACATCAAGAGAAGTGGAGTTCGAAATTAACTTGATTCCAGGAGCTGAGCATATATCTAAGGCACCTTACATGATGGCCTCAGCTAAACTTAAGGAGTTAAAGGGACAATTACATGAGTTGTTGGATAAGAAGATGATCCATCCCAGTGTATCACCCTGGGGAGCCCCTGTTTTATTTGTCAAGAAGAAGGATGGCAGTTTGCGATTATGTATCGACTACAGAGAGCTGAACAAGATAGCAATTAAGAATAAGTATCCACTGCCAAGGATTGAGGATTTATTTGACCAGTTGAAGGGTGCCATATGGTTTTCAAAAATCGATCTTCGTCAGGGGTACCATCAGTTGCTGGTGAAAGCAGGTGATGTCCCTAAAACAGCTTTCCTGACTCGATATGGACACTATAAGTTTTTGGTGATGCCTTTTGGACTGACCAATGCCCTAGCAGCTTTTATGGATTTAATGAACACCGTATTCCGAGAGCAGCTAGATCGGTTTGTGGTGGTGTTTATTGATGACATTTTGGTCTACTCTCCTGATGAGCAGTCCCATGCCGAGCATTTGAGAGTTGTGTTGGAGATTCTGAGACAGCAAATGTTGTATGCCAAATTTAGCAAGTGTGAATTTTGGCTAAGGAGTGTGACCTTTCTTGGTCACGTGATTTATGAGGATGGAATTTCAGTGGATCCTAAGAAAGTGGAAGCAATCACTGAATGACCGAGACCTACGAATGTTGTAGATATAAGGGGGTTTGAGTGATTTCAAAATAAGTAACTTGAATGCACATATATATATAAACGTATACAAGAATATATATAAACGTGTACATGTATGCATGATATCTTGCCATTACTTGCCTTATTTAGCTTATATATTATGTTGATGTACTAACGAGCCATGAAGCGTTAAAGCTTACATCATATGGCAAACATTTGTTGTGTTTATACTATTTTCAGGTGCCACTATTAATGAACTAAACTAGTTCATTAAGTGAAGTACTTAGTTTAATAAACTAAGTAGTTCATTAAAGGAAGTCATATTTGGAAGAGGCACAAAGACAACAAAGCTAAGGAAGGAAAGTTTTCTCCTCCTCCCCATCTTTAATACACACGGCTATATACATATTTTACACCCATTTTCAGATTTTTTTTAAAAGGCACATACACATGTATTCCAACTTATTACCGACACGTTATATATTTTACGTACGTACGTTAACGTCACACCACTATACTTAACTCATACTTATGAGTATATTCAGGTCTTATATCATATGATATAAGATATGGTGATGACAAATTAAATACGACACGATAAAAGGTTCTAAACCGAAAATTGTCGTATCGGGCGAATACTGAAACTTCGCCAACGTATCACGTACTTGCCATAAATAAATGGCCAGCCCCTATACTTCAAAAATGGATGAAAATTTCGTGCACATGACAGAAAAATCAGCCAAAAATACTTTCCATGTTGGCACACACAAATCACCCCACATTAAGGCCAAAATGTGAAGATTCCAACTTTAATTTTGTCACATGTTAATGGTACCACTTTAGACCAGCCAAGTGCTAAGATTTAAATTATATATTATATATATTATGTATAACATAATATATATAGCATGTGCAAAATTTGGAATTTAAATTAGAGAAAAATCGGATAATCGATAAATATCGAAAATTCGGTTTTCTACACACATAACACATGGAACGTTTTTGGTACATCATATGACACGTATCTAGAAAATTTTTACATATGATATACATCTTAAAGTGTTCTAGAAAATTAAATTAAGGGCTAATTGGAATATTACATGTGTATATTATTAAATGTGCACTATTTTACAAAGTTAGCAAAAATAAATTTCAGCACTTGTACATACACATTCCAGCGTCACCTACAGCTGATTTGGAGCATATGTGGAGCTTTGTTGGAATCTTGATTGGTCAAGGATCAATCATACAATGTTGGTGAATTGAAGAGAGAAGCTACAAATGGTAAGAATTCAAAATATATCTCTCTTATATCACATGCTGAAAATTTCAGCATGCTAAATAGTGCTGGCCGATTTTATGACATTAAGATAATATATTTCATCATCTTTTATTGTGTGATTGATTGGAAGAAGAAATGGAAATGATTTGAATATTATTTAAATTAATAAAGTGTGATATTTTACATATCACACATGCTGAAAAATTTTTCAGCATGTGTGAAGACATGGTGGCCGAATTTGAGAGCACAAGGATGTCCATATTCATTTCTCATGTGATAGTAATATTTACCATTAATTGGTGATTCATTTTAATGAGAAAAAATCAAAGAAAAATGGTAATGATTTGAACTTTATTCCCATGTGTCACATGCTGAATTTTCAGCATGGCAATAAGACATTATGGCCGATTTTTTTTTTCTCTAGCAAGGAAGGATTTGATGTCTTGCAATTTATGTGATGTATCTCATGAATTATGAAAGTTATTTTGTGATGATTTTGGCACATGTTTAAGTGTAATTCTCAGATTTTTTCCAAGTCATCAATGATGACAACATTCATCCAATGAGAAGGTGCCAAGTAAGCGAATACTAAATGATCATCCAATAAGAAGATGCCAAGTAAGCAAGACATTGTCACAATGATGTCTTACACTCTCTCAAGGACTTAAAAGATAATTTTCAAGAGGGGAAGACACACCAAGAGGACGGCTGGACCATGTTAAAAGGAAAGAGAAGAGAGCAAACAAAATAAGGTCAAGCATTTCAAATCAAAGTGATCAAAAAGCCTGGCTCTTCTTCTTCTACATTTTCTTTCTTTCTTTCTTCTTGTAAGCCTATTGTATTCATATCTTTCAATCTTGAATAGGCTTGATATAGACCACCACTCATTATATATCTTTGTAAAAGATTGATCAAGGTGTGATCAATCTTCATTCTTGCGAGGTGGTGGTGTTCGTGCAAATTGTATTCACTATACAAGGTTTGTAAAGGGTTTGAGTTAGGTGTAACTCTATCAACCCTGTGGTAAGATGTTTTTAAGTTATGTGATTAGTGTGAACCAAGGAATGTGTTCCTTGAAGACTGGAGTAGGTTGTTGATAACCGAACCAGTATAAAATTCTTGGTGTCATTTACTTTCAGCACTGATTTTCTATTTCAGCACCGTTTACTGTTTTTAATCACGTTCGTAAAAATAGTAAACGAATTTCAAAAATTACGAAACTTTCAGAAAACATAGCCACACGTTCTAGGGTTCTTTTGGAACAAGTTTCAACCCTTTTGGACAAGTATAAGTCATCCAAACGTCCAAAGTTCTGAGACTAGTGCAGTCTGATTTTCAGGCTTGCAAAGGTTGAGACTTTGAGTGTATTTGACTAACTTCCCAAAAGAATTTTTCAAAAATGTTTCAACCCATTTAAATAAAACTTATAAGGGGTTAGTCTTTAAATTTTCAGAGCATTTGGAGTTGTGTACAAATAGGAATTAATTTTTCAAATCAGTGTATCGGTTCTGGCAGATTAGTGCAATCTGACCATTAACAATTTTTCAAGGGGTTAGAGGTTGTATTTTAATCTGAAATTTTTAGGAGATACTCATAACATCTGAGTCTAAGTTCTCTCCAAATTTCATAATTTTTGGAGATCTCTAACCTAGTTTTAAAAACGTTTTAAAACTGGTCCTGAAAACAGAATCTGTTTTCAGAACTTGAATTGTTCAAGTTTAAAGAAATTATAAAAACCACACTTTCCGCACCATCTATTCAACCCCCCCTTCTAGTGGTGCCTTGCAGATCCTACAAATGTGATAGAAGTCAGAAGTTTCTTAAGTCTGGCAGGCTACTACAGGAAATTTGTCGAAGGATTTTCAAAGATACAGTTCTATTGAGCCGACTCACCCAAAAGAAAACTAAGTTTGAGTGGACTGCAGAATGCGAGCAGAGTTTTTCTTAACTCAAAAAGAGTTTGACCACGGCCCCGGTGTTGGCACAACCCTCCGGCACCGATGGCTTCGTGATCTATAGTGATGCGTCCAAGAAGGGACTAGGTATGTACATGATTACATAGTTTTATATTGTGTATATACGGGACGCGGATTAACTTTTTGTTTGTAGGTTATGTTTTGATGCAAAATGGACGAGTTATTTCTTATGCTTCGAGACAGCTGAAACCTTATGAACAGAATTACCAGACGCATGACTTGGAGCTTGCAGCAGTAGTGTTTGCCCTTAAGATTTGGAGACACTACTTATATGGAAAAAAGTGTGTAGTGTTCACTGATCACAAGAGCCTGAAATGCTTATTTTCGCAGAAAGAGCTGAATATGAGACAAAAGAGATGGTTGGAGTTATTTAAGGATTATGATTTAACCATCAATTATCACCCTGGTAAAGCCAACAGAGTGGCAGACGTGTTGAGCAGAAAGTCTAGCCATGTAAGACAGTCCCCATTTGAGCGAGAGATTGAAGAGTTTGGTCTGGATGTTGTGGACTCAGTGGCGAATGTCCTTACAGCCTTGTCTATATCCCCAGGTTTGGTAGACAGAATTAAAGAAGCTCAGTATGATGATGTGTCACTGAAGGAAATACGTGACAAATTGAACATGGGACCAATAAGAGATTTTCAGTTGAGAGAAGGTGGAAGTCTATGGTTTCAGAACCGGCTATGCGTGTCAGACAATGAAGAGCTTCGAAGGGAATTGTTGAGTGAAGCTCATAACTCAAGGTTGTTTATCCACCCCAGAAGCTTAAAAATCTGTAAGGACCTCAAAAGGAATTATTGGTGGATAGGGATGAAGAGAAATATTGCGGAATATGTTCAGAGGTGTCTGGTGTGTCAGCAGGTCAAAGCAGAGCATCAGCGACCCAGCGGTTTGATGATGCCACTGGAGATTCCAGAATGAAAGTGGGAACATGTGACTATGGACTTTGTGATGGGGTTGCCCAGAACCTAAAGTGGGAAGGAGATGATTTGGGTGATTGTGGATCGCTTGACGAAGACAGCCCATTTCTTGGATATGCCGAATGATACCTCTTATTAGAAATTGGCAAACGTATACATGGATAACATTATGAGTTTGCATGGAGTTCCCGTCAGTATTGTGTCAGACCGTGATCCTAGGTTCACTTCTAGGTTTTGGATGTCTTTTCAGAAAGCTATGGGCACTGAACTAAGGATGAGCACAGCTTATCACCCTCAGACGGATGAACAGTCTGAGAGGACCATTCAAACCTTAGAGGATATGCTAAAAGCATGTGCGTTGGACTTTAAAGGGAACTGGGATAACATGTTGAAGCTGATGGAATTCTCATACAATAATAGCCACCACAGTGTGATTGGTATGTCACCATTTGAGGCTCTATCTGGACGAAAGTGCAGATCCCCGGTTTGTTGGGACGAAGTTGGGAAAAGGACGATCACTACACCAGAGTTGATTCAACAAACTATTGGGAAAGTGAAGATTATAAGAGAGAGACTAAAGGTGGCACAAGATCACAGTAGAAGTTGAGCGGATTCTAAAAGACGGCCCTTGGAGTTCGAGGAAGGTGAAAAGGTTTATCTATGAGTTTCACCCACTAAGGGAGTTATGAGATTCGAGATGAAAGGCAAGTTAAGCCCTCGGTACATTGGCACATACGAGGTGCTTGGTCGAGTTGGTGAGAGAGCATATCGATTAGTAATTCCTTCGATTTTATCGCAAGTCCACAATGTGTTTCACGTTTCCCAATTGAGGAAATACATGTTAGATCCGAGTCATGTTCTTGAGGCTCAACCGTTGGAGATTAAGGATGATGTCACATATGAAGAGTATCCTGTGAAGATTGTAGACAGGAAGGATCAAGTTCTACGTAAAGGTGTGATTCCATATGTCAAGATTCAGTGGAGTAACCATACGGAGCGTGAAGCCACATGGGCACTTGAGGAGCAGATGAAGGAGTTGTATCCATATCTCTTCCAATAAGGTACGTCAGTTTCGAGGACGAAACTTTTTGTAAGGGGGTGGAATGCCATGCCCGCACCCTCCGGAACTTAATTAAATGAGGGAAGAAATTTTAAGAAATTAATAATCAATTAATTTTAGATTAAATATTAGAATTTAAGAATTTAAGAAAAAAGATATAAGTAAAATACAATTTAAAAATTCCAGTTTTGCCCTTCCCCATAATAAAATTGAAAAGGAAGCGTCAGTTTCCCCATTCTTTCAAAAGGCAAAATGTCGACCTCTTTCCCCCCAAGCCGTAGCTGATTTTCTTCAAAGTATAGGAGAGGAAGACAGCTTCCAGGAACCGATCCAACCTCTGTTTGTTTTTCAATCCGATTGTCAGTAATCAAAGGCAAGTAACTTTCTTATAAGTTCTTACGATTTGTGAAGAAAAGCCCCTACTTTTGTATCAAAATTGGATCACCATGCAGTATTATCCCCTTGCTTATCTATATGTGAATTCTGTGCCATTTCTGTGTTTGGACTTATTGTTTTGGCCATTCGACGTTAAAAAATCTAGTTTGATGTTGGTGAATATATGAATTCCTGCAAATCCTTATCCCTTGAATCCCTTTTGCTGCAATTTTATTGCTTGTTAGGGTTTGAGGGTGAAAGGTGGGATCTTTAGGTTCGTAGGGTGGAAATCCTTGAGTTTTAGGCTTGAATCTTCGGTATATATGTGTGTAGTATTCAATTGGTAGTCTAAGTACGAGATGATAGCAGGGATTAGGCCTGGAATGATTGGGATGGAGTTTGAGAACAGTTGAATGTTTGGGTTTTGTAGATTTTCTGCAGAACCGCGAAGTTTTTTTCTGGAAATCGAGGACATCGATCGATCGATGTCATATAATAATGTACATCGATCGATCAATGTAGGTAGATTGAGCGACTGATTTGAGGCAGAAAGTTTCTGACGGATTAGTATTTGAACTGGACTTCAGTGTGGATGGTCTAAGAGTCTAAGGATGAATGCTTGAGCTTCGATAAGGTTCAAATGGAGCGTGTGAGGTTATCTAGTGTTCCTAATATGAATGTTAATGTCGAGGTAGGCGTGAGCATGTAGAGGTATACTTGAATGTGTGAATGAGAGGAGTCTCAAGTGATTGAAAGACATGTTGAATGTGCATCCTTTCATCATGGCACTTGCATTTGCTTATGTTTTGTTAAGAGTTGTGCTTGGACACAGGGTATAAAGTTCTTTGCGAAATGAGCTGTGATGTGTTACAAGGTATAAAGATAAGATGTAGCCATCACAAGGTATAAAGTGAGCTGTAACGTGACACAGGGTATAAAGACAAGCTGTGGATCATTACAGGGTATAAAGTTGAGCTGTGGTGTGTCACAGGGCATAAAGACAAGCTGTGGCTCATTACAGGGTATAAAGTTATATGACCGGGCATTGTGACATGCATTGCACTGTTTTGAAAAGTATTGCACCAGTATTTTTGACTGTGTGGTGTATAGCATGATTTGAAAAGACATGCATCATATGTTTCATTCCGGTATGATTGCTATGTAAGTGACTCATTGTTTACTTGTGTATTACTTGTTTCTTTTCTTTTATTATGCAAATAAATCAGAACTTTGAATAACTCAGGACATGTGTCCCTATTCCCCTTGATATTGATATTCACTCATGTCTTGCTATGTGATGATCCCGTACGTCTTATAAGCGGGTTACTTGCAAGCGTTTTTCGCTAAAGGTTCTACCCCGTTGTTTTGCAGATGAGCCCGAGTATGATATGATTTTCATTGAGGACGATGGCGAGTGGGCTGAGTGGGGTGCTTAGAGCCTATCTTGGGGATTGTTATAGACTGCTTCTTATTATTTTAACTTTCTCTCATTCAGTTGAGGATTAGATGGCTGGACAATTTTACTTATGCTTTTGGGAGTACAGATTCAATTGATTCAGATTTTAATTTATAAGTGTCTCTGCGCTTATTTCTCTTATGTCAGTGATGATGTGTAGGTGAGAGTAGCGACGTCTGGTAGTCCTCTTAGTAGGCTACGACATGTGCACCGGTTCGGGTCCGCTGGCCGGGCCGGGGGGCTACATTTCCCCTCACCCCATCTGTCACCACACGACACGTGGCAACAAGAGAGTGATGAGGCTAGATGAGGGTCACCCGCATCTAGTCTCACCACCCTACCATGCTGCCACGTGTTGCGTGGTCATGAGTGGGGTGATGGATTAAAGGCAGGAGATCCCATTCCACCCGCATCACACTGTCAAACTATAATTTTGAACAATCCCATAAGTGTCATTCTCTTGGTCTTCATTTATACGATTAACATTAGACCCTTAATCAAAATTTTGCACTCACAGCCCGTCCTACTCTAAGTGGTATTTTTATCATCTTCTGCATCAATTACGGACATTTTTAGGGGGGAAAAAGTCACCTAATGTACCACGTTAATTTTTTTTAAAAAAATTAATGTCCTCTATGTAATTCCGACTCTCCTATTAATAATTGTACGATTAGTGATTTAATAGATAGAGACACAATAGAAGACTAGATCCAAAAGGCCCAATGTTTCTATGTATAAGGAAATACAAAATATTTGGACTTTCAATGTCAACAACAATATTATCTCATTGACTTAAATTCTGCTGTCTATGGTGAGGTGTTAGAGGTAGGATGTACGCAACCACACCAATTACACAAAGATTGTTTTATGATAATTCATCAAAAATACTACTTCACCCATGGACTCGGTCCGGGCCTGCTCTCGCAACACCCAACCCAAACTAGCGGTGAAGTCTTGGTCTTGGTTCGATAGCAGTTGAGTAGATAGAGCAGTAATAAATACGAGTACTATATAGAGACAGGCAAATTCTTTCAAAGCTTGCGAACAGAAGAGAATTCGTGCTCAATTTACCGAAAAGGGTTGGAGAAATCCGGTGGAAGTAGCAGCTATGGGCGGCGGCAACGGTCAGAAAGCCAAGACGGCTCGGGAGCGCAATTTGGAAAAGATGAAACCATCCAAAGGTATGACCTTCAAAAGCAATTCTTGATTTCCTTTTCTTCTATTTTTGTTTTTGGGTTCTGAGAATTATTTAGTTTTTTTTTTTTTTTTTTTGCGTTCTTTACTGATTCTAATTGAAGTTTTGATTTTTGTTCAGGTAGCCAGCTGGAGACTAACAAAAAGGCCATGAACATCCAGGTTTTTTTTTTTTTTAAAAAAAAATTGGGGTTTCTTTGGTTTTTTGATTGTTTGGTGTAGGTTTTCTTTCAATTTGTTGCTTTCTTTCTGGCCTGATCTTTGGATTTCCGTTTGATCTAGTTTTGGATTTTTATTATCCGTTTCTAACCTTCATGATTAGTAGACTTCAAAGGGTAATGATCTGGACGTGTAGTTATTTAAATGGTCTCTCCTGTTCAGAATTGGTTGTCAATAATATGATTAATATGTAATGTACAGATGTTTATAGTTAGACTAACAGGGGATTATGCTTTTTGGGTTTTGAAGTAGCCTTGTCATTTCTTGTTCAGAATTGGTTGTCAATAATATGATTAATCTGTAATTTGTAGATTTTTATAGTTAGACTACCAGGGTATGATGCTTTTTGGGGTTTGAAGTAGCCTTGTCATTTACTCATACATCAAGAACTGTTTGAAGAACAATTATATTTTACAAATTCTCAGGAATTATAGTTTCTTTGGCTAATTTGGATAGCTAATTCTGACTTTTTGAGTTAGGGGGGCCGGGGTTTTATGCGGATCAAAAGGATAGGATTTGTACTCATTTCTGATGTTGATATGGTTTCATGACAGTGAATTACAATAGATCAGGGTATTAACTTGTCCATAAATGTTTTTAGATTTTAGAAGTGAACTATTTTGTCGGATCAGTGATTTGTACACATTACGTGTTCTTCTTGAATTTTTCGTATTCTTGTTTTGTTTCATTATTTTGCTGATGGTAATTATCTTTGTGGTATCACTATTTTCTCTTCATTTTTTGTCGGATCTACTTGCTTAATTTCCTGTGTGATGTAGCTTGGTGAGAACTTACAAGGAATGTTCAAAACCACTTCTAAAGTATTCAAGTTTGAAAAGTTCAATGAGATCGTAAAGTTATTTATTTATTGCGGTAACTCGGTTGTGTATGTCATATTCTACATTTCACTGTCTTCTTGGAGGTCTGAAGGAACCTGAACTTGTTGAATAACCTTCAGCAAGATGTAATTCCTTGCATGAATTGGATACTGCTTTTTCATTATTCATGGTGTCAATAGATCAAATTTACCAACCTGCAGCTCGTAGTTCAGCCTCACCTAGAAGAAATTTTTATTTGAAGGAAATAAAAGTATGCTTTTATGAGTGCTATGTGGCTTGTGATGAATCTAACAATGTTAAGCATCTTTGTCTTCTTGACCAAGCTAAATCTTTGCTTTGATCATAAATTTTAGACCTTTCTCGTAAGAACTGCAATTAGATGCTTACTGGTTTGTGTAGACTAGTGATTTCGACTTCTTCTTGAATTTGCCAAGTGTTCATTGAACAAATGCGTGATAGAAGTATGTTACACAAATAATCTATTTGCTACAAGCCTTCGAGTGTCTTGAAACTTCTATCTTTTGTTCTGAATTTTGATCAACTAACCCCATCAATAGC
Organism: Eustoma russellianum; assembly: GCA_036186865.1. Classification (NCBI taxonomy): domain Eukaryota; kingdom Viridiplantae; phylum Streptophyta; class Magnoliopsida; order Gentianales; family Gentianaceae; genus Eustoma; species Eustoma russellianum. Next base: position 12,214,477 of record AP025041.1, on the reverse strand, counting down.
GCTTTCCGGCTTCCCCCTGGTTCATTACCTATACAACAATAACCATACCAGTATATCATACCAACAGCAAAAGCTATCGCTAGGGTCTGGAGAGGGTGAGAGACGGACAAACAATACTTCCATCCCAAGGGATAGAGAGTTTGCTTCCAGTGAGACCCTCAGCTCTATATGTCTGCATAGATGATACAATAATAGGAATATGGTGTGCTAGTGTGCTAGTGAAGGGATTTAGTAACACACATAGAAAGCTTCCGATATACTAACCGAGAAATTCAGTACAAAACTGTGGTTATATATCTGACTAAAAACCCCCTAGTTGATTAACTATCTTGTTTCCATTTCCAATGGAGTTAAGGACATATTCTTTCTTGATTTTGGAATATAATGGAATAAAGCAAAATGACTCACTAAATTGTTGCGCTTCTTATATTGTGAAGTAGCAGTTGATCGATACAGCTTGACGCAATTTTCATTATGAGTCATCGAGAAATAATCTCTACGTGTTACTAACACATAGATATGGTTGCGTAAGAAATTCAGAGTTTATTATGTGGTTACTGGTTGTGCTTTTCTTTTGGTGCAGTGTAAGGTGTGCATGCAGACATTTATCTGCACTACTACAGAGGTGAAGTGCAGAGAACATGCTGAAGCAAAGCACCCGAAATCTGATGTCTATGTCTGTTTCCCCCATCTCAAGAAATGACAAGCACTTGTTAACAACTCCTAAGAATGAGTTTCTGACTCAGCCCTCGACATGGATGTGGTCGTCTTATGTTTGATGCTCTTTCTCAGTTGTGTGACTTGTATTATTATCCAAACTTGAAAACTATGTGGAATGTGCCCAGAGTATATTTTGTGATGGATGTTTGATTTTGAATTATGTTGGAATCCTATGTTATAAAAGTTGATAATAAATCAAATGTATTGACTTTCTATGTGCTTGATTTCCACTTCGATTGCCTATGATGTAAAGGGGAAAAGAGAAGGGAAAAAAGTCGCATGAAAAAGAAAAAGAGGGGGGGGGGGGGGGGGGATTGAGTACAAGTTCAAGTTCTGTAGCCTGAATTTACAAAGAAGAAAAATGATGTGACAAAATTCACTTGGCGTGAATTGTCCAATTCTCAACTTTCTTCAGTTCGATATGTCAAATTAATAACTTAACTGATATTATGTTAATTCTTTCCATTTTCAATGGAGATAAAGGCACGCTTTTGAGTTTGAAATATGATTGAATAAAGCAAAAATGATTTACTAAATTAGCTGCGTTTCTTATATTGTGAAGTAGCAGTTGATCGATACAGTTTGACGCAATTTTCATTATGGATCATCGGAAAACAACCGTTGTGTGTTTTTAACATATGGGTATGGTTGCGTACATCCGAGCCTCTTATATTCTGCAATAGGCAGGAGTCTCTAAAGCAATTATGTTTCATCGGAAAACAATGTCGGTGTGTTTCTAATACATGGGTATGGTTGTATACATCCAACTCTCTTATACCCTGTTATAGACGGGAGTCTCTAACGCAATGAGGTAATCTTGTTGTTGATGTTATGCTAATGTGGCTAAAGTTTTAAGATCAAAATGTTTACAATTGTAATGTTTTCCTATTTTATGGAGGTTAGTCGTTATACTTCATAGTTGTGTCCTTTATATATTTGACATGTAGCATACTCTTTTTACACTAGGTGATGAAGTGTATTATTGTATTAAACTGCCATAAATAAAACATAATAATGTTTTCATTTATATAATAGGAGAAACCAGATAAAAATGAATATATGGTCACCTGAAACTGACATTTTGCTACCGGTTTTTTCCCTTTTTTTTTAGAATTCATTGACGTCCTGTGGTTCAAAACAAAGTATTCATATTTTGATGTGATGCAAATTGTATATACGTGTCTTTCATTTATGATCCTTATTCACATGTTGTCAACCTTGTGATAAAAACTACTAGTATAACGGAAACTAATCATGAGCTAAACGCACTAAACCCCTTGGTATTAGTAACAAATGAGCGTGTCCGGTGAACTAGACTCTCGTATTTGTGTAGAGTCTGTAAAGAGACCGGGTTGTTTCGCGATCTAATACATGCAGCTTTACTCTACACTTTGTGTAAGAGACGGTTTTCGCGGTTCAAACATGTAAGGTCACAAATCAGCAAGCTTACCAGTTGGTTTCAACGTCCGCCTTCTTTTACCATTAGTAACGTTTGCGGTAGATAGATTTCAATATAAACCGGCGTTAAACATATAAATATATTCTGCGTCGAGTGTCAACATACAAATACAAAATGTAAATAAGAACATATCATATGTGAACATGAATACAAAACATAAAAAACTCAGTTCAAAACTATTGTCATTTTAAATATCAAGTTAAATAGAATCGGATGGACAAAATTGTCAATTTGCCATAGCAAACTGGCGACGAAAATGTGACCGAACTCGTCTAACTCAACAAGTCTTTGCCCATTTGGCTCAAGTCTTCGCATATACAAAATCATTTCGATTTAAAATAAAGGCGTATATCGAGATTTTCCATGTATTGCATTATTTTCGTGTATTGATTTCATTATATTCACTATAGTAAACACGTCTGGGTTTATCCCGTGTATAGAGAAAGTGGTGGCCTATAGACATACTTCAATGCTATTCAGGTTGGGACATTTAGAAAGATGCATATTTTTAATCAGGACATGAGCAGCGTGATGCAATATTACTATCTGGATCAATAATGACTCAGACCATACTATCCAGCTCAATCGGTTCAAAAAGTTTTTGGTCTAATCTGCAGTTACCAATCTAAAAGACCGCTGGTTTTTTAATTTACATCATCTACCAAATTTTTTAAAGCTAAAACAGTGAAAGTTGCTGAAGTGAGGATATGACTGTTTATGAACTTTATTTATTCAAATTAAAAAGAAAAGTCAATTAGGCGAGTTTCCTTAGACTACTCTCTCTCACTTCCTACACCTTCTCCGAGATTGCTCTGCCGCACCAGCTTCCGGATGGAAGACCTGAGTATGTACAAAACAACTGAAGAAGTGGATCAACTGGCAAGGAGTGTAAAGAAATGCAAGCGAATTGTTGAAGGAGATCCGCGTTCCTCCAATCCGGGTCGAAACACCAGCAACTGTGACTGGGCGAACCTGCTACACACTGTCCACAGCCCAAAGGAGATTTATATGGGTGAAGAAGAGGACGATGACACCCTTGATGAACACCTTGAAAGCTATGACACGGCGACAATCGAGGAAGACGAAGTCATTGGAGTTGGACGAACCTCACTGGACATCCCCATCAAAGAGTGCAAAAGCCTGTGGAAACCTCGACGCAGAGCATTGATCCTGAAATTACTTGGTAAGTCCTTTTCTTATAAAATTATTGAGAAAAGATTGGTTGATCTCTGGACAAATGGAGAAGGTCTTGAAATTATTGATTTGGCTGAAGGGTACTACGTAGTCAGATTTTATTCACAAGCTCACTATATGTACGCCCTAAATAATGGCCCCCAGATGCTCCAGGGTCGCTATATAGCCGTACAAAAATGGAAACCCTTTTTCTTACCATCAACGGAGACGATTACTTCCACTCTTGCGTGGGTAAGGTTTCCAAAACTCCCGTTGGAGTTCTTTGAGGAGGAGTTCTGTTGAGGTTGAGGGGTCTCTTATGTAAAGCTACCAAAGTAGTTGATACCACCATGAAAGTCGAAGGAGGGAGATACACAAGGATCTATGTCAAAGTGGACTTACACAAACCTCTGATATCATGGGTGAGCTTGAATGGCAAGGCTTTTAATGTGGAATATGAAGGGCTCAGTCTCATTTGCTTCAAATATGGACACTACGGGCATCCCACTTGGAGTGCGGTGGCTCTATGGAGCATATGGGATCAGCCAAAACGACACATATGGATACTGACCGTGAAACCATTAAGCTGGAATCGTTTGGCCCACAGATGATTGCCACGAATAATAGGCGTAGAAGACCGGCTCAGATAGAAGATCATCTTTGGACAATTGTGGGTCGCTATGCTCAAGCAAACCAAATAGTGGAGGGGACCGCAAGACAAGGAGATGACAGAATTTTCTTTGAGCAAGCATTGGCTAGGTCGAGATTTAGTATACTGGAGAAATCAGATGAGGAACCTAACATTGAGCCAGCATGGGAGACACTACTCCAGAATCTGAGTAGCATCCAAGATCAGGGCCCATCAAATATGTTCAACACAACAACCAATGAACATAGTGCAAAAAATAATAGCTAAGGAAAGAGAGGGACCCAACTGAAGAACCCCCCAAAGGCCAAACTGAATGTTTAGGCTATCCCAAAGGAGGGACAAATCTTTACTTCCAACCGAATGGGGGCTATTGAGGCTTACACAAGCAATAGGGGAACAACGTCGAGGGGCATAGGCTCTTTACAGAAGTCAAAGGGAGGAGCATTGGGGACCAGGTCCCTACGTGATATCACGAATGATATAGGGTCTGATGACCCATTTGGCATAAATGGGCACTTGTATGTGGAAGATTTGCCAATTCTACCACCTAGCAACAAGGTGGACGTTACTAAAACTGGTGGTGTCCACATTAAGCACCACCCACCAGACCATGGCATGGTAAAAGAGGCAAAAATCTTGGATCCAGACGCCGGAGGAGGAAACGACAACCAACCTGATGCATATGTGAGGAATGAGCCATCGCGCAGTGTCGCAGTGTCCCAACAGGTGGAGATGGATACCACCATGTCAAATCAACCCGTTTAAATGATGATTGTGTTGGCTTGAAAAGCCCCCCGACTTCCATACAGAACTCAAAGAGTTAATTGGGGAGTATCACCCAAGTGTGTTGTTTTTATGTGATAAAACCAGATGGATTCTAAATCGCTTTTACTCTGCCAATTTTGCAGCGGTTGAGACTAGAGGATTTGCTGGCGGCCTACGGTGTTTCTAGGACACGAATAAAGTGAAAACACGAGTTCTTAGCTATACAGCTCAGATGATGAATTTAGGAGTGTTGCAGGAGGAAAGAAATATATGGATTCTATCATTAGTTTATGCCTCACCGGTGGTTGCTGTTACGACATGTATTTCCGGGTTAGTGGAAAAGGGTAATAAGATAATGAAAAATAGAACGCAAGTGCAATGTCGATAAAATTTTGATAAAATTAAAAATTTTCGAACCGAATGATAAGGTAACAGATAAGGCAACAGATAAAATTTTCGATTAAAATTAAGACGTCGGTAGTATATGTCGGGGTTAGAAATGCTCGAAGAAGTAACCGAATGATAATGTAACAGATATATCGACATACTACGAGACTAGGTACCGAATATTTTCGAACATACGATAGAGTTTAAATAAATTAGTTGGTAGAAACTTAAGTCAGTAGATGTAAATTATATCCAATAAAATACATCACACAAGAAATTAGAACCATGCAAATAAAAGAAAACGAAAGTAGGACATAATAAATAACTTGGAAGGAAAGTAGGGTTTTGTATTCCACTACACAACAAAACCCTACAAACGTTTACCTCAATTATCATATTTTCTTCCATTTTATCCTACTTGGCAAATAAAACAAAAACCATCTTCCCACCCTACCCAAATAGGCCGGCCCCAACCCCCAAGGAAATCCAAAAAGTCTTCTTCACTCCTTACACACTCTTCCCCCACTTCATAATTACCCTACACCCTAATACTTCCAAACTTTCTCATCATTCAACCAAGAAAACTTTCTCTCCTTTTCCTTTCCCTATATTTCGGCCGAATGCAACCAGGGAAAAACTATTTTCCTCTCTTTCTACCATTCTACACTCCATCTTTCTCCCAACATCATATCTTCTTCCATCTTCTCCCATCACTCCTCATCCACTTCTTCTTCACTTTCATTCCCTCACTCAACATCCCTCCCTCTCTTTTCTCTCCTCACTCTCATTTTCAACTTATCTCATATCCCCCATTCATCTTCTTCATTTTCAACCTTCCCCTCTTCTTCCTTCTCATTTTCATTCTTCATCCATTACACCTCCTATACACTTTCCTTTTCTTCTACACAAAAGTAGGCTTGTAAATGAACCGAGCCGTTTAGTTAGTTTGGCTTTTTTGGCTCGAGCTCGGCTTGGCTAAAGAGTTAATGAACAGAGCTTGAACCACTTTTTTCTGTTCGAACTCGGTAAGTGCAATGTTCGTTTAAGGTGTTTGGCTCGTTAATATGAGTTAAATGAACCAAGCTTGAACAATTAAATATGTTTGTTTAAATAAACAAGCAATCTCGGCCCGTTTGCTAAGTTAAATGAACCGAGCTTGAACAATACGATGCTTTGCTCGTTCAGCTCGTTTACAGCCCTACACACAAGAAACTAAGTCCCCCCCCCAACTTCATTTTTTCTTCTCTTGCTCGAGAATTACCAAACATGAACAAGAGATAATTTTTTCTTTCTTCATTTCATACACACGTCCAAGATAATAGCTACAACATCTTTCTTCATTTCACCATCATGGCCGAATTTTAAGAGTTGAAGAACCAAGGTGTAACAAGGTAAGAACATCATCTAAGATAGGTTATATTCCTTCCATGTATCCATTTCCATAAATTGCTTACTAACCTTTCGTGTTTGAAGGATAAAACTGAGGCCACCATGGAAGCAAGGAGAAGAGTTTCTCTTCCAAGTTAAGTGAAGAAATCTTCACTTTAAGTGGTAAGAAAAGTGAGAAAGACAAGTACTCTTCCTAGATCCTTCACGGATTTTTCAAGATTTATGTATATATGTTCATACCAAGTTAGATCATCCATGATATATGTTCAAGTTTGTTTTTCAATAATATGTACATATTATGTTTCTAAGTGATGAAAATATAATGGTATATATATCTATATGTATACACGACCAAATTAAAAAAGAAAACCTATATATCAATAAAATGGAATGAACACATATGTGTAATATAGGCACAAGTTTGATGAAAATATAATGGTGTATATACATATAGTAACACACGGCCATGGCACCTTTATTGGAAGAAAAATAGATTTACTATATATATTGAACACATATATGTATAATGTATAAAAACATAGATATATATTTAGAAACACGCTTACAAACGACCATAAATGCCTTTTTGTAATAAAAATGACTTCATTTAGTATTTAGAAAATATACATGTAGAAAGTAAGAAAATAGATACATAAAGATATACATATGTATACACACGACCAAAAGGTGATGAAAATGGTGTTATTACATATAATATATATATATATATATATATATATATATATATATGAAACATGATTAAGTTATATTCCATTATGTGACATGATATGAAAATAAATATATTCAAATATACATATAGGTACTACACGGTATTCAAGCCATTTTGAGTATAAATAATTTTTTTTTCACATGTGTATGAATATATATCATGTATAAAGGGTTATGAAATACATAAATTGTATTATATACATACACACACACACACACACACACACACACACACACACATATATATATATATATATATATATATATATATATTTGGTTCAATTAGGGGTTGCACCCTATTTACTTTATTTTCAGAAGTTTCATAAATTGTTATTGGTATGTATTTTATGATGATTTACAAGCCACTATATCGATGAAAACTAATATATATACATAATTGGTACAAATATCAAACAATATATAAGCCAAAGATGTAATAAAGAATGGATTTATATATAACTATATATATATATATATATATATATATATATATATATATATATATATATTTCGGCCAATAAGTGAAAAGAAAAGGAAATGATAAATATTATGATTTATTATCAAGATAAATACGTATGTTATCGAAAGATATGGTCATAGTATAAATTTCAGAATAAAAAATTGTACTACTTTAAAGGAGAAGTCTAAATATGTATATACACAGACAATTCGGCCAAAATGGCCAATTTTGGTCATATACACATATATACGAGTTATATAATTGTTATGACATGGAATAAGTCACTTTGGACATGTTTATGGGCATAAAGAGGTATACAACAAAGTATGATAGTAAACATGATTACTTTATGTATATTATATAAAATATGAAAGTATATAGGAATATATGTTGGGTGCATCAATTGTCCCGTGGCGTAGGCCGGGTGGGCCAAGTCACAGTCGAATGCCGTGGCGCTTGTGTGCTGAATGCACTATAAGGCTAGGGTATGCGCATCTCCTGTCACCAATTGGTTTTGAGAGAGTTGGTAGCGCCTGAGGTCCTACAAGTGGTATCAGAGCAAGGTCACGGGTTCGATTACCAGCGGAGAAGCAATTGCTGAGGGGGAGATTGTTGGGTGCATCAATTGTCCCGTGGCGTAGGCCGGGTGGGCCAAGTCACAGTCGAATGCCGTGGGCGCTTGTGTGCTGAATGCACTATAAGGCTAGGGTATGCGCATCTCCTGTCACCAATTGGTTTTGGGAGAGTTGTGGTAGCGCCTGAGGTCCTACAATATATACGGAATTAGAGTTTTTGACCCCTTTACATCAAGCATAAGCTGCATAGCTTAAGAACATGGCATGGATGAATTTGTACCCAAAGGGAGCTGTTGGCCGACTGGATAGAGAATGAAAAGAAGATGGAAAATTTCATGGTTTAAGTATGTAGTAAGTGCATAAGTAATGAACTTTAGAGTATGATGAGTTGGGGGTTATTTGAGTAGTATATTATATTGAATGGATTAGAAGGAAAGTCATTTTCATACATATTACATTTCATAAAGTGCTTTCAAAAGTTCACCCTTGTATACAAAATCATATCATATAGTCGGATATCTTATGACATTTTATCGTATCATTATCCACTATCGGGAGGTTGCATAATTGTCACGTCCCGAAATGTTTTTTCTCTACGTCGTAATATTTTCACACTGTAAATTTAATTTTGTTGTTATGCATTTTTAAACTTTGCGATAAGTCAAAACCCTAACGAATTCGATAACAAACGTTATCGAACACACGGCAAAAATTAATTAAAATTTGTTGCAACGACTTAAGTATTAGGCAAACTAAATCGAATGAAAATACATAACGCGATCAATTTCACTATTTAAACAGATAGAAAATAAAACAATACATAATTAAACATCTTGGACAAGAAGAAAAAGAAAACGAATATGCATGTGTTTGAATATATATACACACGGTTTTAAGTAGAGAAAAGGGGGAAGAACTTGTGATTAGGAAAACACCCCCAACAAAACACCAAGATGTGGAGAAGTGTATAGAAACTCAATGATGGTATTTTGTCCCATTCTACCCACCCAAAAACCATAATGGCCCCTAATTTATATACAAGTGGGAAGAAAAGATTTCTTCCATTTTGTATTCTTCCATACAACAAAACCCTACACACTTTTTACCCCAATGATCACACTTTATCCTACATGGCTAATAGGACAAAATTTTCCTTCTCCCACCCAAAGGACGCCGGCCACCTTGAGCCAAGAAAGGAGACAAGACATCTCCTTTTTGGTTATCCTCTTACACACTCCTTTTAACTTCATTGTTTGCCTACAACCTAATCCCATCAACCCACAAGATTTTTTTCTCCCTCATTCCCTCTCTTATTTTGGCCGAATAGCTAAGGGGGTAAGCACGTTGAATTTTTTTTTTCAACTTCGCACATGCAACTCTTCTTGACACGAACACAAAACACTCCCTCCTCTCTCCTCCAAGCAAACAAATCTCCAACTCCTTCTTCATTCCCATTTGGCCGGAGAGTTTCTCCTCAAGAACAAAGAGGAGTTCTTCTTCTCTTTTCTTCACACCAACATCAACCAAATCAAGCTCTATAAACCCTCCATCATTTCAAGAGTGATTTCAAGAAGGTGTGGGACTTTGAATCAAGAAAAAACCAAGGTAAGAAACTCTATGGATCTTAAGTTAAATTTCTTCCATTTCTTATCTTCATAAGTTGTACACTAACCCCACCTTTTCATCCTCCATGTAGAATATGAGGGTTTGAGTGATTTCAAAATAAAGAAAATTTGAATATATATATATCTATAAACGTTGAATATATATATATATATACACACAAGTGTACATGTATGCATGATAACTTGCCTTATTTAGCTTATATATTATGTTGCCGTACTAACGAGCCATGAAGCTTTAAAGCTTACATCATATGGCGAACATTTGTTGAGTTTATACTATTTTCATGGTACCACAATTAATGAACTAAAGTAGTTCATTAAGTGAAGTACTTAGTTTAATAAACTAAGTAGTTAATTAAAGGAAGATGCATTTGGAAAAGGCATAAAGGCAACATGATATGGAAGGAAAGTTCTCTCCTCCTCCCCACATCAATTTCACACGCCATTTATATATATAAACTATATATTTTCAGATTTTTTAAAAGCACACTTTCCGCACCATCTATTCAACCCCCCTTCTAGTGGTGCCTTGCAGATCCAACAAGTGGTATCAGAGCGCAAGAATACTCACGACAAGGAATCCAACGATTCAGTGAGATGGCATCCACAAATCTCAAAACCGAACAAGAAGTATGTCGAGCCAAAGGCCTCCACTTTTTGACGGTTGAGTTCTTTTATTCAGTGGAACCTTAGATTTTGAAACTATTTCTTATGGCTTATAGACATAGATCTTTGGTCTATAATTGACGATGTCCATTATGTCCCGTCTAAATTGTCCATTGTAGATGGAGTCACACTAGAAGTAATTAAAACGAGACAAGACTATACTAGTGAAGACAAAAAGAAACTAGTATGAATGCTAAGGCCATGCAATTACTCTTAAATGGTTTAAGTAAGAGTGAGTCTAGTTATGTGTCCAATTGTTCGAGTGCACAAGAAATGTGGAGAATCTTAGAAATGAAACACGAAGGCACGAGTCAAGTAAAAGAGTTCTAAAATCAATATGCTTATGTCTACTCTTGAGTCTTTCAAGTTGTTGCCTAATGAGTTCAATTGTTGATATGGATCTTTGTTTGACTAACATCTATAACTCTCTTGAGTCTCTTGGTAAGGCTTTTACAACGCAGGAAAAAGTACAGGAAAGTCCTACGGAGCCTCCCTTCAGAATGGGATCCTAAAGTGACTGCCAATAGAAGAAAGCAAGGAGACTAAGTCAATAAAAATGGAAGAACTCATTGGTTCACTAAAGTGTATGAAACAAAACTCATTATTCGGAAATCGGAATCAACCAAACAAGGTAAGACAATTGCTTTCAAATCAAATGAATACGTCTCCCCTCCCTCCGATCACGTAGAAGATAGTGATTCCGAATCGGATAATGATGACTTAATTCTATTGGCTAAAGGACTAAAAGATTCATGAGAAAATCATTTAGAAATAAAAACAAGGGCACTACATCTAAGAGAAATAAAAACAAGTCAAATGATAAGGACATTAAATGTTATGAATGCGGCAAACTCGGACACTTATCATATGACTGCCCCAAACAAAGAAAGCAAACTAATAAGTACCCTGACAAGGAGCGGAACAAAATAGACCCGTCTTCAGATCCTAAACAAAGGAAACGTGCACTAAAGGCCTCCACATGGAGTGACTCATCAGACTCTGAAACTGAGACCGAAGAGGAGACCGCTCAAGTTTGCTTCGCTTCAAAGGCGTCTAATGATGGTATCATCTGATTCTGACTCTGACTCTGAACCTTCTTACAATGATTTATTTAGTCAATATCTTGAGTTACATAAATTTACTAAGACTCTCGCAAAAGAAAAGAAACGTTTAATTGAAGACAAGAAACTGTTAGAATCTTCTAACGAGAATCTTGTCGCTCAATTAAGCGATTCAAAGAAAGAGTCTTCATGTGCCATCACTGCATTAAAAACCGAGATCTCATCATTAACTTCTCAAAATAATGAAATGAAATCCGAGATTTCAAATTTGAAATCAAGGAATACAAATTTAGAGAAAATGATGAACCATTCGATACAGGGTCAAACATGCTGCATCGCATCATATTATCGCAAAAGCATGACAGTGACAAAACTGGATTGGGGTACGTTGATACTAACGAAGTATCAACCAAACCAACCAAGTTTGTTGTGTCTAAAAAGGTAGACACCCCTAAGCATCAAGTGGCGTCTAAGATGACGCAAAAGCACCCCCTTCCACACGCCCCCACTTCCTCATATCATGTGAAATATAATGTTGTACCATATAGATATGAGAAGAAGAGATCAATGCATACACGGAATACATATCATCCACGCACCACGCACACACACACAAGGACATATCACAAACGTCCTTCATACAATGAGTATAGGGGAGTCCTTGGGCAAGACCCCAAAGTACATGCACCACATGTATACTATGTCGCACCTTCATCTACCTTCTTGCCATTTGATAGACCGGAAAGGATCACCCAAGTATGGGTACCGAAAGGTATCTTTACTAAAAGGTGATTAACTAACTCGAAAGGACCCAAATTAAAAGGGTACCTAAATCACCTTTTTACATTGCAGGGAGACCACTCATCAAAAGACACATCAATAAAGTGGTTCCTTGACAGTGGTTGCTCGAGGCACATGACAGGTGACCCGAGCCTATTCTCCAAATTGAAGAAGTCACAAAAGGCGGATCCGTGACCTTTGGAGACAACAATGAAGGCAAGATCATTGGTAAAGGTACGATTGGAAACCCGGATACACTTCAAATCTCCAACGTGTTTTTGGTAAGCAACTTATCTTACAATCTTCTTAGTATTTCGCAATTTGTTGACAATGGTTTCAATGTGTGTTTTACTCACCCTTACTGTAATATAATAAATAAAAATGGAGAAAACTATTTTAAAAGGAAACGTGAAGGAAACATATTCACATGATCTATGGATGATGTAGTAGATGCCAAAGTTAAATGCTTTATGTCAAATGAACCCAATGTGAATTTGTGGCATAGACGTCTAGGACACATAGGTATTTCTACACTAGAAAAATTGCAACGAAAGAGCCTAGTACGGGAATTGCCTAAGCTTGATTTAGACAACTTTCAGTTGTGTGAATCTTGCATAAAAGGCAAACAAACACGTGAGTCACTTAAGCCTAAAAATGAGATAAGCACGACTAGAATACTAGAACTATTGCATATCGATTGTTTGGTCCTAGTCGTACTACAAGCCTTGGTGGGCGTCACTATGCATGTGTAATTGTTGATGACTTTTCTCGTTATACTTGGACTTTATTTCTTGCACATAAGGATGATAGCGCCGTAGAAATCGCTAAATTAATTAAACAACTTGAAAATCAATACGGCGTAAATGTGAAAAGAATCAGAAGCGATAGAGGCGGTGAGTTTAAAAATAAAGAGATGATTTCATTCTGTGAAGAAAAAGGAATTAAACATGAGTTTTTCGCCACCTAGAACTCCACAATTAAATGGAGTAGTAGAAAGAAAGAATCGCACACTACAAGAAATCGCTAGAACTATGCTTTGCGAAAATAAATTACCTAGATTTCTGTGGGCGGAAGCCGTAAATTGTGCATGCTATATTGTAAATCGCCTATCTATAAGAAAGAAAATAAACAAGACGCCTTACGAAATTTTGAATGATCGCATGCCTAAGATAGATTATTTTCGTGTGTTTGGATGCAAATGTTTTGTCTTGAATACAAAAGATAACTTAGATAAATTTGAATCCAAATAGATTGAGTGCATTTTTATTGGGTATTCCATAAATTCAAAAGTATATAGATGTTATGATCCTCTCACTAGACAAATCATAGAATCTATTCATGTTAAATTCAATGAATTTGGAGAGATTGATAAAGAAAAGGAATATGATGATGATTTTGAATTGAAACCCGTTTTGGATGAAGAAATGATTCTTTTGATATGCATGAGATGAATGAAACACTAGAAATGCATGATCATATAGAAATGCATGATAACTTAGAAAATAATCAACCAAGATGGCATAGAGATCACCCACATGATCTCATCATAGGCGACATCACTCACGGTGTGCGACCACGTAGAAGAATCACTTCGGATTAAATAAATGAATTTCATGCTATGATTTCTGAAATTGAGCCTAAAAATGTGCATGATGCTTTGAGTGATTCATCTTGGATTGATGCTATGCATGACGAACTTAATCAATTCGTTAGAAATGATGTATGGGATTTAGTGCCACGACCACAAGATAAGACAATAATAGGCACAAAGTGGGTATTTAGGAACAAAATGAATGAAGAAGGAAAGGTCGTTAGAAATAAAGCAAGACTCGTAGCTCAAGGATATAATCAAGAAGAAGGAATAGACTACGATGAAACATTTGCACCCGTAGCACGTTTTAGAAGCCATACGACTCTTACTTGCTATTGCTTGCATGAAAGATTTTAAATTGTATCAAATGGACGTCAAAAGTGCTTTTCTAAATGGGTTTATACAAGAAGAAGTATACGTGAAGCAACCACCCGGTTTTGAAGATTTGAAACATCCTGATCACGTGTACAAACTAAAGAAGGCACTATATGGACTAAAGCAAGCGCCTAGAGCATGGTATGATCGTTTTGCCACTTTTCTTTTTAGAAAATAATTTTAAACGTGGTACTATAGATAGTACACTATTTTTGAAATAAGAAAATCAGATTTACTTATTATTCAATTTACGTAGATGACATTATTTTTGGTTCTACCTCACATAGACTCGTTAAGGATTTTGAAAATTGTATGAAAGCTGAATTTGAAATGTCTATGGTTGGTGAACTTAATTATTTTCTTAGCTTGCAGATTAAGCAAACGAGTAAAGGAATTCATATAAGCCAAGCTAAGTACGTAAACGACATGATCAAGAAATTCAATTTTGAAAATTTGAAACCATCACCCACGCCTATGAGTGTCACTACTAAATTAGACAAAGATGAACATGGTAAAGATGTTGATAATGGATTATATAGATCTATGATAGGTTCTTTACTATATTTAACTGCTAGTAGGCCTGACATCATGTTTAGCGTATGCATGTGTGCTCGTTTTCAAGTCAACCTAAGGTGTCACACTTAAATGCGGTGAAAAGAATATTCCGCTATATTAAGCACACGCCCACCTTAGGTATTTGGTACGATAAGGATTCTACATTCGACTTACATGCTTATACTGATGCAGATTATGGTGGCTGCAAAATAGATAGAAAAAGCACGAGCGGAACTTGCCAATTTATAGGAAATTCCCTTATTTCGTGGTTTTCCAAAAAGCAAGCAAGTGTTGCTTTGTCCACTACTGAGACTGAGTATATGGCTCTTAGCCTTTGTTGCACACAGTTGTTCTGGATAAAACAACAACTTTCGGACTTTGGAATACCGTAGATAAAATCCCTATATATTGTGATAGTATGAGTGCAATAAATTTGTCTAAGAACCCCGTATTACACTCTAAGGCTAAGCATATAGAAGTTCGCTATCATTTTCTTCGTGATCACGTTAACAATGGCAATATTGTCATAGATCACGTACGCACTGAATCGCAAGTAGCGGATATCTTTACAAAGGCCTTAAATCAAGCCACATTTGAATCTCTCCGTTCTAAATTATGCATGCTTCCTGTTGACGTGATTTAATGCGATGTCATTGATGTACTTTCCTTTTGACAGGAATCTTTTGATTAACTTTCCAAAATAAAGGGGGAGAGAAGCATGATTTAAGGGGGAGAGAGAGATTTAAGGGGAGAGAGATCACTGATTGATTCTAATTGCATGAATCAAGGGGGAGTCGGATTTGAAATTCGAAATTCAAATTTCAAATCTGTGCATAATTCAAGGGGGAGAGATAACACTTAAATCATGTACACTAGTTATTTTGAAAATCATCAAAAGGGGGAGATTGTAGAAATATGAGGGTTTGAGTGATTTCAAAATAAAGAAAATTTGAATACATATATATATATATATAAACGTTGAATATATATATATATATATATATATATATATATATATATATACACACAAGTGTACATGTATGCATGATAACTTGCCTTATTTAGCTTATATATTATGTTGTCGTACTAACGAGCCATGAAGCTTTAAAGCTTACATCATATGGCGAACATTTGTTGAGTTTATACTATTTTCAGGTGCCACAATTAATGAACTAAAGTAGTTCATTAAGTGAAGTACTTAGTTTAATAAACTAAGTAGTTCATTAAAGGAAGATGCATTTGGAAAAGGCATAAAGGCAACATGGCTATGGAAGGAAAGTTCTCTCCTCCTCCCTACATCAATTTCACACGCCATATATATATATAAACTATATATTTTCAGATTTTTTAAAAAGGCACATACACATGTATTCCAACGTACTACCGACACGTTATATATCTTACGTACGTACGTTTACGTCACACCACTATACTTAACTCATATTTATGAGTATATTCAGATCTTATATCATATGATATAAGATATGGTGATGACAAATTAAATACGACACGATAAAAGGTTCTAAACCGAAATTTGTCGTATCGGGCGATACCGAAACTTCGCCAACGTGTCACGTACTTGCCATAAATAAATGGCCAGCCCATATACATCAAAATTTATTAATAATTTCGTGCCATACACTGTATATTGAGACAAAAATACTTTCCATGTTGGCACACACAAATCATCCCACATTTAGGCCAAAATGTGAAGATTCCAATTTTATTTTTGTCACATGTTTATGGTACCACTTTAAATCAGCCAAGTGCTGAAAATTAAAGTATATATTATATATATTATGTATAACATAATATATATAGCATGTGCAAAAGTTGGAATTTAAATTAGAGAAAAAATCGGTGGTAGGTAATCGATAAATATCGAAAATTCGGTTTTCTACGCACTTGACATGGAACGTTTTTCTTGAACATGATGTGGCATGTATCTAGACACTTTTTACATATAATATATATCTTAAAGTGTTCTAGAAAATTAAATTAAGGGCTGATTGGAATATTACATGTGTGTATTATTAAATGTGCACTATTTTACAAAGTTAGCAAAATAAAATTCAGCACATGCCAAACACATTACCAACGCCACCACAGCTGAGATGGAGCACATGTGGAGCCTTGTTGGCATGTTGATTGGTCAAGGATCAATCATACAATGTTGATGGATCAAAGAGAGAAGCTACAAAAGGTAAGTTTTCAACATACACCTCTCTTATGTCACATGCTGAAAATTTCAGCATGTCACATACCAAGTGGACGTTTTCTTCATTGTTAAGGAAGATAAATTGTCAATTTTTTCATTAAGGAATAAATCAAAGGAGTTATGGAAATGATTTGAATTGTATTAAGTGTGATATTCTTCATATCACACATGCTGAAATTTTTTCAGCATGTGTGAAGACTTGTGTGTGGCCGAATTTTGAAGCATAAGTGTGTCCATATTCATTTCTCATGTGATATGAATATTTACCATTAATTGGTGATTCATATTTTTTTTTGACACAGGTGATTCATATTTAATTAGAAAAATCAAAGAAAATGGAATTATTTTGAATTGTATAACCATGTAACACATGCTGAAAATTCAGCATGGTAAAACTCCATTATGGCCGATTTCTTCATTGGTAAGGAAGGGATTTTGTCTTGCAACATTTATGTGACAATCTTGAGCTTTATGGAAATTATTTGTGATTGATATTGACACATGTTTAAGTGATATATTCAGATTTTTCCATGTCATCAATGATGACAACATCCAACCAATCATGAAGTGCCAAGTAAGCAATGACTAAATGATGGTCCAATGGAGTGATGCCAAGCAAGCAAAACATTGTCACCATGATGTCTTACACTCTCTCAAGCAATTAAAAGGAAATTTTCAAGAGGGGGGAGAGCTCATAGGGGGACGGCTGGAAGCATTAAAAGAGAAGAGAAGAACAAACAAAAACAACACCAAGAATTACATTCAAAAGTGATCAAAGTGCAAAAGCTTTCTTCTCCTACACTTTCTTTCTTTCTTCTCTTGTAAAAAGCCTATTGTACTTTACTTCTTTCATTCTTGAATAGGCTTCATAGAAACCACCATTCATTCATCTTTGTAAAAGATTGATCAAGGTGTGATCAATCTTCATTCTAGCAAGGTGGTGGTGTTCGTGCAAATTGTACTCACAATACAAGGTTTGTAAAGGGTTGAAGTTAAGGTGTAACTCTATCAACCCTGCGGTAAGGTGTACTGCATGTGAGAAATTAGTGTGAACCAAGGAAGGTGTTCCTTGAAGACTGGAGTAGGTTGTTTATAACCGAACCAGTATAAAATTCTTGGTGCAATTTACTTTCTGTATTTACGTTTCAGTTTCTGCGCTGTTTACTCATATTGTTTCACGTTCACAAAAATAGTAAACGTTTTCTAAAATTTATAAAAATTTCCAGAAACATACATAAACGTTCTAGGGTTAATTTGGCACAAGTTTCAACCCTTTTGGACAAGTATAGGTCGGTCAAACATCAAAAGTTCTGAGACTAGTGCAGTCTGATTTTAGACTTGCAAAGGTTGAGACTTTGGTGGTATTTGACCTACTTCCCAAAAGAATTTTCAAAAACTGTTTTCAACCCATTTCAATATAGTGTGTGAGGAGTTATTGGTCAAATTTTCAGATCATTTGGACATTCACACAATAGGAATTAATTTTTTCAAAACCATCTACCGTTTCTGGCAGATTTGCACAATCTGAGTGCCAACGGTTTTTGAAGGGGTTAAAGGTTGAATTTTGATTTGAAATTTTTAGGGAACTCTCATAACATCTGAGGCTAAGTTCTCTCAAAATTTCATAATTTTTGGAGACCTCTAACCTGGTTTTAAAAACGTTTTAAAACAGGTCCTGAAAACAGAATCTGTTTTCAGAACTTGAATTGTTCAAGGTTAAAGAAATTTTAAAAAGCACACTTTCCGCACCATCTATTCAACCCCCCTTCTAGTGGTGCCTTGCAGATCCAACACTCCAAACCGTGGCTTCAAAGAAGGAGGAAGAAGGTATTTTCTTCCAAACTAAGTGAAGAAACATCACTTTTAGGGTAAGAAAATTGAACTAAGGCAAGTGCTCTTCTAGATCCTTCATGGATTTTCAAAGACTAAGTATTTATGTTTATACCAAGGTTGGATCATCACGTAGTATATTCAAGTTTTTACCATAAGAATATGAAAGATCTATGTTTCTGTGTGATATTATACACACACACACACATATATATATACACACACACACTACATACATGGCCAACACACAAAAGATGCGAGGTTATGAACAAATGAGAGTAAAATGAGCATTCTTAAGAAAAGTGTATAAAGTATACAACTTTAGTCCATTTGGTTATGTTTTCTTTTATGATGATCATCAAGTTTGCATTTCTATGTGTTCTTAGTGTTCAAATGTTTTTTAAGATCATGTTTTTACACATTTATGTATGCATCATAAGCATGATTTACATACATGGTCTCAATGATAGTTTGATGGTCATCACCTTCATATACACACACACACCATATGGCCAAGTGGCCTTTTTGAGCCCTTCCTTTGAGCTTCATCGTTCATTCTTCAAGATGTGCATATAGATGATGATTATGGCTCAAAAACTGTATTTTTTATGATTTCCATCATGTTTATGTTTATGTGTTTCCTTTATGTCATAATCTTAGAAATAAGTAAAATGAAGGAAGACAATAGGTACATGTTTATTATAAAAAGTACAACATATAAAATGTATATAAAAAGGAAGAAAAATGAGATTTAAATATGTATATGAAATGGTATAATATTTGGCCAATGGTCTTAATGGAATAAAATAAAATGTGACATGTTAAAAGGATATTATGAATATAAATATACATATATACACAGCCCACTGGGGTTTTAAGGATATGAATTACTTAATATAGGTTATGTACACATATAAATGTATTAGCGTGAAAGATATGTATATATATATATATATATGCAATATATGTACATACACGGACCTAAGGCCATTTATATGACCAAAATGACTTAATTTTCATGTTATGTTCATTTATATGTTTGATGTATAATAATTAATAGAGTATAACATAAG